>CM066035.1:426332441-427006191 GCA_033557465.1 Ichthyophis bannanicus | reverse complement strand
TTGAGAATCCCTATCTAGTGCATACTGATCATTCAACATAAAAGTTTGGAAGGATGGTAGCAGGAAGTAAGACCTATATGCCTTGAATGTAAACTTGACAATTGGATTCATGAGTAGATGAGGTCAATGACATGAGACAACGAGAAAGAGAGGAGGCAAGGATGAGAGACAACAAGATGGAAAAGGGAATCTCTATGTACAAACAGCTGCTGGAAGACAGAAAGATATGTTCACAGAGGCAGATGAAGGGAACTCAGCATACAGGCTGCTGGGCTCCAAATTATGGCACTGAGATCCTTTGGTTCTGTTTCATTTCCCCCTGGTTATTATTAATATTAGAGTGAGGAAAAGTGCACTGACCTGCCATTGGTTTCTCCTGTTCCAGCTCCCAGTTGTACTGCCCCTGCCACTGGCACTCCTTCTGATCTGACTGCGCTAATCTTCTTCTTGCCCAGTGGTGTCGCTTTTCAAATACAAATAACCAACCATGGATCAGCCTTCTATAGTTTATAAGAAAAGAACCTTCACTTTCAGGAATGGCTTGGGAAGCAAGCAGCAAAGCTAGCAATGCCAAAGCCTTAGTACATCATTCTTTGGGTGTTAATTTGATCCTGCTGTGCTGGGATAGAGTAGAATCAAAAGGATCTGAATACCCTGAAGGTTATTGTATCTACCACTAATGTAAAGACATTTGGAATTTGGAAGGCCTGACTATTTAGTAATGGGCATATTAAAATAAAAGAACTTAAATATAGGAAACTTGAAACCAAATTAAGTGTTGGTGAGTCAGATTTTAGCTAATCTTTGCTTGTAGTTGGTATATTGTCTTTTGCTAACTTTGAAGAACTGCAGAAAAGTATATGTAGACAATTTAAGTCAATTTCCAAGAATTGTCAACAATAAACTATAATCACATTTAGGGGTATGTTTACTAAGCCACAATAGGTTTTCACAACGAATGCAGCACATTAATGCAAATAGCACCCCGTTAGCTGCAAAGGTCGTGCATTATCTGCACAGCATTTACTCAGCAAATAATATGGCAAAAAAGCAGAGAATGTGGTGCAGCATCATTGCCAATGCCACTAACGCCACCCATTGAGATGGTGTTAGCGGCATTCCTGATGTATGCAAAATGTGCGGTCGACGCTTGTGGTAGCCACCCGTTACAGGGATGCCCACTGTCCACCCACACCCCACTCACTCAAATGACTAATCTGCAGTCTGTAGATAGTGCAGGAAATCCCTTCATTTGGCTTGCAGTAGCCATTACCACAGTGCACTGTTCCCTGCTTTATTGCTGCATTAACAGCTAAAGTGGCTTAGTAAATATGCCCCTTAGATAAAGAATATCTTCTTCACAATCAAAAGAAAATAGAATCCTTAAAATTTCACTCACCATTATGAACAACTAACTGAGGTCTCATGCTACAAGGCTGACATAAGTGGTCCCAACAACGATCTTCACAAAACATCACCAAGTCTAGTTTTCAATGTATAATCAGGTTCAAAGATTATGAGGTTATATTAGAAGCCATATTCAAAATTTCCATGTGTAGAATCTGACACTTACTTATGAAAATAGCATCCACGTGTAAATGGAGATTTTAGAAAGTGTTTAATTTACACATGGATGTCCATAATGCATAAAAATTTCAAGGGACTGCGCCAGAGGTGCGGGTAGAGGATAGCTTCACTATTCTCATTTCTCTACTTAGCAAGGTTCACAGCTCACTTGATCGAGGTGGCATCTCCTTGGTAGCCTCTCTTGATCTTTCCTGTGCCTTTGACTTAGTTGACCACACTCTTCTCTGCTCCTGTCTCTCTGATATTAGTCTTCCTAGTACTGTTCTTCATTGGTTTCGCTTATTTCTCATTGAACGTTCCTTTTCAGTCTCACTTGGTACTAACACCTCCTCTTCATATCTTGTCACTTGCAGTGTTCCCCACAGTTCTGTCCTGACACCTCTCCTCTTTAACATTTTCATATCATCCTTTGCTACTCTTAGTCAGGACTTTGTTATCTCAGAATATTATTATGATGATGGCATTCTTCTTGTTTTCCATACCAATCCTATTATGCCAGATCTAACTCCCATTAACACTTGTTTCTTTCAGGTTGCCTCATGGTTAAAAGCACATCTATTAAAACCTAATGTGCTTAAAACCTCTGCAATCTGGCTCACTGGATCCATCGAACCACCTGTTGTTGCCCCACTCTTAGATGACACTCCTCTTTCTCTTATATCTAACCTAAATACCTTGGTGTCACCCTAGACTCTCACCTTTCTTTTCACGACCATATTAGCATCATTGTTAGGAGCTTATTCTTTGCCCTATGACAAATTTGTTCTATTTGTCCTTTTCTTTCCTTGTCAACTCTCACTACTCTGGTTCTTAACTTAATGATATCATTGTGCTATGGTGCTGGAAGATGAGACCCCCAGGTCAGAAGGCACTCAACTAGCTACTGGGGAAGAGCTGAAGACTTTTCAGAGTAAAGCCAGCATTTATGATGTGGTTGGATCAAAGCCCTCGGGAAGTCTGACTGCTGATGTAGCTGCGCATGAAATGAGAGTCAGAAGCTGTAAAGATGTCTTACACATTGGAACATGGAACGTACGAAGCATGAACCAAGGGAAGTTGGAGGTGGTCAAGAATGAAATGGAACGTGTACAACTTGATCTGTTGGGTGTCAGCGAACTGAAATGGACTGGCATGGGGCACTTTGCATCAGATGATCACATGGTCTACTATGCTGGAAATGAAAGACAAAGAAGAAATGGTGTTGCATTTATAATAAAGAAGAAACTTGCAAGAACTGTAATGAAATACAATGCAGTCAGAGAACGCTTAATCTCTATTCGTCTACGAGGATTGCCTATCAACACAACTATAATTCAAGTATATGCCCCAACAACAGCTGCAGAAGAGAATGAAATTGAAGAGTTCTATGAACAAGTACAAGCTGAAATTGACAGAACATGCAAACAGGATATTCTGATAGTCATGGGTGACTGGAACGCAAACGTTGGCAACAAAGAAGAAGGCAAAGTAGTTGGAAAATATGGACTTGGCAACAGAAATGAAGCTGGAGAAAGATTGATAGAATTCTGCAAGACCAATGATCTATTCATCTCAAACACCTTCTTTCAGCAACACAAGCAACGACTGTACACATGGACTTCACCCAATGGATTGTATAAAAATCAAATTGACTACATATGTGGAAGTCAACGATGGAAAAGCTCTGTAACATCAACAAAGACAAAATCTGGAGCTGACTGTGGTACAGATCATCAACTACTAGTATGCAAACTCAAGCTAAAGTTGAAAAAGAGCAACCCACTCATGAATGCAGCAAAATATGACCTTGAGAATATACCACTGGAATTTAAAGACTGCCTGCAAAATCGATTTGCTGCTTTAGATACAAATGAAAGAGGTCCGGAAGAGTTATGGAATGACATCAAGAAGGTTGTGTTGGAAGAAAGCGAGAAGTCTCTACAAAAGGTGAAAAAGCAAAAACGGCCAAAATGGATGACGGAAGAAACTCTGAAAATTGCCCAGAAACGCAGAGAAGCTAAAGCCAGAGGAGAAAGAAAGACAATTGCAGAACTCAACAGAGATTTCCAACGTGCAGCAAGACAGGACAAGGAAAAGTACTACAATGACACTTGCAAGGAAATAGAAGCAGAAACTATTAGAGGAAGAACAAGATCGGCTTTCCTAAAGCTACGAGAGTTAAAGAAAAAGTTCCAGCCTCGAATTGGAATGTTACAAGATGCTCAAGGTTCTATGTTAAATGATGCTGAGAAGATCAAGAAAAGGTGGAAGGAATATACAGAGTTTTTATATGATAAAGATCAAGTGGACCAACAGCCGTTTCAACCTGTACCTTATGATCGGGAACCATTGGTGATGAAAGAAGAAGTTGAAGCAGCATTGAAAGCCTTATCAAAGAACAAAGCACCAGGCATTGATAGCATTCCCATAGAAGTATTGCAGCAATCTGATGCAGCTGTTACCGTACTCACAAGGCTCTGCCAAGAAATATGGAAGACAACATCATGGCCAACTGACTGGAAAAGATCTGTGTTTATACCAATACTAAAGAAAGGTGATCCAACTGACTGTGGAAATTATCGCACAATCGCTCTGATCCCACATGCCAGCAAGATTCTACTGAAGATTATTCAAAAGAGACTACAACCATACCTGGAACAAGAACTACCTGAAGTGCAAGCAGAGTTCAGGAAAGGGCGAGGAACGAGAGACATCATTGCGGATGTGAGATGGATCCTTGAAAAGACTAAAGAATACCAAAAGGATATCTATTTGTGCTTTATCGACTATAGCAAGGCTTTTGACTGTGTAAACCATGAGAAACTCTGGGCCACATTAAGAAGCATGGGTATACCAGAACACCTGATCGTTCTCTTGCGCAATCTGTACATTGATCAAGAAGCAACAGTTCGAACGGAACAAGGAGAAACAGAATGGTTTAAAATAAGCAAAGGTGTAAGACAAGGCTGCATACTTTCCCCCTACCTGTTTAATTTATATGCAGAACAAATCATCAGAGAAGCAGGATTGTATGAAGACAGCAGAGGTGTGAAGATTGGTGGAAGACTCATCAACAACCTTCGCTATGCTGATGATACCACATTACTGGCTGAAAGTGAAGATGATCTGAAACATTTGCTTCTCACAATCAAAGAACATAGTCTCAAAATGGGCCTGCACCTTAATGTAAAGAAGACAAAGATCATGACAACTGGCATAATCAACAGGTTCATCGTTGAAGGAGAAGAAATTGAAATTGTGAACAACTTTAACCTACTTGGATCAACTATCAATAAAGAAGCAACAAGCAGTCAAGAAATCAGACGACGCATTGCTCTTGGCAGAATGGCTATGAAAGACCTAGATAAGATTCTCAAGAGCAGAGATGTCTCTCTCCATACAAAGATTCGACTTGTTCAAGCCATGGTATTTTCAATAACATCATATGGATGTGAAAGCTGGACAGTGAAAAAGATAAACAGGAAGAAAATTGATGCCTTTGAATTATGGTGCTGGCGGCGAATACTGTGTATACCATGGACTGCCCGAAGAACAAACCAGTTGGTACTAGAGGAGATCAGACCTAAGCTTTCTTTAGAAGCTCAGATGACAAGACTTCGACTTTCATACTTTGGACACATCATGCGAAGAGAGAGATCATTAGAGAAAGACATTATGCTTGGCAAGATAGAAGGTCAACGCAAAAGAGGAAGGTCAGCAATGAGATGGATCGATACAATAACAGCAGCCACGGGTATCAGTCTGTCAACAATGAGCTGCCTGACTGAAGACCAAACACAATTTAGGATAGCTATCCAGAGGGTCGCCATGAGTCGACTCCGACTCGACAGCACTTAACAACAACAACAACATGACAAATTCGTTCTTTTTGTCCTTTTCTTTCCTTGTCAACTCTCACTACTCTGGTTCTTAACTTAATGATATCATGAGTGGACTACTGTAACATTGTCCTTGCTGGACTTCCTGATTCTGAAATAAAAAGACTACAATCTATCCAAAATTTTGCAGACTGTCTGCTAGCTCATACTTCAAAGTTTGACCATGTTACACCTCTCTTGATCCTCTTTCATTGGCTGCCTGTTCAATACCATGCTGAATTCAAGATTCTCACTCTTGCTCATAAGGTTCTCCACATTTATACCCCTTCCTACCATTCCTCTCTGATCATGCTTCATGTCCCTCATCGGGCCCCATGCTCAATTCATTCCAATTGTCTCTTTCTTCCTTTTGTTACACATGTAAAATATGAATCAACAAGTCTCTCTGGCGTGTAACCTTGATTGTGGAATGACCTACCTCCAGAGGCCTCCTTAAAGACCCATTTGTTTTGTACTACCTATAACCACTCAACCACTTAACTCATCCCACAAATATAGCCTGTCCCTTTTCTTGCTCTACTCCCTTCCCCTCTTCTCGCACTCCTGTCTTTACCCACCCATTTTCTATGCTACCCTCGTATGAAAGTTTTCTTTTTTTTTTTTAAGTTCCTTTCCATTTTCTTTTATTTTGCTTTATTGTAAGCTGCTCTGATGTAGTAGAAGGTCAGTGTATCAAGATTTTAATACACTATGACCTATACCAAGTGGAGGAGTAGCCTAGTAGTTAGAGCAACTGCCTAGTACTTAGAAAGTCAAGGGTTCAATTCTCACTGGCACTCCTTGTGACTTTAGGCAAGTCACTTTACCCTCCATTGCTTCAGAAGAAAAGGCTGGCAATCTACTTCTGGTGATACATTGCCAAGAAAACCCAGCAGTAGCTGGGTCACTATGAGTCAACACTGACTTTATGGCACTAAAAATAAATAAATAAACTACATAGAAATTCCTTATTTAATATCAGGAATGCACTTGTATGACTAATATTGTCCACATCAGGATTTATAGCTGCTCTTTGGGATGTGCAGCTTTTTAAATGTGCTCATTTCAGCAAGCCCTTTACAGGAGGGATTAAGGGGGTTATTCTCCTCCATCCCATGTTATTTATTTGCCCCCAGATCAAATAAAGATAGCAGCATCTGTAGTTAATTTGCATCATTTATAGGTGTAGATTTGCAAAATGGCCCACATAAGTGCAGACACTCACACATGTAAGTTTATATACCTCCAATTTGTCCAAAATCATTCACAGTAGGGATGTGCAAGGTCAAAAGATTTTTGGTTCATTTTCAGGGTTTTTTTCAGACGATTTCCTGATATTTGGAGAGGGTGAACATTCAGTCCATTTCAGACATTTGTTTTAATAAAGACACAATGAATGTGTATTTTAAACTTCTAGTGGACACGTGTGTTAATTCTTTGGTTAACGTATGATTTTGCGTGGCCCAAATTTTTAAGACATACTGAAGAACCAAAGGTATGCTAAAGAATGCACATCCCTAATTCACAGTGGTTAACAAAATCTCCTGGTAGTTCCCAAGAACATGTTAAGAGAATGGTAGAAAGTGAGACGCAAACACATATATTTTTTAACAGGGTTTTTTATACCGCTTTATCATTTCAGTCAAAGTGGTTTACATTGTAACTCAAACTTGGTAATGTATATTAAACAGGAACATTTCTGAGGCAATGGAGGGTTAAGTGACTTGCCAAAGACCACAAAGAGTGCTACATATCAAGAGTGAACAACTGAGCACTCTTTTCTAGAGGGTCAAATACTCCTGTTTCAATTGATAGCCAGAATGAGCTCTCTTAAACAGTTTGAATGCACAAAGATTGTTTAAAGAAGACTAAAAAGTAGCTAGAGACCTAGAGATTGGATTAATCTGAATATTCCCAGATGCTTGTCGTCTGGAGCCCAAAAGGCTGGGAGCAATTCAGTCCCTTAGAGAAGATATGCTAATTCAAGACTTTACCCACAACAGCAGTTCATGCAGGCAGTCAGAAATAGCAGTTAACAGTTTCAAGCAACGGCACTAGAATACCAAAGGAAAAAATTATGATTTTTATTTTATCACTGAGGTGATATTATTAATTAAAGACTGTGAATCACTTAGCTGGGGCAGACTGAAAGTGGTCTGGGCCTCTGGGTGATGTCATTGATCCCTAGCTATCCATTCAACATAGATTACTGGTTTTGCAGTTCACTTTAGACAAAAACCTAATGTAGAAATAAATCATGCTAGACTTGAATCTGTATTTCACTGTGAATAGAAAGCACAGTTACTTACCTGTAACAGGTGATCTCTGGGAACAGCAGGAATTAGTCATCACATATGGGTACGTCAGTACCGACGGAGCCCGCGCGGGAAAGCTCCCCAGCTTTTCAGATTAAAAGCTTTTGGGGCCTCCCACTGCACATGCGCGCTGCCTTCCCGCCTTCCTGACCAGCTCTCGTCAGTTCGAGTTTAAAGCTGAGACAATAGAGAGAGAGGACAGGAAGATAGATAGATAGAGATACAACTCCTAGGGGAGGTGGGTGGGTTGTGATGACTAATTCCTGCTGTTCCCAGAGATCACCTGTTACAGGTAAGTAACTGTGCTATCTCCAGGAACAAGCAGGAATAAGTCATCACATATGGGGACTCCCTAGCTAAGATGCCTGGGAGATCCCCCTCCAAGGGTAAACCATCTTCGCATGGATCTCAGGCATCCATCCAGGGAAGGTGGGCAGGAGTTGTTTAAGTATGGAACAGGTGTTTGTGGACAGCCTGACCAAACAAGGCATCCCGGCGGGAGTCCTTGTCCAAGCAGTAATGGGCTGTGAAGGTATGAACCGAGGCCCAAGTGGCTGCTCGACAGATCTGATCTATGGACACAGAGTGAAGATGAGCCATAGAAGTGGCCATGGCTCTCACATTGTGAGCTGTGACATGGCCCTCCAGAGAAAGGTTCTTACTCTGGTAAGCAAAAGAAATACACTGAGCGATCCAATTGGAAAGTGTACGCTTGGTGACTGGAAGTCCCAAATGAGAAGGATCAAAAGCCACGAAAAGTTGGGAAGACTTTCGATGTGGTTGAGTCCTGTTGAGGTAAAAGGCAAGAGCTCTTTTACAATTCAGAGTATGAAGGTTCCTCTCTGCACTGGATGCATGAGGAGCCGGGAAAAAGACAGGTAGATATACCTCTTGATTAAGATGAAAAGGCGAGACCACTTTGGGCATAAAGTGGGGATTCGTCCTAAGGACCACCTTATCATGATGAAACCTAGTATAAGGTGGATGAGCCACTAAAGCCTGCAGTTCACTGATGCGGCGAGCCGAAGTGACTGCAATAAGGAAAACAACCTTCCAGGAAAGAAATTTGAAGGAGGTAGAGTCCAAAGGCTCAAAAGGTGGCTTCATAAGCTGACCTAGAACTAGGTTCAAGTCCCATGCTACCGGAGGAGGTCGGATGGGAGGTTTAGTTAGAGTCAGGCCTCTCATGAAACGTGCAACAAGAGGATGAGAGGAGACAGGTTGTCCATTTATAGGTTTTAAGGATGCTGCAATAGCACTCAAATGGACCCTTACTGAATTCGTCTTAAGGCCTGCATTTGAAAGATGCAGGAGATAGTCCAAGAGGGAATTCAAAGGAAGTGCTAGAGGGTCAAGACCCTGCTGAGCACACCAAATGGAAAAACGTTTCCATTTGAAAGCATAAGAACGCCTCGTGGAAGGTTTCCTAGAGGCATGAAGGATATCTGTCACAGGTTGAGAAAGATTAAAGTCTTGAAGACTTAGGCCTTCAGTAACCAAGCTCTGAGATGCAGGGATTTGGGGTTTGGGTGCCACAAAGTCCCCTCCTCCTGAGACAGAAGGTCTGGCGCAGCTCCCAGGTCCAGGGAGGATCCCTGGGAGAGATGCAGAAGTAGAGGGAACCACACCTGGCGTGGCCAGCGGGGAGCTATGAGGATCATAGTCCCGTGATCCCTCTGGAGCTTGAACAGAGTCTTGGATATTAGAGGAATGGGTGGAAAGGCATAGAGGAATTCCTGACCCCAATGCAGGAGGAAGGCATCGTGGGCCTGAGCTCCCTGACACTGAGTTCTGGAACAGAACCGGGGAAGTTTGGCATTCCACGGACTTGCAAAGAGGTCTATGTCCTGGGTCCCCCATTCCTGAAAGATTCTGCGTATCTGGTCCATATGTAGGGACCATTCGTGTGGAAGCAGAACTCGACTGAGTCTGTCTGCACGAGAGTTTTGAACTCCTGGAAGATACACTGCAAGAAGGTGAATTTGATGCTCTCTGGCGAAGGCCCATAATCTGAGAGCTTCGTTGCAAAGCGACAGAGAGCCTATCCCTCCTTGTTTGTTTATATAGAACATGGCTACCTGATTGTCTGTCTGAACTAGGACAGTCAGGTTGACAAGGAGGGTATAGAAGACCTTGAGGGCAAGGTAAATTGTTCGCAGTTCCAGGAGGTTGATATGAAGGGTGGCCTCCTGTGGAGACCAAGTGCCCTTAGTGGAGAGGTTCTGAAGATGAGCTCCCCACCCTGTCTGGGAGGCATATGTTGTGAGGGTTGCTTGGGGCAACAAAGGTTGGAAGGGGGCCCCCAACAACAGATTGTTGGTGGATGTCCACCATTGGAGGGACCAAAATAGACGGCTTGAGGTGAGTATTTGGTCGGAGAGCGCTCCAGATGCTTGAGTCCACTGGGTGGCCAAGGTCCATTGAGCTGCTCTCATATGCAGACGAGCGTAGGGCACCACATGTACCGTGGAGGCCATGTGGCCCAGAAGTCGCAGCATTTCCCGGGCTGTCAAATGACTGCTGGACTGAGCTTGGGAGGCCAAACTCAGCAGGCGTTGGGCCCTGACCTGAGGCAGGTAGGCCCTTGCAGTGATGGTGTCTAACTGGGCCCCTATGAACTCGAGAGACTGAGTAGGGATTAGTTGAGACTTGGGAAGGTTTACTACCAGTCCTAGATACTGCAGAAGACGCCTTGTGCGGTCCAGGGAAATTTGGGCCTGGGACTGAGAGGGAGCTCGGATGAGCCAGTCGTCCAGGTATGGGAATATGAAAATTCCCAGGCCTCTTAGAAAGGCAGCTACGACTGCCATGCATTTGGTGAACACTCTTGGAGCAGAGGCTAGACCGAAGGGGAGTACTCTGTACTGGAAATGTTTTCCCTGAAACAGAAATCGAAGGTATTTTCTGTGGGATGGGTGGATGAGTATGTGTGTATACGCATCCTTTAGGTCTAGAGAACAAAGCCAATCCTGACTCTGAAGGTATGGAAGGAGAATGCCCAGAGAAAGCATTTTGAATTTCTCCTTGAAAAGAAATTTGTTCAATTCTCTCAGATCCAGAATTGGTCTGAAGCGCTCTGTCTTCTTTGGTATTAGAAGATTTGCTTTTAGAGGATTTGCCCACTGGAGTTTTGGTTACCTGAGATCCATCCGGAGAGGAAGACCTGGATGACTGTGATGCTTCTGAAGGAAACAGCACATGGAACTTGTTGGCCCAGTTCTGCAATCCACGTTTCGACATCTGGGAGCAGGATGGGCAGTCCGGTATGGAATGGTCAGGTCCTAAACATTTAAGACACCATTCATGGGTGTCTGTAAGAGGAATGACAGCACTGCACTTGGTACACTTTTTAAAACCAGGAACTGGCTTCTCCATGAGGAGAATTTGTGTAGGCCTGAAGGCCTAACAAAGTACCAAGCTGTGCTGAAGAAAAGAAAAATATTTTTTTTTTCAAAAGAAAGAAAGAGAGACCGGCAGTACCGGTTTCAGAATGGGGAAGGCAGGTACGCGGTCTAAAGAAAACAATAAAATTAACAATTTCTTCAGCGGTGACAGGAACACGACCTGCTGGCTCCGCGGAAAAAAAGAAACTGACGAGAGCTGGTCAGGAAGGCGGGAAGGCAGCGCGCATGTGCAGTGGGAGGCCCCAAAAGCTTTTAATCTGAAAAGCTGGGGAGCTTTCCCGCGCGGGCTCCGTCGGTACCGACGTACCCATATGTGATGACTTATTCCTGCTTGTTCCTGGAGATACCATTTTACTGTAATCATCACTATATAAACAACTTTTTTATATTTGTTATCTATTACGTTTCTGAGCTATTTCCTTTTCAATTGCAATGAAAATCAGTGATTCCAGATGATTTGTGGGAGTGTTGATCTGAGTCTTCATTTCACAATCTTATTTTTGGAAAAAGATCGTTTATGTTCACACTGTGTGATACTTAATGATATCAAATATTTCTATGCAGTATCCAAATTTTCATAGGTTACTGAACACAACCTATACTGACAGGCCGATGCAGAAAGATGGTGCTGAAGTCATGCTCTATGAACCTTTATGCCTATTTGCAGCACACCTACTTCAGTGTGGACATGCAGAAAGGGGTTCATATGCAAATTAGCCATTTGTTAAAATTTGTTAGCCATTTGTTAAAATGTGCTCAAATGGCAGCATTAAGCACATGGACACAAGAAGTCGGCGCTAGTTTGGAATGATATCCCAGAGAAAAAGGGGCACCGCGTGGCTAATTTGCATATGAGCCCCGACAGTATTTTGATGGCATCGGGGGCTTTTTCGATGTCTGGATCATCTAAAAGGAAATGTCAAACTTTGCTCAGATGATCCAAGCATTCCAATTCCATCAAACTACTGTCAGAGGTCTGTGGCCCTAACAGAAAGCAAATCCCTAGTGGCCCAACGGCCCCGATCGTCCTCCCTATCCCAACTAAAAATAAACCTGGTGACCCAGTGGCCCCAAACCCTCCAAACCCCAAAAACTAAACTTAGTGGCCCAACAGTCCCACCCCTCCAAACTAAAAATCCACCAAGTGGCCTAGCAACCCCTCCTGGTATCTTTAGAAACAAGCGGGGGCGCTGATCACACACTCTCACTCTTGCCCTGCCATCTTGACAAATGGCAGCACCGGGCAAGGTCAGAATGCCATATAAAGCAGAATATGCCTTAAATGGCAGTCTGACCCCACCCAGTGCATCCCAGGATGCACCACATGGGGCCAGGTGCTGCCATTTTTCCAGATAACAAGGCAAGAGCGGCAGCGCTGCCACTCATTTTGAAAAGTACCAGGTGCGGGTGGGGTGGGGGTCGGGGTGGGGTGTTTGGGGCTACTAGGCTACCAGGTTGATTTTTTTTTGGGAGGGATTGTAGGGGATTGAGGCCACTGGGTTACCAGGGAAAAAAAGATAACTAGAAAAGAAATACTGGGCCCTAAAGTAACTGCATGCTGTGAGACATGGTGACCTTTAGCATGGGGCCAGCACACTTAGCACATCCTGATTTCTGTGCTAATTGTGCTGCGAACATTGGGGTGGTAAGTGGACATATTAGGGTAGAGAGTGGGTGTAGTGAGCACCTTGCAGTCAGTATGTCCCATGCTAACTGCACAGCATGCAATTAGCACAGGAATATTCACCACCAGCTTCATGGGTGAAGGTAAGTGCACCCACACTAAGTGTAAGCTACGTTAGGGAAGGGTATGCCATGTTACCGGCTGGGAAAATGCTTTTCATACCCCCGACAGTTAACATGGTGGTATTGCAGCTAACATGCTATGGTTTTAAGCATTAGGTGCAACACCATAACACCATTTATTATTATGTATTTCTTTATTTCTGTAGTCTTTCTCCTTCCCCTATGTATGTCTCCAGATAAAACCAAGATTGGTGATGCAATAATGTGTGAGGTATCTGTGTATATCATTAAACTAGCTAACAAGATGCTTATATACATACCTACACACACACATATATGTAGAGAGAGAGAGTTTATTGTGCCTCATTTTCACTTCATCACCCTTCTGCTACACTGAACTATGAGGTTGAAATGATACTCTGTCCAAGGAAGCACTTGCTCCTCCGAGGAAGATTACAGTGAAATATCAAAACAGAGCCCCATGTTTCTCATCCTCAATCCAGAAGCACAAAAGTGACTTATGCCAATTCGAACGCAAATGAAGAAATTCAAGAGATCCCCTCCTCCAATCTTTCTATATGGAACAGCTTAAACCAGGGGTCTCCAACTCCAGTCCTGGAGGGCCGCAAACCAGTCAGGTTTTCAGGGTATCCCTAATGAATATGCATGAGATATATATGCATTAGAAATAGCCTGCCATACTGACTGGTTTGTGGCCCTCCAGTGCTGGATTTGGGGACCCCTGCCGTACACCTCTGTCATGTATGATTGTGAGTGGGCAAGGTACAGATGTCCTCGACATCAAAAGGGTAGATAGAATGTGTCACATCCCTCCTCGTTTCTCACCACCACCAAAAAGTTGTCTAATAGACAATATTTTGGTGGTGGTGAGAAGCGAGGAGGTATGTGACACATTCTATCTACTCTTTTGATGTTGAGGACATCTGTACCTTGCCCACTCACAATCTTAAATGACAGAAGTGTAAGGTGGGGGTCCCCAAATCCAGCACTGGAGGGCCACAAACCAGTCAGTTTGACAGGCTATTTCTAATGCATATATATCTCATGCATATTCATTAGGGATACCCTGAAAACCTGACTGGTTTGCGGCCCTCCAGGACTGGAGTTGGAGACCCCTGGCTTAAACTATACAACAAAGAAATCCTAAAACATAAAAAAAAGAATATTATACTAATCTCGTCACTGGTGCAATAAACAAAGCAAGGGAACATTTCTCCATAGCAAAAACTCATAAAGGACTAGAAAGGGGGACTGTTACTTCTGGAGAGAACTCTGCAACTGTGAGTATATACTTCTGGTAATTTTCTAAAAAGAATTCTTTGTATTAAAGCTACTTAATCTGTGAACCCACTGTTTTTTGTTGGATCAGTTAGGGCCTAGTAGCAGCAATTAAAGTTTGAATTTAAAACACAGAGGAGAGCTTTCTGGTTACATTTCATACCCAGCAGAGAGCTTGTAGTTTAAATTTAATAGTCACTCAGGGCCAAGTAACAGCAAAGTACTTTTAGTTTACATTTAACACACAGAAGATAGCTTTCTGGTTAAATTTAGTACCCAGCAGAGAGCTTGTAGTTTAAATTTCATAAGAAGTTAGAGCCTAGCAGCAGCTAAGAGCTATAATTTAAATCAAATCAGAATTTAGCTTACCTCAGCAGCACAAGACAGGGTACTGTGTAGCAGCCCTTTTTTAATAAGTGTTATTTCCCTCCCTCCCTCCCCACACCCACCCTCCCCTGGGATAATCATAGCTTTATAGGTACTTACACATCTTAAAAGACAGGAGGTGCTTTCAGGTGAAGTTCATTACCCAAATCAGTCATACACTAAGGACCTGAGATTAATTAAGCTTCAGGTGAACAATGTATATTAAACGTATTAGGTTCAGTTTTATTGGTATAAATACCCATAGCAACCCCTAGTAAGTAAGAACTTAAAGATCTAGACACCAACTTAAAACTAAGATGCAGACAGCAGTCCAGCAGCGGGATGGGGGCTTTCCAGTCTTTTGCATTGAGTGTCACATGTATGATTTTCTCCCAGTTGGTGAGAGGTCTTACGTGTGCACTAGGTGCAAGGAGCTCTTTTCTCTCAGGGAACAAGTCCGTTCTCTATAGGCTAAAGTAGCAGACTTGGAAAACATAAGAGAGACAGAGAGGTACATAGACGAGACCTACAGGGATATAGTCCTGAAGTCCCACCTCCAGTCTGGCAGCACCCCTGTTGCCATGGAGGAGAGAGGTCACGTGACAGGAGAGTTTCACCCTGGTGTGGCAGGAAGTAATCCTGTAACTACGACCTGTCCTCCAGGTGATGTAAAACCCTCTCGCACCGAGGAAGTTTCTCCAGGGCCATGTGCCCATGAGGGAAGGGTTAGGACAGCCGTTATAGTTGGTGATTCGATCATTAGGCATGTAGATAGCTGGGTGGCTGGTGGACGTGAGGATCACCTGGTAACATGCCTGCCTGGTGCAAAGGTAGCAGACCTCACGCGCCACCTAGATAAGGTCTTAGATAGTGCTGGGGAGGAGTCTGCTGTCTTGGTACATGTCGGTACCAATGACATAGGAAAATGTGGTAGGGAGGTTCTGGAGGCAAAATTTAGGCTTTTAGGTAGGAAGGCGATAGCGGAGAGACTGAATGAATTCTTTGCTTCGGTCTTTACTGAGGAAGATGTAGGGATGTTACCCATGACTGAAGTGGTATTTAAAGGTGTGGAAGAATTGAAGGAAATATCGATACATCGGGAAGATGTCTTACAACTATTAGATAAACTGAAGAGTAGCAAATCACCTGGGCCAGATGGTATACATCCAAGGGTGTTGAAAGAACTGAAATATGAGATTGCAGAACTGCTATCAGTAATCTGTGAACTATCATTAAAATCATCTCTAATACCTGAAGATTGGAGGATCGCCAATGTAACACCAATTTTTAAAAAGGGTTCCAGGGGTGATCCGGGAAACTACAGACCTGTGAGCCTGACATCAGTACCAGGAAAAATGGTAGAAACCATCATAAAGAATAAAATTACTCAGCATGTAGATAGTCACAACCTAATGGGAGACAGCCAACATGGCTTTAGACAAGGAAGATCTTGTCTTACTGATCTGTTATGTTTTTTTGAAGGAGTGAATAAACAGGTGGACAAAGGTGAGTCGGTTGATATTGTGTATCTGGACTTTCAGAAAGCCTTTGACAAGGTCCCTCATCAGAGACTTTTGGCAAAACTAAAGAGTCATGGGATAGGAGGCAGTGTACTATTGTGGATCAGGAACTGGTTAAAAGATAGAAAGCAGAGGGTAGGGCTAAATGGCCAATTTTCCCAATGGAGAAAGGTGAATAGTGGTGTACCCCAGGGATCTGTGCTGGGTCCGCTGCTTTTTGACATATTCATAAATGACCTGGAAAGTGGAATAACAAGTGAGGTTATCAAATTTGCAGATGACACAAAACTATTTAAAGTTGTTAAAACATAAGAGGATTGTGAAAAATTGCAAGAGGATCTTGATAAATTGGAAGACTGGGCATCAAAATGGCAGATGAAATTTAATGTGGAAAAGTGCAAGGTTATGCACCTAGGGAAGAATAACCCAAACTATGGTTACACGATGCAAGGTTCCACATTAGGAACCACCACCCAGGAAAAAGATTTAGGTGTCATTGTGGATACTATGTTAAAACCCTCGGCCCAGTGTGCAGCGGCGGCCAAGAGAGCAAATACAATGCTAGGTATGATAAGGAAAAGAATGGAAAATAAAACAAAAGATATTATAATGCCTCTATATCGTTCCATGGTGAGACCGCACCTTGAATATTGTGTGCAATTCTGGTCGCCGTATCTTAAAAAGGATATAGCGATTTTAGAAAAGGTACAGAGAAGAGCCACCAAAATGGTAAAGGGGATGGAAGGATACTCCTATGAAGAAAGGCTAAAAAGGTTAGGGATCTTTAACCTGGAAAAGAGACGGCTGACGGGAGATATGATAGATGTCTATAAATTAATGAACGGAGTGGAACGGGTAAACGTAGATCGATTGTTTACCTTATCAGAATATAGAAAGACTAGGGGACATGCAATGAAGCTACAGGGTAAACTATGTAAGACTAATAAAAGAAAATATTTTTTCACTCAACGTGTAATCAAACTCTGGAATTTGTTACCGGAGGATGTAGTAAAGGCTGTTAGTGTAGCTGGGTTTAAAAAAGGTTTGGACAAGTTCCTGGAGGAAAGGTCCATAAACCATTATTAAGAAGTGACCGAAGATATCAATGCTTGACCCAGTACAAGCATTGTGGAACTTGTGTCTCTTGGGAAAACTGCTAGGTACATATGACCTAGATTGGCCACTGTTGGAAACAGAATACTGGGCTTGATGGACCTTGGTCTGACCCAGTATGGCATATCTTATGTTCTTATGTTATGTTCTTAACCTAATAAAGGAAATCTACATAATATGCCCTCAGAAGATTGCTTTTCTATCTACTCGCCAAACAGATGCACATCGCTCCAACAGAACAAATTATACTGACACCTGACTCAAAAATGGAATCCCAGAAGGTATGGACTAAATTCAAGCTCCCATTACTTAAAAACTTCGAAGATGATCCAGAGTCTTAACACAACAACCTCTGCACTGAACTTTGCCCTGTGACCTGGATAAAGCTGACTAGATCAGACCTTAGCGCATACCTCATGAATATAGTACATACCACCTTGTCTCTAGGCCTTATGCCTGCCCCGCTAAAACAGAACTCAATCTGACCTCTCCTGAAAAGTAAAAGCTTGACCCAACTTCCCCTAAGTCCTATAGACCAATATCAAGCTTCCCGTTTGTCTCAAAAATAATAGAGAAAATTGTCTTTGCACAACTCCAAGACCACCTTACTGAGCATCCACTCCTAGACCCTTACCAACACAAGTTCAGACAGTTCCATGAGGTCAAAACTCTCATCACTTCCCCATTAAACACACTCATAACCTGCTCACAAAACACCAAGAATGGATTTATCCTAATATTCCTCGACATTGCTTCTGCCTTTGACTTCCTCCCACACACCAACTACTACAAAGACTCTGAGATTGGGCTCCAAGACACTACACTCACCTGGTTCCATTCCTAACTGGATTCCCCAAAAAAACAAGTAAAAATTGGTAAGAGGATGTCAAATCCTTTCATCCAGCAAATGGGAGTACCTCAGGGATCAAGCCTCTTAGCTCTCCTTTTCAATATATTTATCCAACCATTTTGTCAGATATTCAGATGTCATAATGTTTTTCATGCCTATCAACCTCATCTCTCTGAACCTCACTAGCCTACATAAGTGCTTCATAGAAGCAAAAAGATGGCTCAGTGTACACAATGGGGGTCATTCTGAACAGCATTTAGTGGGGATGTATGTCCAGTATGGCCGGACATCCCTGCTAGGCACCAGGGGCCGATTCTTAACCCAAATCTCCCAGAGATGTGTGGGGAGCTCTGGATGGGGGAAGGAGGGGGAGGGCCAGAGGAGGACTATGGGCGAGACAGAAGTGTGCCATGACCCGGACGTACAAGGTCGATTCCGGTTGCGACCCTGTATGTCTGGGATGGCAAGACTGGATGGAGGACTTATTCCACCTCAGAGGTGGAATAAGTCTCCCCGAAGAAGGGAAACGGCACCAGTGAACCCTCGGAAATGGTG
This sequence comes from Ichthyophis bannanicus, assembly GCA_033557465.1. Lineage (NCBI taxonomy): Eukaryota > Metazoa > Chordata > Amphibia > Gymnophiona > Ichthyophiidae > Ichthyophis > Ichthyophis bannanicus. The sequence goes on along the minus strand of CM066035.1, from coordinate 426,987,579 downwards.
AGGAGTACCTGGAGGTTCCCCGCAGCCTGATCCTGGCCTTGGCAGGCCCTTTTGGGGGTCGGGTGGTGGGGAAACCTACATTTGAGCAGTGGTGGGGAATCGGGGCTCCTGCATGGCGTCCCGGTGCCATGGCAATAGGACGCCACATCACCAGGGCTCCATGCAGACACTTCAGCTGGGTTTGATTGGGTGGGAGCTGGACAGGTAATGACAAGGAATTGGGGCATGTCCTGCACGTCTTTGCCCTTTGCAACCGATTATGCTCCCGCAAGAACAGCTAGCTCTCGCGGGTGCAGAATCAGGTGCAAATCTGGCCCATCCAGTTTTGGACATCTGGACTGGCCAGACGTGCCCCGATCTGAATTGGGCCCAATCTGTTCATCAATCAAGAGAAGAATGAAGCCCTATACATAACCATTGATCCAGTCTTCCCTCCACTATCAACTCTGAGACTTGATGATGTGATAATCAAACTCAAAACCAAAATAAAATATCTGGGCATAACAATAGACCAACAGCTGAACTTTCAATTACACATAAAAAGAACAATCACCTCTGTCTACCATAAACTAAGAATACTGAAACATCTCTGCCCCTAATCTCTCCAGAATTATTCTGAACCATTTCCCAGGCTATGATTCTACCTGTTCTGGATTATTATAACATCATTTATCAAGGCCTACCTAAACAAACCCTCCACCCTCTACAGATGACCCAGAACACTGCAGTGCGAATAATCTTTGGAGCCCCTTGCCGAACTCATATTAACCCCCCCCCCCCCATACTAATACAGCTACATTGGCTTCCCATCACTGTCAGAATCAGATACAAGGTTCTTATCACAATATTTAAAATCTTACACAATGAAACTGCCACCTGTCTCCAGATCCTTTTCTCCAATCCCAAGAGTGAAAGGTTGCTAAGAAAGTCCACCCTTAACCTACTCAAAATCCTAAATCAGAAGATAAAGGACAAGCAGTCCATTTGCAATTGAGCATTCACCCTTTTTGCCCCCTCATTATGGAACTTCTTATCCCAACATTATGAGAATATTTAGACGTGCTTGAATTCAGGAAAAAACAGAAAATGTATCTCTTCCAAGAGGAATACAACAGAACATCAAACCTAGAGACTCAACTACCTTAGAAACATACTGTTAACCAACTTATAATCCCAATATATTGTACAAATGCACAAATGTTGAATATTGACAAATTCTCACCTATACAAACACAGTAAATAGTTCAGAGTTAAATGCATATTATTGTTATATTGTTATACTATTTTACTTCCATGTACAACGGTGTATCTTCTAAGATCCTGTTACATCGCTGGTTAACTGTAAACCACTTTGAAAATAAGTTTTAATAAATAAATGATATAAATACAACATAAGACTCACAAAACCGTTTCCAAGCACTTCCCAGTGTTATGCTAAGTACCTGATATCTTGACCAAAGGAAGTATGTTCAATGGCACAGCAAACGATGGAGGATAGCGGTGTGCATTTGTTAGAGCGCATTTGGTTTGCTAATGTGCCCTTAAAAAATGTTGGATGCCCTGAATTGATTAAGCATGTATTAACTGACTTAGCACACCTTAAATCATTGGTTAGTGCATGTAAAACTAACCAAAAAACACCCAAAATCTTGAAAATATTTATGTAAAAAAACATCTTAGGGGCATGTTTACTAAAAACCGCTAATTTGCGCGCCGCAAAATAGCGCACTAAAAGTGGTACTTAAGAGCGCTTAAATGCCCCGCAATCGTGCATGTCACCCCCGCACAGGTGCGCGGCACAATAACGGGCCCCGCACAAGTACGGGCCCGCAAATGTCCGATAGAGGCGTGGAACGGCTAACGGAGGGCGGAGGAAGGTTCCTGAGGGGCGGAGAGACGGGTTTAATGGGTGGGGAAGGGGAGGGGAGAGGCTCCCCGCACATTATCGGGGCCGAATCCCAAAGCATTTAAAGGGAGGAGAAACCATTTCCGTCAGCAATGTACAGCAAAATCGGGGAAACCTGAAAAACGTGAGCAGTGTGATACATGTGCACAGCACAAAAGTGAAAATAAAAATAGAAAGTGACCACAACAAAAATATCACAAATAGTAATGCAGCTGGGGAACAGTTATAGTAATGGGCAAATATAGAAAACACACCCAGGAAAGCTCCAGAAAGAAGAAATGAATATTGGAAGGGTCTACGGAGCAGAGACTCATCCAAAACAAATGTCCTTTTTGGAGCTTTCCTGGGAGTGTTTGCTATGGTTGCCCATTAATATCACTTGTGCCCACAGTAAAAATGCATAAAGCAGGGTTTGTGACGCCATCCTGCCAGGTATACTACCTCCAGGGGCTGCATTGTCTCTGTGGCCATAGTGTGGTGCAGCGGACAGAGCCAGTACCTCTAGGACCAGAGAGTCAGAGGTTCAAATCCCAGCTGGGGCACAGCCCAGCCCCCATATTTTACCCACCACTAAACAAAGATAGCGCAGACACCCCTGTATTGCAGGGAACATAAGCATGGGGAAAATACCCATATTTTACACAACACTGCAAAAACACAACAACAATGGGCATTACCTACAACCAAATCCCCCAAATGCAGTCCCGTACTGCCACATTGCAATCTGGTCATCTGCTGTTTCTGAGAGAAGCTCATGCCAGCATGTTGGCGGACGAGTACATGTGGTGCAGGGGGCAGTGGCTGCTAGCCACAGAAGACAGAGGCCTAGCCATGTGCAGGCTGGCACAGTCCACTGCAACAGACAGGCCCTGCCGGATCCACAGTCATGGACATTCCAGGGAAACCAGCCAATCTGTGGCTACATGGTGGTGCAGTGCACACAGACAGTGCATGCAAGAACAGAAGGTCACAGGTTCAAAGCCCAGCTGGGGCTACCACCAATCCTAGCCACATATTTTTCCCACACCTACACAGTGATAGTAAGGACACACCTTTCGTGTCGAGGACATATGCAATGGTAATACGTCTATCTTTTACCCCACTGAGCAGACACCATGAACAGGGGCAGTACCTAGAGCAGACTCTCCCAAATGCATTCCTGGTGTGCCACACACCAGTCAGGTTCCATGCTGCCACTCATACAAATGCCTGTGCTGTATATCTATGCACCACCCCCATGGCATGTAGATGTAGCTCATGCATATTCATGAGGGACAGCAGGAAAACACGAACAGTGTGATGCAGACCTGGACTGGGGTTGGGAATCTCTGCCGTAAAGCAGCAGCCAACAGGGGCAGACACACCCACACCCACACCCACAGGCCCCATTGGCCAATGTCTCCTGGAGAGGCAGAACAGTGGACCCTGCGTGCATCTCCCAATACTAGCACCTGCATACCTTAGCAATGTCACCCTACACCTGAGGTATACGGTACACAGCTCTGAGACGTTTGCTAGGAGTACTGGCAGATAGATATCCATACGTTACGCACATACTGCTAGTTGACCCCATCAGAACAATCTGTTAGGTGTTTGCGGGGCGTGCTCCAGGACTGGCCTCTGACGGTGTTTACCACCCTGGGAAGTGACCCCCAGCAGTACTGCGTACCATATCCATGCCTTGCCGTGCCTAGGACAGGTTTGGTGGCCAAGGCTAATTACCTCCTCAATAGTAGCACCATGCTGGCATAGGTGTGGAAGTGTGTGTCTGTCTATACAGTGGGTGCTGGCTGCAAGCCCCTTCCACAGCCCACACTGCCAGCACTGTTGCCAGTATTGGCCTGCTAATGTGCATAATGAGTAGCAAGGGACCATGGGTATATCTCAGACAGGGTGGGCTGACCAGGATGCAGCTGCACAGGGCATAGGGCACTGGCAGGGACATGGTAGTGCCCGGCCACCACCTACACAGACAGGGGGACCTCTGTATGTGCTGCTGAGTGTGCAGTGATGGCAGCATGGCTAGGCACACCCATAGTGCTATATTGTGTTTCTCTCATGTGATATATATGGGTTTCCTGTTGGGGCCTTTTCACTGACTTATCTGTTTGTGTGTGCTGCCACCCCAGTTGTGGGTGCATGCATTTCCATCAGGACCAACCAGCAGACTGAGCACAGATGGTATGTGTCTTGATGGAGTGCCTTGCAGGGTGCAGTGGCTGATGGCTTGCTGCAGGAGAATATCAGATAGTGGTGGGGTGCATCTATGAATATCCAAGCCTAATGTCTGTCTGATATTGTGTTATGGATGTGTGTGGAGCTGCTTGGACTGCCCTGTGGGTGGTCTACTTCCCCAGCAGGACTGGGGTTGATGGTCGACTCTACTGCCATGGGGGGGGGGGGGGAGGAAGATAGAGATAGTATGGGGATCTGTTGGTGGTAGACCCTGTTTTAACCACCGAGGGGGGGGAGGGAGGGAGGGTGCGTTCCACTAACTGTGGCAGACAGTGATCTCCAAGATGATTATGCAGCACCTACCTATTTCACAGGTTATTGCTGCTTTGGAGCTCTGGCATGGCCACATTCAGTCATGCAAGGTGTTGTGCACCTGGTCCTGGGCGCATCATCACACACTCAGGGTGGGCATAGTAACCGCACAATGTGATGGTGTTTAGCTACTCTTTGCCGTTTGTCCACCCACTCAGGACACCCTACCAGGCCGAGGTGCTGTGTGGGTGCACAAGGACACCTCCCCCTACCAGGCCGGGTAGCTTTAGGGGTGCAGTTCCCATCTTGTGTGCATCTGTGGACAGCTGATTTGCATGTGCAGTGCATCATGGGTATGGGTGGCCTAACCCTATCCTGTTTACACCAGCAGACTGTCTGTGATGTGACGTGCAGGCTATCTGCAGCCAGGCAGGAGCTTGCTAACAGCTATAGAGATATAGCCCAATGGTTACACCACTGCCTGTACAGCCAGAGGTCATGGGTTCATGCCCACAGTGGGGCCCTGTGATAGGGTTTTCCAAAGCATTTTTTACATTTACTGTACATATGTTGATGCCTGCAATAACACCCTCAGCGTACTGTACCCATAAGGTGCCTCTGAGGGTGCTTTATTGGGCGCCCTATAGGGCACTTTATGGTTGGCATCCATATAGGGTGCACTATACATTATCCTGTGTCGCAACATACATGCTGCCCTATAGGGGACATTCTAGGGTGCCTTGGCGGACGGTGCACTGTAACATGTGCCTTATGGTCCGCCTTATGTTAACATGCTGTGAGAGTGCGTTTGCTAGTAGTTATCACAAAATAGAATTAAAAAGCCTCCTAAAGCACTCCACAACATAAAATATACTGCCTCAGCTAGCCTTTTTCAATGGGCATTGTGAGGGATTGAACCCGTGGTCTCTGCACCATTGGTCAGTGTCTTAACCATTGTGCTGTGGCTGTGTTCCTTTGCTTTAGCATCAGCGCGCCGCCTTGTGGCCATCAGCGCACCGCATCCTGCTGCCCACAATTAACAGTGCGCCGCATCCTGCTGCCCACAATGAACAGTGCGCCGCCTTATGCCGCCCCACAATGAACAGTGCGCGGCCTTATGCCGCCCCAATATGAACAGTGCGCCGCCTTATGCCGCCCCAAAATTATTTTGCCTCCTGACACACATTTCCACATTCAAGGTGGTGCCTCAGCCAGCCTTTTTGGGCTGCACACACTGGGGGATTGAACCCGTGGCCCCTGCACCATTGGTTATTGTCTTCACCGTTGTACTACGGCTCTGTTCCTATATGTGCCCAGCTGCGCCCCACTTAGCCTTCCCACGCGCTAATGTGGGCCCCGCACATTAACGCGACGCGCACACATACGGTCTTTTTTTTTCCTTTTTCGGCCTGAACCGCCCACTCCTTATATGGCACAGGCACACTACCGCGGCCCCACACGTTAGGAATGTTTAGTAAACATGCCCCTTAGAGTCATTTTAGGGTCACTTTTGAACTCTTTTCCTGATTTCTGGACATTTTATTAATTTGTTGCAGACATTTTTATGAATACATTTTTTTAAACACCTATTTGAACTTTTTAGCAGTCATAAACTAATTTTTGTATTCTTTGCTTCCTCCTTACTATCTCTAATTAATTATATAAAAGGAAAAAAAATTAGTCATAAGAATAGAAACATTGGAGAATAATCAAGGTTTCCCAATTTCCTTTGGCAGCTTTGCACAGTTTTGGATAATCTGTGCAAATATTTAAGAACATAAGATATGCCATACTGGGTCAGACCAAGGTCCATCAAGCCCAGTATCCTGTTTCCAACAGTGGCCAATCTAGGTCATACTTACCTAGCAGTTTCCCCAAAAGACACAGGTTCCACAATGCTTGTACTGGGTCAAGCATTGATATCCTGGGTCCCTTTTTAATAATGGTTTATGGACCTTTCCTCCAGGAACTTTTCTAAACCTTTTTTAAACCCAGCTACACTAGTTTACCCTCTAACTTCATTGCATATCCCCTAGTCTTTCTATATTCTGATAACGCAAACAATTGATCTACGTTTACCCGTTCCACTCCGTTCATTAATTTATAGACTTCTATCATATCTCCCCTCAGCCGTCTCTTTTCCAGGTTAAAGAGCCCTAACCTTTTTAGTCTTTCTTCATAGGGGTATCCTTCCATCCCTTTTACCATTTTGATGGCTCTTCAGTGAACCTTTTCTAATTACGCTATATCCTTTTTAAGATACGGCGACCAGAACTACACACAATATTCAAGGTGCGGTCACACCATGGAACGATACAGAGGCATTATAATATCCTTTGTTTTATTTTCCATTCCTTTCCTTATGATACCTAGCATTCTATTTGATATCTTGGCTGCCGCTGTTCACTGGGCGGAGGGTTTTAACATGTTATCCACAATGACGCCTAAATTGTTTTCCTGGGTGGTGGTTCCTAATGTGGAACCTTGCATCGTGTAACCATAGTTTGGGTTGTTCTTTCCTAGGTGCATAACTTTTCACTTGTCCACATTAAATTTTATCTGCCATTTTGATGCCCAGTCTTACAATTTATCAAGATCCTCTTGCAATTTTCCGCAATCCTCATGGGTTTTAACAACTTTAAATAGTTTTGTGTCATCTGCAAATTTGATAACCTCACTCGTTATTCCCTTTTCCAGGTAATTTATGAATAGGTCAAAAAGCAGCAGACCGAGCACAGATCCCTGGGGTACACCACTATTCACCTTTCTCCATTGGGAAAATTGGCCATTTAGCCCTACCCTCTGCTTTCTATCTTTTAACCAGTTCCTGATCCACAATAGTACACTGCCTCCTATCCTATGACTCTTTAGTTTTGCCAAAAGTCTCTGTTGAGGGACCTTGTCAAAGGCTTTCTGAAAGTCCAAATACACTATATCAACTGACTCAACTTTGTCTACCTGTTTACTCACACCTTCAAAAAAACATAACAGATTAGTAAGACAAGATCTTCCTTGTCTGAAGCCATGTTGGCTGTCTCTCATTAAGCCATGATTATCTACATGTTCAGCAATTTTGTTCTTTATGAACATTTTTCCCGGTACTGACGTCAGGCTCACCGGTCTGTAGTTGCCTGCATCACCCCTGGAACCCTTTTTAAAAATTGGCGTTATGTTGGCCATCCTCCAATCTTCAGGTATTACAGATGATTTTAATGACAGTTCACAGATTAGTAATAGCAGGTCTACAATCTCATATTTCTGTTCTTTCAACACCCTTGGATGTATATCATCTGGTCCAGGTGATTTGCTACTCTTCAGTTTATCAAATAGTTGTAATACATCTTCCCGATGTATCAATATTTCCTTCAATTCTTCCGCACCTTTAAATACTACTTCACTCATGGGTAACATCTCTATATCTTCCTTAGTAAAGACCGAAGCAAAGAATTCATGTGGAATTCATTCAGTCTCTCCGCCATCACCTTATTGCCTCATAGTGCCCCTTTAACCCCTCTATCATCTAATGGCCCAACTGACTCTCTCACAGGTTTTTTGCTATGAATATATTTGAAAACGTCTTTATTACACGCTTTTGCTTCCGCAGCAAGCTTCTTCTTCAAATTCATCTTTATCTTTAGTTACTATTTGATATATTTTTTTAACTGCCATCAAGGCAACGCTGACTCCTGGCTACCCAGCAGCCCCTGGGTTTTCTTGGAAAGGTATGACTGGAAGTAGATTGTCAGGCCTTTTCTTCTAAGGCAATGGAGGGTAAAGTAACTTGCCCAAAGTCACAAGGAGTGACTTACTTATTATATAACCATGTTTATTATAATCTAGAAGGTTTATAATAAAATGATAGAGTAAGAACGAATAACATTAAACAAAGTAAAAGGCTAGAATAGAAGTAGCCAAATAGAATGCTAAAACATCCATGCTAAGTGGTACACACATGATTGGGTGGGGACTAAGCAGGTCAGGCAGAAATGAGTTGCTGGTGGTGCAACGCAGTTAATGCAGACATTTTAGTCACATGCTAACTGCAAATGTTACTGTTACTGTAGGTGCACTTATTGACACCTCAAGAGGTGGTGATAAGTGCACTCTCATACCTGTTAGCACTGTGCAATGCATTAGCAACCCATTTATTTTTATTTATTTATTTAGCTGTATTTATATCCCGCTTTTCACCAGGTCAAAGTGGTCAATTGGGAGATACATTTAACACGATGGGATATGACACACATACGCTAATACTTACAGGGAACATGGGCAATGGAGAGTTAAGTGGCTTGCCCAAGATCACAAGGAGTGCCTATAGGACTAGAAATCCCAGTCCTTCCGGCCTGAGATTGCTGTCCCCAGGTGGGACTTGAACCCCCGGCCCTCCGGCCTGAAGTACCTTGTCCTAACCACTAGGCCACTCCTCCCATTCATGGCAGGGGGATGGGCGCACACCCCCCTAAAGTTAGCACGGGTCTCCACACTAATTTTGCAGCTCAAACATGTGCTACCAGTATGCCCTTTAGTAAACATATCCCTAAATGTTTTAAATGAAGCTGTCCACATTCCTCAGAATGGAAAAACAAAGTGAAATTTGTGCATCTGCTTGAATAATAAATAAATATCTGTGTATGTGTGTGTGTGTGTGTGTATATATATATATATATATATATATATATATATATATATATATATATATATATATATATATATATATATATATATATATACAGATGAATCTGCGTTCTATGTTTTTGGAAGTCTCTTTCACCCAATTTCCCATGAAATGAATTAAAAAAAATGAAGCCAGCCTGCTAATTCCCAATTATTATGACTCCTGTAATCAGAGTCCTCATTAACAAAGACTGACTACAATGTCTATTAGCAGCAGAAATTTGAAATGCAAATTCAGCAAATCAGAAGGTTAAATGAGCCCTGCCCATGATGCTTGGAGCTCTTGCCAGAGTGGACCATGCTGGCTAACACCTGCCCTGTATTTCCCCTCCAGCTGAATGCTTTATTCTTTTCCAGGCTTTGCTTTCTAATTGACCTGCTTATAATCCCTTTACAATTAGCATATGCTTTTTAGAAATGGCTGGTTAAAGGTTTTAAACTGCCACCAGTTAACTAATGTCTGATAGGGTTGGCACATTGCAGGAAAGATGAAGCCACTATTTCTCTTGCCCAGAATTCCTATTAGTTTTTGGGTTTCCTAACATAAGGTCACACTTTTCATACCTTTTTGTCATTATAAAATTCATGCCTATTGAACTTATCCATTGCTACACAGAAGATTTAGGAGCCCTTTTACTAAAGGCTGCTAGCTGGTTAACACACGCTTTAGTGTGTGGTAACTAGCAATAAAAAATGACAAGATCTTAGATAGTGCTGGGGAGGAGTCTGCTGTCTTGGTACATATCGGTACCAATGACATATGAAAGTGTGGTAGGAAGGTTCTGGTGGCTAAATTTAGGCTTTTAGGTAGGAAGTTGAAATCCATAACTTACAGGGTAGCATTCTCCGAAATGTTTCCCGTTCCATGTGCAGGACCCAAAAGACAGGCAGAGCTCTGGAGTCTCAATGCGTGGATGAGACAATGGTGCAAGGATGAGGGTTTTGGATTTGTTAGGAAATGGGGAACATTCAGGGGAAAGGAGGAGCTCTTCCGAAGGGATGGGCTCCATCCTAACCAGAATGGTACTAGGCTGCTGGCATTAACCTTTTAAAAGCAGATAATAGGGGAAAGCCGACAGTCGCCCAAAAGTGCATGGTTCGGAACAATGTATCCTTGAAGGATACTAGCAAAAGACTGAAGTTAGGACATATCAGTAGAGAGGTTCCAATAAAGACAAAAGTAGCCAAATTCCCTTGAGTACAGAGCAGAGAGAGCTTAAAGATTCCAAATTGCCCCTGCCTACCGATAGCCAGATTAATATGAATAAAATGAAGCCTCTAAAATGCTTGTATGCAATTTCTAGAAGTCTAAAAAATAAAATGGGAGGATTAGAATATATAGCACTAGATGTGAGGTTAGATATGATTAGTATCTCAGAGACATGGTGGAAGGAGGTCAAACAGTGGGACACTGTGATACCTGGGTACAAACTATATCATAATGATAAAGATCAAATTGGTGGAGGGGTTGCGCTCTATGTTAGAGAAGGCATGAGTCACAAAGGATTAAAGTTTTGCAAGAAACAAAATTCACTGTAGAATATCTATGGATTGAAATTCCATATATAAAAGGGGAAGGGGAAGGCGATGGCAGTGGGGTGTATTATTGACCGCCTGGCCAGAATGAACAAATGGATGATGAAATGCTCAAAGAGGCTAAATTATGTGTTGAGTGTTTTCTGATTTGTCTTAAGGGGGTCATTTTAAAAGAGATGGACGTGAGTTAGATGTCTGAAATGGGCAATGTAGATGCCTCAATGGCAGGGACGTACTAAGGGCAATTCCAGAATCATGCAGATCTGAATGTCTCCATAAATGGAAAACCCGAGTCTAGGCATCCCAATATGGGTGTGGCTGGGGCATTTTATTTATTTATTTATCCAGATTTGTATACCACTTTCTCCTTCAATCAAAGTGGTTGTTTACACAGGTTGGTATAACATTAACAGGGGCGACAGGACATACATATAGTTTAGTGGTGGGCTATTGCTTGGGTAATCGTAGATAGTGGTTGTGATTGTTGTATTTAGTGGTTGGTGTCATTGTACCTTCCGGCTAGTAGAGGGGTCGGCAGGATGTTTGGTCATAGCATTCCATAAATAGGTAGGTTTTCAGGGATTTACGGAAGTCCTTGAGGTTCTTTATTGACCGCAGTCCGTCTGGGAGGGAGTTCCAGAGGGCTGGTGCCGAGAAGGATATGGCTCTGTTGGAGGTCACTTGTCTTGTTTTGTGATATCCAGCAGGTACGCGGAGTCTATTGTTGCTGTTGGTTCTCCTGGGTCTTTTGATTGTGTGCTTGGTTATTCAAGTGTGAAGGATGTCTGCCATGCATAGGTGTATGATCTTGAATATGTTTACGATTGTTTTGTATTTTGCCCATGCAGATATTGGTAGCCAGTGTAGTTGCTGAAGTACAGGTGTAATGTGCTCATGTTTGGCCGTGACAGTTATAATTCTGGCTGCAGTGTTCTGTACTAGCTGGAGTGGATGGGTGGCCTGCTTAGGAAGTCTTTGGAGTAAGGAGTTTCCATAGTCCAGTATTGGGGTGATGGCTGTCTGGCATACAGTGCGGAAATGGTCGTGGCTGAGAATTGGTTTGAGTCTCCGTATGAGCTTCATTCGCTGCTATGCCTTTGCTGTGTTTTTGCTTATATGTGTCTGTAGATTTAAATTACTGTCCAGGGTGACACCTAAGTATTTCACCTCATCCTTTATTGGTATTGATTGGTTGAGGCTGCTGATGGATGTAGGTGGATCAAAATTGGGATTCCTGGTTATGATGATTGCTTTCGTTTTGTAGAAGTTGACTCTCAGGTTGTTTTCAGTGAGCCAGTTGTTCATGTCTTCGAGGCAGTGAGTCATGGGGGCCATTTCCGGGTTTAGTGTGTCTATTGTGGCATACACCATAATGTCATCGGCATAGATGTGATATTGTAGTATGTGGCACTTGATAATGTTGCAGATCGGTTGGATGTAGATGTTGAATAAGATGGACGGGAGTGCTGATCCTTGATTTTGGGGCATGACCTGGATTGAGTAATGGTACAGATGTCCAAGGCATATTTCGTATAGCATTTGCAACATGCCAGGCATGGCTGCCAGACATCCCTGCCTAGACCACCTATAAAATATGAGCAGGTATGGGACCTCATTGCCCATGTTGAGCATGAATATGATTGTGTTAGGAGGCACATGAAATTGAGAGAGCAGAGTCTGAGAGTCATCCCTGTGTGCTGCATACTATTTTGTATGACCCCCCTGTGTCTCAACCATGCTCCCTGTGCCCCCCCCCCCAGCAACCCCTATCCACCTACCAGGGCACCAACTCTGGCCATTTCCCTCCACAACCCAGCACTATGGTCCCAGGAGTTCCCTTTCCCCATGTCACACCACCTAGTCCTGTGTTTGTTCCAGTAGTGGCAGTGGGAGTACATGTGTGTGCTCATGTGAAAGAACTGAGGAGCATGTGTGGTCTTAGGTGTGAGTGCAAGAATCAGAGTCTGTGTGACTGTGCATGAGAGTCCATCTGTGTCCACATCTCACACATGAAGGTAGAGGTAGCACAAGGTTTCAGTGGTGTGTGTGTGTGTGGGGGGGGGGGGGGTGTAGGTGGTGGTCCTCATGGGTGTTGGTGGAGTATAGCAGCTATGCAGAGCATGAACTATAGGTTTCTAGCCATTATAGAGGAGAAGCTGAATAGGGAGAGCAAGAGGGTGTAGAGAGAGCATCCCTATCTAAGGGTGTACTGGGTGAGGCCCAATGCATGGGGCTCAGTCACACCCACACACAGAAAGCCTAGACCCTTGTGTCATATACCCATCACCACCCTGTGACCTCTTGTGACATCACTGCAATCATTGCAATCCTACACTGACCCAGTTACATAATGCTGCAACAGCACACAGACTTTAGGGACCCTCACAGATACCCAACCTCCCCCTCCAATTCTCCCCTTTCATACCAGGACCCCCCCCCAAAAGACAAAAACCTAGGATACCCCAGAACATATGCAATGCAGCTCCTTTGTAGCAACACTCAGCTATCTACCCCCTCAAGAAGCAGCAATGGATACAGTGACAGAAACAGCTACTTGGTGCATTGCTCCTGCCTTTGCCCCTTCCCCTTGCACTGCATCCCCTATCACCATGGCTCTAAGTGATATGTAGGGGCTGAGCAGTGATGGGAAGTATAGGGGGAGTCACAGCCATGTGGCGGTACACTCATGATGTTGGTTGGGCCATGCAGTTGTTATCTATGCTGGCTGACCCTAGCACCTCTGCCATAGCTGCTGGTGGGTGTGGGACCTTAAGCAGTTTGTGCTAAAGTGGGTGGAACATTGGAAGAGACAGTAGCTGGTAAAGGTCCATGGGAGACTAGATGGCCAAATTGCAACAAGGAGCTTTCTAGAAGTGGCTTGGGTCTATCCCTCTTCTCACTCCAGTGACTATCATCACTGGAAGCTTGCAGACCATCACTGCCAGCACCAGCATCTGCAGGTTTGGAAAGAATGTCTAGCTTGCCTCGTATATGCCACAGACACAGATTATTTTTGTATTTGGTAAACAGGTGCAACATGCACCTTAACATGTGTTTGTGGGCAAGGTAGCGAATGGGGTGGGTAATGGCACAGAGAATGGGAAGGTATGACCTAGCTGCAAGGAACACCATCAGAAACAGCCACACTTTTAAACCACACATCAAAAACATGTGGGAAGAAGTAGGCAGAACAAAATCAATGCAAAATTCACACAAGCCAGGAAAATGCTGGAAAGCAATGAGCACAAATGCTCGAAGCTTAGCCAACAAAATTCCAGACCTGGAAGCCCTAATGATGGAAACAAATTTGGACATTATGGCCATTACAGAAACAAGGTTTAATGAATCGCACGATTGGGATATAGCCATAGCTGGCTGTAATCTATTCAGAAGAGACAGAGAAAATGGAAAAGGAGAAGGAGTAGCCTTGTATGTCAAAAGCAATATTAAAGCTACTGAAATGCAGGGGACATGGGGAAAAGAAGAAGCGCTCTGGATTGGATTGGAAAGAGGAGATGGCACTGTCATCCATATTGCTGTAGTCTACAGACCTCCGACTCAAATTGAAGAGAGAGAGAACGAATTGATTAAAGATATTGCCAAGATAGCAACAAAGGGGGAAGCGATCATATTGGGTGACTTTAATCTACCTGATGTGGATTGGATTACTCCTTCTGCACATTTGGAAAGAAGCAAAAAAAGTGTGGATGCTCTCCAAGATGCATTACTTAGACAAATGGTGATGGAACCAACCAGGGAAAGCTCAACGCTGGATGTAGTGCTTACCAACAGTGATAACGTGTCGAATGTCTGCGTGAGTGCCCCTGTGAGCAACAGCGACCATCACACGGTGTGGTTTGAGATAAAAGCCATGGTACAGGCCAATCATAGCAAGCTTAAAGTCCTAAACTTCAAATACACTGACTTCAATAAAATGGCAGAGTACTTAAAGGAGGAGATGACGGGGTGGAAGGAGATAAAGGAAATGGAATTGCAATGGGCTAAACTAAAGAAGGCAATAAAAGGGGCAACAGATAAATATGTAAGAAAAGTAAATAAAAACAAGAGGAGAAGGAAACCTATTTGGTTTTCCAAAGAGGTGGCTGCTCAAATAAAGGCAAAAACCACAACTTTCGCAAAATTCCAAAGCTTGCAAACAGAAGAACACAGAAATGAATACAGGATCCAATTCAAAGAGTCTAAAAGAGTAATAAGGATAGCAAAATCAAAGGCAGAGGAAAGGATGGCTAAAGATGTTAAGGGTAGCAACAAAAATTTCTTCAGGTATATTCGGGAAAGGAAGAAGATCAGAGTTGGAATTGCAGGACTCAAAAGTGCTGGGAAAGGACTCGTGGAAAGTACACTGTAAAAGCAAAATTGCTAAACAAATACTTCTGCTCTGTTTTTACTAAAGAAGATCCTGGAGATGGACCAGCTGTGACTCCCAAATATAAAAATGGGAATGAAGTAGATACCACACCATTCACAGAAGATGAGGTGTTAGAACAACTTGCTAAACTGAAAGTGGACAAAGCCATGGGACCGGATGGAATACATCCCAGGATACTGAAAGAGCTCAGAGAGGTTCTTGCAGGACCATTAAAGGATGTCTTCAACAGATCCTTGGAAACAGGAGAGGTTCCTCTGGACTGGAGAATGGCTGATGTCGTACCTCTACACAAAAGTGGTGACAGGGAAGAAGTGTCAAACTACAGGCCCGTGAGCCTTACCTCGGTGGCGGGAAAAGTAATGGAGGCACTCCTGAAAGAGCGAATAGTGAACTTTCCCAAAACCAACAGGATGCAAGATCCGAGGCAACATGGTTTTACTGAAGGACGGTCTTGCCAAACAAATCTGATTGAGTTCTTTGACTGGGTGACCAAGGAACTAGATCAGGGGCATGCGATGGATGTCACCTACCTGGATTTCAGCAAAGCCTTTGATACTGTTCCTCATAGGAGGCTTGTCAACAAACTCAGTAGCTTGGGGATGGGTCCCAAGATGGTAAACTGGATTAGAAATTGGTTGACTGACAGACGACAGAAGGTGATTGTACATGGAGCTCACTCGGATGAGAGGAAGGTGATTAGCGGGGTGCCCCAGGGTTTGGTCCTGGGCCCGGCACTGTTCAATGTATTTGTGAGTGATATTGCTGAAGGACTGAATGGAAAAGTCTGTCTTTTTGCAGACGACACAAAAATTTGCAACAGAGTGGACTCCCCCGAAGGAGTGGTTAACATGAGGAAAGATCTACAAAAGCTGGAAGACTGGTCTAATATTTGCAACTACGATTTAATGCAAAAAAGTGCAGTGTCATGCATTTGGGTAGCAGAAATCCAAGGGAAATGTACGCGATAGGGGGCGAGAGGTTGGTATGCACGGTTCAGGAGAAAGACCTTGGTGTGATTATCTCTGATGATCTCAAGGTGGCAAAACAGTGCGACAAGGCGGTGGCAAAAGCCAGGAAGATGTTGGGCTGCATACAAAGAGGGATTACCAGCAGAAAGGAAGAGGTACTTATGCCACTGTATAAGTCACTGGTGAGGCCTCACTTGGAATACTGTGTTCAGTTTTGGAGACTGTATCTTGCAAAAGATGTAAAAAGACTGGAAACTGTTCAGAGGAAAGTGACCAAAATGATTTGGAGCCTGCGTCAGAAGCCTTATGAGAAGAGACTTGAAGACCTAAATATGTACACTTTGGAGAAGAGGAGGGACAGGGGAGATATGATTCAGACCTTTAAATACTTAAAGAGAAATGATGAACAAACAAACCTCTTCCAAAGACGGGGAAGCTGTAAAACTAGAGGGCATAACATGAAGCTGCAAGGGGGTAAATTGAAAGGCAATGTCAGGAAATATTTTTTCACTGAAAGGGTGGTGGATGCTTGGAATGCCCTCCTGATGGAAGTGGTGGGGGCAAACACGGTGACGGAATTCAAGAAGGCATGTTTATGTTTTATGTTTTATTACATTTGATAAAAACCGCCTTTCATATACAGTCAAGGCGGTGCACAATTAAAATAATTCGTAAAAGGAGGCCAATGGCCAGTTAAAAAGAAAGGAAATGTACAATTCTTCAAAAGGACAGAGATAGTAAAAGTAAGACGAGACATAAGGGAGAAGATAATAGGGGGAGGGGAGAGGAAGAAGGAGTTTACACGAAAGGGGAAGGAACATCAAACGCTAGGGAAAACAAGTGGGTCTTCAGGTTCTTTTTGAATATGTTGAAGTGTTGTTCCAACCGGAGGGGAGGGGGGAGGGCATTCCAAGCAGCGGGTCCAGCAAAAAAGAAGGCGGAGGAGCGTGTGGATTGCAGGTGAGCACGGGAAGGGGAAGGCAAGGTAAGGCGGTTAAGATGAAAGGATCGAGGGGTGTGCCTGGGGGAGTGAAAGTAAATGAGATCCGTGTGGATACTGTGGAGTGCATGGGACAAACACAGTGGATCCCTTTACAGCAATAGGATAAAAACAAGATAAACGGTACCATCTAACTTCTGAACCATATAACGTCTCAACAAATAGGGGTGTCCTACATGGAGTGGTGGGTTTACCCCTAAACAAAGACATGGCAAGGGGTGGCCTGCACAGAGCGACAGGTGCACCTAGTCTTGCCATCTTGCTGGGCAGACTAGATGGACCATGCTGGTCTTTATCTGCCATCAGTTACTATGTTACTATGTTTTGGGGCCTGGTGTGCACAGGAAGGTGAGCAATATGGGGTGCTTGGGGACACAGTGGTGTATAGGAAAAGGGAGATGGGTAGGAAGCCACTGGTGTAGCTCTGACACTAATTTTGTTGCATGCACATGTCCAGGATGCCTCACTACCACTGCCCTTCTCTCACCCATATTGTGCAAATCTGTCTATTTTAGCCACTCCATAGCATGTATAATGGAAGCAGAAATGCCCATGCCTCCAGGGTCACTGGCCACACTGACACTGGCACACCAGTCTGGCACCATACAGGTTTAGGGGGGAGGGACCACTGATGTAGGCAATGAGATGTGCTGTGAGTGGCATGCTTCCCCTGAATTGGGATTGGGACAGATATGCATGCACTATGCAGGCCGCTGGCTTGAATGACAATGGGTATGCATTTAAAGACCATGGTTAGAGGTGCAGATGATCCTGCTGCCATCATGACTCATGTCACATTTTCTATCTTCCAGCAGAGCGATACTGATCTAGAGGATCTTGAACTATCCAGACTGCTGACCCTATCACCACCTCCTTGTCTATGGTTCCAAGAACCCTTTCCTCCAACTCACTCAATATAGGTGGCCTTTCATCTGGATCATGAGTGGCTGCTTTTACTTTTGCACTGTGTTTCATCGCCCTCCACTTTCTCTTGATGTCCTCAATTGAGTGTACTGTTACCTAAGGTATTGATGAGCACCTGCTTTTGGGATACTGTTTATATAACATATGGACCCCTGCGTTTGCTATCTATCTGCTGTTTGTGAAGGTTTAAGTTTGTGTGTGTGAGAACAAGAACAGCTGGGGCCCCTTGAATGATGGGGGTAAGTGGGGATGGGGAACACTGGCTACACGGGCTTCATTACCAACTCCTGATGCTGGAGGTGTCCAAAGGATTCAGAAGAAATGGAACCAGGCTCAGCAGTGGCCCCATGACACCACCATGGTCCTCAAAGATGGCCATATGGTAATTTGGCCCATTCAGCAGCTAGCAGCCCTTCCTCCAACTCTTATGGTTGGTATGATCATAATGTTTCTCTCATGATATTCAGACAATGTGTTCATATAGACAGTAGGTTTATGACACAATTGCAATGGTTCAAAAGGTACTCATGTGGTCAGGACTTCGGAGAAGGTTGGATTTATACCTGCAACCTTTGAAAGGTAGAACTGTTGTTTCTCAAGCACATCATTGTAAATGCTTGTAGCATGACTGGGCATAGATGGCCTGTAGGTGGAGGCTTCACTTGGGCCACATGCTACAGGGGTACAGGGTGAACAGCTTTAGGAGGGGATGATGGAATATACACACACAGTGGTTGTCCCATTCATTAGCCCTCATTTCTTAAACAACCAATTAGAATAGTGCACCATATGTCATTTGTTTCTCCCCTATCCAGGTCCCTCTGCCCTGGGGTCAGGTGGTATCAGATTTTTCAGCATATGCATTTCTGCCTTGAGGCTTTCCAGATGGCACACCATGATGTCCTGGGCCCAGGCAATAGCTGCAAAGCCCTGCTGCACCTCATGCCTGAGATCCTGCAGATAAATCAGGACATCAGGCTCTCCAGGGCCCAGGACTGCCTCTTGGTATGACATTTGGTAGGGTTGTACCGATCATCGATCCTGAAATGCACCCTGTGCGACTTGCACATCGGGCATGCCCCCCCCCCCGCACCTCCATCTAGTCACTTTATGGGGGTGGGAGAGAAGAGGCGTGCACCCAATGTGCAAGTCGCCGGCATGCTAAGCAGGTCTGGTCCCTCCAGGAGGGACCACGCCTGCTTAACGTGCCGTGAGAAGGCTTAAGGGGTGCATTTCGGCTGTCTGCCGTTGCCTGCCATCGCTGAGTGAAGAAAAAGTGGCGGCAGCAGGCAACGTCAGACAGCCGAAATGCACCCCTTAAGCCGTTGTGCCCTGTGCGGCCGCACTGTTCACACAGGGCTAGGTATGGTCCTGGCATTTGGGGGTCAGATTCAGAAAACCACTGCTGTGCCAAAGCCTTGGGAAGCTGTGTCATGGCGGTGCTGCCTGTCGATGGCACTCCAAACCCCCAACCCCCCTACCCTTATTTCCTCCTCCCCCTCTCCAACCCACCCTCCCCATCCTCCTCTCCTCCTTCCACCTCCTCCGTGAAACCTCTCTTCCCCCCTTGTCCTCATAAGGGCAACTATTCTCTTTAGTGTGGAAAACAGTCCCTCCATGACATCCACTAGGTTGGTCATTCTATTAATGTTGGCTGGAGCCCTGATATAGTGGAGTCAGAGCAGTGGGATACTGGTGGTGACCTCTGCCACCTTCTTGTCTTCCTCCTCCTGGGAGGTGTCTATGAGCAATCATCTGTTGATGCTACTGGAAGTGCTGCCAGCTGCTGCTGCTTCAGAGGTGGGGGAATGCTGTAACTAGAGCACTGTCTGTTGGTCCTACATCTCCTGCTGTAGCACTTCCTCTGCCTGTTCCTTGGGCCCTTGACCAGCCTGCTCCAGGGCAATGTCCTGCCTTTCCGCCACAGCTGCTGGCACAACATCAGCAGCTGCAAGGAAAATGGGAGGCCCACATTATAGCCTTTTCTTGCTATGCTATCTGCCCATCCTGTCTCTATGACCATTGCTGTTCTCTGCATCCCTGATACCACCCTGTGTTGCTGTCATGTCATGCCATGGATGGCCATGCACCACAAGCTAGACATAAATATGCAAGTAATAAATGCAGATAAATAAATAATAACCATACATTAAATCATACAAATATACAGACAGCAGTCCAGCAGTGAGATGGGGACCATCCAGTCTTTTGCATTGAATGTCGCATGTATGATTATCTTCCATTTGGTGAGATGTCATATATGTGCACTCAGTGCAAAGAGCCTCTGGTGTTCAGAGAACAAGTCTGATCTTTGAAGGCTAGAGTAGCAGACTTGGAGGAACTGAGACAGATGGAGACATATATAGAAAAGACCTACAGGAAATAGTAGAAAAGCCCTGCCTCCAGTATGGCAGTCACAGTGCTTCCTTGGAAGAAAGAAGTCACCTGAAGGAGAACATCACCTTGGTGTGTCAGGAAGTGATCTTGTAGTCAAGATCTGTCCTCCAGGTCAGTGCAATATTTTCTTGCACCGAGGATGTGACTCAAGGGACCTCTGCCCTGGAAAGGTTAGGATGGCCAGTGTACTTGGTGATTTAGTCATTAAGCTTGTAGATATCCAGGTGGCTGGTGGGAATGAGGATCACTTGGTCACTTGCCGGCCTGGTATGAAGATAGTAGATCTCACACCTCACCTATATAGTATAGGTGCTAGGGAAGTACTTGTGGGCACCAACAACATAAGAAAGTGTTGGAGGGAGGTTATGAATGCCATATTTATGTTTTTAGAAAGAAAGTTGAAATCCAGGATCTCCAGGGTTGCATTCTCAGAAATTCTCATTATTCCCAAGAGGTAGGCAGACCTCTGACATCTCAATGTGTGGATGAGATGAAGATATAAGGAAGAGGGATTTTGATTTGTTAGGAACTGGACAACATTCTGGCGGAGAGACGTTTTTTTTCAGAAAGGATGGGCTCGACCTTACCAGGGTGGAACCAGGCTGCTGGCATCAGGGCCATACCGATCATGAAATGTGCCCTGTGCGACTTGCACATCAGGCACGAGCCCCCCCCCCCCCCTGCATCTCAATCTAGCCACTTTATGGGGCAGGAGAGAAGAGGCACACCCATTTGCAAGTTGCTGGCACGCTAAGCAGGTCTGGTCCCTCCTGGAAGGACCAGACCTACTTAGTGTGCCGCGAGAAGGCTTAAGGGGCACATTTCAGCTGTCTGTTGTTGCCTGCCGCTGTTGAGAGAAGAACAAAGTGGCAGCGGCAGGCAACAGCAGACAGCCGAAATGCGCCCCTTAAGCCTTTGCGCCCTGTGCGGCCGCACCGCTCGCACAGGGCTAGATATGGTTCTGGCTGGCATTAACCTTTAAAAAAGAGATAGATCAGCATTTAAACTAGATATAGGGAAAAGTCAATGCTCATCCAGAATAGCATGGTTCGGAGTAATGTATCTTTGAAGGATACTACCATAACAGAGAGATTAGGGCATCTTGATAGAGAAGCTGCAAAAAAGATAAAAGTAGGCAGGTGTCTTTAAGTAAAAAGCAGAGATTCCAGATTAACCCTGTCAACTGATAAGTAGATTGTCAATTTGAATTAAAAACATACTTTAAAATGCCTGAATATAAATGCTGGAAGTTTAAAAAAATAAGATGGAAAAATTAAAATATATAGCATTGAATGAAGCAAGGGATATAATTGGCATCTCAAAGACCTGGTGGAAGGAGGACAACCAGTGGGACACCATACAAATTATACAGGGTGCAAATTATATTGCAATAATAAAGTAGATCATATTGTTGGAGGGATGGCTATATATGTTAAAAAAGGCAATGAGTCAAATAGGGTAAAAGTTTTGCAGGAAACAAAATGCACCATAGAATATGGATAGAAATTCCATGTGAGAAGCAGTGGGGGTGTAAAACTATGAATAGACAGATGATGAAATACAAACAGAAATTTGGTTAGCTAACAAAATTAGCAG
This sequence comes from Ichthyophis bannanicus, assembly GCA_033557465.1. Taxonomy (NCBI): domain Eukaryota; kingdom Metazoa; phylum Chordata; class Amphibia; order Gymnophiona; family Ichthyophiidae; genus Ichthyophis; species Ichthyophis bannanicus. Next base: position 426,965,698 of record CM066035.1, on the reverse strand, counting down.
CACAATAATAATTGGTGATTTAAATTATCCCACTTTTGACTGGGTCAGTATCACATCAGGACATACTAGGGCACTGAATATCCGGATTTCCCTGATTGTGATTTTGAAATCCAGTCAGCGATGATATTAGCCAGTTTTGCTGGCTGGGCAGCAAAACTGGCTAAAGTTAGGACAGCCATTCAGCTGTCTTAACTTTAGTCAGTTAGGGTTAACTGGGCAGTGGCTGGATATCATCGCTGCTTGGTTAACCCATGGTGCTGCTCCCATTTTGGCCCTGGAATGCCCTGACACTAAGAACTTAGTGCTGGGACATTCAGTGACTTAAACCAGGGATGTTCAGTAGCAGTAACCAGATTAGTGCCACTGAATATCCCAGTGAGTGGCATTTACATGGTTTGCAGGTCTGCAAACCACATAAATGCCTTTGAATATCCCCCCAAAGCTTCATGGAGCAGCTGGTTCAAGAACTGATATGAGGGAGAACTATTTTGGACCTAGTCCTTAGCGCAACACAGAATCTGGTGCAAGAGGTGACAGTGTTGGGGAAACTTGGCAATAGTGATTTAATAAATGGAGACTATGATAAAAAGTGGAGGAGTAGCCTTATGGCTAGGGCAGTGGCCTGGTAACCACAAGGCCAGGGTTTGATTTCCAATGACAATCCTTGTGGCCTTAGGCAAGTTGCTTTACTCTCCATCACCTTGGAAGAAAAGCCTGGTAATCTACTTCCAAGGGCTCTTGAGTTGTCAGGAGCCAGCTTTGACTCAGTGGTACACATTACATTTGCATGATAAAATGCAGAATATGGTTATAGAAATAACTAAACTAAGATTCTGCAAAGGTTAAGAGTTTATATCAGAACTGGACATCTTTTAAAAGTACCATCAAGGAAGCCCAGACCAGATGTATTCCATGCTTTAAAGAAGGTAGAAGGAAAGACAAATGATTGCTAGCATAGGTTAAATGAGATTTGAGACAGGTTGTTAGAGCCAAAACAACATCTTTCAAAAAATGGAAAAAGGATCTGAATGAAGAAAACAGGAAACAGCTTAGGCACTGGCAAGTTAGAAGCAAAGCACTGATAAGGCAGGCAAAGAGACAATTTTGAAAGAAGCAAAAACTGATAATAAAACATTTTTCAAGTATGTTTGAGGCAAAAAGACTGCGAGGGAGTTGGACCATTGGATGATATTAGGGATAAAACGGCACTAAGAGGGGGAGAGGAAATGACGTCACAGACAGAGACGGTAGCTTAGAAGTGGAGCTCCGTCGGAGGTAGACTAAATACCTGTTTAACAGCGGTTTCCAAAGCTGGAAGACGACCTGATACCAGAGTAAGAGGTGGAGGGGTGCTCTGAGGGATGGCTGCGGCAAAGAAGAGCGCCACAGACCTAAAGGCCTATGCTTTTAAGGCCGCGAACAGCGGGGCAGTGGGGAAGAGCAAAATGGCGGCGCCATGTGCGAGCCCGGCGTGTGCGGAGTCTGGGGGAGCAGAAGCAACGGCAGAAGCCCATCGGGACAGCGAAATAGCTGGCCTGAAAGGGGAGCTCCAGGGGTGGCTTACCTCGCTAAGGCAGGATCTCGCCCACTTTAAAGCTGAGGCCCAGACGTGGATGGAGGAGCTGCACATTGATGTGAGGGAAGTGGGACAGAGGCTGGAGGAGGTGGAGAACAAGTTGGATGAGCAAGAAAATACAATAAAAGGGGTGCAAATGAAATATGGAGAGCTGGAGGGGGAGCAGGAGGAGATGTGGCGGAAGATAGACGATATGGAGAATAGATCACGACGGTCTAACATTAGAATACGTGGAGTGCCGGAGAGCAAAGGAAAGGAGGACTGTATTCAAATGGTGGAGCAAGTGGGCAAGCAGATCCTGGGCCAAGCGGGAATGGAGAGTGCTGGACTGAGCTGGAAAATAGATCAGGCCCACAGAGCACTGGGCCCTATGAGAGAGGGGCGCCCAAGGGACATTATTGCATGCTTTCATGAATATCTAACAAAAGCTGAGATAATGAATGCAGCAAGGAAATTGACAGAGATAACGTGGGAGAACTGGAAAATAGAGATTTATGCGGATTTATCAGCAATTACGATGCGGAAAAGGAGAGAGATGGCAGGCTTGACCAAACGCCTGCGGGAGGAGCAGATCAAGTACCGCTGGACTTATCCGTTTGGATTACAATTCAGTAAGGAGGGGGTTTCCTCCTATATACGCTCTACCAAAGAAGCACAAACATTTATGCGTCAGGCTGGCTGGGCGGAGGGAGCAGAAGCCGCAAGCAGCAAGGCCGCTCAGTACACGGCGGTGGAAGGGAGCTGGAGATGTGCGCCCTTGGGAGATAAACGACTCAGGAGGCAGAAGAAGAATGGAGCACTGCCGGAGGATAAGAGATGACTTCTTGGACGATGATAGAGTTGTATGGTTAATTCTGTTTATGTGTTCCAGTGAGAGGTTGGATTGGGATTAAAACTGGAGTGTTAGACTGTAATGTTAATAACAGGTATTGTAAATGAGTAAAGAGAGAGGGGGGGCTGTCTGTTTGTCATGCCTTACAGTACTGGGAAGGTGATGGAGGAGGTGGACGTAGAGGGGAGGGGGGAGGAGGGTGGGAGGGGGGGAGGGGGGAGAGGGGGGAAGGGAGGGAGGGGGGAAGGAGAGGGGGAAGAGCCCGGCCTGCACGCATAGAGCATGTGGAACAATACTTACCTTTGGGAATGGGTAGCATAAAAGTACTTACCATGAATGTGAGAGGCTTAAATTCCCCGTTTAAGCGTCAACGTATGTAGAAGGAGATCAATAGGCTGAAAGGAGATATTATTTTTATACAGGAAACACACTTGAGAAAGGGGGATGAGTGGAGGGTGGCGCATCGACAATTCGGGGGGCAGTGGTATGCATCTAATAGGATTGAGCTGAAGAAAGAGGGAGTGGGGATTTTGATAAGGGGGAAAATCCCATACACTGTTCTGGCTATACAGAGAGATAACGGGGGGAAGGTTTTTGCTCCTCAAACTTAAACTACAAGAGCAAGTGCTAACGTTGGTAAATATCTATGGGCCAAATAGCTTTCACGGGGCGTTCTTTGAGAAGCTAACCTTAACGGTTGAACAGTTTGCAGAAGGCCAGGTGATTATGGGAGGAGATTTCAACTTGACACCTAATCCGCAGTTAGATAACTCAAAAGGATATTGTGAGGCAATGCGAGGAGTAGGAGGAAACTACAAAATATGGGGAGACAATTGGGGGTGAGAGATGCTTGGAGAGAGTTGAAGGGTAGAGAACGGGATTTTACGTTCTACTCACTGGTTCATAACTCAAGCTCACGGATAGATATGATTTGGGTGTCCCAAATTCTTTTGGAGAAGGTGAAAACTTGTGAAATGGGGGAACGCACCTGGACCGATCATGCCCCGGTATGGATTGAGTGTGAAATGGGTGATCGGGCCAGACCAAGAAGGGGGTGGACACTGAACGATACACTGTTGGAGCGCCCGGAGACAGTAACTAAGATCACCCGGGTGATCAACGTCTATTTGGAGACCAATGATAGGGATGACTGCAAAATTGGGACGCTGTGGGAATGCTTGAAAGCGGTCGTGAGGGGAGAGTTGATCTCCATAGGTACCTATGTGAAGAAAGCTAAAGAGGAGAAAAAGGAGGCTCTGCAAGGGAGGATTCGAGAACTGGAGGGATTGCAGAAGAGGGGTGTGTGTAGCGTGGAGAATACGAGGGTATTACAAAAGATTAAGCTGGAGCTGGAGGAAATAGAGCTAGCGGAGATCAGCTTTGCTCAGGATCAGTTAAAGCATCAATTTTTTGAACTAGGGAATAAACCCACTAAGTGGTTAGCCTATAGGCTGAAACAAAGGCGGAATAAAAATTTTATAAGTAAAATACGAGACGCAGGAGGGCAGGAGGTTAGGGTGCGAGAGCAAATCCAAGAGCGCTTTGTGCAATTTTACGAACACTTATATGCGGCGGAGGAGCTCAAATCGAGGGAGGAGATAGATGAATATTTGCCAACCACTTTGCCCAAACTCTCAAGGGAGGAGGCGGTGAGGATTGCGGAACCCATTAGTGGGGAGGAGGTTTGTGCAGCAATTAAGGCCCTGCCGCTGAACAAAGCCCCTGGGCTAGATGGGTTCACTAATAAATTTTATAAGGTCTTCAAGGAGGTTTTGAGTGTACCACTGGCTAGGTTTTTCAATTCCTTTAAGGAGGGAGGGCCACTCCCGGAGACTATGAGAACAGCGGGGATTAAGGTGCTGCCTAAAGAGGGGAAGGATCCTACTGTTTGTGGGTCTTATAGGCCTATCTCCCTACTAGGAACTGACTTTACAATCTTTACTAAGATCCTAGCAAATAGAATAGTGCCGTTTATGCCGAGACTAGTCCATGAAAACCAGGGGGGGTTTGTGCCGGGTCGGCAGACTGCTGACAATATCAGAAGGGTACTGAATACTATGTGGAAAGGGAGTAGGGGGGAGGAACAAATGATTTTATTAACCATAGATGCGAAAAGGCGTTTGACCGCATTTCGTGGCCATATCTGCTCAGGGTTCTTGAGCGAATGGGGCTGGAAGGGGACTACTTGAAATGGATAGAGGCAATTTATACACAGCCAATGGCAAAAATAGCTATCAACGGGGAGTACCCTAGAGCCTTTACGCTATATAGGGGGACTAGACAGGGCTGCCCGCTGTTGCCCCTGTTGTTCGTACTATCAATGGAGCCCCTAGCACAAAAGATCCAGGAATGCCCAGAGGTTCGAGGCATGAACGTGGGGGCACTGGAGAGTAAGGTGTCCCTCTTTGCAGATGATATACTCTTTATGTTGACAAAGCCGGAAGAGTCAGTAGGGGTAGTATATCAGAAGATGAAGGAATTTGGGGATTATTCAGGTTTTAAAATAAATGCTACAAAATCTGAGATCTTAAATATCTCAGCAACAGCACAGACTAAGGAGCGAATACAGGGGAAATTTCCGTTTAAATGGGCTAAGTCGTGTGTGAAATATCTGGGAATCAATCTAACGGCCAAAGAGACAAACCTGTTTCAGGTTAATTTTGGGATGATGGAGAAGAAGATGGGGAAGGAGTTGGAGATGTGGGAGAGTAGGGGATTATCCTGGCTGGGAAGGATCTCAGCTGTCAAAATGATGATTCTGCCCCAATGGCTATATCTTTTCAGGGTGCTCCCGATAGGAGTGCCAAAGAAACTTTTGTTGAAAATCCAGAAACGGATCATGGTATTCATAGGAGGGGGGAAGAGAAATCGGGTGGCCTGGAAAGTACTGACTAAAAGGAGGGAGAAGGGGGGGATGGCCATACCAGATATGCACCACTACCTGGAGGCGGCACAGCTTAGTGCTATTGTGGAATGGGGTGTGGAGGAGGGGAAGGAGTGGGTACAAATGGAAGCCTGTGAATTGGAAGAAGAGATGTTGGGGGAGTGGCTATGGCTTCCCTGAGCGGAGAAGGGGCTAGAACGGGTTAAAAATCCCTTTGTACAACGGACGATGTTATTCTGGAGAAAGTGGAAAAGCATCTGGTTGGGGAGGAGAGGGGTTTCCAGGTTAATCCCTCTTACAGGGAACTTGGATTTCCTGCCTTCACTGGGGAAGAGTGCATTCAGGAGGTGGGTGCAGAAAGGTATAACCCAGCTTGGCCAACTTCTAGAGGGACGGCGAATAAAAGAGTTGCCCGTTCTAATGAAGCAATATGGGCTGGAACCGAGAGACCAATATCAATACCAGCACGTATCTCATTATTTCCGCCATGCCATCCTACCTGACTTGGAGGGGGACCCCACGGAAATTGAAAAAAAATTTTTTAATAGGGCAGAGGGGGAAAATATTGACTAAACTTTATAATATGATGGAGGAGGCGGGTCCAAAGAAGGGCTTCCAGAAACTTTGGGAACAAGAGGCGGGGGAAGAGTGGGAGGAGAGGCAATGGAGCTGAATGTTCCAAAACAGGTACAAGGGTCCGATAGCGGCCCATCTGATAGAGAATAATTATAAGATTATGTATAGGTGGCATTTAACACCTGAGAAATTGGGTCACATGTATGAGGGGAGGGATGTGGCGTGCTGGCGGGAATGTGGTAAGAGGGGGAGCTACTTACACATCTGGTGGCAATGTGAGCCCATAATGAAAGGGTGGGAGAGAGTGTTTCGTTTACTTAGTGAAATCTTGGAGAAAGATATCCCACCACACTTGGGGGTAGCGATGTTGGGTATCAAACCGGGCTCTTTGAACTGCTCAGACAGTATGTTTCTTAACTTAGGATGTGTAGCTTTCAGGGTGCTGATTGCCAGAAGATGGAAGCAAAAGGCGGTATCCACTATAGAGGAATATCAAGCCTCGTTGGGTAATATCTACCTGTTAAGTAAGTTAAAGGCGGTTAAGCATAATAGACCGCAAAAGTTTCTTAAAGTTTGGGGGACGTATCTGAAGTGGAATGCGGTTGGTTGAAAAGGAGAGGAGCAGGAGGGGCGGGAGAGGGAGGGGGGAGGGGGGAGATGGGGGGGGGGTAGGAGAATAAGGGGATAGAAAATGTACCATATGCTGAAGGGAGTGAGATGCACTCCGTTGCAACGGAGAGTGGGAATGGTGAATGTATGAAGTGGAGCTTTGTATTATATGGTCAATAAACTTTAAATAATTTAAAAAAAAAAACGGCACTAAGAGGGAAAAAGGCCATAACAGAGAAACTAAATGCATTCTTTGCTTTGGTCTTTACAGAAGATGTACATATGATGCTCATGGCAGAAATGATATTTAAAGATGATGAATCAGAAGAATTGCAGCAAGTCCGGATATTCATGGCCGGCCCTATCACTAGACAAACCAGACATCAGCCTTGGGCAGCACAATTTTAGGGACAGCAGCACTGGCTCCATGTGCTGTAATAGGCAAAAAGTGCTGGGAGCAATTCAATTAATGTGAAATTAGCAGTGGTGGGTCACAAGCAACACAAGAATGACTCAACATGTGGCTGATGCCTCCCCTCATGAAGCAATCACATCAATCATTCAAGCACCCTCAAATTCCTCTGATCCTCTCCACCACTCCACAGAAGGATAGTATGTCACATACAGCCACAACACCATGCTTTCTGTCATCATTTCTTTTTCTATTCTGGAAACAAAATTCTTCTACCCCACCCAGTAATTTGCACTGAATGCTTTGGAAATTAAAAGAGGAGTGAGCAAGACTCTTCACTTAAGCCTTCTAGAAGCTCATACTGCTAGCTGTGTTTTCTAGTATGTTTCCTATCTGGTATTATGAGTTAGTGGTAATCAAAAGTTTTGAAGCGTTTTATTTGTATACTTTTCATGCCCATACTCAGTCATGCCTCCTTTAAATATCCTCTTCAACACATACCATATTCCATAAGATACAATGGGAAAAAATGGAGAATTAAAATATACTTTTAAATATACTTTGGGCATAGAGGGAGGAGTGGTTCAATGGTTGGGACAGGTTACCTCAGGCCAGAGGGCAGGGGGTTCAGTTCCCAAATAGGGACAAGTAACCTCAGGCTGGAGGGACAGGGGTCTCTAGTCTCATGGCCATTTCATGTGGCCTTGGGCAAGCCACTTAACCCTCCATTGCCTCAGGTATGCTGAGATTGCGAGCCCTTCAGGGACAAGGGAATAAAAAGTGCCTGCTAGAATATATCTGTAAACTGCTCTGATACACACAGTAAAGAGCAGTATATCAAGTGCCAAAAACTATGAACTAAGAGGGTCACTCTGCCATATAAGGCATTTTATAAAATCAAAATAAGCATAACTATCTCTTACATCTGAACAAATAGGGGTGACCTACACGGAGTGGTGGGTACACCCTTAAACAAAGGCATGGGGAGAGTTGACCTGCATGGAGCAGCAAGTGCACCTACTCTTGCCGCCTTGCTGGGCAGACTAGATGGACCTTGCTGGTCTTTATCTGCCGTTATATACTATGCTACTATCTATGTTACCTACTTGCAGCAATACACTTTTCTGCCCTAAGAAGTTAAATAGGATAATCATCTGTACCACAAAGCAGGCGATATATTCCAACATAGATCTGTAGAAGAAGGTGTGTGCAACTTTGCTTTGGAGGTATGGATGTTTGTGGAATGGTATAGGGGTGTATGATGGGATTACAGAAATTTTGGAAGTGTCTAGAACAGGGGTGGGCAAACTTGGTCCTGGAGGGCCGCAGACCAGTCAGGTTTTCGGGATATCTCTAATGAATATGCATGAGATATATATGCATTAGAGATATCCTGCCAACCTGACTGGTTTGTGGCCCTCCAGGGCTGGATCTGGAGACCCCTGCCTTACACCTCTGTCATTTAAGATAGTGAGTGGACAAGGTGCAGATGTCCAAGACATCAAAAAGGTTAGATAGAATTTGTCACAGTCCTCCTAACTTCTCACCACCACCAAAAAAATTGTCTATTAGACAACTTTTTGGTGGTGGTGAGAATCGAGGAGGAATGTGACACATTCTATATACCCTTTCGATGTCTAGGACATCTGTACCTTGCCCACTCACGATCTTAAATGACAGAGGTGTAAGGCAGGGGTCTCCAAATCCAGCCCTGGAGGGCCACAAACCAGTCAGGTTGGCAGGATATCTCTAATGCATATATATCTCATGCATGTTCATTAGGGATATCCCAAAAACCTGACTGGTCTGCGGCCCTCCAGGACCGGAGGTGCCCACCCCTGGTCTAGAAGGTTGTGAGTTTGTGTGAGGGCAGATGAATGCATTGGAAGGTATTTGTGGGTGAAGGCATGTAAAAATGTGTTATGTGTTTGAAGTGAAACTAGGTATGAGGGTCTGCGTTTTTGGAAGTCTGAGTGGGTGGCTTTGATGGTAACTATGCCACCCTCACCTGTCACCTCAGTTATTTTCCCTGTCTCTGCCTGTGTTGCCATGACCAGACTGTAGGAGGAGTGCGGGCTGGAGATCTTTGAATGGAACTGCGATCGACATTCTATAGCTTTCACAATTTCCCTTAGAAAGCAACGGGGATTCTTTTTGATGGTTCACTTCTCTGAAAATAATGACCTGACGTTTATGGTTTTCAAAATCATTTGAGATATTCATATTTTCTTTTGCATGCTTAATTTGGTGACTTTCTTTTTTTTTTTTTTTTTACTTCTGTAAGGTTTTATTAAATGAAAAGAGCAAACAGTTCATGGCCATCATGTAAGGATTACGAAATAAATTTCCATAGTTGCAAAAGCAACAACAACTTATATCTACACTTTCAACTTACAACATCAAAGTAACAAATTGCAAATGCAGCTTCAGACCACCACTTGGACTCGCCTAACTATAACAAAATGATTACCTCATTTGTTTCATATTAATGTGGCTTTCAACCTTTTTTTTGAGAGTTACTGTGCATATAGTGGCAGGTTGACATTGATCCCTTTCTACAGTTCTTTTCAACATACTTTTAGCCATGTTTACTAAACAGCACGTGCTGTCTCCCACTGTGCCTATAGGAATAACAAGGGTGCTGCAGCAGATAGCATGCACTAATGGTTAGTAAACATGGTCCCTTATGTTCAAAGGCATAAGAAATGAACTATTTGCATGTATCCACTCAGTGACTTAGGGGTATGTTTACTAAAGTGCGGTAATCGTGAATAACGCATGTAAGGTACGTTTACCAATCGTTCGAACGTCTGAACGCGCGTACTGACGTGCAAACGATCGGTAAACGTACCTTACGCGCGTTAACCGCAGTTAACGATCGTAAACCTCCGCGGCGCGTTAAAACAGCGCGGAAGGTGGAGAGTGGGCGGAGAGAAGGGGTCAATGGGCGGAGAGTGGGCGGGGAGAGGCTCCCCTCATACTAACGCGCTGTATTTCAGAGCTCAATTCCAACGCGAATGAAAACCTGTTGTTAAAGGCATTTAAAGGGAAGAGAAACCATTTCGTCAGCAATGTACAGAAAAACCGGGGAAACCCACAAAACGTGAGCAGTGTGATACATGTGCACAGAACAAAATTTCACATAAAACGTTAGAAATGACCACAAGAAACATTTTAAAAAGCAGAAGTCAGCTGGGCAACAGTGATAGCAATGGGCAACAAGGAACAACACTCCCTGGAAAGCACCAAAATAAAAGGAAATGATGTGTGGAAGGGTCTACGCTCCGCAGACCCTTTCAAAGAGCATTACATTGTAATGGAGCTGTCCTGGGCGTGTGGTGTAATGTTTCCCAATGATATCATTGTTGCCCAGCTTGGTTATGGGTGTGTGCCCCTTTTGTGAGGTCTTTTCTGAGGTTTATGTGCACCTTTGTCTGCATACAAGGTAAATGAGGCCACAGTAAACCTGTTGCAGAGCAGGGTTTCTGACTCGTCAGGCCGGTTTAACTAACTCCAGGGACTACACTATCTCTGTGGCCACAGTGTGGTGCAACAGACACAGCCAGTGCCTGTAAGACCAGAGGGTCACAAGTGCAAATCCCAGCTGGGGCTCCTGCCAACCCAGTCCCCATGGTTTTACCCACCACTAAACAGTGATAGTAAAGACACTCCTTTAGTGCAGAGAACATATGCAAGGCATATATATTACCACACCAAACACAGACACCAGAAACAGGCACATTACCTAAAGCAGAGTCCCGCAAATGCAGTCCTGGAGGGCCCCACACCATTCCGGTGTCATGCTGCCTCTAATAAAGATGCCTGTGCTGCATAGCTATGCACCACCCCCATGGTATGCAGATGTAGCTCATGCATATTTATGAGGGACAGCATGAAAACCCGAACAGTGTTTGAAACACCAGGACTGGAGTTGGGGAACTCTGCCGTAAAGCAGCAGCCAACAGGGCCACACACACACCCACAGGCCCCATTGGCCAATGCCAGCTGGAGAGGCAAGACATTGGGCCCTGCCTGTATCTGCCAATACTAGCAGTTGCATACCTTATCAATGCCACCCTACACCTGGGTATATGGTACACAGCTATCAAACGTCTCCTCTGATAACTGGCAGATATCAATTCCTACATTAAGCACATTTTGCTCATTGAGCTCCACCATAACAATCATTCTGATGTCTGCGGTGTGTGCTGCAGGTCTGGTCTCTGACAGTGTTCACCACCCTGGGGAGTGACCCCCCAACAGTCTTGTGTACCATATCCATGCCTGTACTATGCCCAGGACTGGTGTGGTGGGTATGGCTGCTGACCACCTCTATAGTAGCACAATGCTGGCATAGGTGTGGGGGTGTCTGTCTGTCTATCCCAGGGGTGGGCACCTCCGGTCCTGGAGGGCCGCAGACCAGTCAGGTTTTCGGGATATCCCTAATGAACATGCATGAGATATATATGCATTAGAGATATCCTGCCAACCTGACTGGTTTGTGGCCCTCCAGGGCTGGATTTGGAGATCCCTGCCTTACACCTCTGTCATTTAAGATCGTGAGTGGGCAAGGTACAGATGTCCTAGACATCGAAAGGGTATATAGAATATGTCACATTCCTCCTCGATTCTCACCACCACCAAAAAGTTGTCTAATAGACAATTTTTTGGTGGTGGTGAGAAGTGAGGAGGACTGTGACAAATTCTATATAACCTTTTTGATGTCTTGGACATCTGCACCTTGTCCACTCACAATCTTAAATGACAGAGGTGTAAGGCAGGGGTCTCCAGATCCAGCCCTGGAGGGCCACAAATCAGTCAGGTTGGCAGGATATCTCTAATGCATACATATCTCATGCATATTCATTAGAGATATCCCGAAAACCTGACTGGTCTGCGGCCCTCCAGGACCAGGTTTGCCCACCCCTGGTCTATCCAGTGTGTGGTGGCTGCAAACACCTTCAACAGCCCACACTGCCAGCACTGTTGCCAGTATTGGGCTGCCAATGTGCATAATGAGGAGCAAGGTACCATGGGTATAGGCCAGACAGAGTGGCCTGGCCAGGGTGCATCTGCACAGGGCATAGGGCAGTGACAGGCACATTGTAGTGCCCGGCCACCACCTACACAGACAGGGTGACCTCAGTATATCCTGCTGAGAGATCACTCTCACCCTGACTGTGCAGTGACCACAGCATGGCTAGGCACTCCCATATTGCTATCCAGTATTTCTCTTGTGTGATAAATATGGGTTTCCTTTTGGGGCCCAGTCACTGATGCATCTGCTTGCTGTGTATGCTGACATCCCAGTTCTGGGTGCAGGCATCTCCACTGGGCACTAGTAGACTGTTTGCAGCTGGTAGGTGTTGTGATGGAGTGGCTTACAGGGTGCAGTGGCTGATGGCTTGCATCAGGGAATATCAGATAGTGGTGGGGTGCAGTATACCATATCCAGGCCTAATGTCTGTCTGCTATTGTGTTATGGCTGTGTACAGAGCTGCATTGACTGCCCTGTGGGGTATCTGTTCCCCAGCAGGACTAGGGTTCATGTTCCCCTCTACTGCCACAGTTGCAGGGAGGTAGACTGGATCTTTTGATAGGAGACCCGGTTTGCCACCCTCAGCTCTGGGGGAGGGGTGTGGTGGTGCATTGGGGGCTATACCTGACTGAAACAGACAGAGATGTCCAAGGTGTTCCTGCAGAAACTACCTATCTCACACAGTAACACTGCTTTGGATCTGCGCCATGGTCTCTTTCAGCCATGGACGGTGCTGTGGACCTAGTGCTGGGCGCCTCACTGCACCCTCAGGGTGAGCACAGTACCCGCACAATGTGACGGTGTGTAGCTACTCTGTGCCAGTACAACACACGGTTGGTACCCCCTACCAGGCCGAGGTGCTGTGGGGGTGCATTCCCCATGGTGTGTATCTGTGGACAGCTGATTTGCATGTGCAGTGCATCATGGGTGTGACTGGCCCAATCCAACCCTGTGAAACACCAGCACCTGCTCACAGGCTCTGCTAAACCATAGGCCATCACACGTACATCTGTTAGCATAATGCATAGGTGCAGGACACCCTACACAGTCTGTAATATAAGATGCCCACACTGGTAAAAACACACGTACCCACGCACATAAACAAACACGTACCCAAGCACGAATGTACGCGCGCAGCTACGCACGTACCAATGCACGCACCAACGTACGTGGCTAGGCACACTCCGAGGGTGTTTTTCTGACACCAGTACTCAGCGTAACGAAAAACATGCCTCCTCTTTCCTTCTGTAATGTACAGGATGATGCCTGAGACAGCCTTTTGCGTTAGGCATACTGGGGGCTCGAACCCATGCTGCCTGTAACAGCGGTCAGTACCGTAACCATTATGCTACAGCTCTGTTCAGTGCTTTGTGTCTGTACGTCTTCTTACGATTAACACGCAGTAACGCGGCACGGCGCCCGGTAACGCTCGTTAATTTTCTAACGCGCGGTAGTGGTAACGATGTACCGCCCATGTCCTTATTTGGGGTTTCTTTCGCTAACGCGGCTCCTAACGCGAATTGCACATACCCCTTAATATCTGCCCTACTCATTAAAGTGCAACAATGGCTGCTCATATGCACATAGATACGTGCTTCTTGCTCCACTCCTCCAAACCTAGAATGTTCTAACAGCACACTGCAACATTAGGCAGAACAGCCTACACAGTTGCTGTTATCAAGGGAAGAGGTAATAATGGGCATGACAGAAGCCATCCAAATGAAAGAATGAAGAGGTAGACTGCTGTTAATGGAGGGAGGCTGTGAATATTTTTTATGATGTCTTAGGTCAGGCCTTGACAAATGTAGGAGTTAGACCAAAATCTTAGGAGCCAGTGACTGTGATCTCCTTGCATCCTCCCCCTTGTCTCAATTCTCTACTAAAGTTCAGGAGCTGGTGGGTAGGGAGGGATCTCCTCTGAGGAGGTCTACCACAGCTTCTTTAGGACCTGATTTGCTAAGACTGTTTTCCCATTCTATGTCCAATGGAAAAATGCTTAGTAAATCAGGTTCTTAATGCATTCCTACAGGTTACTCACAGAATATATAGCCGGCAACCCCCCTCCCTATCCGTGTTACCCTGTTGTCATCCAGTTTCACGATCTGTCTTCCTTCCTATCCTCACTCAGTCTTGCACAGTTCCCTTCCCATCGTCATCCAGTCTCAATCCTCCCTTAAAATCGACCACCCCCCAGTTCCTACCTCCTGAAAGTCAGTCAGCCTTCCTCCAGCTAGCCAGTCAGCCCCCCAAAAGCTTCTAGCTACACCTTTACCCCTGCAATCCAGTCATACATACCCCCAGCCACCTCAGCCCAGTCAGACATCTCCCCAGCCCCTACCTCTGATGTTAACCACCTCTCACAGGTTCTACTACACTCCTGAAAGCCTGTCAGCCCACCCAACTTCCTTCTATCCCCTACAAACCAGTTACATCCCCCCTGCAAGCCAGCCACCCCTTCCAACAAGCCATCCTCTCCCAGTCCCCCCAGCTAACCAGTCATCCCTGTCCCTACAAACCAGTTATCTCCCTCCTAGCAAGAAGTTGGTCAAAGGCGTGACCTTTTGCTAAACAGTGGTCAACCATTAGTGTCGATACGACGGCTGTACGCAAGCGAGAGGCATGTTCGCTGAGGCGGATCTTGCATGGTCTAGTTGTTCTGCCTATATAGCAAAGGTTGCATGGGCAAACTATCAGATAAACCACAAAAGCAGAAATGGAAGAGGTTCTCCAGTGAGAGCGCAGCAGAAAACCTTTGTGGGAATCCTGCCAACAGTTACCTTGTAAGGTCATCTTACAATGTTGGCATTTGCCACAAGGGAAATGACCCAGATTAGAGTGCACTGAGGGCACCTGATCCACGCCTTTGACCAACTTCTTTGATGTATTATTGATCACATTCCGGTGGATCCTCGGGGAGGGGATCAGGTCCAAAAGCTCCAACTTTCAGCTCCAAATTTCAGTTTTAATTTTGATTTTCCTTTTGGTAATGCCTCACTCAGGTCTAACCTAGTGGCAGTGTTCAAGGTTACTATGTGCATTCTCTCTCCCTTAGTTTTCAGCGATTTTCAGCATAGACTTTGAGAGCATTGGTTTGTCTTGGTTTTATGGTAAGTCACTAATATTCATTGTCCATTGTATTCACTTCTCTTTTTGGTTTATATAATTCATGTTTCTCAAATGCATGATATTTTAGATAATTGAGTGGCTTCACCTTTAGCACTACAGCAGCTGTTCCCTATACACGTTTATTGTACACTTTATTTATCTTTTTAATCATTTCCTGGTAAATGAGTTAAGTCATGATTTCTTTTTATTCATGGATTTTTGTATATTGATATTTCTATATTAGTTTATTTATTATTTATTTTACTAGTTCTCAAGGACACTGTTTACAATTCTTACGAATTGGCTCCTTTATATGTAGATTTCATAGGATTATGTATGATTTGATATTTGTTTTATGTTTCATTTTATTATATGTTGTTTTATGCATATGTTTTTAGTGGTCACAGTCCCCTGAAGAAGGCCGTTTAGCTGAAACACGTGTTGAGCAGACTCATATGAATAAAGCTCTCATTCCTTCCAGAGGTGATTTGTCCTTCTGCTTTTTTCTTGTGTCTTATAAGAGGTATAGCAAATGCCCGAAAACAAATAAATAAATAGACAAATTAATTAATTAATCTTAAAAAAAAGAAATAGTCATGATCTCAAAGTTATAGACCAGGAAGAGATTATGGAACCTTATCTTATTTTTATAAAGTTATTTTTATAAGTGCTTTGAATCAGACCTTTCTATTGACTGAACCAACCCTTCACCATTCTTTAATCTAATTAAATAGTGAGTGCTTACTGAACTATTTAAGCCATAAACACTTTGGGGCGTGTTTACTAAAATGCACTAAGTCAGTGTATGATTGGGCCGCAAATCTAGTGTAGAGGCCCATGCTAAAATTGCATGATTGGGCTTTGAATCTAGATCTTGGACCCATGCTTACGTCAGAGGACATGTGCATTTGCCCCATGCCATTAGCAAATTGCAACTGCAAGGCACAACTAACCGCCATGCGGGTGCACTTTACCCCACCTATTGAGGAAGCATTAAATACACCGAAGCTAACCGCAGCAGCTGCAGTTATCAAGCCCCAAAGGCACTAGCTCTGATCTTGCTGTACTGACATTGCCCACATTCCATCCCTAACCTGACTAGTCCCCACTCAGTCACAGTTAGCGTTGAGCCCCGAGCTGTTGTCATGGAGCACTTACTGCATGCTAAACCCACACAGATGGTTAGCACACTTTGGAGGTATGTTTACTAAGCCACGATTGGCTTCTGTAACTAATGTTGGGTGATAGTTGCAAAAGCCCAGCATTAGCTGCAAAAGACCTGTGGTATCTGCAGGGGGTGTCTCCAGTGTTTCCCCTGCAGGTACTGCAGAGAAAAAGCAGGCTTTGCAGGAAAACCACTTTGCAGTTGCAGCTATTGCCACTCATTGAAGTGACGGTAGCTGCATCTACGAAGCCTGCAAAAAGAGCAGCTTCCATGCCATGCAAATACCTGCACTAGCTGGTCCGATTTGGAATGCCCACTCTCTGCACGACTCCTGCCCACCTTTGCATGCAATGCAGGAAATGCGTTAGCTGTCATCTGGCGCGACAATCCTGTACAAGCACCGCAAAGACAGCTAACAAGCTTTAGTAAACACGCTCCTTCAAGCAGAAACTTTTAGAAAATATGGCTCAGAAGTTTAAATGTTCAGGATGCTCCCTATGTACGAGGAAAATGTGTTGATGACCCTTAATAAAGTGAGCTTCTATCCTTTATCTTTGGAAAGAGGTTATGCAGTATGAATCGTGTTCTCAGCCTAAGTAGAAGATTTGATTCCTACTGTAGTAGTCCCTATTTCATAACTCTTGTCCCTCTTGGAATAAATTTATGGCATATGGTTGCTATGCTTAAACATAAATTACTACAAATTACTGGGTCATGTATCTTCAAATGAAAGTTTACAGACTACCATACGTTTGCGAATATATTTCTGTCCACATGGTTATAAAATCATATTTTAATTTTTAAGATAAAAGAAAATCATGCTGAAACCCCCTCAGGTTCCATGAAGAAAGCCTTGTATAGCCAAAGGCAAAACCAAGAAAGAAAACAAAGTACCCTCTTGCCCTGCATGTGATGACACTTTATTAGCACAATATGGTAGTTCAACCCTAAGTATTCCTAACATATAATGATCAGAGTCATTACTTGCCCAGCAGAATATGCACAATGCATGTTGTTACCTTTTGTATCAGAAATTGGATGATCTCTACTATTTTTGATTTCAAAGTGCTTCTGGGCGAGTAGCACTGACTTCAGAGTTCTACATCATGCAACCTTCTGAACTTTCTAATCCCATCTGTATTCCTCTGCTTTCTCTGATCTGGTCTGACACATTTTCTATCTGCAAAAAAAACCCTGCCCAAACATTTGCTCACATACGAGGCTCTCCACAAGCAGGCTTTGTAACCTCCAGGTCTCTTCCAAGATTGATGTTCTTATTCATCTGTGAGGGTTTAGGCAATATTAAAGCCAGTCTGTTTTGTTATCCACCCCTTTGTGGGACTGAAACAAGACAGAAGTAAAGACAAGGGCAATGATTTGAAAGAAAAGAATTAGAAACAAAGTGTTGATACTCTTTAAACTCTCTTTGACTCAATTTAGAAATTGATAATATAATTGATATAATCAGTGGTCATAAACACTGGAAGGAAAATCTTTTGATTGCTCTTACAGTACATTCTTTCAGTCGTATCAGATCATAGTGTATCAATGATTTCTAATAGGCTTCAGTTAGTCCCAAAATCAGTTAATTTTTCCACATAACCTCCCTTCACCGGTAGTCAATGGGGGTTATTTTGGAAGCCTTATTTATACTTTAGACATGTATGTGCCAACACATACACATGCAAATTACATCCATGTGCAAATGACCATTTTAGAAAGGTCTAAATTTCACATGACTAGTCCAATCATGTCCAAATTTACATGGGGGTATGTCATGGGCATGGCCTGTGCAGAATAAAAAGATGCACACGAATTCCCCGTTTCGTACATGCATGTATAAGGCCAAAATTGTCCACGGATGGGTTTACACCTGCTGCCTGCCACAAATATCTTTTGGTGGGATTAAGTGAAAATCCCTCCTAATCCTTCAATGTTTATTTCTGCCTTCCAACTGAAATGAGGTAAAGATCAATCCCTCACTAATTAATCAAGAATATTTGCACGCAGGGCCGACCCAAGGGTTTCTGCCACCCCAGGCAGAAACCCTGGCCATGCCACCCCCATTTCCAAGCCTCCCCCGTCTTCCAAGCTATACTGTACCCCCTCTTCTGAGTCACACAGCTGCCTCCCACTGCCACTGATTCCATCAGTGGGAGGTGGGGGGCAGGAGCAAGTCGGCTAAGCATGGCAACTGCCCGGCAATGCTTCGGCACACATGGCCTGCCACTTCTGACCCCCAGGATCAGAATCACATGACCTGCCACGGCAGCCATGCAGCGCCACCCACAGAGGACTGCCACCATAGGCAGTCACTAGCCCATCTAGTGGATCGACTGGCCCTCTCTGCATGTCCAGGTTTGCAAAATGCCAAAACTGCACGTGTAAGTGCTGACATTTACATGTGAATGTTGTGAAATGCTGACACTTAAATGTTGCTGTGTTTCCTCCGTTGATATTTCCCAACGTGGATGTAAAATGGTGCCCCCTGTTGCATGTGGATGGAAATCCTTTTATGTTCCTCCACTTCCTTCTAGGATTTAAACACACGTCCATTTTGAGGAGCGGAGGTATGCCGATTTTACATTAACGTCACACATACATACCTTCTCTTCTAAAATTGATATAGATTTGCAGACGATTTCATAGGAAATCACTGCAATAACATAAATGTCCCAAAAGGGGCCTTTAAATGACAGAGTTTGGATCATAGCTGCCAAAAGAAATCATACAAGACTTATTGAACATTGTACATAGATATAGAATGCACTATTTAATTTTTGATCTTTGAGAGGGAAAATTGATGTAGTTTATGATCTGTTGTTAGCTCAGAGGGTTGACCTAGCCTGTGTGACAGAAATCTGACTTACACGATAAATAATTACTAATGAGTGGGGACAAGGAAGAGAGGCCTTACCTGTGTTTGATACTTTTATCAGTAAACATATTTTTCAGGACTAGATGAAATAGAATTGATGATTGTTAGATTAACCAGCTATACTGTGAATTTACTTTTAGCTTATTTATTTAACAATTTTTTTTAATACTGCTTTATCATTTAGTCAAAGCAGTTTACATTAAACTTGGTAATGTATATTAAACAGGGACATTGATAACTTGGATTCTTCTGAGGCAATGGAAGGTTAAGTGACTTGCCTAAGGTTACAAAGTGCTCCAGCAGATTTATTAAAACACTTATATTGCTGATTTATTTTTAAGAGTATCCTATCACTAATATTTTGGATGAATTTAATGCTTGCATATCAGCTATGGAGTAGCCAAGTGGTTAGAGCAACTGTCTCATACCTAGAATGCAACGGTTCAATTCCCCTTACCACTCCTTGTGATCTTGGAGCACATCACTTTACCCTCCTTTGCCACAGAAGAAAAGGGCACTAGGACAACTGGGACCCACTCAATTCAGAGCAGACAATGTGAACTGGACAATTCAGCACTAGGACAATTTGGACCCGTTCAGACCAGACAATTAGAGTCATCAAAACAGACAATTGGGACCCGTGGAAATTGGAGCACCAAAGCGACATTAGTAATCATTCACTAAAAACTTTTATATTTTAATTAGATGCTGTTTGAAAATGGAATTGGAATTTCTAACCTCGGAGAAAGGAAAGAGAATGCTGGGATATGACGGCTATCTGTATCACTTAGACACAAAAAAGAAAGGCAAGAAGAAGCAGATATGGAGGTGCAGTGATCACCCTTGCAAAAGTCGGTGTCATACGGCTGAAGGTAGGATTGTTAAAGAACCAACTGAACATTTACATGCGCCATATATTGATAAACTGGAACGTGCTCGAGTTTGTGATACCATTCATGGATGCCATTTCCATTTCAGCCAGTGCATTTGGTGCAAGGTTCAAGAACTAGGATATGCTGCCAGATATAACAGCGATGGAAATTTTTCTTTGCACATTCGCATGCTTGTTGCCATCGCGTATATCCCTATAACAGACAAGGTTTGTGTCTATGAAGAACTCATAGCACTTGAATCGTTTCCAGACATCGATCCACTTCTCTCATATTTCCAGGATACATTCATTGGAGTGTGACGGAGGAGAGGCTAAAACAGCGCTTTGTTGTCACCGGAAATTTGGGACTGTTACCAGGCAGTTTGTGATGACATACCGCGAACCAACAATGCTGTTGAAGCATGGCACAGTGCCTTTGTAAGTTCTGTGCGAGTCGTGCACCCAGCCATTTCAAAATTGGCTTTGAAAATACAGATGGAACAAAATTTGAATCAATTTTATGTCGAACGTCAACTTGCTGGTGAGGATCCTCCAGCAAAGAAGAAACAATATCGAGATTTGGATTCCCACCTGCTGTTCTGGCATATGATAATCGACGCGCAATTGACTTTTTGCGTGGGTGTAGCCACAACATTCATTTAACTATTTAAAAATTCCAATTAGACATTAAAAGCAATCAACTTTTTGCGTGGGTGTAGCCACAACATTCATTTAACTATTTAAAAGTTCCAATTAGACATCAATGTAAAGAAATTATGAATGAACTGTTATTTTGTAAAACTTAGTTCTGAATAAATAAAACACCGAGTTTTGCTTTAATTTTCTTCATTCCTGTTCATCACATTACATTATGGTCCCAATTGTCTGGTCCAAATTCGACTGGTCAATTTGGACCGGATCCTAATTGTCCAGTCCTAATTGTCTAGGACCGAATTAGCCGGATGTCCGGTCCTAATTATGTGGTCCAAATTCGCCTCTGTTCCTAATTGTCTGTTCCTAATTGTCTAGGACCGAATTAGCCGTGGTCCTAATTGTCCGATCCCAATTGTCCGGTCCCAATTGTCCAGGACCGAATTAGCTGGACACTGAAGAAAAAGGCCTCATAATCTACTTTCTGTATACATTGCCAAGAAAACCCAGAGGCAGCTGGATCACCAGGAGTCAGCACTGACTTGACGGCTCAAAAAAAAAAAGACAATTCAGGTTTTTAGCCAAAGAGGCTTAATTTGTACTAACTCCTTATATTTCTTTTTTTAGCAGCAGGTTTAGCTAATCTGTCCATGGAAGCAATACCATAGTCAAATTGCAATGGATTGGTCTGACAGTTGTACCAGTTAAAATTAGTCTATGAACTTTACATTCTGTAGAGGAAAGCTCAATTCAAAGGAATTATTTCTGGTACTGATTTACTCTCCACTTCTACATTGGCATAGAAGTGATTCAGCTCAAACTTCTTTGTAAGCAATACAGTCTTTTTGATAAAATGATGACATTTTTTTATTTATCTCAAGCATTTCCTATAGCAGTTCAAGGTGAGTTACATTCATGTACAGTAGTACCTTCCCATCTCCAGTGGACATATAATCTATTTCTGAGGCAGTGCAGTGTTGAGTGACTTGTCCAAGGTCACAAGGACAGGCAGTGGGAATTGAACCCTGGCTTCCTTGTCTCCCAGCCTACCACTCTGGCTATATGGTTACTCCTTGTGTTTTTATCATCCAGTAGCATGAGGAGGAGAGTGGTGTTAAAGATAGTATCATTTTACTGGGGCCAGTGAAAGGAGATGAGACAGCGTAGGCGAACCACACCCCTTGCGTCCCCTCCACCCTCTAGCGCAGGAAGTCGGCATTGGGTATTGGAGTGGCCTGAAGCAAATGGCCCTGCATTGCTTTAGTTTAAAGCTGCCATTGCCGCAGCTGCCTGTCACAAGAGGGGCAAAAGCAGCAGCAACGGGCATCCCTGGAGGTCCGGAACTCTAGGCAACTGCCTAGTTCACCAAATGGTAGCACTGGCCCTGCATAATACTATTCAGTTGTTACAATGGAACAAGTTGGGGGGAGGGGTGGGGTGGAGAATTTGTAGTTTATAGCCAAAACCTAAGGTTTCTATCACCATCACCATACAGGGCAAAAGAGGATGTATCCTAGAGCAAAACTCACCTGATCTCTTTAAGGTGTCATGTTGGTTGACCCCTGCAATAGTTGAATGGTCCTCATGCGGTATTGGTATGAGTGTAATTTGGCTGCTATGACCTTCACAACGGCTAGTGTACAAGAATCACCAAAAAGTGAAAACCTCAACAAAAGCTTATTTTTAGTCGGAGCTAAACCGAAGGAGGGATAGTATGAAAACTTATCCCACACCAGACAGTTAGCTACTTTTTCTCAATTGTGGTTCCCCACCATCCAAACAGTTCTTATATTTATTTATTCATTCAGTCACTTATCTCAGTTATCTTGTATATCCATAAAATCCGTCGCTCCCAATGGAACAAAAGGGCACGACGTGCACATTTCGGGCTAACGCCCTGTGTCAAGTGCTTCCAAATCTTCTCTATTCCAGGCAACGAAATCAGGACATGCACGTTTTGGGCTAACGCCCTATGTCAAGTGCTTCCAAATCTTCTCTATTCCAGGCAACGAAATCAGTACGACGCCGTCAACGTGGATAAGGTAAAATTGCTTAACGGGCTGCAATAGATAAGCTAGCATATTTAAAAAGGAACCAACCAATGGGTGCAGGGCCAACCCCACTTTCAGGGGAACCCCTGTGCTCATTGGTACAGCAAACAATGATGTCACAAGATACTCTGCCACTCTATCTCATGATTAAGACCACTTGGTTCAGTAGTATCCAGCTGAAAAATCCACCTCTGTTCAAGCCTCTGTAACTTCTTCAGCCTATCCCCACCTCGAGGATCTATTGGAATATGGTCGATGACAGACCATTTCAGATCTTCAAAACGATGTTCATGGGACATACAGTGAGGTACGATAGGAGAAGTGAGCACTTGTTGACGTAACCGTGAAGCATGTTCCAAAAGTCGAGTTTTCACCGGACGAATCGTCTGACCAATATAAAGTAAAGAACAGGGGCATTGTAATAAATATACCACATAAACAGAATGGCAGGTTGTATCCCATTTCCTCTTATAGATCTGTTTTGTCTTCGGATGACACCACTCTATACCCAATAAAGAGGTGGCACAGTACTGACATGAACCACACGGAGAGTGACCAGAGGTCACTGGCACTTGTTGTATACTTGTATACTTTTCAATCCTTGGTGTTAAGGGATTTATCACGATTGGAAGAGGACACTATTCCACATCATTCCAATTTAGATAAAGATAGTTGGAAAGCCTTAGCTGATTTGGCTTCGAACCCCTCTTTGGTTGTCTGACGGGCAGATAAGGGTGGTGCATTGGTGTTGAAAACACTGGGGGATTACCAGGCATCCCTACGAGAGCATTTTGGTTGATGGTCATACTTATCAGATTTTAGATAGTGATCCCACTGCAGATATATTAGCTGAAATTAAATCGTTAGTAGGGGGGGCTTTACATCATGGCTGGATCACTCGCAAGGAACATCAGTTTCTAATTAAATTGCATCCGAGGATTCCGATACTTTATTTAGTGCCGAAGATTCATAAGTCTTTAATTTCCCCTCCGGGTAGACCAATTGTATCCTGTAGAGATTCTGTGTTGGAGCCCTTGTCAATTTTCTGTGATGTTTTTTTTAAAACAGGAGGCCTGTCAAGTGGCCTCTTTTATTAAAGATACCACACATTTTTTACAGATGTTGACAACGTTGGTGATACCCTCCGAGGTATATTTGGTCACCCTGGATGTTGTATCGTTGTATACAAATATTGATCAGAGTGAAGCACTAACTTTGCTGAAAAATCGGTTTCAGTTGGCTCCGACCCGTTTGCCACGGTCTTTTTTGATCCAATTGATCGAAATGGTGTTAACAAAGAATTACTTTTTGTCAGGGGGTGTATTTTACCAACAAATCTCCGGTATTGCGATGGGTGCCACTGTTGCGCCCTCTATTGCCACTTTATATAAGGATGAAATGGAAACTACACAAATTCAGTGTTCTTTGGGGTTTTCGAATGTTTTGATTTGGAAGAGATTCCTTGATGATGTTTTCCTTATTTGGACTTCGGATTTGCCATCTCTCACACAATTTATATTTTGGCTCAACACTTTGCGACCTAATATTCAATTTACAGCACATGTGGATTCTACGACTATTGATTTTCTTGATCTTCAAATAATGTTATCTGAGGGTCAATTACATAATACCCTCTATCGGAAGTCAGTTCAGCGGAATAGCTTATTGCATTTTTATAGTTATCATCCTGTCCCTTTACGTAGGGGTTTACCTTTTGGACAATTTCTCAGACTTCGTAGAGCATGTCACACTAATGAGGATTTCACCCTGCAGGCTAATGAACTTTGTCAACGATTATTGGATAGGGGTTACCCCATTACTGTGATTCATAAGGCATTACGACGAGCCAGATATATTCATCGGGAATGGTTATTGGATCCCCACTATAGGAGTGTGAATTCTAGTTCCGATGATCCTATAACGGGGGTTCTTCCCTTTACCGAACAAAGTTCTGAGGTTTTGAGGATTCTACATACCCATTGGTCAACCCTGCAATTGCTTGATTGTTTTAAAAAAACATTGCGAGTTGCTTTTTCTCGGGGTCGCAATTTGGGAGATTGGCTAATGAAAACATCGCTTGAATCAGACCGTATACAACAAGTGCCAGTGACCTCTGGTCACTCTCCGTGTGGTTCATGCCAGTATTGTGCCACCTCTTTATTGGGTATAGAGTGGTGTCATCCAAAAACAAAACAGATCTATAAGAGGAAATGGGATACAACCTGCCATTCTGTTTATGTGGTATATTTATTGCAATGCCCCTGTTCTTTACTTTATATTGGTCGGACGATTCGTCCGGTGAAAACTCGACTTTTGGAACATGCTTCATGGTTACGTCAACAAGTGCTCACTGCTCCTATCGTACCTCACTGTATGTCCCATGAACATCGTTTTGAAGATCTGAAATGGTCTGTCATCGACCACGTTCCTATAGATCTTCGAGGTGGGGATAGGCTGAAGAAGTTACAGAGGCTTGAACAGAGGTGGATTTTTCAGCTGAATACTATTGAACCAAGTGGTCTTAATCATGAGATAGAGTGGCAGAGTATCTTGTGACATCATTGTTTGTTGTACCAATGAGCGCAGGGGTTCCCCTGAAAGTGGGGTTGGCCCTGCACCCATTGGTTGGTTCCTTTTTAAATATGCTAGCTTATCTATTGCAGTCTGTTAAGCAATTTTACCTTAGCCGTGTTGACGGCGTCTTACTGATTTCGTTGCCTGGAATAGAGAAGATTTGGAAGCACTTGACACAGGGCGTTAGCCCGAAATGTGCACGTCGTGCCATTTTGTTCCATTGGGAGCGATGGATTTTATGGATATACAAGATAACTGAGATAAGTGACTGAATGAATAAATAAATATAAGAACTGTTTGGATGGTGGGGAACCACAATTGAGAAAAAGTAGCTAACTGTCTGGTGTGGGATAAGTTTTCATACTATCCCTCCTTCGGTTTAGCTCCAAAAAAAAATAAGCTTTTGTTGAGGTTTTCACTTTTTGGTGATTCTTGTACACTAGCCATTATTATTTGTTTCACTGAAGGGGTCTGAGGATTCTTTGGATGACCTTCACAACAGCATGCTGCCATCTTCTTGCATTCTGTTCCATGTATGTCTCTCCTTTTCTTTTTCTGATCTATGGCATCTCTGTTTTTATCATAAATGGCATTTAATTTGTGGCAAATGCCATATCACATGTATGTCTTTTGGTGCCTGCTGCTTCATACAGTAAATTATAATTTAGTTTCATTTTCTTCACCAGGAGTCTCAGTTTCCCTAGTGCAAAATTTTGCTTGTGCTAGCTAGGCCTCTCTGAGCCTTTGTGAAGGGACCTGGGTCTGAATATGTGTACATGTCTACGTTATAAGCATGTTTGTACTTAAGTGAAATGTATGCACACAAGTTACTAATGAACATTCACCAATTTTTTTAGTCAAATTAGTTCAGATTTTGGGCACCTTGACTATCAGTGCCTACTTTCAGCCAGTAGTAGGCAGTTGCTATATTTCCCTCCTTTGCCTAAATGGTATGCTAGTGATTATTAAGGCCCAAGTGACATGATGCCTTTCTGATTTCTAGAGCCAACTCAGGCTATAGGTTTGATGGTGTGCACATCGGTGCGACAATGCAGTTTATTGCATCTAATTCCTGTGGTCCCACCCATCCCTTTATATACGTCTCTAGCAGGGTTCCAGATCCTTCCCTTTTTTGGCCTAATTAAGAACAAACCATTGCACCTCCCCTGGACCCTTGGGCTCTTTATGTATCCTCACTACTATGTAGAAGCCATCTTCTGAGTTGGTGAGGTCAAAAAACTGCCTGACTACAGTGGTCATAGCTCTACCGTCCACACTTTAGCCTACTCTTTAAGTTCTTAAAACCTATTCTAAGTCAGCCATGATTTTTCTCATGTGTGTGCCATAGCTATTGTCTCTACTGCAATGATGACCCATGCACTCCCCAGACAGCATTGTGGTTGCACTGTTGCACTACAATTTAGCCAAATGATATGAATGGCTGGATAACACACACCCCAAACTAGTATTATCTAGTTGATGGCTTTGTAAAAGATGCAATCATGTTTTCTCTATGCTTAAGTTTTAAACTTGCATACTCTTCTATGTGTTGCATTCAATAGCTATGACACACGGTTTTGACGCCTTCACTATTGGGAAGGATACTGCGTTAGTAAAGAGTCAAAGCATCTTTGCGAGAGTAAATTAAGGATAACACAAATCTTTGCTGCCTGAGATGTGATCCTTCATTTTTACATGAGGATCTCATACACTCTGACTATTGCTCAGGGATTTCTTTTTCTCTGAACAGGGCTAGCGCAATGAGATGAGTGCCCTAGGTGAGCCTCATTCCTTGTGCCTCCCCCTCTCCGGCCCCATTACTGCCACTGCCACCCCTCTCTGGGACCTGCAATGACAGCAATGGTAACAAACAGTCCTGCAGCACTTGGTTTCAACCTCTGGCGCTGCGAGGCCATTCAACTCCCATCCCCCATCGAGGCCTAATGCCAATCTCCTGTTTGCAAACAGGAAGTCAGCATCAGGCATCACCAGAGGAGGAAAGAAAACAGCCTCACAGTCCTAGGGGTTGAAGGTAAGTGCTTTGGGGCTGTTTGTGATCATTGTTGCTATTTGCAGGACCAAGAAAGGGGTGACAGCAGCGGAAATGGGGTGCCCCCAGACCATTAGCTCTCTAAGCGGCCACTTAGTTCACCTAATGGTCATGCTGGACCTTCCTGAGAGTACTCCTGAAAGCCTCTGTAAAGTGGGTATAGTAGAAGGAGGGCCACCCTGCAGACCTTGGCCCCATGCTTACACCTGGTCGCAGTTCTGAGCTCCATTCAAATGTTATATGGCTGCCTTGCAGTTTTGACATGATGCAATGTTTCACTAGTGCCTGGCCTATGCCTTCATTACAATACTCATGTATTTGTAAACTCCATGTCATGAATGACTTTGGACCACAGAGAACAGCATTGCACTGTGCATGTTTGATTAAGGTACAGCCTAAAGCATGTAATAACATCATAAACAAAGCAGAGCTCAGATTTGCACACCTGCTTTCTAGTGTACTGTTCCCATTGAGACTCCAAATCATTCTGCTAATGTGTTCTTTTTACAAGCCCTAACATTCAACAGGCTGTTTAAGGCTAGAATTGAAGCTCTGGGGTTGCTCTGGTTTACCAGAAGGTTTCCTCTTCCATCCTTACCTACTGTATAATTTATGAACTGAGTGTTGTAATATGACTGGTATAAATGAAGGGCCAATGAATGTGCCAAGTGAAATGTGTATTGACTGTATTAGTTAAAATCTGTGCCAGATCTTTACATTATGTGCCTCTTGCATCACAGCCATATAATAGATCGGCAGTAATTATTAATAAAGAGATCCTTATAGAAAGAGGTTTTGTATTTCTATGTCGATTGGTCATGAGGGGAAAGGCCTCTATGGCAATGAGTGTGGTGGGATTTTGACTTGAGGCATACATGTCTATAATGGAGGTCAGGGGATACTGTAAATGCTAAGATAACAATTGCACACTCAGCAGGGGTGATATGGGCTATGTTGTCATGACACTGAAGTATATATTTTCTAACATAGCCTGCGTCATATTGCACAAATCCTGCCATTAGACATAACATTAACTTTCACCACCTAGAAGGTGGTGTCCATTAAGTATGCAGATGGGGAGGAGCAGCACTTGATGGATAGCAGCACTTGATGGAATCTCCGACACTCAAAGGCAAGGCATTATGGAGGCCTCAATTTGCAGCAAAAAGTTGACTGATTTTTTTCTTTCATATCAACTTCCCCCTGCAGCGATCTATGTTAACAATGGCAGAGGTGAGCCAGAGTTGAGGGTTTGCCTGTAGATTCAGTGTAGCCACATTGAAGAAGACTTTCTGAGACCATGCTTGAGTTGCATCATGTTTCTTAGGGCTACCTCCCACTGATATGCTATAGATTGGGGTTACTCTTCCCATGGAAGTGGATGTGGGCAAAGAAGAGGGGGTGTGGGGACCCATTTGCTATCCAAAATCATACATGATAATAGATACAATGAAAACCAGAACACATAATTTATTAACTTTGCCATCATTAACTGTGGGAAGGGATGGGAATAATAGGGGGATAAAAGACCCCTGGGAAAGGAGATGAATTGACAGGATGGATATGAGCATGTAGATTGGATTCCTGCATTGTCCAGGGTAATTAACATGCAGATTAACACATCCACCAGCTGTGCTAGAACCTGGGATATCCTCCCTGCCTTCTTATCCACCTTCTCTGGCAGCTGACTTATTTTCTGCATCTCTGCAGCCATTTCCTCATCTCCCTCAGGCCCTGTGAGGATCAGAAACTCCTCCCACAGCTCCTAGAGAGCATGTAACTGTGGCTTCAGGAGGTGCAGCAGATGACAGCTTTTCTCTTTCTGGACCCTTGGCTTCCACATGTAAAGTCGCCTCCTGGCCTACATTCTCCTTTTTCAGGAGGAGGCTAGGAGAAGAGATTGAAGGAAAAGCAGTGAAGTGTTTAACAGGGAAGGCTCTCTATATGAAAGCTGCCTCATCTTTCATCCCTGTTTATATGGCTGGTCCTGTGCCCATGTCTTCTGAAATTTCCAGAGGAAGTCCTACTGGGCTGTTTGCAAAAGAAAAAAGAAGGTTGGTTATGTGAATATAGGGAAGATAAAACTAGGCTAAATGCTAGCAGTGACTAGCCATTCTTTGGGTATCCTAAGGGTGGCATCATCCTAGCAGCTGAAAAATATATAAGAGAAAGAAACGGGAAATGGATATCAGAGGTTGGAGTATGGTGAGCATTATATGGAAATATTCTCTCTGGAGGCAAAATAAATGGTGCATGAAAATTGGAGAAGGATGCTTTGGCAGTGTTGAAAGGATAGGTTGACTAGGTAGTGACAAGGGCTTGGATATTGAAGCGTGAGTCATGCCCCATAGACCTTGTGCTATTAGGGTGATTGGTATGGATGAATCTAGAGAAAGGTATGTCTGTTAGAGGCCATAGTGTGTAGAGAGAGAATAGAGAAAACAAGGAATTGCGTAAAGAGTGATAGCGCTATAGTAAGAGGAAGCAGGAATGTGCCTGGTATGTGTGTAGACTCATATTCTAAGCGACAAAGGAAGTTGTTATTCTGGAGTCAAATATTGGACTTCTATGCAGACAGGTGAGGATAGATTTCAGAGTATTTGCATAAAGTATAAAACACTGAGTTTGGAGGAACCTGGGATTCTGCTTTCTTTAAAGACTAGCACTGGAGGTCTGGGTGTGTAGTTAAGAAAGACTGAAGGTATCCATAACATTGGCAGGATAAGAGTGCCCGTGAAGGCAACTCAACTTCAATCCCACAAGCTAAGTGCCCCAAGTCATTCAGCACACCATGAAGGTAAGGACTTCACAATGAGAATAAGGAGAGATATGGGTGGAATCTAGGAGGAAGAGGTCAGTAGCCTCTATCCAGACATGGAGAGGATATTTTCCAATAAAAGGACTTACAAGACTACTGGGGAGCCAAGAGGAACTGTTTCCTATGTAATCTCTATAAGGCCTTGCTCAAGGAGTGTAACTTTTGGGCAATATTCCCTAATCTTGTTTATTATCGCTTTGGCAAAAGATACATCCTGTTAGCCCAGATGAGGAGAAATGGAGATGAAAGGAGGAGTGAGGTCCTGCTGCCTCTCTGCATGAGTCATTGGATGAGCTAAGTCTGTTAAGGTCCCATTGAGACCTTAAAGGGCATTACACAGGAAAAGTGAACTTTTAAAGAGGCAATAAGTCAGTTCATTAACTGAATCCATCTCTGGATGGATTTGTGATTAATTGAAATATTAGTCTATGCATTTCATGTGATCAGAATGCCAATTTTGGTGGGTTTGAATGCTTTAGTACATATTCTTGTTTAGGGTGAATGGCCAATAAAGGCTGGTCTTATACTCATCTAGCAGGGAGTCACTTATTTTCTTTCCTGCTCTACCACCCTTGTCCAGTTTTGGCCTTGAGAAGAGATACCCATTCCACCAGCAATCTTTACTAGTACTTGGTAGGCTGAGTGTGTATTTTGAAATCGTCCACATTGCTGCCAGAGACATGAGTCAAAAAGTCTTTGGTAGAATCTCCAGGGCTGCCCTGAGACCTAGGACTGCAGACCAGCTATACATTGGCAAGGAAAACATGCAGAAATCTTTAGCATGGATTTGGTACATACCTGCTTCTTCCTGTATTTGTGCTCAGACCGCCTCCAGTCAAGCAGCCTCATTTAAGTGCAAGAACCTCAGATCCTTTCTCTGCCAAGAAAGAGAGAGAGAGAGAGAGAGAGAGAGAGAGAGAGAGAGAGAGAGAGAGAGAGATGGTAGTGAGTGAAGCAGGTCCTCTTTGGTCCCCTAGTGATCTTTCAGGAGCCATCTGAATGATTAGCAAGGCTATCCTTCAAACCATATGTGGATGCTGAATACCCTAGTGATGCATTAAGTAACATGCATGTATCAGATTAAACTAAGGATGTCCCTGCTACCTAATCTTGTCTCCACAGACCATTTTCCTGTGCAGTATGAACATGTTGAACTACATGCCTGCCACTGATCCTTCTCTATCTCATGTCATCCCTGGACAAGGCTCCACTAAGGTAGGAAGGCCAGAGTGTGGCCACCTGGCAATTAAGTGCCACAGGGGGTCATATATCTGCTGTTAGGCTCTTCATGGAGCAGCTGCATTAGTCCTTTTAATTTTAAACTTCCAGGTACCCTCATTGCTCTGCTTTTCAAATACCCTCTCGTGCCGATCCAGAGTGAAACCCCATCAGATTGTAGCAGCAGATAAGTATGCAATAAATAAATCCAGGAGTCTTTTCAAGGATCCAAGCCAGTTTAATGTGCACATGGCTCAAGCAATAAGCAATTTCAAAATGGCTGAGCAATGGCTTCTAGTAAAACAACAACTTTTATAGCTTTCTTGTCCATTCTAAGCATAGGCAAATTTTTCATTGGTCCCAGTACCCCTCTCACCCATCTATTGGTCCCGGTACTGATATGGCTACCCAATCGGGACTCTGGTCTGGGCCCAGCACCTGGTTGCCCCCTTCTAGTCCCAATTACAATGGTCAGTGTCTCCAACTTGTTACTTCTCTCCTCCAAGGTCGCTGAGCTTGTTAAAACATATGGGAAGCAGAGGCACTGTGACCTTGCTCTCTGCAGAGTTAATTAATTCCATAGAAGCATAGCACACCTTATCAGTACCAATTAAACTTGTTTTTCTTCTATTTTCCAAGTTTCGTTTCTGCTTAGCTATGTTCAGTTAAACTGAGTTAAGTTCCGATTCTTATAGCTACAGTATTCACAAGTGGGGGTTGGGACTCAGGCCTCACTTATAGGCCTTTCACAATAGTAAACCATACTAGGCCATAGCCTACCATATTCCTAGGCCATAGCCTACCACATTCCCCCCTTTGATTATTCTCACCCGCAAGTGAGAAAGGGTGAGAATCAAATCACATAATACTAGGTAAAGGTATCACTCTGTGGTATAGGGTAGTAAGTTCACATAGCTAATATCTTTGTAGCTGCCTTATGCTCTACAGTGTTATTAATAACTGAAGTTATCATTCGCAAGCAAAGTAGCAAGAAACAAGGGAGCAACAAGCAGATAGTCAAAGTCCATAGTTTGGCAAGAGTGGGAAAAAGAACTAAAGGATTAGAAGGTTCGGTTGCATCTTTGTTATGCTGTCGTAAAGCTTCTGATTTAGACAGACCAGCTGTCCATCCTTCGTAGTAGATTGTGGTCCAGTCCAAACAAAACACAAACTGTCAACAATGGGGTGGGCCAATACCCACTCACTAGTAGTATTATGTAAATCAGTCTGATTGTATAGGATAGAATAGTTCAGTTCTTGCGTCTCCCAGGGCCACTGATCTCCCATCTTAGTTCCTCCACAATAGAAACAGTCAGAAGTGTGGAGACTAGATGCTATTACTCCAGCAAGTTCAAGAAACAAGTTCTGGTGGTGGTATGAGGAATTGCAACGGTGGCTTGCATAGCCTTGTAGAAAGTCAAGATCTAGAACAACTTTTGGATTGGAGAGTATACCAATGCAAGTATAGGGAGAATGATAAAACAAGGTCTGAGTGACCTTCGGTCCAGTTCATGTTGTACTTATACAGGCTGCCCAGGGAGATAAGGCAAAAGTCATTTCAAAGCACTCCAAGGCTGCTGCCAAAATAAAGCAATAATAATAATTCATAATGGGCATAGTCTCTGGAAAATTGGTGGAACTGTCGACTTCCACAACAGATAACAGATGTAGGGTTGATTGTAGATCCTCAAGCTTCTGCCGTACGTAGACCTACCAACTTTTTGGCAGGAGTAGGGCTGTAGATTCCAAAGTATCACTGTCCTCTGGGATGTCTCAATTTCTTAAAATATCATAGCATAGTCTCTTAGGCTATTATTGCTTCCTTAGAGCAGTTCACTCTTTAGGAGATCAAAACAGTCTTTTCAGAGTATTTAAACACAGTCTCTTAGAAGATTCAATTTCTTAACACAACACAGTCTCTTTCTGATGATTGCAGTTTTTTCCAGATGCGAGGCTTACCTTCAGATAAACAAACAGTCTTGAAACAGTGCAGTTTCTGAGGGACCAATAAGTCTTAGGTCCGTGGTTGTTGTCGTAGGGTGCGGTGCAATGGAGTCTCAGGATGCTGTACAGTAGTTCAGTGATCAGGTTCAAGAGCAGCTGCTGGCTTCACTTGATTATGATGGATCCAAGGTTCAAATTCTGCGACTTTTACTGCAGTTGGAGTTGACAGGATGACGACATAGGGTCCTCTCCAATGCAGGGCTAACAGTATCTTTCTCCACTCTTTGATCCACACCGAGACTCCAGGCTTGAAAGGATGCAGGGGTGCAGGCAAATTGATGAGTAATCGATTTTGTACTCAGGTATGAAGACTCCTGCAAAACAGAACTTAAAACCAATAGTTCATGTCTAATAATTTCAGATCCTATCTGTCTCATATCTCCTTTTATTTCCTATACAATAGGCAGGGGTTGTCCATACAGAATCTCAAAAAGGGGAAACTCCTAAAGACTTAGCAGGGGCTAAGTATATCCTAAGAAGGGCTATGGGAAGAACCTGGGGCCACTTCAGGTAAACCTCTTGGCAAAGTTTAGACAACTGAGATTTCAGGGTTCTATTCATACATTCTACTTTTCCTAAATTCTGAGATCTATAGGCAGTATGTATCTATTAATATCAATATCTTGGGGCTATACTTAATGGACTTGCTTCCTAAGGTTATCCACCCTCATTCTTTGTACAGGGCCCCATATGCATGCAAGGTTGTAAGGGTATACTTGAAATCTGGGTACACATTTAGACAGGGCTCTTTTCCTATTGTTAGTGCTCTAGTGAGGACTATCAGTTCAGCTTTCTGTGGTGAAGTTTCTGGGGCCAGGGCTGAGGACTCAACTACCAAATCAGGGGTCATCACTGCATATCTAGCACAACAATGTCCATTGATGATGAAACTGCCTTCAGCCACAAAGAAAGTCTGTTCAGGGTTCTCCAGAGGGACATCAGTCAAATCCAGGTGGCTTGAGAATACAGTGTCCATAATTTCTAAACAGTCATGATCAGGGGATCAAGACTAACTGATAACATAGCAGGATTGAAAGCTTGACTGACCCTTCAGTTGTATCTGGGGTTTTCACACAACATACTCTAATATTTCAACATTCATAGATTTGTTAGCTAGTAATTTCCTTTGTGTTTCATAATGGTTAGAACAGAGTGTGGTACAGTAACTTGAAGATTCTATCTCAAAGTGATTTTTCTTTTAGTTTTTGCTTACTAGGAAGGCTGTAGCTGTAACAGCTTCTCAAATAAGGTCCAAGAGATTGAGTCAACACTCCCAGAACATTTCCTTGCGACTCATGAACATAGAGACTGCAAGGTTTTCTGGACATCGGGTAGACCCAGAACTGGTGATAA
The DNA here is from genome assembly GCA_033557465.1 of Ichthyophis bannanicus. Taxonomy (NCBI): domain Eukaryota; kingdom Metazoa; phylum Chordata; class Amphibia; order Gymnophiona; family Ichthyophiidae; genus Ichthyophis; species Ichthyophis bannanicus. The sequence goes on along the minus strand of CM066035.1, from coordinate 426,931,033 downwards.
CATCAGAGCGGTTTTCAAAGATCAAAAGACTGCATTCCTATTCAAGTCCCCATTCCAATGGAGACTTTTTCATTCCTTTGGTAGCTTGATACAATGTGATACAATGGTTTTGCTAGCAGCGCAAAATTGGGGATCCATATACAACAGTACCCTGTGGCACCCAAGAAGGCTCTCACTTGCCTCCTGGTGGTTGGAGTAGGAATACTGCATACAGCTACTTTGCGTTCTGGTAAGGGTTCCAGGCGTCGAATTCCGCTGGACAACTGGAATCCTAGGTATTTAACTTGCTTGACATAATTATGCTTTGGCTCTTGAGACTTTGTATCCAGCCTCATTAAAAAGGTGCAAGAGTTCACTGGTGGCTGGTGGACATTCACTTTCTGAGTTGGTGGTTATGAGCAAGTTGTCCACATATTGAAGTAGAATTTTTTTCTTTTTTTTTCTTGAGTTTCTGGATAACTTGTCAAATCTTTTGCTGAGTGAGGCGAGTTCTTGAATTCTTGAGGTAATCTTGTCCAGATGAGTTGGCCCCGCCTCCTTGTAGTGGGGTCTTGGGCTAAGCGTATGCAGAAAAAAAACATATTTTTAAGTCCAGAATGATGAAATGTATAGCTTCATCAGAGATCAGTTCCAAGAGAATATAAGGATTTTGGTACCACTGGTTGTATAGTTTCAGCTGCATCATTCATTCTTCTTAGATCCTGCACTGGGCGGTAATCACCTGTCCCAGGCTTCTTGACTGGCTTGAGGGTGACAATGGCAGGGGCTATGTTCTTCGCTAGGCCAGGTGGATTATCTTCTGCCCATCCTCCAGGTGGGGCTATGAGGTTGGTAAGTGTACAGCTTGTTGCTTTGGATGCAGGTGAATAGAACCGCCATTCTTCTTCTTGGGGACAGTTTGAGTTTCATTTTTTTCTTCCTTCAACAGAGGATATCTGTGCTTGAAGCTTTGCAAGCAGATCTCGGCTCCAAAAATGGAATAGGGCATTCAGGCATATACAGGAACTGGTACATTATTATTATTTTTTTTTTTCTAGTTCACACATGTGGTTCTGCAGAAAAGGCTTTGCGAGAAAAACACAGGGGCTACTGGCTTTAGTATTCTGCTCCTGTATCCCCCATAAAAGTCCATATATTGGTCCCCTATTTTTCAGACTGACTCCTGGGGACCCAGGGAAACTGGAGAGTCCGGTCTGGCCTAGTCTTCATCCATGCTGTAGCCCTCTTCGGCTGCCACTCACGCTATAGCTGCTTCACTCTCGTGCTGAAACACTGTGCTTGGTTTATTGTTTTATGACTTTGCAATCAAGTACTCCCTCGGGAGTCAAGATACGGGCATTCACTTCTCTAATGTCCTTCTTTTTCTATAATGGGCGCACTCACACCCAGTTTTCACATCCGCTGCTCCTTCGATTAGGAAAACCTCCACATCATCCAACTAAAATATCTGTTCTCTTTTTCCCATCTTACAATTTTTACATTCTCTGTCCTTCTTCAACAATCCACATACTTTCTGATAAACTTTCATTTAACCATTATGCCCGCAAATTCATCCAGTTCTCTGCAATTTCCGTTCATTAGTTCAATCAAGTCCTAAAACTTTTCAGTGCAGTTTTTTTTTTTTTCAGTTCTAAACAAGTCTGGTCAGCTGACTTTCACTTCTAGTCCGGAGGGGGTGGACATTCCCCTGTTGCGGAGGTAGCTAGCAAACTACTTGGGAATCTGTAGGGAGAAGTCATCCCCCCGCCGCCCCCCCCCAGTTCCAGGCGGGGCCCGGGATGATGGGCGAGCGGAGGGGGATAAAAAGGCAGGATTTTTTTTTTTTTTTTTAAACATTTAACCAAGAATCCTATGTAGGGGAACTATTCTCTGTACAATCTGATAAACACGGGAAACTACGGGGCCATGAAGTAACTCTGGAATCTGCATGGACTCTGACCCCCCTTCCTCCCCCCATGGTGACGTAGTTAACAACAGACAGAAGGCGGTCTGTCAGGCTGCATTTTCCTGTGACTAGGCATAATAATCTCATTCTAAATAAGTACAATTTAGATAAATTCCTTCAAATATAAAACTATTTTTTTTGCAACATGTTATAAACAACAATCCCAACAGAGAGAACTATTACGTATGGCTGGAAGAAACTAGCTGCCAGCCGTAATCTGCACTTAAGGTGAATAACGTCTCTGCAAAAGATTACAGTTTAGGAAGGAGATATTCAAAAGACATTCCGGATACTTTTTTCAATAAAGCGGGTGGACATCTAGAACACAAATACACATTTTCCTTCCTAGTTCATTTTATTAACAATAAACATTTATTTTATTTATTTATTTATTTAACAGTATTTCTAAACCGCCTTATCTTAATAATCAAGGTGGTATCACAGCAAGCAATCAGGTAAAGTGTGTGTGTTGTACATGCAGTGAGGATGAAACTTGGTTGTGTGATGGCGGTGTTGGGTGCTTGATTTGTTTGAGCTATGTACAAGGTGGGCTATTTACAGTGGTGCTAAAAACACATTTTATATACATACAGTTGTTTAGGAGGATTGGAATGCTGTTATCCATTCTCTTAGGTTATGTGATGTGACCATAGTGCTCTATGAACAGCATGGTTTTCAGTTGTTTTCTGAAGTCTTTGAGGTCTGGAGTTGCCCTTAGATCGTCCGGTAGATTGTTCCATATTGTTGGAGCAGCCATGGAGAGAGCTCTGTTTGTTGTATCCTTGCGTGTGTGCTTGTATTCATTTGGGGTACTGACTCGGTTGCGTGTTTGACTTCTTCTAGGACGTGCGCTGATTTCCGGTTGTATGAGCGTGTGGAGGCTGTTGGCTGATGTGTGCTCTTTAATCTTAAATAGGTTTATGATAGTCTTGTATCTGATGCGAGCACTGATTGGGAGCCAGTGTAAGTCCTTTAATGTAGGTGTGATGTGCTCCTGCCTTGCGGTTCCGGCTATGATTCGAGCTGCAGTGTTTTGTGCCAGCTGGAGTGGTTTGAGAGCTTGTTTTGGTAGTCCAAGGTATATCGGATTGCAGAAGTCCAGTATTGGGGTTATCAGTGCTTGACAGACGGTACGGAAGTGTTCTGGGGCGAGGAGTGGTTTCAGTCTCCTGATGATTCGCATCCTGTAGTAGGCTTTTTGGATTGTTTTGTCTATGTGTGGTTTGAGGTTGAGTTTACTGTCCAGAGTAACCCCAAGGTATCTCACCTCTGATCTTATCGGTATCGTAGTGCTTTGTATCTTTATGTTTGGTGGGTGTATGAAGCTCTGGTTCCGAGTGATGATTAAAGCTTCGGTCTTGTTGTAGTTTATTGCGAGGTTGTTGTTTTGGCACCACTTCGTCATTTGGGTAAGGCAGTCTTCTATGAGGCGCTTGCTGTATCAGGAACGAAAAACTCATACACGATTAACCCCTCATTCACTCAGGATTCAAAGCACTTTTTAAGTTGCGATCTGCAAAGTCCTGTCAGTGTTCTTAACCACGGCTTTGTAGGGCAAAGGGAAAATACAAACATCCTTTCCTATTGAAACCGGAGACCTACATGATTTCTGCTCGCTTGATCTGTACAGGAATTCGAGCAGGAATTTAACCCTTTCCCGGCTAAGTACAATTTAAAGCAATCACTAGAAAACTAATTATAAATTCATCTCCTATCACATTTTGAATGAATCCTTTATTTTAAACAAGCAAGAAACTTTTCAATCGGGAACTGCGGTTTCATATTTTTTTTTTTTCTGTCCTCTTGCTGTGTGGCTCGTTGGAAACAGCTTAGCTGTTCACACACACACACACACACACACACAGAGAGACAGAGACATGCCGGCATTCCAGGCTAAGCCCCAAAACTATCGGGACCCACAATCCTGACTAAACATTCTTATTAAATGATATATAAATGATATATATTACATAACCACAGCAGAAGGAACATTATTATTAAACTAACAGCATTGAGATTTAAACCTGAACAGAGTTAGAAAGACACTGCACATTCTTTCCTTCAGACACGCCCCCTGTCAGTTTTTCACACTGTGCAGTAGGAAGGCAAACTGGGTCAGACCAGCTTTTGGATTTTTAAAATAACTCTAGATGTTTGCGTCTTCTTTCTGCTTTACTAATACAATTTCTTAATCAGTGAACTGTCACAAATTACTCAACAGAATACTCTCACATGTATAACAGAAGGGAAACTCGTGGTTTCAACAGAGAACAAAAACATACAGGCAGACAATACACAAACGCTTCACAATCATGCTAGCAACGTATCTTAGAATGCATTCCTTTCTATCTATTCTGACTAGTCTTTTTCCCAATTACAAAAAGGATGAGGGTTTCACCCGGCGAATTCCCATGCGGGGTTACTCGGCCCTTCCTTGAGAGCTCTCTTACCAATTCCCAATATCTCGAGATTACAAATTCCAAGTTCCACTGGCAGTACTGCTCTTTCTATTTCTGTCTAGACATACCAAAAACCCAGTCCTGTCTGCTCTGACCAGGCTGAATCATGATTCTCTATAACAGCTGTACCTAGCGAATACTCATGCAAGGATTTTCAAACAAAGACTTAAGTCTTACCAAAGTTTTCAAACTGCAGTTCTAACTCATCTGTCTAGACAGGTTTTCAAAACTATACTTACCAGATCTGGTTCCCAAGCTTCTGAGTTGGATCCTGGACTCCCCCGGGTCGGAAGTGTTGGCCAGCTGGACTCAGTGCCTGCCGAGGCCAGGCAGAACTCCCTCCGATACAAGAGGATCGGTGGGCCCAGGGAAATTCCCCTGCGTCGGATTGGCATGGTTCCAACTGGACCAAACCTCAAGGCGAATTACGTGGATTTATTCACTTGAACACTATCCACCACTCGCACTTCCAGGCCAACGCACCAAGAATGTAGCAGCAGATAAGCATGCAATAAATAAATCCAGGAGTCTTTTCAAGGATCCAAGCCAGTTTAATGTGCACATGGCTCAAGCAATAAGCAATTTCAAAATGGCTGAGCAATGGCTTCTAGTAAAACAACAACTTTTATAGCTTTCTTGTCCATTCTAAGCATAGGCAAACTTTTCATTGGTCCCAGTACCCCTCTCACCCATCTATTGGTCCCGGTACTGATATGGCTACCCAATCGGGACTCTGGTCTGGGCCCAGCACCTGGTTGCCCCCCTTCTAGTCCCAATTACAATGGTCAGTGTCTCCAACTTGTTACTTCTCTCCTCCAAGGTCGCTGAGCTTGTTAAAACATATGGGAAGCAGAGGCACTGTGACCTTGCTCTCTGCAGAGTTAATTAATTCCATAGAAGCATAGCACACCTTATCAGTACCAATTAAACTTGTTTTTCTTCTATTTTCCAAGTTTCGTTTCTGCTTAGCTATGTTCAGTTAAACTGAGTTAAGTTTCGATTCTTATAGCTACAGTATTCACAAGTGGGGGTTGGGACTCAGGCCTCACTTATAGGCCTTTCACAATAGTAAACCATACTAGGCCATAGCCTACCATATTCCTAGGCCATAGCCTACCACAAGATGGCTCATGGCACTCAAAAAGACTGTGTTAGTTTTGAGGTTTTTCTCACAATCCCACTTTTGCAGCTCCTTTTCTCACTCCTGTTTTATCACTGTGTTCTTGAGTAGAAAGTATAAGAGAAGAAAAAACAAGTGTTCCAAGCAGTTGGATGAGATTAGAATGCAACTTACCAGTACTAGGCCTCGGCCTTCACTAATAGGTACAATGCTCTAAAACTCTATGGGCCTGACATTCAGCTGTAATTGCACTAGCTGCTGCAGCTGAATGTCAGGCCCATAGAGTTTTAGAGCATTGTTTCTGGACTGACTTACCTTGGATGTTCGGTTTTCTATAATCTGGCACTTACACATGTAGGAGATGTTATTTAAGATATGTTTCAAAATTAGCTGGTAACATATTTAAGTACCAGCATTTACTCGTGCAGAGCCCCAGATGCTGCTCTTTTTTAATGTTTCTTTGTAAAGTGTGCGCTCTCATTGTATGTGCTACCAAATACATGTGTATTTTCCATGTCCTTTATAGTTATTTTACAAAAGCCTTAGCAAACTTTTATTAAAAAACTGTACTATTGTGACTGTCCAGACTTGGGCATTTCCTTTTCCAGAGGTTTCAAATTATTCTAATATTCAATGGTGCTACATGCTTATTAAGTACTGCTGAATATACTGGAGCACATAGATGTCAAAATATACATTTATGAGTGAGCACCCTACATTGATATAAATTACATATAGAAGCACCAAATTTCGATGCACATATAGCCCATGCGTTATTTGCTGACACGTTGATCTGGAGGAGCTATTTTACAAATCTGTATTTTACAAATTACACATGTAAGTTGTCTTTTTTTGTAACTTATATATGCAAGATGGTATTTTGCAAAACTGTATGCTTGAATAAATGTAAAAATCATGAAAAAACTGGAAAACATTAAGAATCATGGGTATAACAAAACACCTTGTTCTTCATGCACAAACTTTATATTGATCAAGAAGCAACAGTTTGAATGGAACAAGGAGAACAGATGGTTTAAAACTGGCAAAATTGTATGACAAAGCTTCATAATTTCCCCATACCTGTTCAATTTATATGCAGAACAAATATTCAGAGAAGCAGGACTATATGAAGACAACTGAGGTGTATAGATTGTTGGAAGACTCATAAAAAACCTTTGATATGCTGCCGATATATAATGCTTATCAAGGAACATAATCTTAAAATAGGCCCGTGTCTTAATATGAAGAAGACAAAAGACCCTGACAACTTTCAAAATCAATAAATTCATCCTTTATAGAGAAGAAATTGAAATAGTAGATAACTTTAACCTGCCTGGATCAATAATCATTAATAAAATGACAAGCAGTCAAGAAATCCGATGATGCAATGTTCTTGGTTAAATGGCTTATGATAAGATTTTCAAGTGTAGAGACATATCTCTGAGTACAAAGATTTGACTTGTCCATAGAAACATAGAAACATGATGGCAGAAAAAGGCCACATGGCCTATCTAGTCTGCCCTTCCATATCAACCCTTTTTTCCTTTAGAGATCCTCTGTTTGTCCCATGCTTTTTGAATTCAGATACTGTCCTCATCTCTACCACCTTCACTGGGAGACTATTCCTCACATCTACCACTCTTTCCGTAAAGAAATATTTCTGCATATTACTCCTATCCCCATTTACTCTCATCCTTTGTCCCCTCGTAGCAGAGCTTGCTTTCAATCGAAAGAGGCTTTCCTTCTGTTCATTTATGAAATGGAGGTATTTAAATGCCTCAATCATATCACCTCTATCCCACTTTTCCTCTAAAGAATATATATTAAGCTCCTTAAGTCTGTCCTCATATGCCTTATAATGAAGACCACTAAGCATTTTAGTAGCAACCCTCTGCACCGACGCCAACCTGTCCAAGCCATGGTATTTTCAATAAAGTCATATGGATGCAAAAATTGCATAACGAAGAAAAAAGACAGGAAGAAAATCAATGCCTTCAAATTATGGTGCAGGTGAAGAATACTGCATATACTATGGACTGCCCAAAGAACAAATTAATTGGTACTAGAGAAGATCAAACCTAAGCTTTCCTTAGAAACTCAATTGACAAGACTTTGACTTTCATACTTTGGACACATCACACAAAGGGGCATGTTTACTAAACATTCCTAACGTGCGGGGCCGCGGTAGTGTGCGTGTGCCATATAAGGAGTGGGCGGTTCAGGCAGAAAGAAGAAAAAAACCCGACCGTACGTGTGCGCGTCGCGCTAATTTGCGGGGCCCACATTAGCGCGTGGGAAGGCTAAGTGGGGCGCTGCTGAGCACATATCAGAACAGAGCTGTAGCACAACGGTGAACACACTAACCAATGGTGCAGGGACTACAGGTTCAATCCCCCATTGTGTGCAACAAAAAGGCCAGCTGAGGCAACACCTTGAATGTGTGAAAGTGGTTCAGGAGGCAAAGTACTTTTGGACGGCATAAGGCGGCACACTGTTCGTTTTGTACGGCATAAGGCGGCGCACTGTACTATCTGGGCGGCACAAGGCGGCGCACTGTTCTTTTTGGGCGGCACAAGGCGGTGCACTGTTCATTTTGGGCGGCACAAGGCGGCGCACTAATTGTGGGCAGCAGGAGGTGGCGCGCTGATGGGCATAAGGCGGCGCGCTGATGCCAAAGCAAAGGAACACAGCCACAGCACAATGGTTAAGACACTGACCAATGGTGCAGGGACCAGGGGTTCGATCCCTCACAATGCCCAGTGAAAAAGGCTAGCTGAGGCAGTATGTTATATGTTGTGGAGTGCTGTAGGAAGCTTTCTAATTTTATTTTGTGATAACTACTAGCAAACGCACTCTCACAGCATATTAATATAAGGCGGCCCATAAGGCACATGTTACAGTGCACCGTCCGCCAAGGCACCCTAGAATGTCCCCTATAAGGCAGCATGTATGTTGCGACACAGGATAATGTATAGTGCACCCTATATGGCTGGCAACCGTAACGTGCCCTATAGGGCGCCCCATAAAGCACCCTCAGAGGCACCTTATGGGTACAGTACGCTGAGGGTGGTATTGCTGGCAGCAACATATGTACAGTAAATTAAAATAAATCTGTGGACACCCCTATCACATAACCCCACTGTGGGTTTGAACCCATGACATCTGGCTGCACAGGCAGGGACGTAACCATTAGGCTACAGCTCTATAGCTGTAAGCAGCCCCTGGCTGGCTGCAGATAGCCTGTACGTCACCTCACTGACAGTCTGCTGTTGTGAACCACCCGTACCCATGATGCACTGCACATGCAAATCAGCTGTCCACGATTGAACACAGGATGGGAAATGCACCCCTAAAGCTCCCCGGCCTGGTAGGGGGAAGTGTCCGTGTGCACCCACACAGCACCTCGGCCTGGTAGGGTGTCCTGAGTGGGTGGACAAACGGCAAAGAGTAGCTAAACACCATCACATTGTGCGGTTACTGTGCTCACCCTGAGTGTGAGATGTTGCGCCCAGGACCAGGTCCACAACACCAAGCATGGCTGAATGCAGCCATGTCAGAGCTCCAAAGCAGCAATAACCTGTGGAATAGGTAGGTGCTGTATAAACATTTTGGAGATCTCTGTCTGGGGAACAGACACCCTACAGGGCAGTCCAAGCAGCTCCACACACATCAATAACAGACAGACATTAGGCCTGGATATTCAAAGATGCACCCCACCACTATCTGATATTCACCTGCAGCAAGCCATCAGCCACTGTACAGCACTCCATCACAACACATATCAGCTGTGAACAGTCTGCTGGCTGGTCCTGATGGACATGCATGCACCCACAACTGGGGTGGCAGCACATACAGACAGATAAGTCCATGAAGAGGCCCCCACAGGACACCCATACATATCACATGGGAGAATCACAATATAGCACTATGGGGGTGCCTAGCCATGCTGCCGTCACTGCACACTCAGGGTGAGAGTGATCCCCCAGCAGCACATACAGAGGTCACCCTGTCTGTGTAGGTGGTGGCTGGGCACTACCATGCCCCTGCCAGTGCCCTATGCCCTGTGCAGCTGCATCCTGGTCAGTCCACTCTGTCTGAGATATACCCATGGTCCCTTGCTACTCATTATGCACATTGGCAGGCCAATACTGGCAACAGTGTTGGCAGTGTGGGCTGTGGAAGGGGCATGCAGCCAACACCCACTGTATAGACAGACACACAATTCCACACCTATGCCATCATGGTGCTACTATTGAGGAGGTAATTAGCCTTGCCCACCAAACCGGTGCTGGGCACGGCAAGGCATGGATATGCTACGCAGTACTGCTGGGGGTCACTCCCCAGGGTGGTAAACACCATCAGAGGCAAGGGCTGGAGCACGCACCGCAAACACCAAACAGATTGTTCGGATGGGGTCAACTAGCAGTATGTGCGTAACGTATGGATATCTATCTGCCAGTACTCCTAGCAAGCGTCTCAGAGCTGTGTACCGTATACCTCAGGTGTAGGGTTCCATTGCTAGGGTATGCAGGTGCTAGTATTGGGAGATGCACGCAGGGTCCAATGTTCTGCCTCTCCAGGAGACATTGGCCAATGGGGCCTGTGGGTGTGGGTGTGTCTGCCCCTGTTGGCTGCTGCTTTACGGCAGAGATTCCCAACTCCAGTCCAGGTGTGCATCACACTGATCGGGTTTACCTGCTGTTCCTCATGAATATGCATGAGCTACATCTACATGCCATGGGGGTGGTGCATAGATATACAGCACAGGCATTTGTATGAGTGGCAGCATGGACCCTGACTGGTGTGTGGCCCACCAGGACTGCATTTGGGAGATTCTGCTCTAGGTACTGCCCCTGTACATGGTGTCTGTGCTCAGTGGGGTAAAAGATAGACGTAGTACCATTGCATATGGCCTTGCCACGAAAGGTTTGTCCTTACTATCACTGTGTAGCTGTGGGAAAAATATGTGGGAAGGATTGGCGGTAGCCTCAGCTGGGTTTTGAACCTGTGACCTTCTGTTCTTGTATGCACTGTCTGTGTGCACTGCACCACCTTGTAGCCACAGATTGGCTGGATTCCCTGGAATGTCCATGCCTGTGGATCCGGCAGGGCCTGTGTGTTGCAGTGGACTGTGCCAGCCTGCACATGGCTTGGCCTCTGTCCTCTGTGGCTAGCTGCCACTGCCCCCTGCACCACATGTACTCGTGCGCCAACATGCTGGCATGAGCTTCTCTCAGAAAAAGCAGATGACCTGATTGCAATGTGGCAGTACGGGACTGCATTTGGGGGACTTGGCTGTAGGTATGCCCATTGTTGTGGTGTGTGTGCGGTGTTGGGTAACATATGGGTGTTTCCCCCATGCTTATGTTCCCTGCAATACAGGGGTGTCTGCTCTATCTTTGTTTAGTGGTGGGTAAAATATATGGATGGGGCTGGCAAGTGCCCCAGCTGGGATTTGAACCTCTGGCCTTCTAGTCCTAGAGGTCATGGCTATGTTCTCTGCACCACACTATGGCCACAGAGACAGTGCAGCCCCTGGAGGTAGTAAACCTGGCAGGATGGCGTCACAAACCCTGCTGTATGCATTTTTACTGTGGGCTCCTTCACCCTGTGTGGTGACAAACGTGCAAATAAAACCCGGGAATGACCACGGAACAAAGGGGGAAAACATATACCCAAGCTGGGCAACAGTGATATTAATGGGCAACCCTAGATAACACTCCCAGGACAGCTCCAGAAAAAGGGAAATGTTTTTTGGACGAGTCTCCGCTCCGTACACCTTTCCATAAATCATTTCCTTTTTTTGGAGCTTTCCTGGGTGTGTTATCTAGTTTTGCCCATCACTATAACTGTTCCCCAACTGAATTACTATTTTTCATATTTTTGTGGTGGTCATTTTCTATTTATAATTGCACTTTTGTGCTGTGCACATGTATCACACTGCTCACGTTTTGCAGGTTTCCCCGGTTTTGCTGTACATTGCTGACGGAAATGGTTTCTCTTCCCTTTAAATGCATTCTAACACGAGTGATTCACTCGCGCTATTTTTTTTGGAAATTCAGCCCCGATAATGTGCGGGGCGCCTCTCCCCTCCCCTTCCCCACCCATTAACCCCTTCTCTCCGCCCCTCCGGGGCCTTCCTCCGCCCTCCGTTAGCCTTTCCACGCCTCTATCGGACATTTGCGGGCACGTACTTGTGCGGCACCCGTTACTGTGACGCGCAAGTGTGCGGGGCTTCATCGCACATTTGCGGGGCATTTAAGCGCTCTTAAGTACTGCTTTTAGTGCGCTATTTTGCGGCGCGCTAATTAGCGGTTTTTAGTAAACATGCCCCAAAGAGAAAGATCATTAGAGAAAGACAACATGCTTGGCAAGGTTGAAAGCCATCACCAAAAAGAAGACCAGCAATGCAATACCTCAATACAATAACAACAGTTATGTATTCCACTCTATCAACAATTAGTCACCTGACTGAAAATCAAATATAGTTTAGGACAACTAGCCACAGGGTCACCATGAATCAACATTGACTCAATAAAAGTTAACAACAACAACAACATATGTTTAAATGTTGCCAATTAACTACAGATACCACTATATCTAATTCATTTAAGTTTGGAGGGGGAAATAAACAAGGGATGGTTAAGGAAATAACCCCCTTAATTTTTGCCTGTAAAAGGCAGACTGAATTGAGCACTTTCTAAAAATGTATATGTTCCAGGGAGCAGCTGTAAATCCTTACATGGACAATTTTGATAATGCATGTTCATTCTCTGTATGAAATGGGGAATACACCTGTAGATTTTTGACTTGCAAGGGCCATGCCCTAACCACAATCCCAACATGCCACCTGCAGTTTCTACATGTAAGGACATCCACATCCATGTGTAAATGCCAGATTTTCCAAGTAGAAATTACAAATAAGGCTTCTAAAATAATCCCTCTAAGCGCATAATAAAAACGTTTCAAGTATATTCATAGGAAAACACCTGTGAGAGATTCATTTGGAACATTAGATGATGGAGGGGGAAAAGTTGCACTGAAAGAGGACAAGCTACAGAGGAGAGACTGATTGAATTTTCTGAAGAAGATGTAGGAAACTTTCCCATGCTAGTAATGATATTTAAAGGTGATGAATCAGAGGAATTGAAACAAATTTCAATAAACTGGGAAGATGTAATACAGATATTTGATAAATTAAAGAGCAGTAAATCACCTGGACTGGGAGGCATACATCCTAGGGTGCTGAAGGAACTAAAATATGAGATTGCAGACCTACTATTAGTAATCTGTGACCTATCATTAAAATATCTGTTGTATCTGAAGACTGGAGATTGGCCAGTGCAAAGTCAATTTTTAAACAGGGTTCCAGGGGTGATCCGGGAAATACAGATCAGTGAGCCTGACGTCAGTACCAGGCAAAATGGTAGAAGCCATTATAAAAAACAAAATTATTGAGCATGTAGATAGTCATATTTTAATAGCAGAAATCCAGCAAGGATTTAGCCAAGGAAAGTCTTGTCTTTCTAATCTCTTATATTTTTTTGAAAGTGTGAGTAAAAATGTGAGCCAGTTGGTACAGTGAATCTGGATTCTCAGAAAGCCATTGACAAAGTCTCTCGGGGAAATTAAAAAGTCATGGGATAGGAGGCAGTGTACTATTGTGTATTAGAAACAGTTTAAAAGGTAGAAAACAGAGTAGGGCTAAATGGCCACTTTTCTCAAAGGAGAAAGGTGAATAGTGGAGTACTCCTGAGATCTATGCTGGGTCTACTGCTTTTTAAGATATTTATAAATGACCTGGAAGCGGGAATAATGAGTGAGATGATCAGATTTGCAGATGACACAAAATCAAAGTTGTTAAAACACAAGAGGATTGTAAAACATTGCAAGAGGACCTTGAAAAACTGTAAGACTGGGCATTCAAATGGTAGATGAAATTTAATGTGGACAAGTGCAAAGTTATGCACTTAAAGAAGAACAACCCAAACAATGGTTACACGATGCACGGGTCCACATTAGGAACCACCACCCAGGAAAAGGATCTGGGCATTATTGTAGATAATATGCTGAAACCCTTCACACAGTGTGCAGCTGCGTCCAAGAAATTAAATAGAATGCTAGAAATCATAAAGAAAGGAATGGAGAATAAAACGATGGATATTATAATGTCGCTGTATCATTCCATGGTATGACCACTGAATATCCCCAATCTTCTCCCCTACATATCCTGATGCTAACCGCTTAGCATCGGGGCATATCATGGGCATTTCGAGGAGAAACAGAGGTAGTAACAGTCACTAACCAGGTAGTGGTGATATTTCGTGATGCCTTGTTAGTTACCTGCAGCTAACTAGGCATCCCTAAGTCTGCAAAAAAGAAGATTCCAATCATTATTGACTACGCAAATGCAGTAAACCGAGATATATTATTTATAACAGAAATCTGGCACAGTGAATTAGACAATGTACTATTAAATCAACTATGCCCCCTAATTACAAAATATTCGATACTCCTAGAACAAGTAAACATGGTGGAGGTGTTCTAATAATAATAAAATACTCATTACGATTATAACTACATAGCTCTCACACCATGTCTGATATAGACCTTCTAATAATCAACAGTGGAAACTTAGCATTCTACTTCATATACAGACCACCAACTTCCAGCTCTGATGCCTCACAAACATTATTGACAAAATAGTTAACTCTGAACAAAAAAACAGTGCTCCTTGGAGATTTCAATCTCCTCTCGGGACAATCTTTACTATCCGTTTCCTTCACCACAGCAATGGAAGAATTAAAATATAAACAAATTATCACCAACCCCACACAAAAGAAGGGAAACCTCGTATTTATACCCCATGAGTTCCAATTACTTCATAATACCCCACCTCTGATAACTCCTGTTTCCTGGTCCAATCACCAACTCATTGAATTCACACTTGAGATCCGTCACAAACTAATACAGAACAAAATCACCCCAAACTTTATTCCAAATACAAACCTTTTGAAAAGGAAACCTTCACTGAAGAGCTCCTTAAATCCATTGACTTAAATGCAAATGACTTGGATACACTTGTAAACAATTGGAATACTTCCATCAATGATATAGCTACAAAACCACAGAATCCACAAAACACATTTAAAAACCCTTCCAAACAATGGTTCTCCCATGATTTAAGACTTATGAAAAGGGAGCTGAGAAAGTTAGAACGTTCCTGGTGAGCCATGAAAACACCAGATAATAAAGAGAAATACATGCTCATGCTCTTCAGATATCGTCATCATATTAACATAGCCAAAAAAGACTATCACACAAAGCTTCTCATGATATCAATTAACAAGCCAAAAGACCTAGTTGTTATAGTAAAATCCCTCACATCTCAGCCAAACCCGCCCTCTGCATCTCCCGACATCTCACCACAAATACTTGCAGACTCTTGTATGTCTAAAATAAACCCCCACAGTACATCCCATCAATCTAGGGTTCAATAGCACATTACTGCCTTCTGAACCCTGGGAAAAGTTCCATCCAATATATCTAGAATCCCTTCAAAAGACAATTGCAAATATGAACACCACAACATCAAAAGCAGATCCCTGTCCAGTTAAATGGATCAAAGATACAACTACTGAAAAAGCCCCTATCATACTAGAAAATGTCAACAAATCACTTTCTCAAATTTATATGCCTTTTGAGCTCAAAAAATCTATCATACGTCCAATCCTAAAAAACAAAGCCCTTGTTAAAATTTGTCCATCTTCCTATAGACCCACCTCTAGTCTACCCTTCCTTGCTAAAATAATTGAAAAAACAAATCTACAGGCAATTGCAAGACCACATTGACTTCCATGCTCCGCTTGATGATAACCAATTTGGGTTCAGACCCTACCACAGTGTCAAGACACTGATGCTAGTCCTATACAATAAGATTATTAAGGGAATCGATAACAATAATCAAGCCTACATTCTAATTTTCCTTGACATAGCTGCTGCATTTGATTCTGTTATCCATTCACTCCTAATACAAAGATTAAGGGGTATGTTTACTAAACCTTCTTAACGTGCGCGCTGTGTAATTAGCGCACGCTAAGGTACCTTAGCGCGTGCTAATGATGCTTTACGGGGCAAAAATGTGCTTTAGTGTGCGCTCATGCGCGCAGCACCGCAAACGAGCGCTGAAAGTGTGGAAAGGCTCTCGGAGGGCGGAGGAAGGCTCCCCAGGGGCGGAGAGAAGGGGTCAATGGGTGGAGTGTGGGAGGGGAGAGGCTCCCCGCACACTAATGATGTGAAATTCGAGGCCAAAAATAACGCAAGTGAAAACCTCGCGTTAGAGCTGATTTAAAGGGAAAAGAAAACATTTCTGTCAGCAATGTACAGCAAAACCAGGGAAACTACAAAAAAGTGATGTGTGATACATGTGCACGGAACAAAAGTGCAAATAAACATTGAAAATGACCCCAACAAAATAAAAAAAAATCATAATCAAGCTGGGCAATAGTGATAGTATTGGGAAACATCAAAAAACACTCCAAAGAAAGCCCCAAAAAATAAATATGAATTTTAGAAGGGTCTACGCTCTGTCCCCATACAAGGTGAATGATCCCACAGTGAAATAGCACTGATCAGGGTTTCCTTCTCCATTGGACAGGTTACCTATGGCATGCACATGTTCCACAACAGCAGGGCGGGCATGTCGGAATGGGCAACTGGACAGATGCTGGGAAAGGGGATACAGAGGGCTGCAGGCGGCACATGCTGTGGTGCAGCTGGGGCACAGGGCGGACTAGGCAGATGCCTAGGTGGCACTTAGGAATGCTGAAACTGAACAGCAGCCAGACAGCAACTGATGAGGGTCCAACATGGGCACGAGAGTGTTTATCACAGTGTCACAGGGGATAGTACCCAGCAGGTACCCCCAAAGGCACAGAACATTGGCAAGCGATGTTGGGGGGAAGCATGGACGCCTATGCAGGCACCCCTATCCCAGAACACGCACCATAGGCAGCCGCCTACCTGCACACTGGATGGCTTGAGACTGCACACCACCAGCACCACCAGCAGAAGGGCATGTCAGCATGGTGGCAGAGGGGTACTGGTGGTGGAGGGGGGCAGTGGCAGCTGCCCAGAGCAGACCATGGCCTAGCCCTGTGTAGGTGGGTGCCATGCACTGCAACAGACAGGCCCTGCCGGACAAACAGTCATGGTATCACCAGGGAATGCACTGTCTCTGTGGCAACATGGTGGTGCAGTGCACACAGCCAGTGTGTTTGGAAGCAAAAGATCACAGGTTCAAGTCCCAGCTATGGTGCCTGCCAACCCAGTCCCCATATTTTACCCACTACTACAACGTGCTAATACAGACAGAACGTTTATTGCAGATGACGTAAACATGCCCAAAACACCTACATTTTACCCTACAGAGCAAAGACACCATAAACAGGTGCATTACCTAGAGCAGAGTCTCCCAAATGCAGTCCTGGAGGGCCAAACACCATTCAGGTTCCATGCTGCCTCTAATAAAGATGCCTGTGCTGCATATCTATGCACCACCCCTATGGTATGCAGATGTATCTCATGCATATTCATGAGGGACAGCATGAAAACCCAAACGGTGTTTGGCACACCAGGACTGGAGTTGGGAACCTCTGATGTAAAGCAGCAGCCAACAGGGGCAGACACACCCACACCCACAGGCTCCATTAGCCAATGCCTCCTGGAGAGGCAGGTCATTGGGCCCTGCGTGCATCTCCCAATACTACCGCTTGCATACCTTAGCAATGCCACCCTACACCTGGGAATACGGTACACAGCTATCAAAGGTTTGCTATGAATACTGGCAGATAGCAATTCCTACGTAAAGCACAATTTGCTGATTGAGCTCCATCATAGCAACCTTTCTGATGTCTGTGGAGTGTGCTTCAGGTCTGGTCTCTGACAGTGTTTACCACCCTGGGGTGTGACCCCCAACAGTATTTCATACCATATCCATGCCTGCACTGTGGCCAGGACTGGTGTGCTGGCCAGGGCTGCTAAACTCCTCTATAGTAGTTCAATGCTGGCATAGGTGTGGGAGTGTGTGTCTGTCTATCCAGTGTGTGGTGGCTGAAAACACCCTCCACAGCCCACACTGCCAGCACTGTTGCCAGTATTGGCCTGCCAATGTGCATAATGAAGAGCAAGGTACCATGGATATAGCCCGGACAGGGTGGCCTGGCCAGGATGCATCTGCACAGGGCATAGGGCACTGGCTGGGACATTGTAGTGCCCGGCCAACACCTGCACTGACAGGGTGGCCACAGCATGTCCTGCTGGGAGATCACTCTCACCCTGACTGTGCAGTGACCACAGCATGGCTAGGCACCCCCATAGTGCTATATAGTATGTCTCTCATGTGATGTTTATGGGTTTTCTTTGGGGCCCAGTCGCTCACTTATCTGCTTGGTGTGTATGCATTTCCACCAGGATTATGGACTAGCTGGCAGACTGTCTGCAGCTGGTATGTGTCTTGATGGAGCGCCTTGCAGGGTGCAGCGGCTGAAGACTTGCTGCAGGAGAATATCAGATAGTGGTGGGGTGCAGCTTAGCATATCCAGGCCTAATGTCTGTCTGCTATTGTGGTATGGATGTGTACAGAGCTGCATTGACTGCCCTGTAGGGTGTTTGTTTCTTCAGCAGAACTGGGGTTGATAGTCCCTTCTACTGCCACCATTGCAGGGAGGTAGAATGTGGATCTGTTGGTGGGAGACCCTGTTTACCGCTGAGGAGTAGGGTGGTGGTACATAATCCTCCTAGGGGTCCATAGGGGCTACACCTGACTGAGACATACAGATATATCCAAGGTGTGTCTGCAGAAACTACCTATCCCACACATTAGCACTCCTGGGGACGTGGTGCTGGACGCCCCACCTCACCCTCAGGGTGAGTGCAGTACCTGCACATAGTGACGGTGTGTAGCTACTCTGTGCCAGTACCACACACGGTCAGTTCCCCCTACCAGACCGAGGTGCTGTGGGGGTGCATACCCCATCTTGTGATCATCTGTAGACTGCTGATTTGCAGGTGCAGTGCATCATGGGTATGGGTGGGTTACCCTATCCTGGTGACCACAGAAGACTGTTTGTGTGGTGACTTGCAGTCCTTCTGCAGCCAGCCAGGGGTTTGCTAGCAGCTATAGAGCTGTAGCCCACTGGTTACTTCACTGCCAGTGGAGCCAGAGGGCATGGGTTTAAACCCACAGTGGGGTTATTTGATAGGGCTGTCCAAAGCATTATCTATTTTTAATGTACATTAGTGCTGCCAGCAAAAACACCCTCAGCGTACTGTACCCATAAGGTGCCTCAGAGGGCGCTTTATAGGGCGCCCTATAGGGCACCTTATGGTTACCGTCCATATAAGGTGCACTATACAGTATCCTATGGAGCGACTGATAGGGTGCCCTATAGGGGACATTATAGGGTGCCGGGGCGGATAGTGCACTTTATAATGTGCCCTATGGAGTGCCTTATAGGGTGCCTTATGCGGCACCTTAGGTTACAGCACATGAGGGTGTGTTTGCTGGCAGCAATTAATAAAATACAAATAAAGTGCCGCAGGAAACAATACTTACATGTCAAAGCTGATGCCTCAGCCAGCCTTACGTATTAGGCATACTGGGGATTGAACTCATGACCCCTGTAGCATCAGTCAGTGCCTTAACCATTGTGCTACACTGCTGTTCCTCCTTGCATGTCAGCGCACCTACTTAAGATTTCAATGCGTTTAAATGCACAGTGCTGCCATCAAAAACAGTGCTATGACCTTGCTGTGCCTCATAGGGCACCATATATGGTGCCCTATAGGCCACCCTTTAAGCAACATTGTAGGGTGCCGTGGCAGACAGTGCACTTTAAAATGTGCCCTCTGGGGTACCTTATGGGGTGCCTTATGCAGCACCTTATGTTACAGCGCTTTGAGAGTGCGTTTGCTAGCAGCAGTATTTAAAATAAAATTATAAAGACTCATAATGCAATATTACACATAAATGGTAGTGCTTCAGCCAGCCTTATTCATTGGGCACAATGGGGGATTGAACCCATGACCCCTGCATCATCTGTCAGTGCCTTTACCATTGTACTACAGCCCTGTTCCTTTGTTCGCACATCAGCGCGCCTGCTTATGCTTCCTGCGCGTGTTACACGTGCGCTAATGTGCGCGGCGCACAAGAGCGTGCAGCGCGCTAATCCCATTTTGCTATTTTTGACCGGACCGCCCACTCCTTTTATGGCATCCTGCAGACTAACGCTGCGCGCACGTTAAGAAGGTTTAGTAAACATACCCCTAAGACAAATACTGTAGGTCTATGCAACTCAACACTAAAATGGTTTATATCCTATCTCTCCGAAAGATTTTATTTATTTATTTATTTATTTATTTTTATTTCTTATATACCGCGCTCTTTTAATCAGTGCGGTTTACATATGAACAAATTTAAACACAATGACATGGTCAGCATTGTTTTTTTTTACAATGAACAGGGTACAAGATCCCAACAGGTCAGCATAGGACACATATTCTCTAACACTTACTGTCAAACCACTGGCCTTCCTCAAGGATCTGTGCTTCCGCACTCCTATTTAATACATATATACAACCAGTCTGTCAAATCATAAACAAATTCAAGATTGATTATGCCATCGATGCCGATGACATAATACTGTTCATGCCGTTCAACATTACCACACCCCACTTTGAGTCTATAACATCTTGCTTTAAGGAAATCACAATCTGGCTTAAGAACTTTGGTTTAAACATCAACTACAATAAAACTGAGGTTCTTGTAATCACTAGGGACCAAACCTACAACCCACCACAAAGCATATCAATTGATGACATTGTACTAGAAGTCAAGGATGAGGTAAAATACTTAGGTGTAATATTAGACAAACACCTCTCTTTCCAGTCCCATATTAAAAATGTAACAAAAATAATATTTAACAAGATATGACTTCTACAACACCTAAAACCTCTTCTACAGCTCTCTGACTTTAGAACTATAATGCAATAGTCTTCTTCATGGGCTACCTAAAATAACAGTACACCCACTTTTAATGGCACAACATACAACTGCACAAATTCTTCAAAACTCACAATGGATTGATCATATAACTCCAGTCTTACATGACTTGCAATGGCTACCAATTCAAAGCCGTACAAAATACAAGCTATTGATGACTACCTTCAAAATCATTAGAAAGATTGCCCATCCAACCCTCTCACAATTAATCAAAGTTGCACCCAATGATCGGCAAAGAAGAGGGCAGATGACCAACATTCTCACTACTCCACCTGAATTCCATAAAACTAAACAATGCACAAGCAGCAGAGCATTTGAATATATATCCCCAATGCTTTGGAACTCATTACCACCTAGCCTCCGAAACAATTCAGACTTATCCTCGTTCTGCTCACACCTCAAAACTCACCTCTTCATTGAACATTTTGGTCAGAATGAATCTGCAATTGATACAGACCCTACTTAAATAAACACTCCTCCTTTATCTAACCTAGGGGTGGGCAAACCTGGTCCTGGAGGGCCGCAGACCAGTCAGGTTTTCGGGATATCTCTAATGAATATGCATGAGATATATATGCATTAGAGATATCCTGCCAACCTGACTGGTTTGTGGCCCTCCAGGGCTGGATCTGGAGACCCCTGCCTTACACCTCTGTCATTTAAGATTGTGAGTGGACAAGGTGCAGATGTCCAAGACATCAAAAAGGTTAGACAGAATTTGTCACAGTCCTCCTCACTTCTCACCACCACCAAAAAATTGTCTATTAAACAACTTTTTGGTGGTGGTGAGAATCGAGGAGGACTGTGACACATTCTATATACCCTTTCGATGTCTAGGACATCTGTACCTTGCCCACTCACGATCTTAAATGACAGAGGTGTAAGGCAGGGGTCTCCAAATCCAGCCCTGGAGGGCCACAAACCAGTCAGGTTGGCAGGATATCTCTAATGCATATATATCTCATGCATGTTCATTAGGGATATCCCGAAAACCTGACTGGTCTGCGGCCCTCCAGGACCGGAGGTGCCCACCCCTGATCTAACCTAACTGACTTTTAGCATTAGCAGCAGCCCCTTTGCACTGTCCTTTGAACCTACCCTAAGTCTCAATGACATGCTGTCATCAGAATTGTAAATAAGTTGTAAATAAGTTATTTATGGAATTATATAAATTTTGATTGCCTTTTCCAGCACCAGTTCTATTGTCAAAACGTTTAATGTATCTGTTGTTTTAATTGTAAACTGCTTTGATTCCCTGATATAGTGGTATAGAAAACTCACAAATATATAAATAAAAGATAGGCGTAGCAAAAGCTCACCTATCTCTTAGCTGCAGGGGCTAACTGGGCGGCATGCAATATCGCCGCTGCCCGGTTAGCTACTGTGGCTGGAAGGCTGTGCAGCAAACCCGGATATTAAATTCTGGAGCCACACATGACCCCAGCATTGAATATCCAGGGTTGAGGGTCGGCACAAATATCTATGAACCGTTACGGCGTATAGCCGTCTTAATTCAATAATGGGGCCTATATGTACAGTGGTTGAATACTGGTACGTTACTTTAGAAGCATTTATACATGTAAATAACAACATTTAAAGATTTAGGAGGGCATACATGTTCAAACAGAGATTTTGGAAAGCCATTATTTGCCTGTTTAGAACCCGTGGATGCCTTGATTTCAAGTAGATATGGTGGGGGGCATTGGTTGGGCATAGTTTGGGTGTGTATTACAAATAGATGTGAACTTCCCATTTTACAATGGGAAGCCACATCTATAGAGAAAAAATTCCCCATCAGGCTCTGCACCTGCCCCGAGGAAGGCAGAAGTACTATCTTGAAGGGACAGGCACAAAGGCTGATGAAGTCCCTCTTCCCACCTGCAATAACACCACCCGACACCACCTATAAACTTCCTCCATCCACATCTCCACCCTCCTGGCATAATCACTAGACCTCTCTCACCCCAAACATTCCCAGATATGAACACAGCTCAATCTGAACACCCCTGACTCTTACCAGGGTTTATCTGGTAGGGAGAAGGAGCAATTCCAAGTCACTTTTGCTCAATCGACATCCAATGGTGCTTTCTATCCCTAGTAGAAGGCTTATGGTACTTCCTCTAGGGGTTCCTGGCTACAGCAATGGATAGGTGTGAGAGAAAAGCAGTATTTTTTCAGCATCTCCATTACTAAAAGTCACTGCTCCCACTGAACATGCTGAGAAATGGACATGCACGCTTGCACATTCTTTCAAGTATTTTACAAAAGGCTCCAAGTTTGGCGGTTCTTATGAAATATATAGACAGACTTGAACAACACCTAAATTAGACATCTCAATTCCCCTTTCTAAAATGGGCCTGATACATCCTAATGGATGCATAAAAGGCTTCTTCTAAAATGATCCCAAGGGTTATGCATGTAAAGGTATGCACAGTAACAAGATGCATATTTTTGCTCAACCCATGTGTAGGCATGTTCGAAGTGCAATTTGGGCAGAGCCTGGAGTCACAAAACATACATATAGTTTATTATTTTATTATTATTTTTTTTATAAATTTCAAAATTTACACAAACTTTGACATGCTTAAGTAACAATAACTGCTTTAGAAAAGACAAAAAGAAAAGTAAAGAAAGATTACAATTCACTCCTTACATTTAGACCGCAAAATGAAGAAGGGGGGAGAAATACTGTATGTAAATTTTGGGTCAAAGGAAAGAAGAAAAACGAATAAAGGAAACAAATAAACAACAACCCTGCGCTGCTGAATCAACAAAAGGCACCGCTATTGCAGACGTTAAGTCATCCCTAATGGGCTACTAACTACAAAAGAGAGATCTTTTCTACCGGACAGAAAAACAAACATTTAAATAGGTAACTTAATATGTGTAGGAATATCACAAGTAAAAAGTCACTCCCAAAGACAATATTTCTTGCCTGACTGCCAAAAAAGACTGTCTCCTCTTCTGGGTAGAACAGCTAACATCTGGATAAATTCTAACAGTTTGAACGAGAAAGTTTTTAAATCTTAAAATACAACAGGATTCTTGACAAGTCATATTCAAAGATAAAGTTGATCATAATTGTAGATCTGCCCTTAACCTCTCGCTCAGATTTCAAAACATCAGTTAAATCTGATAATCCTGCTGATTCCTCAGAAACAGTTGACTTGTTTCACAACTGGTAGGATAGAAACAGAAACATAGAAATATGACGACAGTTTAAGACCACATGGCCTATCTAGTCTGTCCTTCCATATCAACAACTACAACAGTCCCACTTTTTCCTTTAGAGTTCCTCTGTGTTTGTCCCATGCTTTTTTGAATTCAGATACTGTCCTCATCTCAACCACCTCCACTGGGAGACTATTCCACGGATCCACCACTCTTTCCGTAAATAAATATTTGCGCATATCACTCCTGAATCTATCCCCCTTCCCCTCATCTCATGTCTCCTCATAGCAGAACTTGCTTTCAATTGAAAAAGGCTCTCCCCCTGTACATTTATGCCATGGAGGTATTTAAAAATCTCAATCATATCACCTCTATCCCACCTTTCCTGTAAGGTGTACATATTAAGATCCTTAAGTCTGTCCTCATATGCTTTATAATGAAGACCACTAACCATTTTAGTAGCCACCCTCTGTACTGACTCCATCCTGTATATATCTTTTTGAAGGTGCGGTCTCCAGAATTACACACTCTACTCCAAATGAGGTCGCACCAAAGACTTATACAGAGGCACTATCACCTCCTTTTTTCTGCTAGCCATTCCTCTCCGTATGCACCCAAGCATCCTTCTAGCTTTTGCCGTCGCCTTTTCTACCTGTTTAGCTACTTTAAGATCATCAGACACAACCACGCCTAGGTCCCACTCTTCTTTAGTGGACAAAAGTACTTCATCCCCTATACTATATTGCTCCCTTGGATTGCTTCAGCCCAAATGCATGACCTTACATTTTTTAACATTAATCCCAGCTGCAAAATTCTAGACCATTCTTCAAGCTTAGCTAGATCCCTCCTCATGTTATCTACACCTTCCTGGGTGTCTACTCTATTGCAGATTTTGGTATCATCGGCAAAGAGGCAAACCTTACCCGACAGCCCTTCCGCTATATCACTAACAAAGATGTTAAAAAGAAATGGACCAAGGACAGATCCCTGGGGCACACCACTGGTAACATCCTTCTCCTCAGAGTGAGCTCCATTTACCTGTACTCTTTGTTGCCTCCCACCCAACCAATTTCTAACCCAAGCAGTAACTTTAGGGTCCATCCCTAGGGTGCTCAGTTTGTTTATAAGTCACCTGTAAGGAACATTGTCAAAGGCTTTACTGAAATCTAAATACACCACATCTAGGGCTCTCCCTCGGTCCAACTCCCTGGTCACCCAGTCAAAGAAATCAATCAGATTTGTCTGACTAGACCTGCCTCTGGTGAATCCATGCTGCCTCGGATCCAGCAATCTTCTGGACTCCAGAAACCTCACTATTTTCTCTTTCAGCAGTGTTTCCAATAATTTACTCACCACCAAAGATAAACTAACCGGACTGTAGCTTTCAACCACATCCTTCCACTTTTGTGCAAAGGAACCACATGAGCCTCTCTTCAATACTTTGGCACCACTCCAGACTGCAATGAGGCATTGAAAAGGTCAGTCAGTGGAGCAGCTAGAACGTCCCCATGTTCCCTCAATATTCTAGGGTGTATCCCATTTGGTCCCATTGCTTTGTCTACTTTAAGTTGAGCTAGTTTCTCACAAACAGAGTCTTCTGAAAATTGTTCAAGATGCCCCTTGCTTCTGTTCCTGTTTGTGGGTGTTTTCTGAGGTTCTTCATCTGTGAACAAAGAAACAGAAATATTTGTTAAGCAATTCCACTTTATCCTCATCAACTTCTACATATTTCTCCCCTTCACCCTTGAGTCTGACAATACCACTTTTGCCCTTCCTCTGCTCACTAACATATCTGAAAAATGTATTATTCTCCCATTTTATTGCATTGGCTATTTCCTCCTCTTTTTGAATCTTTGCTTTCCTGACTACTTTGCTAGCTTCTCTAAGGGGTATGTTTACTAAACGGCGCACAAGTGCGTGGCGCACAATAGCGTGCGTTAAGGTACTTAGGAATGCTGAAACTGAACAGCAGCCAGACAGCAACTGATGAGGGCCCAACATGGGCACAGTGTCACAGGGGATAGTACCCAGCAGGTACCCCCAAGGGCACGGAACATTGGCAGGCGTTGATTGGGGGACGTACGGACAGATATGCAGGCACCCCTACCCCAGGACCTGCACAATAGTGCAGTCGCCTACCCGGACACAGGATGGCCTGAGACTGCGTACCACCAGCACCACCAGCAGAAGGGCATGTCAGCATGGTGGCACAGGGGTACTGGAGGTAGAGGGGGCAGTGGCAGCTGCCCAGAGCAGACCATGGCCTAGCCCTATCCAGGTGGGTGCCGTGCACTGCAACAAACAGGCCCTGTTGGATGTACAGTCATGGACTCCCCAGGGAATGCAGCATATCTGTGGCAACACGGTGGTGCAGTGCACACAGACAGTGTGTGCAACAACAGAAGGTCACATGTTCAAAGCCCAGATGGGGCTATTGCCAATCCAGTCCACATATTTTTCCCACAACTAAACCGTGATAGTAAGGACAAACCTTTATTGCTGAGAACATACGCATGGTTAATACGCCTATATTTTACCCCACCGAGCACAGACACCATAAACAGGCGCATTACCTGGAGCAGAGTCTCCCAAATGCAGTCCTGGAGGGCCCCACACCATTCAGGTTCCATGCTGCCTCTAATAAAGATGCCTGTGCTGCATATCGATGCACCACCCCCATGGTATGCAAATGTAGCTCATGCATATTCATGAGGGACAGCATGAAAAACCGAACAGTGTTTGGCACACCAGGACTGGAGTTGGGAACCTCTGCCGTAAAGCAGCAGCCAACAGGGGCAGACATACCCACACCCACACCCACAGGCCCCATTGGCCAATGCCTCCTGGAGAGGCAGGACATTGGGCCCTGCGTGCATCTCCCAATACTAGCACTTGCATACCTTCGCAATGCCACCCTACACCTGGGTATACGGTACACAGCTATCAAACGTTTGCTATGAGAACTGGCAGATAGAAATTCCTACGTTAAGCACAGTTTGCTGATTGAGCTCCATCATAACAATCTTTCTGATGTCTGTGGTGTGTGCTTCAGGTCTGGTCTCTGACAGTGTGTACCACCCTGGGGAGTGACCCCCAACAGTATTTCGTACCATATCCATGCCTGTACTGTGCCCAGGACTGGTGTGGTCGGCAGGGCTGCTAAACTCCTCTATAGTAGCACAATGCTGGCATAGGTGTGGGAGTGTGTGTCTGTCTATACAGTGTGTGGTGGCTGCAAACACCTTCCACAGCCCACACTGCCAGCACTGTTGCCAGTATTGGCCTGCCAATGTGCATAATGAGGAGCAAGGTAACATGGGTATAGGCCAGACAGGGTGGCCTGGCCAGGATGCTTCTGCACAGGGCATAGGGCACTGGCTGGGACATTTTAGTGGCCGGCCACCACCTACACAGACAGGGTGACCTCAGTATGTCCTGCTGGGAGATCACTCTCACCCTGTCTGTGCAGTGATGACAGCATGGCTAGGCACCCCCATAGTGCTATATAGCATTTCTGTCATGTGATATTTATGGGTTTCCTTTTTGGGCCTAGTCACTGACTTATCTGCTTGTTGTGTATGCTGCCATCCCAGTTCTGGGTGCATGCATTTCCACCAAGAACATGCACTATGGACTAGCTAGCAGACTGTTTGTAGCTGGTATGTGTCTTGATGGAGTGCTGTGCAGTGGCTGAAGGCTTGTTGCTGGAGAATATCAGATAGTGGTGGGGTGCAGCTTAGCATATCCAAGCCTACTGTCTGTCTGCTATTGTGTTATGGATGTGTACAGAGCTGCATTGACTGCCCTGTAGGGGGCCTGTTCCCCAGCAGGACTGGGGTTGACGTCCTCTCTACTACCACCATTGCAAGGAAATAGAATGTGGATCTGTTGATGAGAGACCCTGCTTGGCACCCTCAGCCCTGAAGGAGGAAGGTGGTGGTGGTGGTGGTGCCTAACCCTCCTAGGTGTCCATGGGGGCTATACCTGACTGAGACAGACAGATAGATAGATAGATAGAGCCAAGGTGTTTTCTGCAGAAATGGCCATATCTCACACATTAACACTGCTTTGGACCTCCAGCATGGTCTATTCTTGCCAGGGCAGGTGCTGTGGACCTGGTGCTGGGCGCCTCACCGCACCCTCAGGGTGAACACAGTACCCGCACAATGTGACGGTGTGTAGCTACTCTGTGCCAGTAAAACACATGGTCAGTACCCCCTACCAGGCCGAGGTGCTGTGGGGGTGGACATGGTCAGTTCCCCCTACCATGGCCGAGGTGCTGTGGGGGTGCATACCCCATCTTGTGTTTATCTGTGGACAGCTGATTTGCATGTGCAGTGCATCATGGGTACGGGTGTGCTAACCCTATCCTGGTGACCACAGCAGACTGTCTGTGTGGTGACTTGCACTCCCTCTGCAGCCAGCAAGGGGCTTGCTAGCAGCTATAGAGCTATAGCCCAATGGTTACTTCACTGCCTGTGCAGCTGGAGGTTGTGAGTTTAAACCCACAATGGGGCTATTTGATAGGGCTGCCCAAAGTCTTATCTATTTTTAATGTACATTATTGCTGCCAGCAAAAACACCCTCAGCGTACTGTACCCATAAGGTGCCTCAAAGGGCGCTTTATAGGGTGCCCAATAGGGCACCTTATGGTTACCGTCCATATAAGGTGCACTATATGTTATCCTGTGGAGCAACTTATAGGGTGCCCTATAGGGGACATTTTAGGGTGCCGTGATGGACAGTGCACTTTATAGTGCCCTATGGAGTGCCTTATAGGGTGCCTTATGCGGCACCTTCAATTACGGCACGTGAGGGCGTTTGCTGGCAGCAATTAATAAAATACAAATAAAGTGCTGCAGGAAACAATATGCACATTGCAAAGCTGATGCCTCAGCCAGCCTTACACATTAGGCACACTGGGGAGCAAACTCATGACCCCTGCATCAGCAGTCAGTGCCTTAACCATTGTGCTACACTGCTGCTCCTCCTTGCATGTCAGCGCACCTACTTATGATTTTCATTCCTTAAAGTGCAGAGTGCTGCCATCACAAACAGTGCTGTGACGTTGCGGTAACTCATACAGCACCCTATAAAGTGCCCTATAAGCAACATTCTAGGGTGCCTTGGCGGACAGTGCACTTTAAAATGTGCCTTATGGGGCGCCTTATGTTAACATGCTTTGAGAGTGCGTTTGCTAGTATTAGTAATTAAAATTAAAATAAAATGCCTCCTAAAGCAATCTTCCCCATAATAGGTTATGCTTCAGCCAGCCTTGTTCATTGGGCACTGTGGGGGATTGAACCCCTGATCCCTGCATCAGTGGTCAGTGTTTTAACCATTGTGCTGTGGCTCTGTTCTTGTGCTTGTGCATCAGCGAGCCACTTCTGCTTCCCACGCAACTTTCTCATGCGCTAATGTGCGGGGCGCACATGAGCGCAGCGCACGTTAGTGCATGATTAATCCCGGTTTTTCTTTTTTCAGCCTGAAACGCCCACTCCTTATATGTCATCCGCACACTAGCGCGCCGCGCACCATAACGGGGTTTTAGTAAACATACCCCTAAGTTTTTCCAAATATAGATGCCTGTCTTCCTCTCTCTGTGATCTCTTGTATTTCATGAAGGCCTCCCTCTTTTTCTTCACCTTTTCAGCTACTTCCTTTGAAAGCCATAGCGGTCTCCTTTTCCTTTGACCTTTATTTACCATTTTAACAAAATATCCCCTTTCAGTTTTGCACACTGTTTTTCTACATCTCCCAGCTGTTCCCATCCCGCTAACGACTCCCTGAGGTATTGGCCCATCTTGGCAAAGTTAGTCTTCCTAAAGTCTAAGACCCTCACCTTTGAATGGATTCTAACAGCCCTAGTGCTAATACTGAACCACACCATCTGGTGATTACTGGATGCAAAATGTTCTACCACTATAACATCAGAAACACTTTTACCATTGATAAGCACCAAGTCCAGTATGGCCCCTTCACGTGTGGGGTCTGTTACCAATTGACTGAATAGTTCTCCCTGTAGAGAATCCAGGATCTCTTTACCTCTAGATGATACTACAGCAGGAATGTGCCAATCAACATCTGGCATATTGAAATCCCCTATCAGTAGCACTTCCCCTTTCCTAGCAATACTGTGTATGTCTTCAATTAACTCTCTGTCCACCCCTTCCTCTTGTGAGGAAGGTCTGTATATCACGCCAATGCAAATAGATTTCTCTTTCCCTCTTTCTAGTTTAACCCACAATGCCTCCTCTCTCCCTTTTAAGCTCTGTAATTCCAAAGCTTTAATAGTATTTTTTACATATAGTGCCTCTCCTCCTCCCCTTCTTCCTACCCTGTCTTTTCTGAATAAAATATAGCCAGGTATAGTTACATCCCAGTCATGGTTTTCTGTGAACCTTGTTTCTGTAACTGCCACTAAATCCAAGTCGGCCACTCCCACCAAAGCTTCAACATCAGGGATCTTATTTCCCATGCTACGGGCATTTATACACACTGCTTTCCATATGTTACCCTTGTTACCCATTTCCATAAAGGTATTTAATGTATCCCTTACCTGGGGCTTTCACTTACCTGTGGGCTTTCTTCACCCATCCCCAATGACTCTAGTTTAAAGCCCTCTTCAGTAGATTATCCAGTCTACTACTGAAGACGTGTCAACTTTTCTTGGACAGATGGATGCCATCTCTGCTCTGCAACCCTTGGAACAGCATCCCATGGTCTAGGAAACCAAAACGCTCTCGATGACACCATCCACGCAGCCATGCATTCATCTCCAGGATGCGAGCCTCTCTGCCTTGGCCTTTACCCTCAACAGGGAGGATTAAAGAGAACACCACCTGTGCACCTAACTGCTTCACCCTCTGTCCCAGAGCCATGAAGTCACTTTTTGATATACTCAGAGGGATACCTGGCAGTATCATTTGTTCCAACATGGATTAGCAACATTGGGTAATAGTCAGTGGACTTGATGAGTCTCAGCAAACTCTCTGTAACATCTTGGATTTTGGCACCAGGCAGACAGCATACCTCTCTGGACATCAATTCTGGTCGGCAGATGGTGACTCAGTACCCCTCAGAAGAGAGTCACCAACCACCACTACCCTTTGCTTCCTTATGGTCACTGATTCAGCAACTTTGGGGTACTTGAGTTCTGGTTCTTCCCTTTCCAGGGATGCATTCACCTCCTCCACTTCCAGGGATGCATAATTGTTCTTCAATTCGAGGGCTGGATAAGTTGGATTGGTGATTCTGCAGGACCTGTTGACTTGTGTCCAACCTTCATCATTCTGTCGGCACCCATCTTCTCCTCTGCTGGAGAGCTTGGTTGCTGCAAGAAGCATCTCATCAATGTACTTCTCACTGTCTTGAATGCTTATCAGCCTTGCCACCTCCTCTCTGAGTCCCTCCACTTGTTTCCTCAGAGCTTCAGCATGCAGGCACCCTGCACATGGAGCTAGTCCTTCAACTGGCATTGGGACCTCTGTCTGGACAGAGGCAGAAGTTGTAACGGGGGCAACAGCTTTAGCGATATGATTTTTCCCAGCCATTGTTCTCTTTGTGGAGGTTAGGTATCTGTTAAAGCAAAAGAGAGAGATCTACCAAAGTACCAGCCTGTTTCCCAGCTGTCCTCTCAGAGAAAAAAACTGTTAAATCTCTTTAATTACATTCAAAATGTGCTGTTTCAAGTCCCTGTGGTTCATTAAATGGGGAGGTGCCCTATAAAGCAAGACTGCTCTCTAGGGGTGGGTGGGATTTGGGGGAGGTGTAGGGAGGGAACTAACTCCTGATTAGGTGTCAGCAGTTCCCAAGACCTGAGAAAGTTACCAAAGCAGAGTTTTAAACCTACCCCACTAAAGAAAATATTTCTACTAAAGCACCAAACTTGTATGTAACTTTGTTTAAAACAAAAACAAAAAACAACTTTTAAGAGCTCCCTGTAAGAGAGCTAGCAATTAAAAAAATAAATCCTCAAATTTTTACTGTTGTTTGAACTGTATAGCCCTTGTTAGGAATGCCTCAACAGGGCAGGGCTCTGAAGCCTTTTATGCAGGCCTCAGCTGCTCTCAGTTCATTCACAGGCTAATCAGGCCCACTAACTCCTGATTAGGTGTCAGCAGTTCCCAAACCTACCCCACTAAAGAAAATATTTCTACTAAAGCACCAAAATAAATGTAACTTTGCTTTAAAAAAAAAAACCTTTTAAGAGCTCCCAGTCAGAGAGTTAGCAATTAAAAAACAAACAAACTCAAATTCTTACCATTGTTTGAACTGTATAGCCCCTGTTAGGACTGCCTCAACAGGGCAGGGCTCTGAAGCCTTTTATGCAGGCCTCAGCTGCTCTCAGTTCTTGATATATAAAGGCACATTCTACAAAGGATGTCCAAGTGCATAGCATTGTCATTATGAAGATTACTGAAGATACAATAGTGTCAACTTTTCGACATACTCCAGAGGTTTTAGTGCCAAAACCAGCACTTTTCCAATGCCTATTCATATCTGCAGGAAGTCTAAGGGGCATGTTTACTAAAACCCCGGTAAAGTGCGGGCCCCGGTAGTGTGCGGGTGCCATATAAGGAGTGGGCGTTCAGTCCTGAAGAAGAAAAGCCGTGATTGACATATGCGCTAAGGTGCGCGGCGCCATTGTGCGCCCTGCACCTTAGCTCATGGGATAGCTGCGCGGGAGGCATATGTGGCGCGCTGATGTATAAACAGAAAAGCAGAGCCACAGCCCAATGGTTAAGGCAGTTACCAATGGTGCAGGGAGCAGGGGTTGAATCCCCCACAGTGCTCAATGACACTGGCTGAGGTATTAATTTATGAGGCAGAGAAATAATGGGCGGCATAAAGCGGCGCGCAGATGTTTTTGGCGGCATTCTAATACTGAGAGGTATAAGTGGCGCGCTGATGTGCAAACAGAAGAGCAAAGCCACAGCACAATAGTGAAAGCACTTATCAATGGTGCAGGGATCAGGGATTTGATCCCCCACTGTGCTCAATGACGATGGCTGGCTGAGGTGATATTTTAGGAGGCATACAAATAATGGGCGGCAGAAGGCGGCGCGCAGATGGGCATTAGGCGGTGTGCTATTGATTTAGGAGGCTGTTCTATTATTTGGAGGCATAAGGCGGCATGCAGATGTACAAGCACAGGATCAGAGCCACAGCACAATGGTTAAGACACTGACCAATGATGTAGGGAACAGGGGTTCAATTCCCCACAGTGCCCAAAGAACAAGGCTGGCTGAGGCATTGTGTATTATGGGGAAGAGTGCTTTAGGGGGCATGTTATTTTTAGATAAATTATCATTACTAGCAAACGCACCCTCAAAGCATGTTAACATAAGGTGCCCTATAAGGCACATTTTAAAGTGC
Organism: Ichthyophis bannanicus; assembly: GCA_033557465.1. NCBI lineage: Eukaryota > Metazoa > Chordata > Amphibia > Gymnophiona > Ichthyophiidae > Ichthyophis > Ichthyophis bannanicus. Next base: position 426,897,899 of record CM066035.1, on the reverse strand, counting down.
ACTGTCCGCCAAGGCACCCTAGAATGTTGCTTATAGGGTGCTTTAGAGGGTGCCGTATGAGGTACCGCAAGGTCAGAGTACTGTTTTTGATGGCAGCACTGTGCAGTTTAAGGAATGAAAAGCATACGTAGGTGCGCTGACATGCATGGAGGAGCAGCAGTGGAGCCCAATTGTTAAGGCACTGACTGCTGATACAGGGGTCATGAGGTAGCTCCCCAGGGTGCCTAATACGTAAGGCTGGCTGTGGCATCAGCTTTGCAATGTACATATCTGTTCCTGCAGCACCGTATGTTTATTTTATTAATTGCTGCCAGCAAACACGCCCTCACGTGCCGTAATGGAAGGTGCCGTAAAAGGCACCCTATATGGCACTCCATAGGGCACATTATAAAGTGCACTGTCAGCCACGGCACCCTAATATATCCCCTATAGGGCACCCTATAAGTTGCGTCACAGGATAATGTATAGTGCACCTTATATGGACGGGAACCATAAGGTGCCCTATAGGGTGCCCTATAAAGCGCCCTCAGAGGCACCCTATGGGTACAGTACGCTGAGGGTGTTTTTGCTGGCATCAAAATATGTACATTAAAGAAAAACAATGCTTTGGACAACCCTATCAAATAACCCCACTGTGGGTTTGAACCCATGATCTCTAGCTTCACAGGCAGTGAAGTAACCATTAGGCTACAGCTGCTAACAATCCCCTGGCTAGCTGCAGAGAGCCTGCATGTCACCACACAGACAGTCTGCTGTGGTCTCCAGGATAGGGTTAGCCCACCCGTACCCATGATGCACTGCACATGCAAATCAGCTGTCCACAGATGAACACAAGATGGGGAATGCACCCCCACAGCACCTCGGCCTGGTAGGAGGAAGTGACCGGGTGCACCCACACAGCACCTCGGCCTGGTAGGGGGTATGGATCGGGTGTTTTACTGGCACAGAGTAGCTACACACCGTCACATTGTGCGGGTATTGTGCTCACCCTGAATGTGTGATGAGGCGCCCAGGACCAGGTCCACAACACCTTCCATAGCTGATGGAGGCCATGCAGTAGGTCCAAAGCAGTGTTAATGTGTAAGATAGGTAGATTTTTGCCAAAATACCATGGATATCTCTGTCTGTTTCAGTCAGGTGCAGCCTCCATGGACCCCCAGGTGGGCCGTGCACCACCCCCCCAGGGCCAAGGTTGGCAAACATGGTCTCAGATCAATAAATCCACATTGTACCTCCCTGCAAAGGTGGCAGTAGAGGCAACCATCAACCCCAGTCCTGCTGAGGAACAGACACCCCACAGGGCAGTCAATGCAGCTCTATACACATCCATAACACAATAGCAAACAGACATTAGGCCAGGTTATGGTAAGCTGCACCCCACCACCATCTGTTATTCTCCTGCAGCAAGCCATCAGCCACTGCACCCTGCAAGCCACATACCAGCTACAAACAGTCTGCTAGTTAGTGCATAGTGCATGTTCCCAGTGGAGATACATGCACCCAGAACTGGGATGTCAGCATACACAGCAAGCAGATATATCAGTGACTGGGCCCCAAAAGGAAACCCATATCTATCACACAAAAAATACCATATAGCACTATGGGGGTGCCTAGCCATGCTGTGGTCACTGCACAGTCAGGGTGAGAGTGATCTCTCAGCAGGACATACTGAGGTCACCCTGTCTGTGTAGGTGGTGTCCGGGCACTACAATGTCCCAGTCAGTGCCCTATGCCCTGTGCAGATGCACCCTGGCCAGGCCACCCTGTCCGGCCTATACCCATGGTACATTGCTCCTCATTATGCACATTGGAAGCCCAATACTGGCAACATTGCTGGCAGTGTGGGCTGTGGAAGGTGTTTGCAGCCACCACACACTGGATAGACAGACAGCCACCCCCACACCTATGCCAGCATTGTGCTACTATAGAGGAGATCAGCAGCCATAACCACCACACCAGTCCTGGGCACAGTACAGGCATGGATATGGTACTCAATACTGTTGGGGGTCACCCTCCAGGGTGGTAGACACTGTCAGGGACCAGACCTGCAGCACACACCGCAAACATCAGAATGATTGTTATGGTGGAGCTCAATGGCCAAAATGTGCTTAACGTAGGAATTGATATATGCCAGTTATCATAGGAAGCGTTTGATAGCTGTGTACCGTATACCCAGGTGTAGGGTGGCATTGCTAAGGTTTGCAACTGCTAGTATTGGGAGATACAGGCAGGGCCCAATGTCCTGCCTCTCCAGGAGGCATTGGCCAATGCGGCCTGTGGGGGGGGTGTGTGGGTGTGTCTGGCCCTGTTGGCTGCTGCTTTACAGCAGGGTTTCCCGACTCCAGTCCTGGTGTTCCAAACACTGTTCGGGTTTTTATGCTGTCCCTCATAAATATGCATGAGCTACATCTGCATACCATGGGGGTGGGGCATAGATATGCAGCACAGGCATCATTATTAGAGGCATCATGGGACCTGAATGGTGTGCGGCCCTCCAGGACTACATTTGGGAGACTCTGCTCTAGGTAATGCGCCTGTTTATGGGATCTGTGATTGGTGTGGTAAAATATAGGCATATTAACAATGCATATGTTCTCAGCTATACAGTTTTGTCCTTACTATCATGGTTTAGTTGTGGGAAAAATATGTGGACAGGTTTGGCAGTAGCCCCAGCTGGGCTTTGAACCTGTGCCCTTTTGTTCTTGCACACACTGTCTGTGTACACTGCACCACTGTGTTGCCACAGATGTGCTGCATTCCCTGGGGAGGCCATGACTGTACATGTGCAAGAGCCTGTCTGTTGCGGTGGACCGTGCCAGCCTGCACAGGCCTAGGCCACTGTGTGCTATGGCTTGCGGCCACTGTGTGCTGTGGCTTGCAGCCACTGGCCCCTCCGCCACCTGTACCCTTCTGCCAACATGCTGACATGTTCTTATCTTGGAAAAAGCATGTGACCGGATTGAGTTGTGGCACTCCAGGATTGAATTTGGGGGAATTGGCTGTAGGTAATGGCCATTGGTATGGTTTGTTTGTGGTGTAGGGTAAAATATGGGTGTTTGCACCATGCTTATGTGCTCTGCAATACAGGGGTGTCCTGACTATCACTGTTTTGTGTTGGGTAAAATTATGGGGACTGGGTTGTCATGAGCCCTAGCTGGGATTTGAACCTGTGACCCTCTGGTTCTACAGGCACTGGCTGTGTCTGATACACCACACTGTGGCCACAGAGACACTGCAGTCCCTGGAGATAGATAACCTGACCGAATGGCTCAGAAAACCTCTGCACAATTTTACTGTGGATTCATTCACCTTGTATGGTGACAACAGGGCAATTAAACCTCAAAAATGACCTCAAAAAAAGGGGAAAACAAACATAACCAAGCTGGGCACCAGTAATATCAATTGGCAACATTAAAAACACTCCCAGGTAAGCTCCAAAAAAAGAAATGATTTTTGGAAGGGTCTACGCTCCGTAGACCCTTCCATAAATCATTCCATTTTTTTGGAGCTTTCCTGGGAGTGTTTTTTATTGTTGGCCATTGCTATCAATGTTGCGCAGCTGGATTATAATTTTTAAAGTTTTTGTTGTGGTCATTTCCATTGTTTATTTGCAATTTTGTTCTGTGCACATGTATCACACTGCTCACGTTTTTTATGTTTCCCCGGTTTTGCTGCACATTGCTGACGGAAATTGTTTCTCTTCCCTTTAAATGCAGTCTACCGCGAGTGTTTCACTCGCGGTAGTTTTCACTTGTAAATTCGGCCCCGATAATGTGCGGGGAGCCTCTCCCCTCCCCTTCCCCGCCCATTAACCCCGTCTCTCCGCCCCTCGGGAGACTTCCTCCGCCCTCCGTAAGCCATTCCACGCCTCTATCGGATATTTGCGGGCCCCGTACTTGTGCGGGGCCTGTTAGTGTGACGCGCACGTGTGCGGCCCACTTAAGAGCACTTAAGTGTGTCATTGCCGTGTGCTATTGTGCGGTGCGCAATTGTGCGGTGTTTAGTAAACATACCCCTAAGTTTGGATGCGGGCGCAAATGTCCCTGAAGATTCTAAGATACATGGGGGATGTCTATCTCTGTACTTCCATTCCAGACAGACCTCCTGCCCAGTTAGTTGTCCCTGCAGCAGAAACATCTACAAAACCCATTTCCAAAATCACTCCAGAGTCGTCTCTGTGATTTGAACATCCACGTTCATGTTTGCAGACATCCAAATCACATCTAAGCAATTTAAAATGACCCCCATATTCTATTCAATGCAGGAATGGCACTTTCAGGAACAAGCACAATCTCAAGCAATTATGTCTTGAAAGCATCAAGCAATGTCATATTGACAACTTTTGAGGAATTCAGTGTTTTTAAATTTACACAATGCATCTTATTTTCAAACTGTCCAAGCTTTTGGTGTATAAGAATTTTGGACTCAATATTGAGTTATACTGACTATGTGCCACTATGGATTAGCAGTGTGTGCCGACTCTTAACCCTAGATATTCAATGCCAGAGTCATATGCGGCCCCAGCATGGAATATCTGGGTTTGCCTCACAGCCTCCCAGACTCAGTAGATAACCGAGCAACACAATATTGCATGCTACCCAGTTAGCTGCCATGTCTGGTTCACCTCCTATCTCTCCCATCGCTCTTTCAGTGTGTGTTCTGGTGGCTGCTCCTCCTCCTCCTCCTCTGCTATCCCGCTCCCAGTTGGTGTACCCCAAGGATCTGTCTTGGGCCCGCTCCTTTTCTCTCTCTATACCCAGTCCCTTGGTGCGCTTATCTCTTCCCATGGCTTTCAGTTCCATCTGTATGCCGATGACTCCCAGATCTACCTCTCTGCACCTGAAATCTCTCCAGGAATCCAGACCCGGATCTCTGCCTGCCTTTCTGACATTGCTGCCTGGATGTCTCACCGCCACTTGAAATTGAACATGGCCAAGACTGAACTTCTTATCTTTCCCCCAAAACCTCCCCCCTCTTCCTCCTTTCTCAGTCTCTGTGGATAGCTCTGTACTCCTTCCTCTTTCCTCAGCCCGCAATCTTGGGGTTGTCTTTGACTGCTCTCTCTCTCTTTCTCCACACACATCCATCTGATAGCTAAAACCTGCCGTTTCTTTCTCTATAACATCTGCAAAATCCGTCCTTTCCTTTCTGAACAGACTACTAAGTCGCTTATCCACTCCTTGCTCACCTCCCGTCTTGACTACTGTAACCTACTCCTTGCTGGTCTCCCTTTGAATCATCTCTCTCCCCTTCAATCTGTTCAACACTCTGCTGCATGGCTAATCTTCCTCCAGCCTCATCATGCCCATATTACTCCTCTTCTCAAGTCACTTCATTGGCTCCCTATCCATTTCCGCATCCAGTTCAAACTTCTCCTGCTGACCTATAGATGCATTCACTCTGCAGCTCCTCACTACCTTTCTTCTCTTATCTCTTCTTACAACCCCCCTCAGGAACTCTGCTCTTCTGGCAAACTCCTTCTATCTGTGCCCTTCTCTTCTATTGCTAACTCCAGACTTCGCTCCTTTCACATTGCTGCACCTTACACCTGGAACAAACTACCCGTGTCTATACACCAGGCACCTTCTCTAAACCTCTTCAAATCCAGGCTGAAAACTCACCTCTTCGCTGCTGCTTTTGGATCTTGACTCACCTGATCTCCTTTTTCTTTTTCTGTCCCCCTTGTTTATCCCTGCCTAAACCTTCTGTGTTGTCTGTCTTGACTAGATTGTAAGCTCTGATGAGCAGGGACTGTCTCTTACATATCTGTGCAGTGCTGCGTATGACTTGTAGTGCTATACAAATGCTCAGTAGTAGTAGAGTAGTAGTAGTAGTGGCTAAAAGATAGGCAAACTTTTGCCTCACCTATTTTTTAGCTGAAGGTTGCTAACTGAGCAGCATACAATATTGCCGTTACTCGGTTATCGACTGTTGCCACCTCTACTCCTTTCTGGAATGCCCATGACACGCATCAGGGCATGTAAAGGAGAAGATCAGGGATATTCAGGGCTGTAAATCATATAAATGCCTTTTGAATATCGGGCCCCTTATCTTTAACTGGTTGATCAATCATATCTTTAGATTCTTTAATTCCTTCCCCTGACAATCTGCTTCCAGTGATACGTTGCCAAGAAAACCCAGAGGCAGCTGGGTTGCCAGAAGTCAGCACTGACTCGATGGCACTAAAAAAAAAAATTCTTCCCCATTGGCACAATTTTCTCTTGGGTTTCATTTGCCAATATGTCCTGCTGATAAATTCAAAACATAAACCTGTATAACGGCACTAGTCAATTAAAAATAGATCCAAAACAACAGTAAACCTGGCTGATAGAGCTCAATAGTGGAAATAACTTTTTTTGTCAGACTGTTCATAAGGAGGTTACAACCCTCTTGAAACAAATCATTGAATTTTAAAATAGGCAACAAGGTAACAACACTTAGGGATATGTTTACTAAACCGCGCACAGGTGCGCGGCACACATTAGCAGACGCTAATGATGCACTTAAGTGCTCTTAAGCGCTGTGCATGCGTGCGCGTCACATTAACGGGCCGGCGCACTTGTGCGGGGCGCTGATGTGCGATAGAGGCGGGGAAAGGCTTACGGAGGGCGGAGGAAGGCCCCCGAGGGGCGGAGGGACGAGGTCAATGGGTGGAGAGTGGGAGGGGAGAGGCTCCCCGCACAGGAGCGGGGCTGAATTTCGGCATTAAAAATACCGCGAGTGAAACCCTCGCGTTAGAGCCGATTTAAAGGGAAGAGAAACCATTTACGTCAGCAATGTACAGCAAAACCGGGGAAACCTGAAAAACGTGAGCAGTGTGATACATGTGCACAGAACAAAATAGCAAATATAAATTGAAAATGACCACAAAAAATTCCAAAAAAATCATAATCCAGCTGGGCAACAGTGATATTAATGGGCAACCATAATAAACACTCCCAGGAAAGCTCCAAAAAAAAAGAAATGATTTTTGGAAGGGTCTACGCTCCGTAGACTCGTTCAAAAATCACTGCATTTTAATGGAGCTGTCCTGGGAGTGTTTTCATGTTGCCCATTGATATCACTGTTGCCCAGCTTGATTTTGGTTATTTTCCCCTTTTTTGGAGGTCATTTTTGAGGTTTAATTGCACCCCTGCCCCCATACAAGGTAAACGAGCCCACAGTAAAATTGTGCAGAGCAGGGTGTCTGACTTGTGCGGCCAGGTTTCCTATCTCCAGAGACTGCACTGTCTCTATGGCCACAGTGTGGTGCAGCAGATACAGCAAGTGCCTGTAAGACCAGAGAGTCACAGGTTCAAATCTCAGCTGGGGCTCCTGCCAACCCAGTCCCTGTAGTTTTACCCACCACTAAACAGTGATAGTACAGACACTCCTGTATGGCAGAGAACATAAGCATGGTTCCAACACCTATATTTTACCCTACACCGCACACAAACCATAACAATGGGCATTACCTACAGCCGAGTCCCCCAAATTCAGTCCTGGAGTGCCACAACTCAATCAGGTCATATGCTTCTTTCCAGATAGGGACATGTCTGCATGTTGGCGAAAGGGTACAGGTGGTGGAGGGGGCAGTGGCTGCAAACCACAGCAGACAGTGGCCTAGGCCTGTGCAGGCTGGCACCGTCCACTGCAACAGACAGGCTCTGTCGGATGTACATTCATGGACTCCCCAAGGAACACAGCACATCTGTGGTGCAGTGCACACAGACAGTGTGTGTAGGAACAGAGGGTCACAGGCTCAAAGCCTAGCTTGGGCTGCTGCCAATCCAGTCCACATATTTTTCCTACAACTAAACCGTGATAGTACGGACAAACCTTTATTGCTGAGAACATACGCATGGTTCATACGCCGATATTTTACCACACCAAACACAGACACCATAAACAGCCGCATTACCTAGAGCAGAGTCTCCCAAATGCAGTCCTGGAGGGCCCCCACACCATTAAGGATCCATGCTGCCTCTAATAAAGATGCCTGTGCTGCATATCTATGCACCACCCCCATGGTATGCTGATGTAGCTCATGCATATCTATGAGGGACAGCATGAAAACCCGAACAGTGGAGTTGGGACACTCTGCCGTAAAGCAGCAGCCAACAGGGCCAGACACACCCAGACACCCCCCCACAGGCCCCATTGGCCAATGCCTCCTGGAGAGGCAGGACATTGGGCCCTGCCTGTATCTCCCAATACTAGCAGTTGCATACCTTAGCACTGCCACCCTACACCTGGGTATATGGTACACAGCTATCAAACGTTGCCCATGATAACTGGCAGATATAAATTCCTACATTAAGCACATTTTGCTCATTGATCTCCACCATAACAACCATTGTGATGTCTGCGGTGTGCGCTGCAGGTCTGGTCTCTGACAGTGTTTACCACCCTGGGGAGTGACCCCCAATAGTAGTGCGTACCATATCCATGCCTGTACTGTGCCCAGGACTGGTGTGGTGGATATGGCTGCTGGACTCCTCTATAGTAGCACAATGCTGGCATAGGTGTGGGGGTGGCTGTCTGCCTATCCAGTGTGTGGTGGCTGCAAACACCTTCCACAGCCCACACTGCCAGAAATGTTGCCAGTATTGGGCTGCCAATGTGCATAATGAGGAGCAAGGTACCATGGGTATAGGCTGGACAGGGTGGCCTGGCCAGGGTGCATCTGCACAGGGCATAGGGCACTGACTGGGACATTTTAGTGCCCGGCCACCACCTACACAGACAGGGTGACCTCAGTATGTCCTGCTGAGAGATCACTCTCACCCTGACTGTGCAGTGACCACAGCATGGCTAGGCACCCCCATAGTACTATAGAGCATTTCTCTCATGTGATAGATATGGGTTTCCTTTTGGGGCCCACTCACTGATTTATCTGCTTGCTGTGTATGCTGACATCCCAGTTCTGGGTGCATGCACTGTGGACTAACTAGCACACTGTTTGCAGCTGGTATGTGTTGTGATGGAGCAGCTAGCAGGGTGCAGCGGCTGAGGACTTGCTGCAGGAGAATATCAGATAGTGGTGGGGTGCAGCTCACCATATCTAGGCCTAATAGCTGTCTTCTATTGTGTTATGTATGTGTGTAGAGCTGCATTGATTGCCCTGTGGGGTGTCTGCTCCGCAGTAGGACTGGGGTTGATGGACCCCTCTACTGCCACCTTTGCAGAGAGGTAGGATGTGGATCTATTGATGGGAGACCCTGTTTGCCACCCTTGGCCCTGGAGGAGGAGGAGGAGGAGTGGTGCATGGCCCACCTGGGGGTCCATGGGGGCTACACCTGACTGAGTGAGACAGAGATATCCAAGGTGCTTAGTGCAGGAACTACCTATCTCACACATTAACACTGCTTTGGACCTCTGGCATGGTCTCTTTCAACCATGGAAGGTGTTGTGGACCTGGTCCTGGGTGCCTCATTGCACCCTCAGGGTGAGCACAGTACCCGCACAATGTGACGGTGTGTAGCTACTCTGTGCCAGTAAAACACACGGTCAGTACCCCCTACCAGGCCGAGGTGGTGTGTGGGTGCACATGGTCACTTCCCTCTAACGGGCCGAGGTGCTGTGGGGGTGCATTGCCCATCTTGTGTTAATCTGTGGACAGCTGATTTGCATGTTCAGTGCATCATGGGTGGGCTAACCCTATCCTGCTGACCACAGCAGACTGTCTGTGTGGTGACGTGCATGCTCTCTGCAGCCAGCCAGGTGCTTGTTAGCAGCTATAGAGCTGTAGTCCAATGGTTGCTTCACTGCCTCTGAAGCCAGAGGTCATGGGTTCAAACCCACAGTGGGGTTATTTGATAGGGTTGTCCAGTGTGTCTTTTTTAATGTACATATTTTGATGCCAGCAAAAACACCCTCAGCGTACTGTACCCATAAGGTGCCTCTGAGGGTGCTTTATAGGGCGCCCTATAGGGCACCTTATGGTTCCCGTCCACATAAGGTGCACTATACAATATCCTGTGACGCAACCTATAGGGTGCCCTATAGGGGACATTTTAGGGTGCTGTGGCGGACAGTGCAATTTATAATGTGCCCTATGGAGTGCCTTATAGGGTGCCTTATACGGCACCTTCAATTACGGCACGTGAGGGCGTGTTTGCTGGCAGCAATTAACATAAAATTAAAGTGCTGCAGGACAAAATATGTACAATGCAAAGCTGATGCCACAGCCAGCCTTACGTATTAGGCACACTGGGGAGCAAACTCATGACCCCTGTATCAGCAGTCAGTGCCTTAACCATTGTGCTCCACTGCTGCTCCTCCTTGCCTGTCAGCGCACCTACTTATGCTTTTCATTCCTTAAACTGCACAGTGCTGCCATAAAAAATCAGTACACTGACCTTGCGGTACCTCATATGGCACCCTCTAAAGCGCCCTATAAGCAACATTCTAGGGTGCCTTGGCTGACAGTGCACTTTAAAATGTGCCTTATAGGGCACCTTATGTTAACACGCTTTGGGAGTGCGTTTGCTAGTAGTGATAATTAAAATATGAATAAAATGCCTCCTAAAGCAATCTTCCCCTTACTATGTTATGCCTCAGCCAGCCTTGTTCATTGGGCACTTTGGGGGATTGAACCCCTGATCCCTGCACCATTGTCCATTGTCTTAACCATTGGGCTGTGGTTCTGTTCCTGTGCTTGTATGTCAGCGAGCCGCCATATGCCTCACAATATTAAAATGCCCCCAAAAACATCAGCGCGCCGCCTTATACCGCCCATTATTAATATGCCTCCAAAGCCCATTATTAATATGCCTCCAAAAACATTAGCGTGCCGCCTTATGCCACCCATTATTTCAATGCCTCCTAAATTAATGCCTCAGCCATCCATCTTTATTGGGCTCTGTGGGGATTGAAGCCCTGATCCCTGTCTCATTGGTAGGTGCCTTAACCATTGTGCTGTAGCTCTGCTTTTCTGCTTGCCCATCAGCGTACCACATATGCCTCCCGTGCAGCCATCTGATGCGCTAAGGTGCGGGGCGCACAAGGGCGCCGTGCACCTTAGTGCATATTTAAATTCCGGCTTTTCTTTTTCAGGACGGAACGCCCACTCCTTATATGGCATCCGCACTCTACCGCGGCCCGCACTCTACCGGGGTTTTAGTAAACATACCCCTTAGGTTTTGAAGAGACTTGAGTATAAAATCCATGAATCAACATGACCAGCTCCAGCAATTGTACTCTTCAATGCAGCACCATGTTTAGAGCCACACAAAGTACTTCAGCAAGGGCTCTGCTTCAGGTGGATTGCCCACAATGGTCGGTCAAGTGTGTGATCCAACAGGATTCCAGGTCTGTCCCACTAAGCAATTAAATACGCAGTGGTTTGTACCAATGCTGAAATGTCCTGGGAACATTGTCCAAATGAATTGCAAAGTCATTTCAAGTAAAACAGTAGAAGAAATATGCAATGTAGTATTATGGAGGCTTCCCATTCCCCTCTGGCAGCAGGGAAAACTGGAGATACTATCAGTAGAGGTGTTAAGCATAGAGTGGGGTTCAATGCAAGCTTACTATGTACATCAAAGATGAGATGAGAGACCAAGCTGGCAGACAAAAGATTTGTAGTCACCAAGTCTGGTTCATGCATCGAGCCATACAGGTGTGGCTGTACAGCAAGAGATGGCAATTTTCCAAGTGAGGGCACTTCCCCATCGACACTCATCACAGTTGGGACTTTCTTTTTAGCACCAGACTTCTTGGATTCTTCAGTAGGTGGGCCTCTTTCTTGCTTTCCTGAACTGGATGTACTGACCTTTTCATATTTAACTGGGCCTTTCCCCTTACGTTTCGGAGCCATAGTTAATTTTGTAGATAACACAGGAACAGCTCCCGTGCAGCTCTTAAGTGTATGCAGGTGCATTTTAGCCTATTTGTGCAGGTTTTGTGAGACACCTATGTGTCTTTATGAAACAGGCTTAAGAACATAAGAAAGTAAGAAATGCCAAACTGGGTCAGACCAAGGTCCATCAAGCCCAGTATCCTGTTCCCAACAGTGGCCAGTCTAGGTCACAAGTACCAGGCAGGTACTCAAAGCACCTTTTTAAAAGCCAGCTACACTAACAGCTTATACTACATCTTCCGGTAACAAATTTCAGAGTTTGATTACACGCTGAGCAAAAAAATATGTTCTCTTATTAGTCTTAAATGGGTTACATTGTAGCTTCATTCTACTTTTAGATGGCATAAACAACCGATCTACGTTAATCCATTCCACTCCATTCATTAGTTTATAGATTTCTATCATATCTCCTCTCAGCCTTTTCTTTTCCAACTTAGGAAATCTATTGTAATCTATTGTAAAATTACTATCATTATGATAGTATTACTATCATTACTCAGATTTGTTTAAAAAAATAAAACAGTTATTCATTTGGTGCAGTGCTGAATGTACAGGTGTTTTCTGAATATTCTTTCCATAAGGCTCTTGCTAGGAAATCACAGATGCTAGTTCAAAGCATGCCAGCCCGGACAGGAACGAGTTGGGGTTGCTCTCAACCAAGTCCCACTAAACCACAGGCAATCATTAAGGTAGGCCTGGGAGGCTTTAGGGGGATGGGGGGTTGGATAGGAATCATAAGGTGGGGGGATAGAGCATTGACTGTTCTTTTAGGGGAGAAGAGGGGGGCCGAAGGCATGTACAAGGAGTTGGGTTATCTGGGGGGGGGGGAGGGCTGTTCCTTAGTAGTGCCAGGGGTGGAGACCCCTAGACTACCTCTTCATTTTACATTATGCAACCCCTTTAAAACTATGCTTGGAACATCAAATTGGTGTTATTTTTCTCTTGGAATAATGCAACTTGCAGTGATTTACCACAAGCTGTAGTATTTTTTTACTATGGGAGTCACTAACCTGAAATACTGAGTTACTGCAGGTAGGTGACTCTCACTGTAAAGTAAGTTAGCAATTTTCTCCCTTAGTTTGCTAATGATTAAGCTGGCACAGTATTTTAGTTACTAAGCGAATCAGGACCAGTCTATCTTAGCCAAGTATGTAGGTTGGAATAGTACTATTTGTGTCCTGAAGATCAGTGCATGAGACCTTTCTTCACTTGCCACTTTAAAATAAAATATAGATACATATCTATCGATCTATATAGCAACCATGATACTGTATACAAAATACTTATAGTGTGAGAGTCCAAGTGACTTAATAACCATTGCAATAGGAAAACGATCAGCCTTAGAAGAAATAAAGAAAATAAACAATTTGTGAAAAAAAACCCAAAAATTGCTCACATAGGGAATTGTTTACTAATAGCAAACACTAACCATTAGTAAATGAGCTTCACGATGTACTAATAACATTTTTCTCCATTTGCTATGAAAAATGTCTTTGTCCTCTACATGGTAAGCAAAGTGTGCAGCTTTTGTCTCAGATTACAGAGTAAAACAGATATAGTCATAAAAAAATATTAAAACCCTGGATCTAAGAGTAACCAAAGGGTGCTCACAGAAAGACAGGGCCATCAGAGACAACATTTCATTTGTGTGACTTTGATCTAATTCCTCCTGAAAACTTTGTACAGAAACAGATTGTGGACAAAGTCCTCAGGATCAGAGAGAAGCCAAAGGCAAAAGACATTTCAGAAGATTAAACAATTCAAGCAGCCTTGAAGCAGCTTAACTCCTGTGATAATTAAGAGTCAATGCTAAAGCCACCAGCACATTTGTCAGTGATACCAGCTAAGCAGCTAGATGCTATTACGGGAGAAATGTTTTCATGCCATCTGGGTCCTCTGATGGCCAGTCCTATCCAACATGCAACCATTAAACTGCTCATCCTTGGATTCATACTCGGTAAACAGTTTCTTCTATTTGGTGCTAAGGGCAAAGATCCCTAGAACCCTGTTCAAAGAGAAGAGACTTTTTGTTTAAAAAAAGAGCTTTTGTTGCATAATGACATGGATAAAAGAGGTAGAATGAGAAAGAAAAGGATTATAACTGAGACACATGACACTTAACAACAACAATTAAATATGCCTATCAGAAAGGTGCTCTGTATACTACTAACAGTTAGGGACAAGTTTACTAAAGTGCATTAGGCTTTTGCAGGTCTCACACCTTTAGAGTAAAAATAAACATGCGGCACGTGCAACTGTAGTACATTACCTGTTGCACATGTCCAACATGACCCGGCAGATAACGCACTAAATTGGACCCACTGAGGTGGCATTAAGTGCACCCATGCTAACTGCAATATTGACAGCGAGCACATGCTATCAACTCCAACACTAACCGCGCTGTGTAGACACATCCATGCTTCACCCCTACTTCTCTCATTCTCCTCCCTGTGCGTGTTAAGTGGATAGAATGGAATTAACCTTGCATTTAGTGAGCACGCTAATAGCATGGTCCATCAGTACATGCTCATGTGAAGTAATAGCTTAGTAAAGATTCCCGTTAACTATAGGGAATATCCAGTCCAGTGTAGTTTTTAAAGTTTAGACGAAATGAAAAGGGTATATAAAAATCAAATATATATTTATTTATTTGTTAAAAATATTGGAGGGTTGATGTTCGGGCCCAGCGGTCAGTATTGTTAAAGCACAACCTCTACGGTAAAAAATGAAATGGGATATTCATCTTTGGAGTCTATCTTGGTCCAGTGCTGAATACTGAGTTTCATTGTCAACTGTGGTGGCTATCCAGTTAGTGGCACCACAGTTGACACTAACCAGATAGCACAATCATATAAAGTTAGGAGAGTCACTGACCTGTCCTAACTTTATGCGGTTTGCCTATCTGGTTAGTGGCTGGATATTGCAGCTAACCAGATAGTCACTGGAATTCCCCTAGCTCTGCCCATGGATCACCCTGAAACTGGACATTTTCAGGATGGTCTGTGCGGATATTCAGCGGCACTAACCAATATTGCTGAATACCGGGGTTGCTGCGGTCTATACGGTTTTCAGATCCTGCACATCACATAAACCCTTTTTAATATCAACCCCCCTTTATGTTTAACTTTAAATTAATTAGCTACATTCAGATTTTAGGAAGCAGCCTATGCAATAAAATGTGCACTAAAATGTTAGCATATGATTGTTTAAGCGCATGGAAAACTTGCCCTCAATATCCTGGCTGTGGAACTAATATGCACATTAACATAAAAAAAGCTTAATATGCACATTAACTATGGTGCACAATGCCCCTGTGAATCATCAAAAGTGTAAGATCTGGCTAGCAGGGACTCTTCGCTCCCCCCCCCCCCCCCATATATAGATGGAAGGAGAGAGCCATGCTTTCCTGCTTGATCCCTCCCCCTCACCTTTTGGTCTAAAGGTACTCATAATGGTTGGGGGATCTTTCTGATGATGGGCAGAGACATGCTGAGAACATTAGACTATAGAGACCACTTGATTTTGGTACCAGGCAAAGAGATGGTGGGTTTGGAACTCACAGATCTTTCCCATCTCTGTTGAGGGGTAGGAGAGAAGGAGATCAGGACAGGTAACTCCTTGATCTACTCTAAGGAGAAGTATATGGTCCACTAGGGCATCACAGCCTCTTTATTGCATAGAGAATGAAAACCACCACCCTCCCCATAGGGAAAGAGTTCAATAGTAGGGTTAGTTTTTCCTACACAGCAACAGACACTTTTAGACTTTACTCTGAACATTAAAATGTAATATTTGTTCCAAGATACAGTAGGCATTACATTTTGGGGTTTTCCACAACCCTGAGGAAGCAGTAGAGAGGTGTAGAGAGCATGCCATTTTGCTTTCTATTGTCCTCATAAAAGTATCATTTTTTATGTTACTATCTCAATTATATATAGGTAACCAAAAATGTTCCTGCTTACATGTTAATATATGGGGGGAGCATCTTGATATGCACATTAAGGAAGTCATTTTAGAAGGCTTGCTTGAATGTTACATGTGTAAATAGTAGCTTATCCATGTGCTGCTCTTAAATGTAGATCAGCAGCACACAGTTTGCAAGGAGATGAGCTGTGGCTGTGTTTTAAGCAAATTAAAGGAGACGGTGTATGGACTGGCGGTCAACAAAACTTTTTTGTAAAATCCCCAACGTGTTTTGGCCAACGGCCTTCTTCAGGATTATAAACCTCATAAAGCAAACATAAAAACAATAAATAATAAATTAAATCACAATATACATAAAAAATAAGTAAGAGAAAAATAAAACTGGATAAAAACTAATAAATAGCTGATTCTTAAAGGCCATAAGAAATAATAAAAACTCTAATATTTAATCATTAATAAAAACCTTGATATAAAAATATACAAAGTGCACTAAACAACTCTCATCATATACAATATTGTAGGTCAGTGTACAATCAACAGAGATCACTATGAACATAACTGATGGGATGAGGAGGACAGGAAGGAATGAACCTAAAAAAGGAGGTGAACGAAAGTGTTATACCATACAATGTTATTATAGTAGAATAAAGCCATATAAAAGTACCTATGTACTGGAGCTGTCTAACCAACAGACACTAGAAGCTAAGGTGTAACTTTGCATGTTGAAGTCACCAAAGTACATAATCAACAAGCTGGGTATATTTATTTATTTATTTATTCACTCTTATATACCGCGCTTTTCAGTATCAGTGCGGTTTACAGATAACAAAAAACTTTGCATCAGAACAGGAGATCATAATGCTTACATTGTAACAGGATAGCTAAACTTGGTCTGAAAAACAGGGAAACTATATACACATCAATAACAAGGTTATTGGAAACTATTTACAGTTTATATTACAAACTAGTATTCATAATGCAGTGGTTATTTGATTAAGAGGTCCGTGAAGTAAGCCTGACATGGTGAGCTATTGTGGGCTTCATCAAAGTCAGGTTGTGGGAGAGGCAGAGTTTGGGTGAGAGAGTTGAGGTGTGATGGGTGGTTGTGTAGGGTTAGGATGGGCAAAATTAAGGAGAAATAAGTGA
Source organism: Ichthyophis bannanicus (assembly GCA_033557465.1). Classification (NCBI taxonomy): domain Eukaryota; kingdom Metazoa; phylum Chordata; class Amphibia; order Gymnophiona; family Ichthyophiidae; genus Ichthyophis; species Ichthyophis bannanicus. The sequence goes on along the minus strand of CM066035.1, from coordinate 426,880,987 downwards.
TGCTTTAGGGCTTTTCTAAATTGTGAAAGGTCGCTAATTGATCGAATGTGTGAGGGGAGGTCGTTCCAGCATCTCGGGGCGTAGAATGCAAAGGATCTGTTCCTGGTTGAATGATTGCATTTTGTAGATTCAAGGGGTACAGTAAGCGTGTTGGAGGCTGCTGACCTTCTCAACCTGTTATTGGGGGTGATGGTGAGGAGAGCGGAGAGGGGTGAAAGAGATAACAGGTTAATTGCTTTAAAGGTTAGGAGTAGTGTCTTGTAGGAGAGTCTGCTGTGCAGTGGTAGCCAGTGTAATTCCATATAATTCCATAAGTATGGGCGTGATGTGATCATTTCTGGAGATGCCGCAGAGAATGTGAGCTGCTGCATTCATGGCCATCTGAAGAGGGTTGAGGGTGCTCTTAGGGAGACCGTGCAGGATGATGTTTGCATAGTCGAAATGTGGAATTACGAGCATCTGGAAAATAGTTCTGAAGTCGTCCGGGGCTAGTAGTGGTCTTAGGTGCCTTAGGGGCTTGTTTACAAAGCAGCGGTAGTGGTTCGCGATCACGATCGCAGCCGCGGCCCCATTGAAATCAATGGGGCCGCGGCTCCGATTACGATCGCAAACCGCTACCGCGGCTTTGTAAACAAGCCCCTTAATGTCATGATTTTATTGTAGATGGACTTGGTGGTGTTCTTTATGTGTTCTTTGAAGTCAAAATGATTGTCAAGTGTGATGCCCAGGTAACGAATCACAGATTTACATGGGAGATCTGCATCTCATACCTTGAAGGTAGTGGGGGGGGGGGGGAGAAGCTCTTGTTCCTAGAGATGAATAAGACCTCGGTTTTCTTGAAGTTTATCCTTAGATTCTGAGATAGGAGCCAGTCGGTGATTGCGTTGAAACACTTGACTAGTGGGGAGAAGTCAGGACGCATGATTTTGAATGGGGTGAAGAGTAGGACGTCGTCTGCGTAGATAAGGCTGGATATATTGAATGAGCGGATGATATTGCAAATTGGTTGCATATAAATATTGAAGAGTAGAGCCGATAGGGATGAGCCTTGGGGAACTCCCTGCTGTTGGTGGAAAGGCTCCGATGTTGAATATCCTATCCGAACATGTTGCCAGCGGTCGGTTAGATAAGATTTACACCACTCCCAGGCCAATCCCTGAATTCCTTTCTCCTGGAGTCTGGCAAGGAGCAGTTCGTGGTTAACAGAATCGAAGGCAGCAGCTATATCGAGGAAAATGAGTACAAACCCGTCTTCTATTTTGTCTATACCTCTGGATATTGTATTGGAAAGTATGGTAAGAAGGGTTTCTACACCATGGGCTTCACGGAATCCGTGCTGGCAGGGATTGAGGGGGGCTGATAAATCAATATGCTGCTGCAGCTGCATTTGGACCACCTTCTCAATGAGTTTGACTAGAAGGGGTATGCTTGAGATCGGCCGGTATGAGTCTGTCATAGTTGGGTCAAGTCGGTTGTTTTTTAGGAGAGGGCGTATAGACGTTTGTTTAAGTGTTGACGGGAATGATCCAGATGAGAAAGAGAGCTTCATGATATGAGCTAGAATAGGGCTGAGTTCAGAACGCATCATCCTGATCCAGTAAGCTGGACATGGATCATTTGGTGCTGTGGTGCTGTTGATTGAAGCAATAAGGTCAGAGATATATTTTTCTGCTGGAGGGATGAATTCTGTAAGTGGAGGCTGTGAATGAGAGATGAGATTAGGAGTGGGGATTGAGGCAGCATTTGTTTTAAGTATTTTGGACTGGAGGTAATATCCTGTATATTAAGGGTACATGTTTCACCATTAGTACTACCATTGTATATACTAACGATTTGCCAAAAAGGAGAACGTGAAACAAAAAGTAAACTTGCCTGAGGACTGTGTCAGTGTGCACTGCTACAACAGGGGAACTGAACTTGCTCTTTATATAGTTGTGCTATTTTGTGCAAAAACAAGGTCAGGGGTCAAACCAGACAGTTTATTAATTTGTATCTAGTTTTATTTTTCTCTTACTTATTTTTTATGTATATTGTGATTTTATTGTTTTTATGTTTGCTTTATGAGGTTTGTACCCCCTGAAGAAGGCTGTTGGCTGAAATGCATTGGGGTTTTTACAATAAAGTTTTGTTGACCGCCAATCTACGCACCAGCTCCTTTGGTCTGTCTACTGCTCTGCAGCTGTTGCTTGCTCGTTGTTGGACTGCTTGTGTTTTGGGCAGGCCAGAAGGTCAATGCCATTTCTAAACTGGAAGTGGATGCAATGCCCCAAGTAGATGAGCTAATTCAGCAACTCAGCAGAGCATGTTTTACCATGACCCTGGACTTGACCAAGGGATATTGGCAGGTATCCTTGACTCTGGCTGCCAAGGTGAAAACTGCCTTTTTGACACCACAAGGCTTGTTACAATTTACTGTAGTGCTATTTGGATTACACGGGGTTCCAACCATATTTCAATGCCTGGTCGACCACAAGGTATGCTGCTGCATACCTTGACAACATCATCATCTACAGAAAAGACTGGGTCACCCATCTAACCCAAGTACAAGCTGTGTTGACCAGACTGTAAATAGCTAGGTTGACACCTAACTCTAAGAAATGCTTCCTGGGAGGCTGGGATGTCCAATACCTGGGCTACTTAACAAATACAACCTCAACTATGGAAGGTTGGAGCCATTGCCTACGTCCCCACCCCAAAGTTGAAGAAAGATGTTTGGGCCTTTTTTGGATTGGTTGGCTATTACCATCAGTTTATCCCTAATTTTGCAGAGATTGTGGAGCCATTAACTAATCTCCTCCAGAAGACTCCCAAGTGGACTTAATGCTTACTGGACCTGGACCCAGCCTTCCAGCATCTCAAGGAGACCATGTGCTTGGCAACTGTCCTGATTAGCCATGATTTCTCTCTACCATTTATTGTACAAATAGATGCCTTGGAAGTGGACCTGAGAATCGTTATGGCCCAGGAAGTCAGAGGTGAAGAACATCCAGTGGCATTCATCGGTAGGAATGACATAACTTTGGGGGTTCAGAAGCGGCAGGCCATGTGTGCCGAAGCATATGTCCTGCCACACACAGAGATCTGTTACCTTTGGCAGCTGCCTAGCCTGCCTAGTGAACAGGCCAGCCCCGGACTTTGGGCTGAACTGAATTCTGACTTTAAGTTATGGGTAGGAGGAAGGGCACCAAGAACCAGATCTGTGAAGGCAACAGGCTGTAGAGTGATTGCTGTATAGCTAAAGGACAATAAAGTAGTTTTTTTTGGCCCTGAACTGCTATCAATATAATATTTTGCCACCACATGCCATGCTATATCACAGAGGTAATGAAATCTGTCACACAGTTGACTGAAGAATTTGGAAAAAAAACTTCTAGAACACAGAAGAGAAAAATAAAACAATAATCTAACAACTGCTGTGGCTTGGGTGCATTAATTGATTCCAAACAAATTAAGCACATTGGATGAGACTTTGTGGATAAATGTTCAATAGGCAGCTGCTGTAACTGGTTTTGTACCTGCACAAACTCCTCAAATTTCAAACACAGCATACTGTGGGACCCTAGCCTGGGCCTAAGGCTTACAGCTATGGGCTGCCTTTCGTCTGTCCTTAAATGCAACTTTATTCTTTGTCGCCAGCAATGCACCCTGGGACTTGTAATAGATAATTCACACTCAAAGACAAACTGTAGTTGTGCAACCGTTGGTTGAGGCAAACAAGAATATTTATTTTGCGGATTTCCAAACGCATTAAAGTTCAGGCACGCAAACACAATGGATACTTCTCCAATAACACAAAAGTAAAGTAAGGAAACTGGAACTGAAGGTAAACTGAGCACAAGTCTCTTTAACAAAAACTTTTATCTTCAATAAAGCAAAACACAGCACAGTCTTATAAGCAATTTCAGCAAAGGTAATTTTCTTCTTTTCCAAAAACCTTCTTTTAACCCTGCTTACAGGTTTTTCAAGCTTATGTTTATGTTTAATTTCTTGATATACCGCTCAGGCCGAAGCATCAGAGTGGTTTACAATACAATTTAATTTTCAAGAAAATACGAAAAGAACGCCATATACGAGACAGGACAGAGTGAGAGACAGTGATAGACAAAAGAACAGAAGAGAGAAGAAGGAAGGAGAACAGCAGGTTACAGCCATGATATAACATCATATGTCATGAAATAGATTTTACTCACACGCCACGGCTCCACGCCTAAGGGCCACGCCAAAGGGCCCTCTGGTGAGGCCCTCAGGCGCAGGCCCGCAAGGCACGGGCGCGCCTCAGGAGCGGCGGTATTTGGCCCATTGGAGAGGGCTGATGAGGGCTGCTGATTGGCAGGTGCAGGAGGTGAGGAGGAGCTTCCGCTCACTCCCTCTGATGTAGTGTGCTGCCCCTCGATCTCATCTCGCGCCTCAGGAGCGGCGGTATTTGGCCCGTTGGAGAGGGCTGCTGAGGGCTGCTGATTGGTAGGTGCAGGAGGTGAGGAGGAGCTTCCGCTCACTCCCTCCGATGTAGTGTGCTGCCCCTCGATCTCATCTCGCTGTGATACATTCTCAAAATGGCACAAGCACATCTGGCCCTGGTTGGTAAGGCATCCATGCCCATCCCTGCTCCTGACCACTCTTTCATCACCACAGAGATTATTTCCTGTCCAAAGAAACCTGAGCTAAATACAAACTCCAAGTATATTACTGGCCCGCCATTGCACATTTGAGTATCTGAAATGGCACATTGGGACGTGCAAGTCTCATTGCTTATTTGCCCCCCATCTGAAATGCCCCTGATGGCTTCTCTATGTGCCGGATTTTGAGACTGTGAAATTTGGATATGCCCACATTTGTGATATGGCCTAAACCCATGCACATACCCGGTGTTGCAACCTGCACGAGGCCCACCTCCTTAACTGGTTACAGGGATGTTCATTTCTCAGGGTGGAGATCTAGAGATTTCAGAAGGCACTTATATGTGCCTCCTTTACATGTTGCTATACCCCCCCAATTTTTGGATGTTGCAGCTTCTTTCTAGATGTCTTTTCTAAAATGAGCATAAGAACATAAGATATGCTATACTGGCTCAGACCAAGGTCCATCAAACCCAGTATCCTGTTTCCAACAGTGGCCAATCTAGGTCATGCGTACCTAGCAGTTTCCCCAAAAGACACAGGTTCCACAATGCTTGTACTGGGTCAAGCATTGATATCCTGGGTCCCTTCTTAATAATGGTTTACAGCCCTTTCCTCCAGGAATTTGTCCAAACCTTTTTTAAACCCAGCTACACTAACAGCCTTTACTACATCCTCCGGAAACAAATTCCAGAGTTTGATTACACGTTGAGTGAAAAAATATTTTCTTTTATTAGTCTTAAATAATTTACCTTGTTTATTTTATTTATTTATTTGAGAACATTTTTATACCGCTCCTTCCAGCGATCAGCAGCGGTTTACAATTAACAAATAACTCTGCAAAGATTAGCAGTTACATAAAACAATAGAAATCTTAACGTTTGAAACAATTAACAAATAACTCTGCAAAGATTAGCAGTTACATAAAACAGTAGAATCATAACGTTTGAACATTAAATGTTTAAAATTGTTTAGGATAACTCAAAAATAGGGATAGAAATACTGAATGCTAAAAACAAAATAGGGGGGGGGGGAAACATGTTAACATACATGAATTTGGTTAACTATATACATACTTTGAGCAGATAATATAATTAGGTTCATTGTTTTGATTTTTCATGGACTTGAGGGAACTAACTGGTAGAATATCTCACTTTAATTTGTTTTCATCACGGAAATTACTCTATGTTATTTCTGACTGATTGAAGTATTCTTGAAATAGATGTGTTTTAAGGCATTTACGGAATGATGTGAGATCTTTGTTAGCTCTTAAGTTGTCGGGGAGTTTGTTCCATTGTGATGGAGCAGTGTATGTAAATGCTCTATTACTAGTGAATGCCTTTGTTTTGCAAATGGAGAGGGGGGTTTGTAGTATGTTTAGGTTGTGAGTACGTCTTTTCCTGTTTGTAGTTTGCGGCATTATGAGTGTAGCCAGATGAGATGGGGCAGAATTGTTTATTAGTTTGAATGTAGTAATTATTATTTTGTAGCGTATGCGTGCATGTATCGGTAACCAGTGAAGTTCTCTTAGGATAGGTGTGATGTGATCAGAGAAGGGTACGTTCATTAGGATTCGGGCTGTTACATTTTGTGCCATCTGAAGTATATTTGTTGTTTTTTTGGGCAGGCCTTGAAGTATGCCATTACAGTAGTCCAGATGTGGCATTACGATTGCTTGTATTATTGATCTAAAGTCTGATAGTTCAATGATGTTACGTAATGGCTGTAGAGTTCTTAGTTTGTAGAAGATGGTTCTATTTAAAAGTCTTAGGTGGGTTTCCATGTTAAGTGTGCTATCTAGTGTGACACCTAGATACTTTAGTTCTTGTTTTGTGTTATAAGTAGTATTATTTAATATGATTGTAGGGGGGTGTTTAAACTCCATATTTTTAGAGATAAACATAACTTCAGTTTTTTTGTGATTAATAAGCATATTGTTTTGTTGGAGCCATTCTTGTGCTTCATTAAGGCATTTTTCTATGTGGCTGTAGTCAGGATTACATATATCCAATTGGGTATAAAGCATTATATCATCTGCATAGAGATGATAGTCAATTTTATGTTTCTGGAATATTCCACAAATTGGTTTTAGATATAAGTTAAATAATATAGCGGATAGTGCTGAGCCCTGTGGGATACCTTGTGTCTGCGGGAAGGTATTGGATAGGTTTCTATCAAAATATACTTGTTGTATCCTGTTGGATATATAAGATGAGAACCATTTTAGGGGGGTTCCATTTATACCTATAGTTTCTAGTCTTTCAATGAGGATCTTATGATTCACTGAATCAAAGGCTGCAGATATGTCGATGAAAATTAAGACAAACATTTTTTTGCAGTTTTCAATGCCTTTATAGAGTCTGTCGAATAATACTAGAAGCAGTGTTTCTACTCCATGCGATTGACGAAACCCATATTGTTGAGCATCAAGTGCATTTGTATCATCTATGTGTTCTTGCAACTGGTATTGTACAGATTTTTCAATAATTTTGGCTAGAAAGGGTATACTGGATATGGGTCTAAATGAGGATGGATCTGCATTGTTTAGTGATTTGTTTTTTAGTATAGGTCGTTTTAAAGATCTTTTTAGTTCTGTTGGCATGTTTCCTTGTATTAGAGATTGGTTTACAATGTTTAGTATTATAGGCGATAATTCTGTTTTAGCATTCTTGATCCAGTCTACTGGACAAGGGTCAAGAGGGGATGTGGTGGTGTTCAGGTTTGAGATGATGTTTAGAAGTTGTCTGTTATCCATTGAGTAAAAGTTTTCCCATGCTATAGTGGGGTTGGTATTTTGTGTTATCCTTTGAAACGCATTAGTTTCAATTCTATGGGGGATTTTTTCTTCGCTAGGATTTAGTTTTTTAGAGTAGTGATCAGCCAGTTCTTGTGCATTTATAGGATATTTTGAGATATCATCTTTTGGGGGTTTAGTGAGTGATTTTAAAAGCTCAAATAATTCCCTTGGCTTATTTAAAGCATTAGTTAGTTTTTTGGTGTGATAGTTCTTTTTTGCTGTATTTATTGTTTCTTTGTAAGATTTAAGTAGAGCTAAGTATTGTTTTTTGGTCTCGGTTAGTTTCCTAGCTCTCCATTTTTCTTCCATTTTTCTGAGATCCTTTTTTAATTTAGCTAATCCTGCTGTGTACCACGGTTCCGATCTTTTCTTTGGTTTGTTATTTTTATGTGAGGTGATTTTAGATGTTTGTTTAGAAACAGTTTCAATGCCGTTGTTCCATTGTTTTATTACTTCATCCAGATTTGAGGATTCTGTATTTACATGTGAAAAGATCGAGTTTATTAGCGTGTCTTTATCTAGTTTTTTAAACATACTTTTATGTGTATTATTATTAGGTTCTATATTAAGTGATTGAGGTGGCATTTCAAATGTGAATTGTATAAGGTGGTGGTCTGACCATGGGACCTGGGTTATTTTAGGTGGAGTATTTGTTACTGTGGTGTTTGAATATTCTTTGGGTAGAAATACTACGTCTAAAATATTTCCCTTGTCATGTGTAGGTGTTTGGATTATTTGACGGTAACCCATCTGATCCATGGCCTCATTAAATGTATTAGTTTGTGATGTATTGAGTGAGGCAAGGTTTATATCGCCTAATATCATGTGATATTTTTTTAATGAGGTTTCACATATTGTTTCGAGGGCTGATGCTAATGCTTCATGTTTTCCAGAAGGTGGTCTGTAAATGAGGGAAATAGCAAAGGTTTTATTTTCTACCTTAAGGATGTCTATACCTTCAAGAGACTTCTGGGCAGTGCAGGATAGGTTTAGATTTTTTCTTGCTATTATTAGCACCCCACCACCTTTTCCTTTGTTACGAGGGCAATTAAATATATTATATCCAGGTACATTTAGGGTATTAAGGGGGACTGTGTCAGCCTCTGAGAGCCATGTTTCTGTGATGCATAATAGATCAGGTTTTTCCTCAGTAATAAGGTCCTGTATAATGGGCAACTTGTTTTTAATAGACCTAATATTTATTAGTATGCATGTTTGGGGGATTAGTATGCTAGACTTGGTGTGTGTATCATTAAGGGTTGGTTTGATTGTAATTAGTCTTGAGCGTGTTTTCGTTACCTTTGATTTATATTGGTGTATATTATATTTGGATTGATATGGGAACCATTGTGTGTATTGTGGTAGTTGGTATAGGTATATGTGGCTTGATGGATAGATGGGATACGTGTGTAGGTATGCTTGTGATGTTTTTGTGTGCAGGATGATACTTATCATGGTGATAAGAAGTAGATTTAGGAATTTCATCTTTATCCTTTTTGTTAGTAAGTACCCTACTTGTAAGTTGCGAAAAAAGTAAGTTGAGAAAGTGTGTATAAGGGTGTTATTCGTATGATCTAGTTAATATGGTAGTTTGGTCTAGAGTAACCTCAAAAGTCTAGGATTGTAGCTATTTAAATCAGTTGTAGTGTAGTGCTAGATCTCTCTTAATTGGGTACACTACAGATTAGAGGTTATTGGTAAGATTCAAGTGGAGTCAATAGCAACCGTGCAATGGCTAATGTCAACAGAATCAATATATGGGATTAATATAGCTACTGGCTAAATTATCAGAGATGAGATATTGATAGGTCTACTGTTAAGAGTATCAAAGGCTACTGGCAACAGTATCTAGAAATAGCATTGGGTGGACTACTGATAACAGTATCAAAGGCTACTGGCAACAGTATCTAGAAATAGCATTGGGTGGACTACTGATAACAGTATCAAAGGCTACTGGCAACAGTATCTAGAAATAGCATTGGGTGGACTACTGATAACAGTATCAAAGGCTACTGGCAACAGTATCAAGAAATAGCATTGTTGGGACAAATAGGTAGTGATAAATTGCTGGTAGCAGTTGTAGTTACTGGCACTATTAAGGCTATTGTCAACAATATATATATATAAGTAGCAGACTGATGTTTTGGATATACTTGAGAGGATATAATTGCAATTAAACAGCAGAGACATATAATAATTATCTGATGGTAGATGTTAAGTCAGTATCCTGTAGCATGGGATCAGTGTTCTGGCGCCAGTCAGATCATATAATTATGTTTAAAACTATGGTGTTATCGTTGATGGCGTTCAGTTTATAGGATCGTTGTGAAGAAAGACCAGGAAATACAGACCTTTACGTTGTCTTTAGGCCAAGGCCCTCAGGCGCGGGTCCGCCGGTGCAGGTGCACCAGATAACACCTTCTTTAAATTGTAGTTGGGCTGCCCGATTGGGTAGTGGCTGTTTCAGTGACGTCTTGCTGCAAAGAACTGCTCGATCCCTCCTGGGAGAGCACGCGGGGGATGAAAGGGATCAGACAGTAAGTATCATTTCACCCAGACCTGTTTTGCTGATCCTTAGGCCAAACCTCTGTGGAGTTGCTGACGTGCCACTGCCTAAGGGCCACGCCAAAGGGCCCTCTGGCGAGGCCCTCAGGCGCGGGCCCGCAAGGCGCGGGTGCGCTTGCTGGCGGTACCTTTTAAACAGGCCGCTGTGACCTCCCACAACCCCGATTGGGTTGGAGTGCAGGAGCGGGAAACCGATGTTCCCCCTGTGCTCTACCCCGACCGGGGAGCTTTGAAAATGGCTGCTGGTTTTTTGTTGAAGCTCTCTCCTTTACCTTGTAGCTTCATTGCATGTCCCCTAGTCTTTCTATATTCTGATAACGTAAACAATTGATCTACGTCTACCCATTCCACTCCGTTCATTAATTTAAAGACTTCTATCATATCTCCCCTCAGCCATCTCTTTTCCAGGTTAAAGAGCCCTAACCTTTTTAGCCTTTCTTCATAGGAGTATCCTTCCATCCCCTTTACCATTTTGGTGGCTCTTCTCTGAACCTTTTCTAATAACGCTATATCCTTTTTAAGATACGGCGACCAGAATTGCACACAATATTCAAGGTGCGGTCTCACCATGGAACGATATAGAGGCATTATAATATATTTTGTTTTATTTTCAATTTCTTTCCTTATGATACCTAGCATTCTATTTGCTCTCTTGGCCGCTGCTGCACACTGGGCCGAGGGTTTTAACATGTTATCCACAATGACTCCTAAATCTTTTTCCTTGGTGGTGGTTCCTAATGTGGAACCTTGCATCGTGTAACCATAGTTTGGGTTGTTCTTCCCTGGGTGCATAATTTTGCACTTGTCCACATTAAATTTCATCTGCCATTTTGATGCCCAGTCTTCCAATTTAGCAAGATCCTCTTGCAAGTTTCCACAATCCTCTTGGGTTTTAACAACTTTAAACAGTTTTGTGTCATCTGCAAATTTGATAACCTCACTCGTTATTCCCTTTTCGAGGTCATTTATGAATATGTCAAAAAGTAGCGGACCCAGCACAGATCCCTGTGTTACACCACTATTCACCTTTCTCCATTGGGAAAATTGGCCATTTAGCCCTACCTTCTGCTTTCTATCTTTTAACCAGTTCCTGATCCACAATAGTACACTGCTTCCTATCCCATGACTCTTTTATTTTTGCCAAAAGTCTCTGATGAGGGACCTTGTCAAAGGCTTTCTGAAAGTCCAGATACACTATATCAATCGACTCACCTTTGTCCACCTGTTTATTCACACCTTCAAAAAAAACATAACAGATTAGTAAGACAAGATCTTCCTTGTCTAAAGTCATGTTGGCTGTCTCCCATTAGGCCATGACTATCTACATACTGAGTAATTTTGTTCTTTATGATGGTTTCTACCATTTTTTCTGGTACTGAAGTCAGGCTCGCCAATCTGTAGTTTCCCGGATCACCCCTAGAACCCTTTTTAAAAATTGGCGTTACATGGGCGATCCTCCAATCTTCAGGTATTACAGATGATTTTAATGAAAATTCACAGATTACTACTAGCAGTTCTGCAATCTCAAATTTCAGTTTTTTCAACACCCTTGGATGTATACCATCTGGCCAAGGTGATTTGTTACTCTGCCATGTCATGTATTTATGTTCATTTTTTTGGATGTTGGAAGAGCTGAAGTACAGATACAAATACAGATACTTATTCAAGTAAAAGTTAAATTGGAATAAATCTATTATCTGGTTAGTAAAACAATGAGAAAAATACAAAGATGGGTAAGGATAAATTGTTTAAAAATTAAATCCCAGAAAATAACAATTTTATGGGTAGGATGTACAAAAGGTCGGTGTTTTTCTCTTTATGTCTCCACAGATGGCGATAAGAACTTGGCTTGCTGACGTGTTGTGTGAGAAGGACAACTGTGAACGAACGGGACGGGCTTTGGATGTGGCCCAGGAATGGTGGCCGCTGGATGCTGCCTCCATCGGCTGCCGGTGTGTTGCAATCGGGCAGCAGGTGAGTGCTGGCAGACCGGGGGGAAGGTGCTGCGATCGCGGGAAGGAGCGGGGGTGCAGCGCGGTCGAATAGAGGTATTGATCTCGGCAGCGCCACTCTTCGGTGTCGTCCACCTCAGCGGGACCACCTATTTCGTCCGCGTTTGTGGGGGCGGTAGGGGCAAGGGGTGGGCAGCAGTGTGCTAGCGGAGCCTTGGCGGGTGTAGTGTCTGAAGACCGTCCGCCGGAAGGGGTTGACAGTGGCATTATGCGGATTGTCTCTCCAGGGAGTGGGCGTTGCGGGGGATGGGAACAGAGCAGTTTGGTTGGAGGAGGGGGGGCCTCGTCGTAGGGTCGGCTAGGGCCAGGAGGAGGATGGGGGGATGGGGGGTCTTCCAGGTCGGGCAGGAGTGAAGGGTATATAACAGCAAGGAGGCGGCAGGGCAGCGGTATGGTATTGGAGGTACCCCAGTCTTTTGTCCCTCCTGGTACTGCAAAGATCAACCTGGGGACTCGGTTAGGGGGGAGGACACTCGGAAGGAGCAAATATATTAATGGGGAAATGATTAATGCGGCGAATATATAAATAAATTAAAAAAAAACAACATAAAATAAAATGAATACATAAACTCAATACTTAACTGAATTAATTGGTTTTTAAGGGTGGGGGCTCGTTGCGCTGCCGGTCCAGCCCCTCCAGCTCTAAGGAAGTTACGGGCCCCCCGTAATGGGCTGCGGCTAGACCCATAGTGGTGAGAGGGGGGATTGGGGGGAGGTTTCTGGTCGGTTGGGGGAGGTTAGGCGAAGCACCTGCTCAGCGTTTTAGCGGGAAATTCGATTGGGTGTGGGCAATTTCTTCGCACGGTTCAGGTGCAGGGAGGTCGAGTTGACGGTAGTCGGCACCCTAGCCACATGGGGGTATCCAAAAAAAAAAAAGGAGGTACCCTCGGTAATTCCCGAAAGGTCCTGACTGGTTTACGGGGGCCAGCTCTGAACAATCGCATATCGTGGGGTGGGGTTCGGGTCCTGCGACTTGGGGCTCGGGCGGGGGATGGCCGTGAAGGGGTCAGTCGGTTCACATGCATGTTCGTTATGAGATTTCATGCGTAACGGCCTCGGCTGGTGGGGGTGGGTGATGGGCCAGACGAATGGTGTTCCAGAACAGTGAATAGGTGCTGGGTAGCGGTCCCAGCAGTGGGGGATGGGGAGCTACTCAAATGTGGGGTGGAGTGGCAGTATGACCAGGGTTGACCGAAGACCAGGGGATGGGGAGTACTTATTAGGCCAGGAGAGGGAGTTCCCGGGATGGGTTTGTCTCCCTTTTGGACGACGTTCACGATGGCGGGGGTGTGTGGCAAAGGGGGGGGGGGGCTACATCGTACGTAGCATTAACGTTATTCCCGGCTCCCTGCTGGTGGAGTTGCCGGGGCAGTGAGCGGTGTTAACGGCAGGAGTGCAGGGGCTTCACCGAGGTATGTCGGACTTATAGGTAGGCGTGCGGATTTGGGGGGTCGGAGATGTCTGGGGGATGACGTTTCACGGGTCTGACGGCTATTTTAGGCTGGAAACACCAGAGCTAATTACGGGAATTCGGTCAGGGGAAGTGTGGCAGGTTGACAGCTCAGTCCACGTTTGTAATGTTTTAGTGGCTTGAATAGCCCCGGAGTGGTGTGGGGAGGGGACACTGCACCATTAGGCAGGGGTGTGACGAGGTGTGAGCATTTTGGCGTCCAAGTTCGAGGGATATGTTTGGCGTATCTCAGCCGGTTGTAACGGGGGGTGGCCAATCATTCCTGCTCCCAAAAAGGGGATGGTGGAGGACCGGGAAAGGATGGGTGGTCCTGCAGGAATGAGGGCCCATTAGCCTGTGGGTGGAGGCCATTATACATAGATACAGAGCGGGGGGTGCTAGTGAACACTGCCTTTGCCTGCCAGGTGGCTTATGGCAGGGGGGCTGCCGGGGACGTGCGGCTCTGCTTTCCCCTGGAGGGATGTTAAAGTATGCTGCCTTCCTATTCCGAGCAAGTATTCCGGGTTTAGTTTCCGGGAATTCTGTATGAGAGAGGGCAGTGACGAGCTCCAGCAACGCTTTGATGGGTCATGGTATATAGTGATAGCAGGCGGCAGTGCCGGGGAGATGGCGGTGGTTGAGGAGGCACGTCATCCACCTTTCGGGTGGCGACTCGTAAGGGGGTCGTGGCGGGATTGCCGAGCGTGGTGCTTTCAGCGACGGCGGATGGGGGGGCCAGGGTTCAGCTGGTTTAGGCTTCAGGGAGGTGGGGAATCAGGTGATCTTCGATGGCAGTGGCGATGGGACAAAAGGCCTACGGTCAGTTGGCAAACGGGTCATTCCATCGTGCCGGGGCTGGTGCGGGAGTGTCGGGTGGACGGTCTGGTCCCCGCGGGGAGGTCGTTTTCTGGCAGGGGAGTGCGGTTGCCATAGTCTGCATCCCATACCTTTGCTTGGGCACCATGAGCATCATGGGGTCAGCCGTTTTAGCTCCGGTTACCTTTGAGGGGGCACCGACGGGGTCGTGGAGCGGCTTTCAGTGCAGGGGGCAAGGTGGTATGGCTGTGGTCGGTTATACAGTCGGTCTGCGAGCTTCTAATATAAAAAACAAAACCAAAAAAAAAAAAAAAGCAAAGAAAAATCAATAAATAAAAGCGGGGGGGGGGGGAATCGGTGTTGCGAATAAGGCGGTGGCATGATCTGGCATTCATGGGGTGCGAGCATGTGTTCAAGGTTGTCCGGGGAGGGGCGGTACTTATCCTCGAGGGGTGTTGTCGGCAGGGCCGGCCCGTCCATTGAGCAAGAATGTTCTTTGCACAGGGCCCCGCGTTTCAGGGGGCCCCCGCGCAAAGAACATTCTGCTTTTTTTTTTAAAATTATATTAAAAAAAAAAAAAGCTGGCTCTGGCTGCTGCCGCGGCCTCCGCGGCAAAATGGAGTGTCCCGCGGGGCCCCCTCTCCTCGCTGAGCCTCTCTGCAAGGGCTTTCAGATTCGCGAAGGGAGAGCGTCTCCCTCGCGTCTCTGTTAAGCCCACAGGGGCTAATGGGAAATTTCCCATCTGCCCCTTTAGACGCGAGGGGCTGATGGGAAATTTCCCATTAGCCCCTGCGGGCTTAACAGAGACGCGAGGGAGACGCTCTCCCTTCGCGAATCTGAAAGCCCTTGCAGAGAGGCTCAGCGAGGAGAGGGGGCCCCGCGGGACACTCCATTCTGCCGCAGCGGCGGCGGCAGCAGCCAGAGCCAGGTTTTTTTTTAAATTTTAAATTTGCCATAAGCCGATATGGGGGGGGGGGGGATGTTAAGACTGGTGCGGGGCTGGGCTGGGCTGGGCTGGGGGGGGTGTTAAGACTGGTAATGGGCTGGGCTGGGCTGGGGAGGTGTTAAGACTGGTAATGGGCTGGGCTGGGCTGGGGGGGTGTTAAGACTGGTAATGGGCTGGGCTGGGCAGGGCTGGGCTGGGGGGGGTGTTAAGACTGGTAATGGGCTGGGCTGGGCTGGGGGGGGTGTTAAGACGTAATGGGCTGGGCTGGGGGGTGTTAATACTGGGGATGGTATGGGCTGGGCTGGGCTGGGGGGGGTGTTAAGACTGGTAATGGGCTGGGCTGGGCTGGGCTGGGCTGGGGGGGTGTTAAGACTGGTAATGGGCTGGGCTGGGCTGGGGGGGTGTTAAGACTGATAATGGGCTGGGCTGGGCTGGGCTGGGGGGGTGTTAAGACTGGTAATGGGCTGGGATGGGCTGGGCTGGGCTGGGGTGTGTGTTAAGAATGGTAATGGGCTGGGCTGGGCTGGGCTGGGCTGGGCTGGGCTGGGCTGGGGGGGGGTGTTAAGACCGGTAATGGGTTGGGCTGGGCTGGGCTGGGCTGGGCTGGGGGGGTGTTAAGACTGGTAATGGGCTGGGTTGGGCTGGGGGGGTGTTAAGACTGGTAATGGGCTGGGCTGGGCTGGGCTGGGGGGGTGTTAAGACTGGTAATGGGCTGGGCTGGGCTGGGCTGGGCTGGGGGGGTGTTAAGACTGGTAATGGGCCGGGCTGGGCTGGGCTAGGGGGGGTGGGTGTTAAGACTGGTAATGGGCTGGGCTGGGGGGGTGTTAAGACTGGTAATGGGCTGGGCTGGGCGTGGGGGGGGGGGTGTTAAGACTGGTAATGGGCTGGGCTGTGCTGGTCGGGGGGGGGGGTGGGGTGTTAAGACTGGTAATGGGCTGGGCTGGGCTGGGCTGGGGGTGTGTGTTAAGACTGGTAATGAGCTGGGCTGGGGGGGTGTTAAGACTGGTAATGGGCGGGGCTGGGTTGGGCTTGGGGGGGTGTTAAGACTGGTAATGGGCTGAGCTGGGCTGGGCTGGGGGGGGTGTTAAGACTGGTAATGGGCTGGGCTGGGCTGGGGGGGTGTTAAGACTGGTACCGGGCTGGCTGGGCTGGGCTGGGGGGGGGTGTTAAGACTGGTAATGGGCTGGGCTGGGCTGGGCTGGGGGGTTGTTAAGACTGGTAATTGGCTGGGCTGGGCTGGGGCTGGGGGTGTGTGTTAAGACTGGTAATGGGCTGGGCTGGGCTGGGCTGGGGGGGGGGGGTGTTAAGACTGGTAATGGGCTGGGCTGGGCTGGGGGGGTGTTAAGACTGGTAATGGGCTCGGCTGGGCTGGGCTGGGCTGGGGGGTGTTAAGACTGGTAATGGGCTGGGCTGGGCTGTGGGGGTGTTAAGACTGGTAATGGGTTGGGCTGGGCTGGGCTGGGGGGGGTGTTAAGACTGGTGATGGGCTGGGCTGGGCTGGGCTGGGGGGGTGTTAAGACTGGTAATGGGCTGGGCTGGGATGGGGGGGGTGTTAAGACTGGTAATGGGCTGGGCTGGGCTGGGCTGGGGGGGTGCTAAGACTGGTAATGGGCTGGACTGGGCTGGGCTGGGGGGGTGTTAAGACTGGTAATGGGCTGGGCTGGGCTGGGCTGGGGGGTGTTAAGACTGGTAATGGGCTGGGCTGGGCTGGGCTGGGGGGGTGTTAAGACTTGTAATGGGCTGGGCTGGGCTGCGGGGGGTGTTAAGACTGGTAATGGGATGGGCTGGGCTGGGCTGGGCTGGGGGTGTTAAGACTGGTAATGGGCTGGGCTGGGCTGGGCTGGGGGGTGTTAGGACTGGTAATGGGCTGGGCCTGGGGGGGTGTTAAGACGTAATGGGCTGGGCTGGGCTGGGCTGGGGGGGTGTTAAGACTGGTAATGGGCTGGGCTGGGCTGGGGGGGTGTTAAAACTGGTAATGGGCTGGGCTGGGCAGGGCTGGGCTGGGGGGTGTTAAGACTGGTAATGGGCTGGGATGGGCTGGGCTGGGTTGGGGGGTGTTAAGACTGGTAATGGGATGGGCTGGGCTGGGCTGGGGGGGGGGGGTGTTAAGACCGGTAATGGGCTGGGCTGGGCTGGGGGGGGTGTTAAGACTGGTAATGGGCTGGGCTGGGCTGGGGGGGTGTTAAGACTGGTAATGGGCTGGGCTGGGGGGGGTGTTAAGACTGGTAGTGGGCTGGGCTGGGCTGGGCTGGGCTGGGGGGGGTGTTAAGACTGGTAATGGGCTGGGCTGGGCTGGGGGGTGTGTGTTAAGACTGGTAATGGGCTGGGCTGGGGTGGGTGTTAAGACTGGTAATGGGTTGGGCTGGGCTGGGCTGGGGGAGGGGTGTTAAGACTGGTAATGGGCTGGGCTGGGCTGGGCTGGGGGGGTGTTAAGACTGGTAGTGGGCTGGGCTGGGCTGGGGGGGGGGTGTTAAGACTGGTACCGGGATGGGATGGGCTGGGCTGGGGGGGGGGGGTGTTAAGACTGGTAATGGGCTGGGCTGGGCTGGGCTGGGGGGTGTTAAGACTGGTAATGGGCTGGGCTGGGCTGGGCTGGGGGGGGGTGTTAAGACTGGTAATTGGTTGGGCTGGGCTGGGCTGGGGGGGTGTTAAGACTGGTAATGGGCTGGCTGGGCTGGGCTGGGGGGTGTTAAGACTTGTAATGGGCTGGGCTGGGCTGGGCTGAGGGGGGTGTTAAGACTGGTAATGGGCTGGGCTGGGGGGTGTTAAGACTGGTAATGGGCTGGGCTTGGCTGGGCTGGGGGGGTGTTAGGACTGGTAATGGGCTAGGCTGGGGGGGTGTTAAGACGTAATGGGCTGGGCTGGGCTGGGGAGGTGTTAAGACTGGTAATGGGCTGGGCTGGGCTGGGCTGGGCTGGGGGGGGTGTTAAGACTGGTAATGGCCTGGGATGGGCTGGGCTGGGCTGGGGGGGGGGGTGTTAAGACTGGTAATGGGCTGGGCTGGGCTGGGCTGGGCTGGGGGGGGGGTGTTAAGACCGGTAATGGGCTGGGCTGGGCTGGGGGGGCTGTTAAGACTGGTAATGGGCTGGGCTGGGCTGGGCTGGGGGGGGTGTTAAGACTGGTAATGGGCTGGGCTGGGCTGGGCTGGGGGGGTGTTAAGACTTGTAATGGGCTGGGCTGGGCTGGGCTGGGGGGTGTTAAGGCTGGTAATGGGCTGGGCTGGGCTGGACTGGGGGGGTGGGTGTTAAGACTGGTAATGGGCTGGGCTGGGCTGGGGGGTGTTAAGACTGGTAATGGGCTGGGCTGGGCGATGGGGGTGTTAAGACTGGTAATGGGCTGGGCTGGGCTGGGCTGGGCTGGGGGGGTGTTAAGACTGGTAATGGGCTGGGCTGGGCTGGGGGTGTGTGTTAAGACTGGTAATGGGCTGGGCTGGGGTGGGTGTTAAGACTGGTAATGGGCTGGGCTGGGCTGGGCTGGTGGGGTGCTAAAGACTGGTAACGGGCTGGGCTGGGCTGGGCTGGGGGGTGTTAAGACTGGTAATGTGCTGGGCTGGGCTGGGCTTGGGGGGGTGTTAAGACTGGTAATGGGCTGGGCTGGGCTGGGCTGGGGGGGTGTGTTAAGAATGGTAATGGGCTGGGCTGGGCTGGGCTGGTGGGGGTGTTAAGACTGGTAATGGGCTGGGCTGGGCTGGGGGGGGGGTGTTAAGACTGGTTATGGGCTGGGCTGGGCTGGGCTGGGGGGGTGTTAAGACTGGTAATGGGCTGGGCTGGGGGGGGGGTGTTAAGACTGGTAATGGGTTGGGCTGGGCTGGGCTGGGGGGGTGTTAAGACTGGTAATGGGCTGGGCTGGGCTGGGCTGGGGGGGTGTTAAGATTGGTAATGGGCTGGGCTGGGCTGGGGGGGTGTTAAGACTGGTAATGGGCTGGGCTGGGCTGGGGGGGTGTTAAGACTGGTAATGGGATGGGCTGGGCTGGGCTGGGCTGGGGGGGTGTTAAGACTGGTAATGGGCTGGGCTGGGCTGGGCTGGGGGGGTATTAAGACTTGTAATGGGCTGGGCTGGGCTGGGCTGGGAGGGTGTTAAGACTGGTAATGGGCTGGGCTGGGCTGGGCTGGGGGGGTGTTAAGACTGGTAATGGGCTGGGCTGGGGGGGGTGTTAAGACTGGTAATGGGCTGGGCTGGCCTGGGCTGGGCTGGGGGGGTGTTAAGACTGGTAATGGGCTGGGCTGGGGGGGGGTGTTAAGACTGGTAATTGGCTGGCTGGGCTGGGCTGGGCTGGGGGGGGTGTTAAGACTGGTAATGGGCTGGGCTGGGCTGGGCTGGGGGGGGGGTGTTAAGACTGGTAATGGGCTGGGCTTGGCTGGGGGGGTTAAGACTGGTAATGGGCTGGGCTGGGCTGGGCTGGGCTGGGGGGTGTTAAGACTGTTAATGGGCTGGGCTGGGCTGGGCTTGGCTGGGGGGGTGTTAAGACTGGTAATGGGCTGGGCTGGGCTGGGCTGGGGGGGTGTTAAGACTGGTAATGGGCTGAGCTGGGCTGGGCTGGGGGGTGTTAAGACTGGTAATGGGCTGGGCTGGGCTGGGGGGGTGTTAAGACTGGTAATGGGCTGGGCTTGGCTGGGGGGGTGTTAAGACTGGTAATGGGCTGGGCTGAGGGGGTTAAGACTGGTAATGGGCTGCGCGGAGGGGGGGCTAAGACTGGTAATGTGCTGGGGGGGCTAAGACTGGTAATGGGCTGCAGGGGGGGGGGTTAAGACTGGTAATGGGCTGGCGGGGTTAGGACTGGTATTGGGCTGTGGGCTGATGGGGGCTGTCTGGAAATGGGGTGATGGGGGGTTAGGACTGGTAATGGGCTATGGGGGGATTAGGACTGATAATGGGCTATGGGGGGGGCTAGGACAGGACATGGGCTGATGGGGAGGGGTTACGACTTGAGGTGGGCTGATGTGGTTAGGACTGGTAATGGGCTGTGGGCTGATGGGGGGGGGGTTAGGACTGGCAGTGGGCTATGGGGGGCTGACTGGAAATGGGCTGATGGGGTTAAGACTGGTAGTGGGCTGATGGGGGGATAGGACTGGTAATGGGATATAGGGGGGATTGAACTGAAAATGGGGTGATGGGGGGTTAGGACTGGAAGTGGGTTGATGGGGGGCTAGGACTGGTACTGGAAATGGGCTGTTGGGGGGAGCTAAGATTGGAAATGGGCTGTGGTGGGGGGGCTTGAATTGAAATGGACTCATGGAGGGGCTAGAACTGGAAGTAGGCTCATGGGGGGGCTTGGACTGGAATTGGGCTGAGTGGAAGGGAGCTAGAATTTGACATGGGCTGATGGTGGGGCTAGGAAATGACTAGAAATGGGCTGATGGGGGGCTAGGATTGGAAATGAGCTGATGAAGGGACTCAGACTGAAAATGGATGGGGGAGCTAGGACCGGAAATGGGTTGATGGGGGGTAGGACTGGAAATGGGCTGATGCAGGAACTAGAAGGGAATGGATGCTTGGTGAAACTGGAACTAGAAGGTAGCTGATGTTGGGGGAGGATTAGAATGGGATGGGGCTGGGAGAGTAAAATGGAGAGGGGAAAAATATTTTGTGTGGGAGGGATGAAAAATCTACAATTGGCCGGTTATTGGGAGAGTAAGTGGAGATTGAGGATGGAGGGGTAAAATTTGTGTGGATGAAATAGGAATGAGGAAAGAGCAAAAGGAGAAAGATTAGTATGTTAAAGCAGATGTAGAGAGAGAGAATGGAAAAAAAAAACTAGGAGAGAAGAAAGAACAAATGGACAGCAGACGATGGAGAGTTAGCAGAAAACATGAAGAAACCAGAAGAAAGTGGCTGGAGCAATTGCAACTGAAAAAAAATGCACAAAAGGTAGAAAGATATCTCTTTATTTTGAATTTATTAACTGGAATATGAAAGCTCTGGGAAATGTGCATCATTAACGTCTGCGCTTTGTTTGGTACAAGAGGAAATTAATTTATAGTTTTATTTCTACAGTGGTGTTGTACATTCCAAGTTTGGCTTTTGGGGTTCCCAGTTTAATTATTGCCTTCCTGTTTCTAAATTGTGATTCCTTGTTTGATGATGGTCTATGTTCTGCATGTGTAACTGAGCTGAGGTATTCTGTTTATGTAATTCCTATTTGACATTGCCACTTGTTCTCTTTCCCAGTATTCTCTGAAATGTATTGGTTTAATATTTGCAGTGTTGCCTTTTGATAGGTAGGGTTAGGGTATGGTGCTTTGTGAGTCCTGGTAATGCTGTCAGGATATGGCGGGTTTGCTATGGGTTCTAAATGGGCAGCGTTTGTAGTAGTTCCTAATGTGCCTGGCGGTTGGCACTGGATTATAGTAATGTAGAAATCTTTTAGTCTTTCTTTATCCATACCCTCATTAAGAGACATGTTTACTAAAAGTTAGTGTATGGTAACATTATGCAAATATTTATGCAAATAAGGCCACTTATGCAAATGAGACCCCGCACCGAGTCTCCGCACATGGCCCCGCACTCCCCTTGGGCCGCCCCTGGTTGTCGGAGTGCTTGGCAACCCCTGGAAGGTGGGCTTGGTATGTGTAATGTGGCAGGGGACGCATCTGGTCGCTGCTTGGTTTGGGGGGCGGCTTCGGGACATTAATGTCGCCAGTGCTGGCGGAGGGATCCCGGAGGTCCGGGATCCGGAGCTCTAGGCCGCACTGGGGCTGGGGCGAGGTGCCTTCGACCTGACATTAATGTCCTCTGTGTCGGTGGCGGGATCCCAGAGGTTTCCGGGGTCCGGAGCCTTAGGCTATACTTGGGCCGGGGGCGGGGTGCCCCCGACCCAGACATCCCCTGCTGACGTTTGCTAATTACATGGCGAGGTCGGGGAAAGGGGATTAGGAAGATTGCGGTTGGCATGACCGCGGAGAAGCGGAGGCAGGGTCACCTTGCTAATAGCATGGCTGGTGAGGCATTGCTCTGCTGTTTGGATTGTTGAGGATTATTCTTGGACTGTAATGTTCGGTATGTTATAAAGTTAATAAAGCTGCGACCGGTGCTTTTCCCAAGAGTGGTGTATGTGTGTATTCTGTGGGAATGGAGGGTGGAGCTATATGGGGGGGGGGGTGGGGTGGACAGTTAGAGGGGCCCGGAGCACCATGTCCGAGCTACCTCGGTTAAGGCAAGGCCGCGGGGCAGGGTCCCGGCGGCCGAAGGTAACCGGGTGCTCGGCCGGTGTGGGGACCCTGGCCCGTGGACGGCATCGGCGGGGGGGGGGGGGGGGCTGAGGCACGATGACGTTCTGGGCGACAGTAGCATTGATTGGCTCCAACCACGTGCAGGAGCGTGGTGGAGCCCGGGAGGAGGGAGGCGTGTGGCGTGGCTGGGGGAGGAGCAAGGAGGCAGCAACGGCTGCTGAGGCTCCTGCTCCTCCTCGGGGAGGATGCCGGCTTCCCTCCCTCCCTCCCTATGTTAGGGATGTGGGGGGGGGGATGAAGGGGTGTCGCAGCTGGGGGGGGCGGGATCCCGGAGGTTTCCGTGGTCCGGAGCCTTAGGCTATACTTGGGCCAGGGGCGGGGTGCCCCCGACCCGGACATCCCCTGCTGACTTTTGCTAATTACATAGCGAGGTCGGGGAAAGGGGATTAGGAAGATTGCGGTTGGCATGACCGCGGAGAAGCGGAGGCAGGGTCACCTTGCTAATAGCATGGCTGGTGAGGCATTGCTCCGCTGCGGGTCACCTTGCTAATAGCATGGCTGGTGAGGCATTGCTCCGCTGTTTGGATTGTTAAGAGGATTATTCTTGGACTGTAATGTTCGGTATGTTATAAAGTTAATAAAGCTGCGACCGGTGCTTTTCCCAAGAGTGGTGTATGTGTGTATTCTGTGGGAATGGAGGGTGGAGCTATATGGGGGGGGGGGGGGGTGGACGGTTAGAGGGGCCCGGAGCACCATGTCCGAGCTACCTCGGTTACTAGTTTGAGATTGGAATTTTCTTTTTAATTAGGAAAGCTGATCTTGTTCTTCTGATAATTATTCATTCTATTTCCTTTCATGCATCATTGTAGTACTTCTCTTCATCTCATCTTGCTGCATTTTGGAAATCTCTGTTCCATTATTACCTCTCGTTCTCCTCTTTCTTTAGTTTCTCTGCATTTCTGAGATTTTCAGAGTTCCTGCAGTCATCCATTTTGGCTATTTTTGCTTTTTCACCTTTTGATGAGACTTTTTACATTCTTCAAACACAACTTTCTTGATGTCATCCCATAGCCTTTCCGATACTGTGTCATTTCTATCCAAAGTGACAAATTTATTTTGCAGTCTTTAAATTCCAGTGATATATATTTAAAATCATTCTGTACTACAGTCAGTTGGATCACCTTTCTTTAGTATTGGTATAAACACAGATCTTTTCCAGTCAGTTGGCCATGATGTTGTCTTCCAAATTTCCTGGCAGAGCCTTGTAATTATGGTAACAGCTGCATGAGATTGCTATAATACGTTGATGGGAATGCCATCAGTGCCTGGTGCTTTGTTTTTTGATAAGATTTTCAATGCTGCTTTGACGTCTTCTTTCATTACCAGTGGTTCCGGATCATAAGGTACAGGCTGAAACGGCTGTTGGTCCACTTGATCTTTATCATATAATAACTCTGTATATTCTTTCCACCTTTTCTTGATCTTCTCAGCATCATTTCACATGGATCCTTGAGCAGCTTGTAACATTCCAATTCAAGGCTGGAATTTTTTCTTTATTTCTTGTAGCTTTAGGAAAGCTGATCTTATTCTTCCTCTAGTAGTTTCTGATTCTATTTCCTTGCATTCATTGTAGTACTTATCCTTGTCTTGTCTTGCTGCACGTTGGAAATCTCTGTTGAGTTCTGCCTCTCTTTCTCCTCTTGGGCACACTTGAAGCCGAAGCTTGTCGCTTCGAAACGTGCGCGTAGTGCCTGAGCAGATAAGTGTGGATCTGTTTTAAGTTTTGAAGTTTTGAGTGAAATCATGGACAATGTTTAATAGAAAATAAAATAAAAAAGGGGCATGTACTGCGTGAGGTGTAGAGGTGTTTCCTCTTCGCCTTACGGTTTATACCCGACAAAAATTTGATGGTGATTGCAGTTGGGGATTAGCGGTATTCTTTTGATTATTTGATTTTTTGGAATACTTGCGCTATTGGGAATTTTTGTTTTTGAATTGTTTCGTTCTCTTTCTCTTCTGGCTTTAGCTACATCATCATGGATGTGAGATGGATCCTTGAAAAGATTAAAGCATACCAAAGGGATATCTATATGTGTTTTATTGATATAGCAAGGCTTTT
The DNA here is from genome assembly GCA_033557465.1 of Ichthyophis bannanicus. Lineage (NCBI taxonomy): Eukaryota > Metazoa > Chordata > Amphibia > Gymnophiona > Ichthyophiidae > Ichthyophis > Ichthyophis bannanicus. The sequence continues at coordinate 426,856,497 of CM066035.1, read as the reverse complement.
GACTGTGTAAACCTTGAGAAACTATGGGCCACATTAAGAAGCATGGGTATACCAGGACACCTGGTCATTCCCTTGCACAAACTTTATATTAATCAAGAAACAATAGTTCAAATGGAACAAGAAGAAACAGAATGATTTAAAATCAGCAAAGGTGTATGACAAGGCTGCCTACTTTCCCCCTACCTGTTTAATTTATATGCAGAACAAATCATCAGAGAAGCAGGACTGTATGAAGACAACAGAAGTGTGAAGATTGGTGGTAGACTCATCAACAACCTTCGCTGTGCTTGTGATAACACATTACTGGCTGAAAGTGAAGATGATCTGAAATATTTGCTTCTCAAGATCAAAGAACAGTCTTAAAATAGACCTGCAACTTAATGTAAAGAAGATAAAGATCCTGACAACTGGAAAAATGAATAAGTTCATTGTTGATGGAGAAGAAATTGAAATAGTGGACAACTTTAACCTACTTGGATCAATTATCAATAAAGAAACAACAAGCAGTCAAGAAATCAGATGACACATTACTCTTGGCAGAATGGCTATGAAGGACCTAAACAAGATTCTCAAGAGCAGAGATAATATTTTCAATAATGTCATATGGATGTGAAAGTTGGACAGTGAAAAAGATAGACAGGAAAAAAATTGATGCCTTTCAATTATGGTGCTGGCAACGAATACCGTATTTACCATGGACTGCCCCAAGAACAAACAAGTTAGTACTATAAGAGATCAAACCTAAGCTTTCTTTAGAAGCTTATGCCCACACCGCTGAAATAGAGTTCAATCTGACCACTCTTGAAAAACAACATCTTGATTGCACATCCCCAAAGTCATATAGACCAATCTCCAAGATCCCTTTTATTTAGAAGATAATAGAAAAAACAGGTACTTATGACCTGGATTGGCCACTGTTGGAAACAGGACACAGGGCTTGATGGATCTTGGTCTGACCCAGTATGGCATTTCTTATGTTCTTAACCAGGCATTTGTCATATTTGGACCAACACTATGGAGTGCCCTACCTCCAGATCTAAGAGGATGTAATTAAAGACATTTCTCTTCCAAGATTACTTTAACACAATCTCGGCTCCAGAGACACAAACTATCTAGCAGGCTCTAAATAAACCACTATCTACACACAATATTAACAGACTAAAGATCTGCATAATGTATAAAATTTGATTGTTGCATCTCCAAATTACTTTTTTCATAGATACTGTTCTGTTTCACTGTACAATAGAGTGCATCTTTATAACCTGTTAGATTTGTTGGTTCGCTGTAAACCGCTTTGGATGCTAGAAGGCAGTACAAACATAAATTTAAATAAATAAGTGCGTTATTGCATTAGCACACTAACATGCATTAACACCTGTAATTATCACAAATCCTGTTTTTTGGAATGGGACAAACTTATTTATTTATTTATTTATTTATCAGTATTTGTTATACTGCTATTCAAAAATATAATATTAAATCTCATTACAATTTACAAACAGGAGCATCCAGTAAACAAATAAAACTATAAGGCAATTAACATAAACAGAATAGTCTAGTACCTGGTATAACTAAAATAAGTTCAGTCATTTTACTAGCATTAGCCTATTAACACAGTAGTAGGACCAATGTTAGGCATCCAGGGGCCAGAGACAGAAACTGGTGAGAGGGCCCCAAGTTTTAGGGTCAGCTAGAAGCATGTATGAGTTCCCCTGTGGCATGGGGACCTAGGGCAATTGCTCTCTTTGCCACCTTCTCACACTATCTCTGTGCATTAGAACCCTTCAGTAAATCTAACCTATAGTCTGTTCCACACAAATTTTACTAAAATTCATGAATGACGAACTGCTACAATACAAAAGCATGCAAAGTAGCTCATTATTTATGAATCTTTGAAAATCAGAACACAAAAACCTGTTTGCCTGACTGTTTTTGCAGAAAAGATAACCACACTTCCATAGGTGCAGTTCTCATCGCTTGCAAAGTGTCTGGAGGAAACTTATGTGCATACGTTTTTTATTGGTCTAATTTCATAGAAACACTGGTAGAAATCCTGTACATGGAAAATTGCTGTTTTAGTACTAAGTTCATCAACTTTATAGGTTATTTTTATTCATTCCCATTAGCTTTTCTCAATGGCTTGATTTGATTCACTACAATGGATCTACCGATTAAAACAATACCAGTACTGCTGTCGCTTCTCTCTTGTCTCTCTCCCTTTCTCCATCCCCTTCTATTTCTGCATCTCTCCATCCTCGGGCTGGTTTGGCAGGATGCCATCAAGCACTTGATATTGATATTTTGTGGCATTCATGTTGAGAAGTACTTTAGTTAAGCAACAGGAACAAGAATATTAATGAAGCTGGCCTTGGCATTGCTAATTACACTGATATAAAGTAAATTTACTGCATGTAACTTGTGTGATATGAATGGTAACAAGCATCAAAACCTTTAAATGACATTATCAGATAAATTAAGAAGCAATATACAGAAACTACATGTTGTATTTTAAAATAAAATTCTATTGTGCAGTGTTATCACTCACATTGCCATGCCATTGTTTGGTTTCCAAGGTGGGTGTTAATCGAATGCAGGCTATAAGTATTCCCAAAGTTAAGCAGATTGAGATTATAAATGAACTCTCAAGAAGAACCTAGATGAATGGTACAATGCATTAATCTAAAATATATGTTTTTTTTTTATGGTGGAGAGGGGATGTCTCTATATGAACTTAATGTCAGGTTCTGCTAGATTTTAAAAAACAATCAGGTTTGAACTGGTAACTAACCCTTAATGCCGCACTTGTTCTCTACAACTTAATAAATGCCTAAGGAAATGCAGATTTGGTTTACCAGCATGATCTATGTGTCACTAAAGGCAATGATCTAATGTGCTATGGAAATTTTTTTGATGCATATTAGGAGCAGTTGTTTGCCGTGGTGTCTGGCTAATCCTGTTTCATTTATCAGCCTCACTGTCAACACCATCAAATGATCAGGTCAGCTTTCTCTAGGAAATGATATAATAGCTTTCAAATGGGCAGGATTATGGGCCCATGAATGGATCCTTAAGATTCCATGCATTTAAATTCAAATAAAGGCAAGAGTTCAAATAGCACCCTCTGACTTCGCTATGCAAAATACCTTAGCTTCACTACTTCACTTTCAACATGAGAAATGTACTGGGCTTATCTTATTCTTTCTGATATTGGGAGAAATTTTATAAAGGCTTTTTCACACCTATAAGGCAGTGTGCATTTTTAAAATGCCGTTTGTAAAATTACTCCCACATGAAAGTACGCATGATAACTAGAATTTACATGCTTTTACATGGCATGCATGTAGACAAGTTAGGGAGATATTTTGAGGGGAGCACTGAAAGAGTTGTGATCTACCTATACATACATTTTTGCCTGCATCCAAGCAGGTGCAAATGTACAGGGGCTTCATCACCCATGCTGTCTGCAGGATCAGTACTGATATTTTATAAAGACAGAGGCGAGCAGGCATAAATGAGCGTGGTTTCAAATTAGCTGCTATTTCTGCCAGATTTGTTCTAGTATTTTATAAAGACACATACAGTAGGCGCCTATGTGTCTTTATGAAATAGGTTAAACATAAGCATCTGCATGACTTTTCACACATAGGCGATCTGTTAGGAGAGCTGGACGGCATCGGTTGTGTGCCTATTTTATGAAAACAAGCAGACACCCATGTGTCTTTCTAAATATTAGCTTAAATTTGGCAGAGATTGCACCTAAATTGGAGGCCCGAACATTACACCTACTTAAGAGCACACAGATTATAATCTGAAGTACGCACAGAAATGATGGTATTTTATAATCTATGCGCGTGCTTCGTGACTGCCTGTGCTCCACCCAGACCACACCCCCAGCAATGCCTACTGTATGCACGTGCACGCCATCGTAGGTATTTAACACCCAGCACAATTTAATAAGAGTCATTTTACTTGCATATATTGCCACATATGTGAGAAATTACTATATAAATTTACCCCATTATGTCAAATTATACTATCATTATATTCAGAAAAAGGTTCATTAAGGGGATTATTTTAGAAGCATTCTCATGTCTAAAAAGCAGCATTGACACAAGCAGATTGGCATACACATGTAAATGCCATTATAGAGCAGGCTTTTTTGAGATATGGGGAATGCTCACCATGTCTATTTTCACTGGGGGAATGGTGGAGATGGAGAGAGTTACAGTGCACATTTAGATTCTCCATTTCGTTTGGGGAATCCATGTCTCATTGCCAGTTTATAGATGACCTCAACATTTACATCTGCTCTAGGCATGAATAAATGCCTGCTTGCAGGGACAGATGTGAATGCTGAGGTCAGCCCTACCACCCCAATAACAGCTTGACCTTGGGTACCCCCCATTGTCGCCCCCAGACTCTACCTCCTACCCTATCCCCCAAAGCCCCCATCTCTCTCAAAGCAGCTCCAATCCACCCAACCTCCCCCTAAAGCAACTCTCATCCCCCAATACCCACTGATGCACCTCTCATCCCCCGATCCCACCAGATGTAAATAGACCAAACCCCCTCCCTGGCAGCTCCAGTCTCTTCCTCCCCCAAAGGCTTGCTCACAACAAATTCCCCCTATGCTACTTTCCAAATAGCCATAGCACCCCTAGTGGCCCCCACTGGCAAATCACCTCCTTTTCACACCCCAGTACCCAACCCCGGGTTTATAATGGATCATTGGTGGATGATGGGAGCAGGAGGATACCCACTCACTCCTGCTTAATACTCAGTCAAATCCAAAATGGTAGTACTGCACTAGGGGTCATTAGCACCATTTTGGATCTGATCATATGGTGAACATGAGTGAGTAGGCTCCACTCCTGCTCTTTCTGCCCACCACTGACTCCCCAATAAGCCTAGGTTTGGGGATCAGGGGTGGGGGCAGTCTGTGGGGGTGGGGGCCACTATGGGTTGTTAAGGTTGTTTGGGGTGGGTCAGGTAGAGTGCGTTCTGTTGCAGGGGAGCCTTTGAGAGAGAGAGGTATTGCAGCTCCTGGGAGGGGGGGGGGGGGGTTTGGGAAGATCAGAGGATGAGAGCTGTTTCTGAGGGGGGATGGGGGATGGAACTGCTTCAAAGGGTGGTAGTTGAGGGATTAGAGCTTCAAGGGGTTAGGGGGCATAGACACCATGCTTTGGTGTAAAGGTAGGAGTAGGAGGTAGATTCGGGGTGAGCTGTAGGGAGGGGTGTCCGAGATTGGGGCAGTCATTGGGATGGGGGGGGGGGGGGACAGACAACCTGTGGTGATGAACCTGCTATACTGTCTTTGTCAGAACAGAAATTTTAAGAGACTGCACTCACTCATATGTGCATGTGGGGTTCTGCAGCTTTTATTCCCTTTTTATTCCTACTTTATTCAAACTTCTAGTAAAATACTGCCATAATTCTCTGTGTCCTGTCATGGACATGTGAATTCTCCTTTCTATGTCCTTTCCAAAATGTGCCTTTATTTCAACTAAAACACTGTACGTTGAAAAGGGATTGTTCATAAAATAAAGCTACATCAGAGACAGAAATTCATAATAAGGGCCCCCAAGCAAACTATCTGGAAAGGTCCCTAGAGCGGGGAGGGGGGGTGGAGGGGGGGGAATCTACCTCAGAAAATACAGGAACAGCTATAAATAGGCCCCTTTTTCACTGGGCCCCCTTGTAGTGCCACATTGTTGCACTACTAGGCCTTCAAGCAGATAGTGCCATCTCTTGAGGTAGCATTATTGGCCACCACAATCGAGCCTGATTTTGACAGTAACCATGTGGAAAAGGTTTTGCATGTTGGCTGTCAACCATTGCCACTCCCTCTCCCTGCCCCGATCCCACCCCAACACCCCTGCACCACATGAAAACCAGATATAGGCGAAAAGTGCCCGTGATATCTGATTTTCTTATGCGTTACCTGCTACCGCGTGGTGATAAATCAGTGTTAGCCCCACGGTAGCAACTAATACACTTTAGTAGATATACCCCAAAGTATTATTCCAGGATCCATGCCTGAATCCAATCTAGATAGAGGAATGATTAAGGAGAGGTGAAATGAAACTTAAAGATGAGAGACCAATAGTTGGTTAAGAGCAAATATAGAAAATACTAGTAAAATAGGCATATAGATGCTGTAAGAAAGAGCTAGAAATGGATACTCATAACTGGCTGTGAAGAAGACAGCAGAAAATTTCTATACAGAAGGACACAAGAAGGTAGCATGTCTCAGTCATTGAAAATTTTGGGACCCATTTTCCGAAAATGTGGTAAGTTTTTGTACTTATCACATACACAGTACACATGGCCTGTACCCCTCACCTTCTTTCTCTGCCCGGCGCCACAGTCCCCTGCCATCCAGTGGAACCTATTCCACCTTGGAGGTGGAATAAGTCCCCCATTTCTGTGGCTGACCCTGGAAGTACAGGGCTGACCTCAGAATCGTCCCTGTACATCCAGGGTCACTCTCTGCCTACTGCATGCTCTCATGACACCTCTGTCCCGCCCCTTCCCTCCAACAAAGAGAACTCCTCTTATAAAATCGCCTGTTCATATGGGGGGCTCTGTCCCCAGCAGGTTGCCAGACTGTTTAGCGGGTCTGGACATCCAGACCCACTAAATGGAGTTCAAAATAACCCCCTAAGTGAAAAGACTGTGTGTTTTCAGTGGTGTGACCACCATGTTCCCTACAGTCAGTGAACAGAAATATTCCTTACCACTTGTTACAGTCATTCAAGGTTAGCATTAAGTGCATCACCAAAAAATGCTGTAACATTAAGGGCACCCATGTGAGCTACAAATTGACAGCACACGATAAGTACTGCACACTAACTACAATGCACAGTCCATGTACACTCTTCACCCATACCCCCAGTCCCCGCTCCTTCATGCCTTCAGCAATTAACATCAGTTTTTACCACATTGGCTGTTTTTAACACATGGTAGCTGTTAGGGATGTGCATTTATTTGAAACAAAAAGGGAAATATCAATGAAGTTTTCTATTTCATTTTTATTGGAAACATGGCACTGAAAAATCCAGAATTTAAGTTTTCCTCCTCTGTTTCCTCACTGGCCTGGATGGCCTCAAACCTTTGGGTTGGAAAGCAAACAATAGCCACCAGATCTCCATAGGGGCTAGCTCTTGCAAGCATTGCTGTATTGCTGGGACAATCGGGAAACAGGAAGGCAAATCACTAATAGTACAGAAATGCTTCCAAGAGCCAACCAGCCAGCGGTTTATGACCAGCCTCTAACTGCAAGGAAAAAAGAAAATCCAGCTAGACATTGTATTTGCCTCAAACCTCTAGTAACCTTTCAGCTATGTTTCTCATTTGGGCAGCAGCCAGCTATAGCTACTTCATTTAACAAAATTGCACTGAAATGAAAAATTTGAAAAACAAAAAAGAATTCTTGTATTTCAGATGATCTTTATTCCCGATTGGTCCAAAGTAGTCTGCAGCTCTATGCAGGGGCATAGGGCATTAGTGCACAGTGGTTCACCTGTACCACCATTTGAGAAAAACAAATGTGCAGTGAACCAACAACATGAGACTATCAGGTTCTGACAGATACATAGATATAAAAACACCTCCAGTGCTTCAAAATTACTTCATATCCACAATGCATGGATTTCACCTCTAACCCCAAGTCAAGGTAAATTATATTTCAGTACAGTAGCAAAGTTCATGATCCAGAGAGCTTACAGCCAAGGTTTGTACTGTAGGCAGTGGTTGGTGAAGACACTGTCCAGGGTTACAAGGTGTGTCAGCAGGATTTAAACCTTGGATTCCATGTTTCTCAATAACCATATGCCCGGCTTAGAGGCCCCTTACCCCACTGCTTGGGGTGAGAGGATAGGGGTGGTGGTGTGTGGTGGATAGGCTAGAGTAGATGGCGGTTAGAGGGCTGAGAAATGGGGAGGGGAGGGGGAGCAGCACAGAGTAGGGGGTTGTTTGGATTTGAAATCCCTTTTCAGTGTTGGGAAGGGATTTCATTGAGTCCAAACAAGTGACGTGGGGTGGGGAGAATGGGCCAGAACAGAGGTATTTTACCTGCAGGAGGCTGGCTCCTTCCTCTCCCCTTTGGTGTGGCTGCGTGCTCAGCGGTGGGAGTAATTTTTATAATAATTTTTAGTTTGGGGTTTTTTCCTTACCATGCTTATGTTCTTTATCTTCAGTTCTTGCGACCTCGCTGATGCCACATAAGTGCTGGTTGAAGTCTTCAGGACCCACCGCAGCATTGATGGTTCAAGTGCTTGAGTCCCCAATGAGTATAGGGGGGTATCGGTCTTTGCTTCAGCTGTGGTGGCAGATGGGTCCACGGCTGGAGTGTCAGTTGCCATGCCTGTGGCTGGAAGGGAGGTGCGGGATTCAGCATGGGAGCCTTTGGTGGCTATTGCTTGTCCTCCTGGCATTGCTATGCTGGCTGTGATCCCAACATAGCCTTCACGGGGTTATTGGAAGGCTCCTGCTGGGTCAGTGCATGGGCAAAGGAAGAGGAGGGTTGCTGACCCATGCAGCAGCAGTGAGCTGCCGGGCCTGGGGATGGCATTGGGTTGCCTTGCCTACAAGGCGGTGGTGAGTTGTCAGGTCTCCAGAGCAATTCTGTGCTGGCGAGCCTGGCCGATAGTGGAAGGCAGAGTTTGAGACACACCATCTCTGGCTCTGGGTATGCTATGGGAAGGCTCAGAGAGAGACCTGGGCCTGGTAGTGGATACAGGGGCTCTGGACCTACCTCTCCCTTGTGTCCTATGGTCCCTGTGGATAGGGGGCCATGGAGGGAAAGGAATGTGTGCATATTCCTGTACTCTCACACATGTCTGGTTGAGTGGGAGAAATGGTGGGCACCCTGTACTGTGGGGAGGGAACAGTCAGAGCTGGATTGGTTGGACCCCAGGTCAGTTCATCCATAGGCCATTTGAGGGTCTATGATGGGTCCCTTGCTCATACCTGGAGAGTTCCTTGAGGGCAAGGGCAAGGAGGTTGAAGGTCCATGACTAGTGAGGAATAGCCACAGCAGCTCCTGGCTGACTATCAGGCAGCTACTTTATGGGCCATTGGGGGGGGGGGCAGGGTTCTTCCCCCACATCTTGGTCAGGATGGTTGGCTGAGTTGGCAGCTCACTGGGCATCTACTGTGATCCCCGGCTATGCTGTTCCTTTTCTTCCATCACAGGGAGCTCTGGATGCTCAGCAGCAAACCTCTGTGGCTGGTGGTGACTGGGGATGAGCGTCCAGTAGCGGCAGTCTAGATCAGCCAGATGCGGGACCGAGACAGAAGAAGCAGCTGTCGGCGGAGGCCACGGATCAACAGCTGGGGACGTTGAGGAGTGCCCCAGTTCCAGTTGAACTTAATGGGACTCACCATCCAGGTAAGACCAGAGTTAGTGCTGAGTATGGCAGATAGGATGGCTGGGTGGTAAACCCCCACCTACTAGGGCACTGGGGAAGGCCCCTAGGAAGTGTAAGCACTCACAGTGGCACTGTAATGGATCAGATTGTTCATCCTCTTCCTCGAGTTCTGATTCTTCTTCGGCTTCTGATGAGCTTGAGGCACCAGGCACTATAGCAGAGGTGAATGTAGGGGCAATAGGTGGCGAGATGCCCGCGTCAGTGACATTTATGGAGAATTGGGAGAGGGGTTACTCATGCTTTGCGGTGCAAGATTTGGAAGCGCAAGTACATAGAATTTTTTTCTTTAGCTCAAGAGTATGAAGAGTTCAGGTGATAACAAGAAAAAGCATAAGGAAGAGGAGAAGTCTGGGCAGTTCAAGAAAGTGTCGTGGAATGTAATCAGCTGGACTAAGGCCTTCCTGCACTTAGCAAGCGTTTGGGGGCACCACATGCTGGGGCAGTATGGTCTTCTCCTAGCTTATGCGGACTCTATTCTTGAGGCTTTCCAGACTCATGAAGGCTAGGCATGGCTTAATGATGATGAAAAATTCTATGATAAGGTGGAGAAGAATTAGCATATGCTGTGTGGGACACAGGATATCAATCTTTGGCTGACTCATATGTCTGTCAGGATGGGTTCAGTGGTGAGCAGAGTGGTGAAGGGGTGCCCAGCGACTACCCCAGTGGGAGGGGCATTCCTTTTGGTGAGGGGCAGGCGGCCCCCAGCAGGGGAAGGGTGGGGGTGGTGGGAGTGACATCTGTTGGAGGTTCAACAAGTCATCCTGCTCATTCCTTGACTGCAAGTTCCAGCATGCATGCTTGTTGTGTGGGACTGCACATGCCACCTCTAAGTGCAGCCGAAAAGGGGCCACTGGGACCCCTTGCCCAAGTAAGTAATTTAGTTCCTTTCCAGAGGGCCTTTACTCTGGTTCACGTTGAGGCTATGTGCCTGTGATTAGTAAGTTATGGGAGGAAGAAGGACAGGGTTATTTTGGAGAAGGGATTTGATTAGATTTTTTTTTATTCCATTTCAGGGGGTGGTGATTAGTACTGTGGCAAGGAATATGCCTTCTGCACAGTGCTTTTCAGAGATAGTGCAAGTGAAGCTCATAGTGGAGTGCGAGCTCTGTCAGATTGCAGGCCCCTTTTGCGAGTGCCCAATTCCAGTTTTTGTGGTTTCCCCCTTGGGAGTGGTTCCCGAGAAGGAGCTGGAGAAATTTTGCCTGATACACAATTGGAGTTTACCCCGGGTGGTTCCATGAATGATCATCTTCCAAGGGAAGCGTGTTCAGTCCGTTATACTTCTTTTGACTGCACTGTGTCTCTTGTCCACCAGTGTGATCCATGAAGGTGGATATTGAGTCAGCTTTCCTCCTGCTTCCATGCCATCCATCAGCCTTTCATCTGCTGGGCTTCATGTTTGAGGGCCTTTTTATTTTGACAAGTTCATGCCTATGGGTTGTTCCATTTCTTGTGCCTCTTTTGAGAAGTTCAGTAGTTTTTTGCACTGGGTCCTGGTGCAGTGTTCCAATTTATCTAATGTGGTGCATTATCTGGATGATTTTTTGTTCATCAGGCCTAATCAGACTGGGACTTGTGTTTTACTACTGGACTGCTTTATGTCCTTTGCTTGGGATTTTGGCATCCCATTGGTGTCAGACAAAACTGTGACAAAGCTATCTTTCTTGGGTATTGAGCTGGATACTGTTGCTGTGGTAGTGAGGTTACCCGCAGATAAGGTTAGCAAGCTGCCAACTTTGGTGGCCTCTGTGGGGTCCACCAGCAAGGTCACATTGAAAGAGATTCAGGGGCCCTGGTTGGGTTAGTGAATTTCACATTCAGGATTATTCTGATGGGCCGTACTTTTTCTAGGCATTTGACTCATGCCATGTCTGGGATGACTAAGCCATTTCATCACATCAGAGTGTCTAAGGGGATGCGCAGGGACCTTAGGATGTTGGATTCCTTCTTGGCTGAGTTTAATGGGACTTCGATCCTGCAGCTGGATGATGGCTCTAATGTCAATTTGCAGCTGTTTTCTGATGCGTCTGTGGGGTTAGTTTTTGGCATACATTTTCAAGGTGTCTGGTATGCAAACCTATGGCTGAGTGATTGGCATGCATTGGGTTTGACTCACAATATCAAGTTCCTCAAGCTCTTTCCTATTGTGGTAGCCTTGGCAATTTGACATGGCTGCCTTCACGACTGTCATGTCGTCTTTGGGAGTGATAATGCATCATTGATTGAAGTCATTAGCCATCATTTCCCTCATTGTTTGCAGATGGCTGTCTTGATGAGTGAATTTGTATTGTCCTGCTTGCACTTTAATGTGACTGCAAGGACAAGACGAGTACTAGGCTGTGTTAATCATATTGTTGACTCTCCCACTTCAAATGATTCCTTTTTCGAACACTGGTGCTGGGAGCAGAGGCAGAGGGTATGGCAGTTTCAATTCACCTATAGCAGCTTGGCCTCCAAGAATAATGGCTCTACTGCAAAAGTATGTTCCTCTTGCCACTTGGGATTCCTATCTCAGGGGTTTTTGAAAGGTTGCTGAATTTTTGGGAGTCAGATATTGGCAGGGTGGGAGGGTTTCTGAGGATTTACTAGGCTATTATATTGTTTGTGCTAAGTGAAGATGTATATCCAAGGCATCTATTTCTTCTCACTTGGCAGGGTTCATCTTTTTTGGGAAGGCAGTGGGTTGGGGAAATCCGATGGCAGGGTTTCTGGTATGGTGGTTTTTGATGGGGTGCGAATAGTCTTCTCTGATGCCTCATGACTCCAGAAGGCCGATTTCTCGTGAGCTTTCAGTCAGGTTGTGCAAAGGGCGGCAGGCAGTGACTGTCTCTGGATTTGAGGTTGCCCTGTTATGGGCAGCTTTTTGACTGGCATTTTTTGGGGCCTTCAGGATCAGTGAACTGGTGGCTGACTCTGCTCTGCTCAGTGCCAGCATGTCACTTGAGTATGTATGAGTGGTGGGCACCCAGTTGAGGATTTTGATTCTCAAGTCAAAGACCGATCAGTGTGGAATGGGCATATGGATGGTCCTGAACAGGATTAAGGGTTCAGTTACTTGTCCTGTTGAGAGTCTTCATAGTTACCTAGCCTTGAGGCCAGCAATTGGGGGCCTGTTGTTTGTACATACCAACACTATGCCTTTGATTTTCAGTTCACAGATGTGTTGCGGAAGACCCTGAAGCATGTGAAATATTTCTGTAGCGGGGTGGCAATGAGTGTGGCTGCTGCTGGCCTGGATGACCAGTGATTCATCAGATCGGCAGATGGTGGTCTGGGGCCTTTGCCAGCTATGCCCATTTGTGATGGGGGGTGATTTATTGGGTGCTTATTAATGATGTTCTCTCTTTGCAGATTCTCTGCGGTGTTCTCAGTTGGTGGGCCACTCCTTCATATTCTGGGCTGGACTGCGAACTGCTTCTCGGCCTCTTGGTCCTCACTTGGGATTGGCCTCGGCAGGGTCTCTTTGACCTGGCTTCGTGAGCATGGTATGTACTGGTGCCAGCTCATTCCCCTGTCATAGCACTATGCCCATTTGCGGAGTTGTCTGGCAGGGATCGTTGTTCATTTAGGGGGAAATGACTTGTTTTACTGGACGTGTAAGCAGCAGATCAGGGCAGCAAAAATGTTCTTTGAGAATATAATTTTTTTATTTTCCGGCGCTGTACTTTGTCGGTCAGTCATCATTCCAAGGCCTTCTTGCATGAAGCAGAGAACATAGACAGGGGGTTTAACAAAGATAAACTGCCAGATTGAGCGTTGGATGTTGGAAAAAGGGGTTACCAGATTTGACACCCTTGGATAGAGGTGGACTGTACCAGACTTTACAGTTCAGCTGGGGTTGACCTGACTCTGGTGGGGCAAGATTTATTATTGAATGATTGGCAGGAGACCTTGGAATCTTCAGTGTGGGGTATCTGTCGCTGCTCACAGCTGTAAAAGGTGTGGGGGGGGGGGAGGTGGCACAGGGACAGGCTTTACCTGCCCTATACTAGTGGCAGTTACCCTAGCCATTCAGGTTATCACGAGTCTTTTCAGCTGTATGCCGGTGGACTGGGATCAGGTTATCTCAGCTTGAAAGTTGGGGGGGGGGGGGGCAAGTGAAACCCTGGCCTCAGGGGTCCTCACCTGGAAGGTGCTAGCTGCTGCTTGTAATATGCCGAGGCCAGTGATGGGCACTGGAATGCTGCTGGGGAGTACAATGGCAGGGTGAGTGGATATGGTTATACCTTGCTAGTAATATGGCAGGTGAGAAACGTTATCCAGTGAGGATGGAAAGGGGGTTTGTTGCTAATGCAACACACCTTGTCCTGGTTCAGGATATTTATTGACTTGTTATGAGAGTTGAATAAAGCTGCAACCAGCGTTTTCCAAAATTGTTTTGTGATGTTGAGTTTGTAAGGGGGAGGGGGGGTGGAGAGGTGGGGGTGGGGAAAGGGCCTTGGGTTCCGGTTACCTCCGTTACTAACAATTCTGTGACTGTGAGATTAAGACACTTTTGTGTATAACATATGAACTTAAAAGCTTATCCCACTTACATAAATCATTAGCTTCGCTTAATTTGTTTTTGAGCCACCTGGCCTCAGCAAAACTTCCGGTGCACCACAAGATTATGAAGTCACTCTATGCCCATGGCTCATATAAAATACTAACTGGATCTTAACTCCTCCTGTAGAGATTTACTCCAAAGATTTTTTTGCCATGTTCTTCTGCCAGAAATTCTCTCTCTGATAGTATACCTAGATATGGTTTCACAGAATTTCTGTCAGAAGAGCAGCAAGACATCATCACCCATCTGTATTTTTAATTATGAGTATTTCCCTAAGAATTCCTTAGTCCCCTCTTGTTCTGTTTGTCTGTATTAGTAGGTTGTAAGCTCTGTGGAGCAGGGATTCTCTTTTATGTGTATTTGTAAAAGGCTGTTATGCCTATTAGTGCTATATAAGTAAAAGTAATAGTAGTAGTAATCTAGTCAATAGATTCACAAGACAAATAAAAAAAAATCCAGTTCACATTTTACATAGAGCTGCAGGCTAGAAAAACTTTGTGCAATTGGGAAACAGACAGAAAAATGACCAGTAATACAGAAATGTTTACACCAAGAAGACCTGATGGCATAATTGCAAATTGCCTTCTAACCAGAAAGCTAGTGGTTTGGGACCAGCCTCAGCTTGTGAGAAAAAAAAGCCAGTTGGAATTTTATTTGCCTGAAACCTCTAGTAACCTTTCAATTATGTTTTTCATTTAAGAAACATCCACAGCTACTTCTTTAATTAATACAATTGCCCTGAAATGAAAATGTATAAAAATAAAATGAAAAAAGAAGAAAAAATTTATGAAAACGCAATACAATAAAATGAAAACACTTTCAAATGAAACACATTTTTTTGCCTACACACCTTCCCATCCTGACATGGTTTTAAGCATAGAAGGCTGCATCCGGGACCTGGTAGCAGTGACCACTGCATCCAAGAGCACTCCTGTATATCACATTATCCATATACAGCTCTGAATATCAGTGCTAGTGCTGACCTCAGTATCCTGATATTCAGTGCCAGCCACTATCTGAATGCCAGTGCTGAATTTCTGGATTTAATTTTGTTACAGTGGCCATTAAAAAAACCATCAATTGCTAATGCTAAATATTGCCATCTGAAGGTTGTTGCTGTGTGCCATCAAGTCAATGTTGATTCCTGATGACCCTATGGATCGTTGTCAATGTTGTGACTGTCCCCTGGGTTTTCTTGACAAGGTGTAACTGGAATGAGATTGCCAAGGCCTTTCTTCCATACAGTAAACTCACAGCACCTGGAATTTCAAGGTAGTCTCCCATTCAAGTACTAACTAAGTCCGGAGCACGGATGGGGCAGAGGGGCCGGAGGACATTCCCCGCAGCCCGATCCTGGCCTTAGGAGGCCAGATCAAGGGTCAGGCTGCAGGGAATAAGCATTTATTCTCTGGCAGCTGGCATCGCAGCTTTTCAATGGAGCTGCGGTGCCATGGCAACATGATGCCATGGCGCTGCGGCTCCATCAAAGAGCCTTGACTGAGTTAGCCGGAGACAGTCCTGCACATGCAGGCCAGACTGAATCGCAATTGCACGTGCAGGACTGAATCGCAATTGCACGTGCAGGACTGAATCGCAATCGCACGTGCAGGACTGTTCGCAATTCTGATCCCATGGGGCTAGACATTTCATCGCCGTCCAGGATGAAATTGGGCCCCTGATGTTCTCTCATTACATTAACTAAGCAAAATACAAATGAAAAGAAAAATGACATGGTCAGAAAGAAAAATTCAAAAAAATAATTTTTAAAACCATCATATACAAACAATCCACCGTAAATGAGAACAGAATCCAAACCAAATAGTAGCAAGAAAAAGAAAGAAAAATTCAACAATATAGAGAACAGAGACTTGTGAATGGCAGACCATTCCTAAGACCTAAAAATAAATCAGTTGATGCTACATCAGAGAATTCAATCATAGGATTCCCTTCACCCTAATTAGTAATAAATGAAACTTACTGGGAAAGCTAAAAAAAAATGTACTTAAAAGATCTATATTTAATAATATAGTATATGGTTTCTTTGGGAAAAATAAAGCACCCAATTGGACTCCTTCACTCCCCTGTTTAAGAATGACAAACACTTTTGCTGGGGGAACCAAGATGACCGCACATTAACATGGGCTTTTGCTACTCTCCTGCTGCTCTGATCTAATGGCAAAATGTAAAACTATTTCCCTACAGCTTTCCAGAGAGTCGCATTAGCTATCAATTCTCTATTTTGTTTCAAATGCATCCGGGAAATTGCCTGGAAGTTGAGGGGATATCAGTTTGCTATCTTCGACCTCTCACAGTGCACCGGGCCTCAGCCTTGAATTCTTACCAGTGGCAAAGTTTACTTGGCATTCGTCTTTCGTAGATTCTATTGATGACCAACAACTTTCCCAGAATGGATTTTCTGTGTGGTCTCTGGTTGGCATGCTGTTGCCTTTGGGTTTGGATGAGGAGTTCCCTGGAGGAGTTTGAAGGGATGGTATCCTCCTCTTCCCATTCTTCTCAAAAATTTTCTTCTGGTGTGGCAGAGTCTGCAGTACCGTATACTTCGTCTGCCTTTGTTGATGGAGTCAAGACTTGGTTTGTTACTGAATTTCCTGATCCCCGGTTAGGGCGGCCTAAGAGTTTTGGAGTGAATAAATCTGCTGAGCTGTCTCTGAAGGAATTTTTACAATGAAACATACAAGGTAAATTGCTTAACTCTAATCCTCAAGAATTATGGTTGAGAGTGATTCGACCTTGAAAGGATCCTCTATAAATAAAATTTTAAATGCTGTCTCTTATCTGCAGCAACTAGTAGTGGACCAAGTTGGAGTTGAGACAATATGGTGGTTAAATTTGAGCAACATTTTCAACAGTGTGAGGACTGGGTGCACAATTCTATTCAAGCAATTTCTGATAAGCAAACTGAATTAAGGAAGTTCATAATTTAACTGAAACACTTGTCAAAATCTCAGTGGACACTACTCAGAAAACAGAATATATTGAGAATCAGTAAGAATGTCACATTTATTAATTTTCCTAAAGTGGACACAATTTTATTTATTTACATTCTCTTATATACTGCGCTATTCTGCATCAGTGTGGTTTACATTGGACAAACTGAAATTACATTGAACAGGGCATTATAACTTGGAGATAACTATTTTACAGGGAACATGGGCTATGGAGGGTTGAGTGGCTTGCCCAAGACCACAAGGAGCACCTGTGGGACTAGAAACCCCAGTCCTTCTGGCCCAAGGTTGCTGTCCTCAAGTGGGATTTGAACCCCTGACCTTCTGGCCTGAAGTACCTTGCCCCAACCACTAGGCCACTCCTCCACTCTACTGATATGTTTAAATATTACTTTTGTGACGTTCTCTTAGTTCCTGATACTAATTTACCCCACCTACTTCAGCTTATTATCTGCCAGTGAGAAATGCTAATCTAAAAGGTCACCTCAGGTGAATGGAAATGTGACAGATCTGTCCTTACAACTTGTACCAGAATCAATGTCATCTGTTACATTGGTGGGTTATTTTAGCTTTGGAATTAGATCGTGAATGACTTTTTAGACTGCTTTGTTCCCTTCTTGAGATAAGTTTTTGGGTCAAACTATCTGCATGTTTCCTGATGTTTCGTACCTTATTCAACAAAATAGGCAACCATTTCTGATCTCCTAAATTCTAGATATTGGTGCCACCTTTATGTTGAATTATCCTTGTAAATGTCATATTAAATATGATTTCAATGTATATGTTTTTGTTGTAACCAAATCAGTTAAAATCCTTTCTTTGTGCAGAAGGTTACAATCTCGGTCCCATTGAGTGATGTCAAGAATTCAACTGATAGCTTTTGAGCAGTCTGAGTTTCAGATTATAATTTATATATTTTCTTTTGCTGATGCAACAACTATTTTTGGTTTCCCCTTTTTCAGTTTTACTTTTCCATTTTATTTACGGTGACTATTCACTTGAATCATGGTAATTTTTATTTATGGCAATTATCCATTTGGATTATGACATGATTGTTTTGTTAATTTTGGATTTATAGTAGGACTGTTGTGTCTTGTCAATATGTATACTTACAAATATATAAATACACCCAGAAAAATATGCTAAAAAAATTGAATGAGAAACTGTCTCCATCTCTTTTGTTTCTCTTTTACTGCATTAGAAATATGTGAACCTTACAGTTCAGAAATGAATCTTCTCAAATGTCTCAAAAACCTCTGAAGAAGCCAGTCCTGATTGGATCTCAAAGATAAGGAAATGACCAGTGTTGTTGGAATAGCTAGCTGAAAATCAAATGTTTCTAAAAAAGCAGAGGCATTGAGAATATCCACTGAGGGTCCTTCTACACAAAACTCTGACTGCCTCTCCCTTGATCAAGGTAGAAAGTAAATCCTCTATACTGGGAGAATAGCATCAGGTGAAATCTGTAGCATCTCTTGAACATTTCCGTTGACTATTTCTCTAGGTAAAATTGAAGAAAGTCCAGGAAAATGCATCAAATCCAGATTACAACTTGATACATTTTCATGTGCTTCCACGTTGGTATGAAGAGCTATATTATTTTTCATTAGAGTAGTTTCAAAACTTGATCTGTAGATATTTTAGTTTTTCCAATCTATAGATGTTGTTTAAATCTGGTTATCTCCATTCAACATGAAGTGGCATCTTAGAAGGGATATCTAATGAGAATCTGGAATGTCCAAAAATCAGGGAGAATGGCAGCAGTGAAGGGAAGCACGTATAAGTGTCTTCCAAAATTGCTCTTTCTCCACCCTGGAAAATGAATGCCCCATAACTGGTTATGGAGATGGGCCCCATGCAGATTGCAAGGCCGGATGCATGCACAGGTTTAGGCCACTTCACAAATGTGGATGTCCACGAGTTGCACAGCCTCAGAACTGGGTATTTGGATGTGCCAGTATGGGTATTTCAGAAGGGAGGCGATTGTGCTATGAGACTGACATTTCAGGTATTCAAATGTGCAGCAGCAGGCCAGTAATATGTTTGGAGTATGAATATATGCTCAGGTTTCTTCAGGCAGAAAATAACTGTGGTGATGTGAGAGCATTAGGTGCTTTTACCTGGAAGAGTTACATCTATGGAACAACCACTTTTTTTTTACCTTATTTGTGGTCAGAAGCAATATAGGCATGGATGCCTCAACAACCAGGGTCAGACATGCTTGTACCATTCTGAAAAAGCACAGTGACACTGACATGCATCTCCCTTGCTCTACCCAGGTCACTCCTCCTCCATGCCCACGTGCAACATGGACGCTCTTTCACTGGAAACATCTATATAGCCGGCTTCTAAAATGGCTCTAGGGACATTTCCGTGCTTTGTAAGTCTATGTGCCCATTTTCAAATATCCAACTCACGAAAAGGGCTTTTAAAATACCCCCTTAGCCTTTTGAATGTTAACAGCTAAGAAAGTCTGACACAGTTCCAGGATTGCTTGCCGTATAGACTCCAAAGAAAATTATTTTGGTTGTTTTAAGGTAAACTATGGTTGAGGGAAAAGAGACTCCAAATGGGGAAGCTGTTGCTAAGATAGAAGAGACCTGACAGGGAGAAACATTCTCTCTAACCTTTAGGGACAGTCAGAGGAGCAAACCCCAAATTTTCTCCATTCTGTTGACAATGATGTAAACCTTTTAGACTCCACCACCTTCTGTGTGTTTACATTGCATAAACTTCATAGGACCATGATATTCATTTCTGGTCTTCGAGAACCACTAACGGGACAGAGTTTCAGGATATTCCTAATGAATATGCAAATCTCCATCTTGCATATTCATTAGAGATATCCGGAAAATCTAACCTGTTTGTGACCTTTGAGAACTGGGAGTCCATGTTCAGGCATGCTTTCACAAACATGGATGTGCCCGATATGGACGTCTGCGGGGCCGTCTACACAGATGCCCCTGAAATAGTATTCCAGCGTAGGGACAATTCAGAGACATCCAGCAGAGTGCAAACACAACATAAATATTCCAATTACCCCAAAACATTCATTGCGCTTGTGGAGAGTACAAGGGATGCTAGAGTGGCATCTTCTATATATGATCTGAATGTTTTATGGCCCAAACACTTTGACTGTGCCTATTTGTTGCCGGAGCAGGTCTAAATTTGGAGGAGGGTGCAGATGGTCTTGAGTTTTCTGAAATCGAGTGGCGACATCTAAGGTCATCTCCCTGCCCCAGACATGTGTCCTCCACACATACACACACCCACACACACCTGCTTGGATGTCCCTGCACCAAGGATGTCTTTAGAAGCCATTTATGAAATAACTCCGGGGACGTCTCTTTGATTTGGACATCCGCATGCATGTTTTCTGACATCCAGATCCCAACTAAGCCTTTTAAAATGGCCTCCTTAATATACCAAGTAGGTGTTATATAGCCCTGTTATTCATCCACTATAGAGAATTTTCTCTCTCAAAGCTGATTTTCAATCTAGTGACACAATGCATGTCCAGGAATAATCACTTCAAATAATTTACATGAAAATCTCAGCACTAGAAGTGATCCATTTGGAGCATGCTCAGTCCACACCTGGCTAAACCATGATTGAATTCATCACAGGGTGAGTGAAGCATTAGCATTTGGCTTAGCAACCATAGCCTAGACGCATGATATAGCACATTTAATTATTTTTTGCTAATGGGAATGGAAACATTGTAAAAGTGTATAACACCTATTTAATGTACATTAATGTGCTTGATAAATTGGCCCCTTAGTTTGATATTCCTAGTAACTTTGAAAAGTCTATTTATCCCAAGGAATAGTTGTAAGTAGAAAAGCCTCTGTTATTAGTATCAGTACTTTTTTTTATTATTACTATGCAGTGAATATATGGGAGATAAAATGGAGCCTGGGGGAATTACTGTAGAAGTACATTTGCTAGCAGTGCAGCTGCTTTTCAGAAAGTGTCAATATTTCTTATACTCCACCAGCTGCCACCTTCCTCATTCATTAAAAGCAACACATTGGAATGAATCAAGACAGATTCAGGTACAGTAAAAGGCACTTATCACCATTTTATCCCATTAAAATGTAGCCTTCCAGCTATAATGTAGTGAAAGCTGAAATCAGCTTCCTCTCCAGATGTGACATCTTACCTGTGTAAAACAAAGGGTGAGTGGGAAGGATATTTTCCCTGTATGGGCTTCTTATTTTCCTTCATAATCCAGGCTCAGGAAGATTGCTGCCATGCACCAATAAACTGGGACAAGAAATGCTTTTAACATTTAAAAGATATAGCTGAAAAAAATCCACCCTTCAACGTTCACTTTCTGCAGGGTCTTAGAGGCCAAGTGATATATTTTGTAAAGTTTTTGCCATAGATAAACTTTGTTTTACACACAGAAAAGGGCTTTCGTAGAATTACCCCATGGCATTCATGAGAAGTATCCGCAGTGACAAGAAGGTGTTGTGTATAGGCATTCCTGGAGGCATAGTTGGGTGGAGCATGGGCACAATGGAGAAGAACATAAGTAGGGAGTCGATATTCAGCCTACAGTGGTGAGCATTGCTCAAACATCAAATATTTGCAGGCAAAAATGAAACCAGATATTCAGTGCTGGATCCTATCTGGAATCTGGCACTATATATTTGATTTCAATACCAACCATTGTGAGTGTCCAGTTAATTGCAATATACAGTCGCTAACTATATAACATAGGGGCCAATTCAGTTGTGGACATCCTGCCCCTATACGGCCAGTCAAAATTGGGGCGTGCAGTGGTAGCATCCAATTCTGATACCGCGGGGGCTAGATGTGCCTGTTGGATCAGAATCGGGTCTACCGGCCTGGACGTTCAGGCCGGGCACCTATTCTGATTGACTGCACATCCAGCACCTACCAGACTAACTCAGCCAGGTTCCTGAATGGAGTCACAGTGCCATGGCGTCCTGTAGCCATGGCACCGCAGCTCCGTTCAGGGGCCATGATACTGGCTGCCATCAAAAATATTCTTTCCCCACAGCCTGACCTCTGATCTGACCTTCTGTGGCCAGGGGTGGCCTACAGAGAACCCCTGCACCCCTCACATTTCTGTCTCCACCAGCCTCCGCTGTCCACTCACATACAGGGGGACTTATTCCATCTCCAAGGTAGAATAAGTCCCCTGTCTAACTGTGTGACCCCAGACGTACAGGATTGACCTCAGAATCGGACCTGTATTTCCAGGGTCGTAGCTCCACCTGCCGCCCGCCTTCGCTCCTTCCCCGAACCACCCTCTCCCATCCATGAACAGAGCTCCCCACACAAGTGGCCTGTACTTGCGGGGAGCTCTCCTGCTGCCGGGGGGCTCTAGTTGTTCAGTGAGTCTGGACATCCAGACATCCAGATTGGATGTCCAAACAGAGACCAGAATGACCCCATAGTACTTAATAGAAGATACAGACCAGTATGGTCCATCTAGCCTGCCCAGTAAGGTGACTAGAATGGTTATAACCACCACTCTGTGCTAGTCACCTCCTTCCCTCTATGCCTTTGTTTGTGGATAACCCCGATAGCCTCTATTTATTCAAGTATAAGAGATATTTAAGTTTGCTTTGATGTTATCCTCTTGCTATAAAGGGATCCACTGTGTCTGTCTCATGTAATTTTGAATTCTGTCACTTTATTTGCCCCACCATCTCCATCAGGATGGTATTCCAAGCATCCACCACCCTTTCAGTGAAAAAGTATTTCCTGATATTGCTTTTACATTTACTGCTTTGCAGCTTCATTTTATGCCCTCTAGTTTTACGCCTTCCCCTTCTTTGAAAAGGGTTTGTAATTCATTAATACCCTTTAAGTATTTAAAGGTCCGTATCATATCTCCTCTGTCCCTTCTCTCCTCTAGGGTATACATATTTAGGTTCTTCAAGTCTCTCCTTATACGTCTTCTGGCACAGGCTCCAAATAATTTTGGTTGCCTTCCTCTGAACCATTTCAAATCCTTTTATATCCTTTGTGAGATAAGGTCTCCAAAACTGAACACTATAGTCCAAATGAGGCCTCACCAATGACTTGTACAGGGGCATTAATACCTCCCTCCTCTTTTCTGCTGGTTATTCCTCTCTGTATGCAGCCCAACATCCTTGTGGCTTTGGCTACTGCCTTGTCGCACTGTTTCGCCACCTAGAGATCCTCAGACACTATCACTCTGAGGTCCTTCTCTTGGTCCATGCACACCGACCTCTTGCCCCCTCCATCACATGCAATTTCTTTGGATTTGATTCCCAAATGCATGATGCTGCACCTCTTTTCATTAAATCTTAATTGCCAGGCATTAGACCATTCTTCCAGTGTTTGTAGGTCTTTCCTCATATTGTCCATTCCCTCAGAATTGCAAATTTTCATGTCATCTGCAAAAAAGCAGACTTTTCCATTCAATCCTTCCGCAATATCACTCACAAGTACATTGAACAGTATTGGTCCCAGGACCAATCCCTGAAGCATACCACTATGCACCTTCCTTTCTTCTGAGTGAGTTCTAATTTCTGATGCAGTTGACCTATACCCAGTCTGCTCAGTTTATTGATAAGTCTCCTATGCTGAACAGTATCAGAGGCTTTGCTGAAATCTAGGTATATCACATTCATCGCATGCCCTTGATCTAATTCTCTGGTCACCAGTCAAAAAACACAATCAAATTTGCTATCTTTATTTCTCTCTGTCTCTTTTAGCTTCACCTGTATTCTTTTCTGTGTTCCTCTTTTTGTGATCTGAATTTTGTGAAACTTGTGGTTTTTGCCTTTATTTGTACAGCCATTTCTTTGGTGAACCATATAGGTTTCCCTTTCCTCTTGTTTTTATTTATTTTCCTTACATATATATCTGTTGCCCCTTTTATTGCCTCTTTTAGTTTAGCTCACAGCAATTTCACTTTCTTTATCTCCTCCCACCCTGCCAACCTCTCTTTCAGGTATGTTCCCATTTTACTAAATTCAGCGTTTTTGAAGTCTAGGACTTTGAGTTTGCTGTGATTGGAAACTAGATAGTTGACCTGTCCTAACTTTATACAGTTTGCCTGTCCAGTTTGTGGATGAATAGCACTGCTAACTGAATATTTGTCAGGACCACCCCCAGCTCTACACACCGATCACTCCGAAACAAACCAGACATTTCCAAGGTGGCCTGTGGGGCTATTTAGTGACACTAAATGGTTAGTGCTTCTGAATATTAACTCCACAGTTTATAAAATATGTGACTATGCACGTTATATTAGGTTATTTTATAAAACATCCCCAAAATTGATACTTACTTGCACTTCCTACCTAAGTGACATTATAAAATTATCAGACCTGATATTCGAAGGGCATTTACATGGTTTACAGCCCAGTAAACCATGTAAATGCTCTAAATCAGGATATTCAATGTTAATGCGGTTGAATAATCCCTTCAAAGCCCGGTACATGCCCCGATGCTCTGCGGCTAGCATTGGGGTGTGTTAGGGGTGTTGCGGGACAGAGCAGAGGAGGAGATTGACACTAATTGGATAGCGGTGATATTGCACCGCTACCCGGTTAGCGATCTATGCTAACCTAGGCCAGCTTTTGGTTCGTCTAGTTTTAGCCACGGGTGGAAATTGGGTAGCGGTGCAATATCGCCGCTGCCCGCTTAGGCTTTGCTGTGGTTTCTGTCGCCGTGGCATTGAATATCCAGGGTTAGGAGATATTTACCATAGCGGTGAATATCAGGCCCATCCTACACAATTATCAAAATTTCAAAATATATCTGTAAATGGAACACATAAATATTATTTTACTTTCTTATCTTTCGGTGCTTGTAAAGAGGAAATATGTAGTTGAAGCTTATTAAAGCTCTTCTCTTGTAGACACTTACAGATCTCTGTGAATAAAGATGCTGCCTTTCTGTAGATGGGACCTGTGCTAGCTGCATCTTGATGATACATTCTAAGAATAAATAACTCTTCAGAAGTAACCAAAAAGGATGGTGCTTATACAGGTTTGCATACTTTGTATTCCAAACTTTTGAATAGTCATCAGTGGAGGTAAGTGCACCTTTAGCAATAGCGCCATTTGTCATTGTGCACATCAGCATGTTAACTGCCGAGAACATGCTAGTCACACCCCTGACAGTTACCACAGAATCTTAGCATGTTGGCTGCAAAACCATAGTGCACTTTACTAAAGTGCCCCTAAATATAGTTCTCTTTGATTTATTGAGTTACTATTCTACTCTTCACAAAGTATTGCAATTAAAAATGGAAAACTCAATTATCAATTAAAATAACAATAAAACCTAATAAAATAGCAAATAGTTTTAGCCAGGGCCAAAATTAGGCATAGACAATATAGACAACTGCCTAGGGCACCGAATTTTAAAGGCACCAAATACCCAGGTCAAAGCTAAGCCTGCTCCCACTTATTTTTGGATCATGTGGATGTGCCGTTTCAAAAGGGCACCACTAGGGCACTATGGCATTCCTCTGCGCTTCTTCTTGTTCTCTCATATTGATCTCTGACCACTTCCTCCTCTCCACACCCACTCTGGGATCTGGTCTGTGGTCTTGCCTGTGTGTGCCAAAATCTTAAATCTGGCCCTAGTTATAGTACAATACTTCCCATTCTACTGTTCAAAATGGCCCCTAAACAGCAAGATTGTGAGCAATGTTCTATAGTGTAAAACGTCTTTCTAGCAATAATTATGAAAGGTATTTCAGATCTGCTACGACTTCCTCAAAGGATTCATAAGACTTAGAATAATACATCTATATTTAGCTCACACATTTCTAGTGGCGGTTCAAGGCAAATTACTTTCAAGTATAGTAGGCATGTGCCTGTCCCAGGAAGGCTTACAATATAAGGGCCCGATATTCAGCAATAACAGTTAGCGCTGCTAAAGAGGCTGGCCGCCAGAGCTGAACTATCACCTGGATATTCCTGGATATTCAATGCCGGGGTCATAGTCAGGCTCCAGCATTGAATATCCGGGTTGCTCAGATTGCTGCAAAGCTAACTGGGCAGCAGCAATATTCAGCCACTGCCTGGTTAGCTTCTGCAGCAAACGTTATACCAGGGTTTCTCATGAATGACTCAATACTGCCACTGCCTGGTTAGCTTCTGCAACAAACGTTATGCCAGGGTTTCTCATGCATGACTCAATACTGCCACTGCCTGGTTAGTGCCGGTTGCTGTCTTGGACCCCCCCTCCCCCCTTGCATGCTCAAATGCTAACTGGTGTATAGTGGCAGCACCCAGGGAATATCCCACAGAGCGGCATTTGCATAGTTTGCAGGACTCTGAACCATTTAAACACCATTTAGTTTTGGATGAACAGCATGCCTAAACTAAGGGATATGTTTACTAAAAACCATCTTAATGTTACCGGCGTTAGTTGCAGTCTTACTGTGACGAATGCCATATAAGGTAGTGGGTGTTCCAGTCTTAAGGTAGCATTTCGGGTTATCACGCGATAACATCTGTTATCGCGCAATAGAGGGAGCCGTGGCACGTTAACGCGCGTTAGCCTTAATTAGGCACACTGACCTGCAATCACAGCAACAGAGGTGTAGCACACTGGTTAATACATTGACTGCTGATACAGTGGTCATGAATTCAATCCCTCAGTGGGCTCAGTTAAAAGGCTGTTTGAGGCAATCCCTTTTCCTGCTTGTAACAGTCAGACACATCCCAACAATCTGCGCTGCCAGCCAAAAAAGCCTCACCCCAGTGCTGCAACCTAATGCACCTTTTAGGGTGCACCATAAGGAACATCATAAAGCACCACGTCATCCAAGGCAGGTCATAATGTGCCTCAGAGGATGGCAGGAAAGGTTGTCACCCTCGAAAGCAGCATATAAGCGCCCCATAAGTTGGCCAAACCTAAGGTGCCGAGAAAGATGCCCCGGGATGCTAAGGTGACACAGGAGATGGTGCCCAGTGGCACAAAGGTGCTCCAAGGTCAAAAGCATGAAATGTATGGCTCAAACACAGATGTAACCATAACACTGCACAGAGCATCAAGGAAAGGCAATGAACAAGTGATGGAAGGAAGTAGATGACGGAGCTCATGGACCAGCCAAATCTGCGTGCAGCCCATGTGGCAGCAGGTAAAGTGGACAAACATATCGTGGGCAGCTGTACCGATGTACAGGGTGATGGTAATGTACAGTGCAACAATGACAGTGTGTGGCAGAGGATGGAGATACGTGTCCACCAGAAGAGGTAGAAGTGGCAGGATAAGTGCAATGACAGGAGGACAAAGGAGAGCAGTGCCATGCAGAGCAGACACAGGAGAGGCAAACAAGGGGTCTCATCTGATATGGCTGTCTGGGGCGATCTCTTTTGCTGCATGTAACAGTCTGCACATCTCTACAATCTGTGCTGCCAGAAGAAACACCCTTGCCTCATTGCCATCACCTACTGCACCCTATAGGGCAGGGGGGGTGTCTGGACCCACATGTTGATTGGGGGCAGCGCCTACAGACCTTCCCTATCAGGGCCAGGGTGGGGGGGGGGGGGAAACAGGATCTGCCACCAACAACCCCACGCTCTACATCTTTGCAATGGCGGCAGTGGAGGGGCATGATGAAGTGCTGTGGGACCAGCTATCCCGGTCCTGCAGAGAAGAGGGCACCCTCCAAAGCACTGGATGCAGATCTGTTTGTATCACACAGGGCACTGGCAGTAGGCCTGTATACCCTCAGATGCCCTCCCCCACCACCTCCCCCCTCTGACATTGACCAGCAGTGGGCACTGTCAGTCTTCACCCTGCAAGGTGCTCCAGCCATACACACACTAACAGCAGACGATCTGCTAGCTAGTACGTAGTGCATGTTCCTGGAAGAACTGAGTGCACCCAAAATGGGATGTGAGCACACACACCAAGCAGGTATGTCAGTGATTGGACCCCCTCCCCCCCGGCCGCCTGCACAGAGAACCCATAGATATCACCTGAAAGACATACTGTATGGCACTATGGGGTAACCTAGCCATGCCATGGTCACTGCTCAGTCAGGGTGAGAGTGACCTCCCAGCAGAACATGCTGTGGCCTCCCTGTCCTTGCAGGTGGTGGTCAGGCACTACAATGTCCAAGCCATTGCCCTATGCCCTGTGCAGATGCATCCTGCCCAGGCCGCCCTGTCCGGGCCATACCCACAGTACCTTGCTCCTCATTATGCACATTGGCAGGCTAACACTGGAAACAGTGCAGGCATTGAGGGCTCAGTAAGGTGTAGGCAGCCACAACACACTGGGTAGACATACACACACTCCCACACCTATTTCAGCATTGTGCAAAGATAGAGGTGGTTTGCAGCCCTGGCCGCCACACCAGTCCTGGGCACAGTGCAGGCATTGCTATGGTACTCAATACTGTTGGGGTCACTCCCCAGGGTGGTAAACACTGTCTGGAACATACACTGAACCACACTCCACAGATATCAGAAAGGTTGCTATGATGAATCTCTGTCAACAAATTGTGTTTAACATAGTATGTGTTATCTGACATTGCTCATAGCAACCTTTTGAAATATTTGGAACGTGTTCCCAAGTTTAGAATGGCATTGCTAAGGCATGCAGTTGCTAGTATTGGGAGATGCTAGTCTGTGCAGGGCCCAAAGGCCTGACTCTCCATGAGGCGTTGGATAGTGGAGCCTGTAGGTGTGGGTGTTTGTGCCGCTGCTCTAGGGCAGAGGTTCCCAACTCCGGTTCAGGTGGGCCAAACACGGTTCAGGTCTTCATGCTGTCCCTACTGAATATGCATGGATACATGTGCATACAATGGGGGTGGTGCATGTAAATACATCTCATGCATATTTATTAGGGACATCCTGACAACCTGAATGGTGTTTGACCCTCCAGGACTGCAGGTGGGATACTGCTCTAGAGATTGCACATGTTTATGGTGTCTGTGCTCTGTAGGGTGACATATAGGCGTTTATGGCATGTTTCATTTCTCTGCAAGAAAGGTTCTGTCTTTATTACTACGGTTTACTACTGCATAAAATATGGGGACATGGTTTGCAGGGGCCACAGCTGCGACTTAAACCTGTGATCCTCTGCCCCTGAACACACTGGCTGTGTGTACTGCACCAAACTGTTGCCACAGAGGCAGATCATTTCCTGGGGATACCATGACTGTATGTCAGA
Source organism: Ichthyophis bannanicus (assembly GCA_033557465.1). NCBI lineage: Eukaryota > Metazoa > Chordata > Amphibia > Gymnophiona > Ichthyophiidae > Ichthyophis > Ichthyophis bannanicus. The sequence goes on along the minus strand of CM066035.1, from coordinate 426,827,401 downwards.
CAGATCTTGTCTGTTGCAGTGCACGGCACACACCTAAACGGGGCTTGGATGTGGTCTGCTGTGGGCAGCTGCCACTGCCTCCTCCACCACCAGCACCCCTCCACCACCATGCTGACATGCCCTTATGCCAGTGGTGCTGGTGGTGCGCAGTCCCAGGCCAGCGAGTGTGCCAGTAGGCAGCTGCCTATGGTGGGGGTTCTCGGGTGGGGGTGCCTCCATTGGACATGCGCGCTTCCCCCAGGCACCGCCTGCCAATGTCCTGTGCCTTTGGGGGTACCTGCTGGGTAATATCCCCTGGGACACTGTGGGGAACACACTCATGCCCATGTTGGACCCTCGTCAGTTGCTGTCTTGCTGCTTTACAGTTTTGGCATTCCTATGTGCTACCTAGGCATCTGCCTAGTCCGCAATGTGCCCCAGTGGGACCACAGCATGTGATGCCCGCAGCCCTCTGTATCCCATTTCCAGCATCAGTACCGTTGCCCTGCCCTACGTGTCCACTCTGCTGTTGCTGCACATTTGCATGCCATAACAAACCTGCCCAATATAAACGACAAACACCCTGATCAGTGGTATTTCAATGTGGGATCATTCACTTTGTAGGGGGACTGAGAATAGACCCTTCCAGACATGATATCTTTTTTTTTTTTTTTAATTTATTTATTTATGAATTTCAAATTGAACAGCAAGAAAAACAATCAAGCACAATCTTGCTCAGAAAATGAGATGTACACAGGAGTATAAAGATAAAAAGATACAGCAAGTAGAAAATAAACCCATGATTCCCATATAGTCCAACATCAATGGGGGGGGGGGGGGGAGAAGGGAATTCTAAGACCAAGCAAGAGTAGAATGGTCTAACCTTAAAGATATTAATACAAGAAGAACACAAAATGGCTAAGAGGTACTCCAGATATCACGAATAAGTAGAGAACAATTATCCCAAAGCATCAACAGTAGAAATCCTAGGGTGGAGCTCTTTCAAGATGGCTACTGAGCGTTTCTTTTGAACTTATGCCGAAACGAAAGGGTAAGCTGAGGGCTTTTCCCTCAGAGCCTCAGCAACCTTCCGGCGGTCCTATGGATCGTTTTGTCACTTTAACTCCGGACCAGAGAGCGGAGGTACGAGCCGGCTTGGCGGTGAGTGGAAAAGAGACCGCTTCGCCGCCGTCGGATGCTGAAATATCTCTCTCCCCCGCGCAGAGAACTCCGCCGGCTTACCCAGCTTCTGTTAGCCCTACTCTGGCAGCTGCGACGTCTGCTTCTCCCGTTGTCGGGGGTGAGCCTGCCGTTCGAGGGAAGCTACCTGAGGCTTCGGCTTTACAGTCCCCTGTGGATTCCAGGGAGGCTGTGGATATTTCCATCTCGGCGGAACTCCCTGAGCTATCAGTTGGGGAACGGAGCTCCCAGGTTGCGTCCACACTGCTTCCTGTCTCTTTTTTTCGCTTATCCAGACCGGCGTCTTTTACACTTGAATCTATCTGGGAAGCCATAGCCGCTTTGTCTGGTGCAGTTCAATCTCAAACTGCAGCCTTAGCCCAGAATATCCAGGATAATACCTCACGTACACTTGAGAACGCTGGTAAGATTGAGTCTTTTGCAACTACCTGTGACTCTTTGGCGAGTGCAATATCTGATCATGGAACCCGGCTGGATTCTCTTAGTGATCAATCTTCAGCTGTTGTTAAGGACAATGGGATTCTTCGGTATAAGATCGAAATCTTGGAAAATGCTGCCAGAGCCGCTAATTTGCAGGTCTTAAACTTTCCACAATCTCAGAGTGTATCAGCGATGGATATGTTCAAGAAATATCTACACGAAGTTCTCAAAGTTCCTCCTGAATTGTTTCCCCCTTTGACTAAAGCTTATTATCTTCCTCGAGGGAAAAAAGATGCTGTGGCTCCTTCTAATGTTTCTAATGTTAACTTTGATGTTCTCAATGTTTCTAACTTGTTGGAGGATACTGGGGGTGAGGGCTGTGTGCCGGCTACTATGATTGTGCATTGTGCCTTAATCTCTGACAAAGATTGGCTCCTTAAGATGTTCTTTAAAAAGAGGCTGGAGTCCTTTAAGGGTTTGACTATTTCTATGTTTCCTGACTTAACGCGGGAAACTCAGAAACGGCGTAAACAGTTTCTACTTTTAAAAGCTGGTGTGTTGCAAATGGGAGGGTCTTTCTTTCTCCGCTACCCTTGTAGATGCCTAGTGGTTTACAAATCTGTTCAGTATTATTTTTCTGATCCTTTGATGTTATTGATATCTTCTTTTTTATGCTTTGTCAGTAGTGTTGCTTTATGTTTCTCATTAATATCACTATTGGCCAGCTTGGTTATTGGGATTTCAAATGCGGTTCTGGTCATTTTATCTGTTTCTTTGCTTTTTTGGCTCCTGCACATGTATCACTACTATCATGTTTTTGGGTTTCTCTGCCTTTGCTGTACATTGCTGACTGAAATGGTTTCTCTGATCTGCAAATGTGCCTAGCGCCAGGTTTTCACTGGCGCTAATTTTCTGAGCTTCATTTCACGGCATTAGTGTGCAAGAAGCCACTCCACGCCCACTCTCCACCCATTGACCCCTTCTCTCCGTCCCTGGGGAGCCTTCCTCCGCCCTCTGGAGGGCCTTGCTCCACCCTCGGCGTACCTTACCGCCGCAGCAGACGTTATTGCGTGATACGTGACGTTCTCGCACGGTAATGCACCATTATCATGCGATAACATCACATATCGTGCAATAACATCGCAGTTGCGCCGTTAGCGCCGTTTAATTATTTTATTTATTTAAAGGGTATTTCTATCCCGCCTTATCCTTCAATCAAGGCGGTGTACACAGCAAACAATCAAAGTCAGTGGAGTTTATGTTGGATCAGTCTATGTACAGTGAGGGTGCGTGGGTGCAGGTGTGCTAATTAGTGTGAGCTATTTACAATGAGGGCTCTTTACAGCTATATACAAGATTTGTTGGATCCACAGCATGCTGTGATTTGTCTTCATGGAGTCTGAGGTTGGCACAAGTTTGTGGAGTCTGATTATGTGCTTGGGTAAACATACCCTAAATGGACAGTGCCAGCATGACTGCATTATGCATACATACCGTACTGCTGCTTGTATGCATTGTAGTGCTTAGTATACATGTCCTTGACCCTCAAGTTTACTAAAAGCTTTTCATGTTTTAAAATAATCCTCTATCACTCATCTTTCTTCTCCATCCATACAGACACACACACACACACACACACACAGAGTATTTGGCATTTGTAATTTATTTTTGTTATGTGTCGTAGATGCATGATAATGATGTCTGCTGTGCTTTACTATATTATTTCACTTGTTTTATCTTTTTACTGTGTTCCAGGGTTTTTTTTTTTATTTGAAGTATTTATTAAGTAACAACCATAATTCCAAATACATGAAGAAATACTTAAGCAAGAAATATACAACCTAACACTGGACATTATAAAACTAGACCACATCAAGGAGGCATCAAATCAAAGGAAAAAATAAAAAACCTCAATTGGAACCCATGATAAATCCGATTAGTAGTCAGAAGAAACATACAAATATTATTCTTTATCCTTTAAAAATTCCAATAATTGTTCAATTTCAAAAGAAACATAAGAACATAAGATATGCCATACTGGGTCAGACCAAGGTCCATCAAGCCAACATATCTTTTACCCTGAAAAGTTATGTGGCATTTACAGGGATATTTTAAATAAAACAGAGCTCCAAGCGCCAAAACACTTTGGCGAACCTCCAAAAGGCCCTATGCCGCAGTTGTGTGGCTCTGAGAGGGGCTTTAAACATCTTGCCTCCACCGCGGGACGCGGTAGCGGGCACATGCCCGTGGGCGTGTGCCCGAAGGGGCGTGACCAAAGGGGCAGGCCCTGCCCCTTTGGTGCCCCTTCAGCACACTTAGGCGTTTAGGAGATACTTTATGGGAAAACGAAAGAAGCGTGTTCCCCCGGCAGTTTCTACAAAAAAATGGTAAGATTGTAGGTCCTATGGATGCTCATCTTCACGTCGGGGGAATGCCGGTCTCAACTTAGCCGGTTGAGACTGCTTTGGAGGATATTTCTTCTGTGAGTACTGTTTCTCCCAGTATCTCCCCGCTTGGAAAAAAGTTAGTTCCGAGTAGTCATGAGATTGAAGTACTGCCTGTGCATCCTTCCCCACTGAGTGATGAGGGGTTAGGAGAGCCTGGGCCTATCTTGCTTCCTTCTTCTTTCTTACGTATTGAATCAACTTCAGAGGTGCTATCCTCCCCCCTCCCTGATGCATTAGTTTTCTCTCCGGTTGTTGAGATGAAAACACCTCCTACAGATGTGTCTTTGAATGATGTTTGGGTGGTGCTTTCTCATTTGGAATTAGCTCTGGGGTCTTCTCTCCATAGAATCTCGGATTTTTCTAGAGAGACTGTTGTTAAATTAACGGATCAGGAATCTAGGTTGAGTTCCGTTGAGAGATCAATGGAGGCGCAGCAGACTCAATTACAGGCACAGCAAGGTGTGGTGTCTGTATTAACGCAGGATGTTCCCTCTCTCCATCACCAGGATGAAATTCTTGAGAATTCTTTGCGTGCTAGGAATTTACACCTCCTGAATTTTCCTCGGATACATTTTCTTTCACCTGTGATTCTTTTTCAAAAATATTTAAAAGAAACTTTAATGATTATGGATTGTACCTCAATTGCTTTATCTAAGATTTATTATCTTCCCTCACGGCGTTTGTTTGGAGATGTGGAGGAGGGTCAAGAGATACAGGTTGATCAATTTGCATCTTCTACATTGGATGTCTCCGAGTTTTTGGAGTCATCCAAGGATGAAATTCCTACAAGGGCAACCTTATTAATTACTTTAGTTTCTGAGATTGATAAAGAAAGAATTTTTCGGGCTTATTTTAAGAAGTCTGAAAAGTTTTGTGGCCAGTGGTTTTTTTTTTTTTTTGAGGGAGTATGTGGTGTTACAGAGTATCAGCACCTTTCTTATTGCTTGCTAAAACTGACCCATGGCCCTCATGTATTAATGAAAGAACCCTGCATATGAGCACTCCATGTTCTATTTCTTGTTTTATGGATAGAATTGCTTATGCTGTTGTAATTCACTTAGAACATATAGGCCCCAGTTTTTACCAGGATATTCCAATTTAGGCCAATATTTAGCAGCACTATACATTTGCTTAGTGATGCTAAATATAGGCATCTGGTTAAGGAAAGGGTGGTGGATGCCAGGAATGCCATCCTGAAAGAGGTGGTAGGAGCTAAAAGAGTGACAGAATTCAAAAAGGCATGGGACAGACACACTGGATCACTACATAACTAAAGGATAGAATCAAAGTGCAGATAATTAACTTCTAAATAAAGAGGGGTAACATGCCCAGAGAGGCAGGCACAACTCTACAGCTCTAGCCACCTTATTGGGCAGACTAGATAGAACATGCTTCTCATTTTCTGCTGTCACTCACTATGTTATTATGTTACTATGAAGGCACATTTTAGAAAGGCCGTTTAGGTGCAATCTGGGATGTCCAAGTCAAAACCTCTGAAATTCCATGGGAGGGGCAACAGAAAAGAAGGGCACGTGCAAGTGTTATCTGAAATCGTCTTGTCTCCACCTAGGACAAATTGAATAATGGCTCAAACATGTGCAGGTTTTGACCAATTTTAGAAACTTGCATGTGGGGCGGGTCCAGGAACATAGGCATGTCTGCAGTGCTGTTTCAGAATGTGCATGTGTATTGCTCACCACATATGTATACATTTATTTATTTATTCATTTAACAGCTTTTTTATACTGCTTTATCCTTCGGTCAAAGCAGTTTATATTGAAACAGAACATTTACAATGAACAGGGAAGTCAACCTGAGTTAACTTTGATATATATATATATATAAAATTGGGGGTAACTATGTACAATTATATATAAGAGGATAAGAGGCAGGGGAGATTGAGGGTGTTTAAAAGGTGGGAGTTTGAGGGGAGAGGAGGAAACAGATCAGAGGTTATGTTAGAGGGTAGCATTCTCTGAAAATATGGGTTTTAAGGGCTTTACTGAAGGAAGCTGCATTAGTTGTAGTTCTTAGGCTTTCTGGGATAGAGTTCCATAGTGATGGTAGTGGTGCGTAGAGAGAAAATGCTCTCTTAGATGTAGCGGTGTTGGTTTTTGTGAACATCAGCAAAGTCTGTAGCATGTTCCTTAATGTGGATCATCACCTCCGTTGTCAGGTGTGATCTTGATCAGGGTTTGTAGGTGTGGTGCTGCAGAGTCATTGAAGATTTTGAATGTTATGAGGATGGCTTTGAATTTTATACATTCTATCATGGGGAGCCAATGTAATTGCTTGAGGAGAGGAGCGATGTGCTCTGATCTTTTTGCATTGAGGATAGTTCCTGCAGCCATGTTGAGTGTAAGTTGGAGAGGGTGGATGGTTGAGTTTGGTTTGCCCTGGAAGGTGATATTACAGTAATCAAGGTGGGGGAATCTAGTTGCTTGGAGGGCAGATCGAAAGCCTTGCTCTTATAGGAGTGTCTCTGACATCACGTCATTTTGCAAACAGAGAAGTACAGTGGTGTGACAGTTAGGGAAAAGGCCCTCTATTTACAGGCATGCTTTTTATGAAGGAGTGAAAATTAGTGGGAGAGTGAGAGCATATACTCCTCTTCTCTGTACAGTTGTTAAGTTGCCAAAGCAAGCACTTTTCAGATGGCTATTCATTCCTAAAATCAGGCACACGTGTGTATCTTTATCAGAACCTCCTGGATATGCCTGTACCTTGCTCCCATGTGACATAGACTTGATCATGTCAGACACATGTATATTTGGGGTTTTCTAAATTGACTCTTGGGATGTTGATGTGACTTGTATGTCTAAATGGGCATTTTCAGACATGAGAATCATGAATCGCATTTCTGAAATGATCCCCATAGTGTATACATATGGATGCCAAAAATAGACATGTATTTAGACTATGCATTTGGCTAGGCACTCAAGGTTAGACCTGGTTTTGTGGTGCCAATACCAAACATATTATGGGGCCTGTCTACTAAAGGTTTTCTCCCATTTTGTGCTTATGGGGAAAATTCTTAGTAAAAATGCCCTATGCTTAATAAAAATGCCCTATAGTCTAAGGGGTATGTTTACTAAACAGCGATAACGTTGCAGTGGCACAGTTAGCGCGCGATACATAACTACCGTGCGATAAAGTAACATTACCGCATGATAAAGTAACATTATCACACAATAGAGTGAGGTTTCGCGCGATAACGTCTCCGGCGGCATTAAGGCACACAGAGGGTGGAATAAGGCTCACCAGAGGGTGGCGAGAAGGGGGTCAATGGGTGGAGAGTGGGCGGGGAGAGGCTCCAGGCACACTAACGCTGTGAAATGAAGGTCTGAAAATTAAGGCCAGTGAAAACCTTGCGTTAGAGGCACGTTTGCAGGAGAGAGAAACCATTTCAGTCAGCAATGTACAGCAAAGGCAGGGAAACTAAGAAAAGTGATAGTAGTGATACATGTGCAGCAACAGCATAGTGCCTAAGTATGAAACGGCACTACGGTGAGGCTGCAAATGGGGTACAGGGGGCTGAAGGCAGGACATGCAGTGGGGCAGATGGGGCACAAGGCGGACTAGGCAGATGCCTAGGTGGCACATAGGAACACAGAAACTGCAAATCAGCAAGCCAGCAACTGACCAAGGTCAAACATGCCCACGAGTGTGTGTCCCACAGTGTCCCGGGGACATTACCCAGCAGGTACCCCAAAGGGCACATAACATTGACAGGTGGTGCCTGGGGGAAGCGTGGTTGCCTATGTAGGCACCCCTACCCCAGATCCCACACCATAGGCAGCCGCCTACTGGAACACTGGATGGCCTGGGACTGCGCACCACCAGCACCACCGGCATAAGGGGATGTCATCATCGTGGTGGAGGGGTGCTGGTGGTGGAGGGGGCAGTGGCATCTGCCCACAGCACACCAAGGCCAAGCCCTGTTCAGGTGGGTGGCGTGCAGTGCAACAGACAAGGTCTGCCTGATGAACAGTAATGGTATCCCCAGGGAATGACCTGTCTCTGTGGCAACAGTTTGGTGCAGTACACACAGCCAGTGTGTTCATGGGCAGAAGGTCACAGGTTCAAGCCCCAGCTGTGGCTCCTGCAGACCATGTCCCCATATTTTACCCTACAGCGCACATACACCATAAACATGTGCAGTCCCTAGAGCAGAGGTTCCCAACTGCAGTCCTGGAGGGCCAAACACCCTTCAGGATTTCATGCTGTCCCTAATAAATATGCATGAGATGCATTGGTATTTAGTGCCCCCATTGTATGCAAATGTATCTCATGCATATTCATTAGGGGCAGCCTGCAAACCTGAATCGTGTTTGGCCCACCAGGACCAGAGTTGGGAACCTCTGCCCTAGAGCATCGGCCAACAGGGGCACAAACACCCACACCCACAGGCTCCACTATCCAAAGCCTCATGGAGAGTCAGGCTGTTGGGCCCTGTGTGGAGCAGCATCTCCCAATACTAGCACAAGCTGACCTTAGCAATGCCTGCACTGTGCTCAGGACAGGTATGGCGGCCAGGGTTGCCAACCACCTCTTTCTTTGCACAATGCTGAAATAGGTGTGGGAGTGTGTATGTCTATCCAGTGTTTTGTGGCTGCCTACACCTTACTGAGCCCACAATGCTTGCACTGTCTCCAGTGTTAGCCTGCCAATGTGCATAATGAGGAGCAAGATATTGTGGGTATGGCCCTGACACGGTGGTCTGGGCAGGATGCATCTGCACAGGGCATAGGGCAATGGCTGGGACATTGTAGTGTCCGACTACCACCTGCACGGACAGGGTGGCCACAACATGTCATGCTGGGAGGTCATTCTCACCCTGACTGAGCAGTGACCATGACTAGGTTCCTACATAGTGCTGTGAGTTTCTTTTTTCTGGGGCCCAATCACTGACATACTTGCTTGGAGTGCGTGCATTGTACTTTTGGGTGCACACAGTTCTTCCAGGAACATGCACTATGTGCTAGCTAGCAGACTGTCTGCAATTAGCATGTGTATGGTTGGAACACCTTGCAGGGTGGAGACTGACTGTTCCCTCTGCTGGTGAATGTCAGATTGTGGTGGTGGGGGGGGGGGGCAGCTGAGCCTTTCAAGACCTACTGCCAGTGCCTTATGTGAAATGTGCAGATCTGCATTGACTGCCCTGGAGGGTGCTTATTCCCAAGCAGGACTGGGGTTGATGGTCCTGTCTACTGCCTCCATTGCAGAGATGTAGAATGTGGATCTGTTGGTGGGAGATCCTGTCCCTGACCCTGACAGGCCAGGTTGGGTGGTGCTACATAATCCGCTTCTGGGTCCAAACACAACCCTTCTCCTGTAACATATGACCATGGCAACCACACAGGTTATGCAGTACTCTGGGTGCATCATAGTCCACAGGGGCTGGACGTGACTGGGACATTGCAGATGGACACAGTTGTATCCTAGGTGTGTCTGCAAGGACTACCTGTCACTCACTGACACTGATGGGGACCTGCAGAACAGCCCATCTCAGCCAAGTCAGGTGGTGCAGACCTGGTGCTGGGCACCCCACCTCACCCTCAGGGTTTGCACAGGAACTGCACAATGTCACTGTCTGTATCTACTCTGTGTCATAAGGCTCCCTATAGGGCACATTATAGGGTGCCTTGACGGACAGGGCACTTTATAATGTGCCCTCTGGAGCGCCTTATAGGGCGCCTTATGAGGCACCTTAGGTTACGGCACTGTGAGGGTGTTTTTGCTGGCAGCACAGATTTAAATTAAAAGGAAATGCCGCAGACAGCCTTATTAAATAACACCACTGCAGGATCAAACCTATGACCTCTGCCTCCACAGTCATTGCAGTAACCAGTGGGCTATATCTTTACAGCTTCTAGCACAGTGCTGGCATGAACTTGGGGTTAACGCACGTTAACGAGCCATGGTGCCCTCTATCGTGCGATACAGATTCCTTGCTACCTTCCCTCCGGAACGCCCACTTCCTTATATGGGATTCTTCACATTAACGCTGCAACTAGCGCCGGTAACATTAGGGCGGTTTAGTAAACATCCCCCTAAATGTATAGATGCCGAAAATCGGTACCTAGAGATCTAAACTATGAGTTTCAGTGGCTCCTCCCACAGAACACCCCCAAACCTGCCTCAGCTCTATGTATAATGCCACTGAATACTGAGAACTACAGACACTTAGACGTTTGGCATAGCCCCAAATGTTTAATTGCCCTTTAAAAATGGACCCCATATGTTATTAACTAAATAAAATAATGAATAACACAATAAAATAAAATGTGATCTAATCTATGTTGTATGTACTTGGCCGAGGCAGAGAAGCTTGCATCCTGGAGATGAATGCATTACTGCATGGATGGTGTCATCAAGAGTGTTTTGGTTTCCTGGACCATGGGATGATGTTCCAAGGGCTGCAGAGCAGAGAAAGTGTCCATCTGTTCAAGAAGGGTCGAAGTTTCTTCAGCAGCAGACTGACTAACCTACTGAAGAGGGCTTTAAACTTTCATTGGGGATACGTAATGGAAGCTCCCAGGTAGGTGAAACATTAAATACCTCTATAGAAATGGGTAAAAGGGGTAACATCTGGAAAGTGGTGTGTATAAATGCCTGTAGTTTGGGAAATAAGATCCCAGATGTTGAAGCTTTAATGGAAGAGGCTAACTTTGATTTAGTGGCAGTTACCAAGACTGGGATGTAATTATATAGGGCTATATTTTATTCAGAAAGGACAGGGTAGAAAGAAAGGGAGGAGGAGTGGAACTGTTTATATTTTTATTGTGAACCGCTCTGCCTACTAATGAAGAGCGGTCAATCAAATAAATGAACATGAACATGAACATGTAGCTTGCAGGGCTTAAAATGGAGAGAGGAGGCACTGTGGGTTAAACTAGAAAGAGGGAAAGGGAAATTCATTTGAATTGGAGTGATATACAGATCCCCCTCACAGGGAGAAGTGGTGGATGGAGATTTAATAGAAGACATATGAAGCATTCCCATGAAAGGAGAAGTGCTACTGATAGATGATTTGAATATGCTGGATGTTGATTGGCACATCCCTGCTGCGGTGTCATCTAGAAGTAAGGAGATCCTGAGATTCGGAATTTGGGTGTTATCTTGGATGGAGAGCTTTGTCTTTGACAGCAAGTATCACAAGTAGTGAGAGTTGCCTTTGGTAATTTGCGATTGGCCCAGCAGCTCAAGCCCTATTTAGATCAGGAGGCTTTGCGTTGGGTAGTTCAGGCATTGTTATTATCTCACCTGGACTACTGTAATGCTTTGTATGTTGGGTTGCCAGGCTATCTGCTGAAGAAATTGCAGGTGGTGCAGAACTCAGTCACGCAGGCCACCTGGAGTCTGCAGAAGCGAGACCTGGTGGCGGGAGTTCTGCACCAGTTGCATTAGCTTCTTATAAAACATGTGTTTTTAAACTTTTAGTACTAGTGATTAAAGTTCTGCGTGGTTCAAGCCCATGGTATCTGTGAGAGTTGGTACAGTGGTATTTACCTTGTCGAGCCTTGTGCTCTGTGGGTGAATGCTGGCTAGTGTTATCTGGCTGCTCCCAGGTCCATTTACAAATTTGTCAGATGTAAGCTTTCTTGGTGGTGATTCCTACTTTGTGGAATGCTTTGCCAGCAGCACTTCGGATGGAGATGAATTTACTGTCATTTTGGAAGGCATTAAAAACCTTCCGTTATCCTTAAGGTTTCTGGAACAACAGTTTTTGGAGAGTAGCAGGAGGATTAGAATTATAGGCAGCGCAATAGGTGAGGGTGAGGTTTTAGGGTTCTGCTGGATGGGACTTGTGGGGGGTGTATGTTTTATGAATTATTATATACCACAATACACAGAATCCAGCAGTACCTACAGCAGCATATTGGCTGAGAGGATGGCCTTCTCTCCAAATGCCAGCTAGGGATTAAAGAAGAAGAAGAAGATTGTACACTGCCATGAAAGCTTTGGAAAATGGCAGTATATAAATGTTTTAACATAAATAAATAAATCTTGGATTCTCTACAGGGAGAACTATTCATACAACTGGTAACGGAACCCACACGTGAGGGGGCCATACTGGACTTGGTGCTTACCAATGGGGAAAGTGTTTCTGATGTCATAATGGGAGATCATCTCACATCCAATGATCATCAGATGGTGTAGTTCAGAATTAGGACTAGGGCTGATAAAATCCATTCAAAAGCAAGAGTCTTAGGGGTATGTTTACTAAACAACGGTAAAGTTACAGGTGGTAATGGCAGCATTAAGGTGCCTGAAGCCATATAAGGTAGTGGGCGGTAGAGGGCATCCTAGCGTTAGGGTGTCTTGGGCCTTTTAATATGCGCTAATGTGCGGAAAGGTGCCCTAATGTGAGACAAGGTGTCCTAAGGAGAGACAAGCCCCATAAAAATGAACTCTTAACCAAAATTATAATAATATAATATAATATATAATATAATATAATATAATATAATATAATATAAAGAGTAATAACTATATTTTTATTGGAGATTAACAAACCCAAGAGAGGGAAATGTTTAAAACCACACTCTTGCCGTTGTCTCTCCCTTTTAATCATAAAGTGGTAAACTATAAAAAGAAAAGTTTGATCACTTATCTCACAGCCAACGTGAAGCTCTTGTTCATATCCCAAACCTGCGGGTCTATAGTTTTTCAGACCTGAAACGTGTCACGTCAGATTTTTTTGGGGACATTGTGGTATAATAGCAGTTTTCAAGGCAGATTTCAATGTTCACTATGGTTTGCCAGTCACATCTCGCCCTGTTGGATAGGGACCCACCTAAAACAGTGCATGTCAATACCAGTGTTACAATGCTGATGCCACGGCTGCCAACTACCGGGGGGGGGGGGCACAGCACTTCCCAACCAGCAGGCCAATTAGGGCCTCCAACGTCCTCCAGCAGCATTGCTAAAGAGCGCTACCCGGCGCAGAACCCAGACAGCCGCCATGACAACCCGGCAGCCCTGATCAGCGTCCCGATCATGAGTGGGAGGAGCTAACCTTCCCACTCCCAACCAGCAGGCCAATCAGGGCCTCCAACGTCCTCCAGCAGCATTGCTAAAGAGCGCTACCCGGCGCCAGCACCTGAGGGCCTCGCCAGAGGGCCCTTTGGCGGAGATCAAAACTAGAGCAAGAATGCGATAGAAGTTTCAGCCTACACGTCTCATCCAGTATCGCTCCTCAGTGACAAACCATCTCCACAGACTGTAAGTCCATCATAAACCATCACCTATAGCACCAGTAACTGTTCTCAGCACACCTACCTACTAATGTCGTTTTTACAGTTGAACCACACATCTGAACTAATCCCACATCTATAGGAACTGCATACTATAAGCAAACACCTGAAATATCCTATATGTAAACAAAGTCACTGTATTGCATTATCTGTCATCCTGTAGAATATCACATCTGTATACTGTATTATTTAGTAGTCCACCTGTAAAACTCTGCTACCTGTCTATACATTGATAGAATAATCAAGCTTTGATAAGTCAACCCACCCCAGAATAGATAATCTCCAGACTAACAATCAACAACACTATCCAGAGGTGAATAGCTGACCCCACATGGAGGACACTAACATGGAACATCAACCCCATTACGCTCTTCCTACACACAAAAGCTGCAAACTCCTATACGGACAACAAAAGAACACTCTTCCTAAAAATGTATGCTTGTATACTAATTCTTACCCTATGCTCTTACCAAACTACTTTACAGGATTACAAGCTCCCCATACATACATACCATAACTCCCTACCATATACAGTACCAACCTTTATACACATATACACACTACAGACCTCACAGCAAGAGACCTACCAAACATAATCAAAAAGGACCATCATCACAAACATACGTACCTCAAAAGCACTCACCACATACCACCTGCTTAACCATAGGACTGATAAATGCAAGATCAATATGCAACAAAACAAACACTATTACTGACCACATCTATGAAAAAAACATTGACATCCTATGCATTACTGAATCATGGCTCAAGAGTATAGACCAGGTAATACTGAACCAAATAACACCACTAACATTCATGGCTTACAACTGCCCCAGAACCCACAAACGAGGAGGCAGAGAACTGTCATGTGGTCAGCCCTCTGCCCAGGGCTAAGAGGGCTGGCCTGCCATGATGTCCTATAATCAGAAAGTGAGATCACACCTTTTTGCTTTCGCAATGCCTCTTGGGAGTTGTAGTCCCTTTTTAGACCTCTGATAAAGGAATAGTTATGAGTCGAGTGTTTAAGGCAAAATGACAAGGAATTTATTCCCCTCACATTAGGACTTAATGTAGAACAAAATAGGAGAGTGTCCAGGTGTTTGCTTGAGGATTATTTACAACAAAATAAGGTAACTGCTTTTCACACTCTGGCTCCAAAAAGTGCTGTGCCTTTTCTAAGTAACAAAGATGGGAAAACCAAACAGCTTCTTTTCCTTTGCTGTTTCACAGCTCTTTAACTCAAAAACCTAACACAGTGACTCGATATCATCAGCTAAACAAAGCGTGCAATCCATTGGAACTTCAGCTATATCATTAACATTACAGTCCGTTTGCATATCCTCCAGCTCAGGACTTACTGAGCTTGGCCGCCAGCTGTTACTACTGTGTTTAAGGTAACCTCCCTCTGCAAACTTGGGTGTTTCCTCTGTATACAATTCTAGACAGCAAGGGTTTGAAATACCTGTGGCTTTGAAGCTTCTTCTCTGGCTCTCATCTAGTTCCTTCCAGTTATAAGGAAATGCTCTGTGACTCTCCGCTTGTAATTCCTGACTAGAGCCACCCCGTGGCTCTGTGTTCCAGGTATAGCTTCTTAACCTCCCTGCTTTGGTGCTGGGTCTCCACTTGTGAAAACTCTGAAGCCTTTCCTCAGGCAGTAAGGACTGAAGGGCTCCCTGTTCTCTCTGCCCAGGCTGGTTCCTGGCAAGAGGCTGTGCTTTCCCACCTTCTAGTCTGCCGGCTTCTCTTCCAGAACTGCAGGTAGGTTCTTTGCCAAATATCCCATTCTCTAGGGTTCCTGAGCCTCTCCAACCACGTCTCCCAGGAGCTCTTTCCTCTTGCTCCCTCTCTGGCTTCCTTCCTTGCTTCTCTTGTTGTCCTCGCTGCCCCTTCTTTGCTCCCAACCGGTGTTTATATTTCTGTTCCCTGAGGCTTGGCTCTGCCTTTTTGAACAGGTGTGAGTGATCAAGCTCCAGGCTTGCTGCTACATCAGAGCTTGGGCGTGTCAGCTCAGCTCCTATCTCCCTCCGTTTGTCTTTCTCTTGTAAACAGTGAGCTTTGTGTGCTGGCTGACTGTTAGTTTTAAAGGTAACCTTTTCCTTTCTTTCTATTTCCATGGGCTCTATTTGGGGCTTCTACATCACATATCCCCCCCCTTAAGATAGTGAGGGCTGGTGAACCCTCATTTGCACAGCTCGCAATCCGTGATAATGCATCAGCATTAAGATGTAACCTTCCTGCCCTGTGTTGTACTGTAAAATTGAAGGCTTGTAATGCTAAGTGCCAATGAGTTAGGCAAGCATTATGATTTTTCATGTGGCTCAACCACTTTAGGGGTGCATGGTCCGTGATTAATAAAAACTTACGCCCGGTAAGGTAAAACCTAAGGGCCTCTACTGTCCATTTAATGGCCAAACACTCTTTCTCTACTGTAGAGTAGTTATGTTCCACTTTGGACAACTTCCTGCTAAGATACAGAATGGGGTGCTCCGTGCCTTCAAATTCTTGTGACAGGACCGCTCCCAATCCGGTCTCCGACGCGTCTGTTTAGACCACGAAGGGCAGGCCAAAGTCCACGCCGCGCCACACCGGGGCCTTACAAAGCTTCCCCTTTAACAGTATAAACATCTTCTCAGCCTCTGTTGTACATGTTAAGTTATTCGGAGCGTTTTTCATCAGCATGTCTGTAAACATGGCGCTCTCCTCCTGCTACGTCAGAGCTTGGGCATGTCAGCTCAGCTCCTATCTCCCTCCATTTGTCTTTCTCTTGTAAACAGTGAGCTATGTGTGCTGGCTGACTGTCAGTTTTAAAGGTAACCTTTTCCTTTCTTTCTATTTCCATGGGCTCTATAGGGGCTTCTACATCACAGTACTAATCCTTGCCCGATCAGAATTAAGGCTCAAGACATCATCCTCCAAAAAGCTCCAAACACTGTGAATTCATCAACATTGAAAACAAACATCTATCCATCTGCTTAATATACCAACGCCCCAACATAGGACACATCCAAGATCCTGGACATGATATATGCAGCCAACTCACCGCACAAGACACTCATTGTGCTAGGAGACCTAAACCTCACATCTGCCTCAACAGCAACTGAACTCACATTTCACAAAGCAATGGAATCCATTCAACTCAAACAAATCTTATTGGGCCCATCCCATCACTCTGGCTCCACACCAGACCGAATATTCATCCCAACCAACACCCTTGACAAAGATCTCATAACACCACCTAAAACTACACCAATATTCAATAACATAATCAAAGGAATAGACAAGATAAAGCAGGGCTTCCTACTAATATTTATCGACATATCATCGGCATTCAACAGTTTCCCATCACATACTATTGAAGCGCCTAACGGAGATTGGGCTACAAGATACCACAATTAAATGGTTCCAATCATACCTTGAAGATAGACATCAAAGAGTAAAATCTGGGAACCTCACCTCAGAACCATTGAAGACTACTCAAGGAGTTCCCCAAGGATCATCATTATCAGCTCTGCTCTTCAACATCTATATTCAGCCCATATGCAAAATATTTAACAAACACAAGATACAATATGCCATTTATGCTGATGACATCATGGCATATACCCCTATTCAACTGGACTCCCCAGACTATACCACAATATCAACATGCATTTAAGAACTGACAACCTGGTTAACTAACAACAACTTAAACATCAACGTAAAAGAAAACGGAAGCAATTATCACAAGAGACTCCATATTCACTCCTCCCACAACTATCAACATAGCCAATACACTGATTACAATAAAATACCAGGTCAGATACCTTGGAGTGATTCTAGACAAGCAACTCACCCTCCAATCGCATATCAACAAGATATCCAGAACAGCCTTCTTCAAACTTGCAACACTCCGGAGACTAAAACCCCTCCTCAATAAAGAACATTTCCGTACAGTATGCCAAGCCATCATTACACCGCTGCTGGACTACTGTAATATACTATTCCAAGGTCTGCCTAAACAAACCACCTGCCCCCTACAAATAATCCAGAACACTGCTGCCCGCATTATTACCAGCACTTCAATACAAGAACATATAATGCCAATACTATAAGATCTACACTGGCTGCCAATCTCCTCACGGGCAAACTATAAATCAGTGTTCACCATCTTCAAAATTAAAAACAACATCTCAGCGAGAATACTACAGGAAATCATTGGTACCAAAACAAGCAAGAGACCAGACAGAAACAGAACCAAAAACAATATACCAACACCTACTCTATACACAAGAACAATCAAATCCACATCCCATGCGAGCCTTCTCTCTTGCAGCCCCTGCTATCTGGAATGTCCTCCCAGATAATCTAAAATCAACAACAGATTTAAAAGATTTCCGGAAGCTATGTAAAACCACACTATTCATTGAACAATTCAATGAAGACCACCAATCCACCCCACCCACACCACAAAATGACATGACACAAGACATGACATCCACAACATTTAACCACCCTATTGCTCTTACTAAAATATATATAGCCCGATGTAGATAGCTCAACCTGTATATATTGCACCCCAGTGTAGATAGCTCAACCTGTATATTGTATATTGCACCCCAAATCAAGTTTTACCTATCTACACACTCACGAACATGACTTTCACAGCCACTGCATGTCGACACCCCCGCACTACCCTACTTGATTGGTTTGTAGTGAAATCCGCTTTGATTCAAGGATAAAGCAGGATAGAAATACTATTAAATAAATAAATAAAATAAATATAGACTTGCATAGGGTCATTACTAGGGGGTCCTGCTGGCTCTACCAGTACCACTGGAAGCAGGTCTGAAACACCTCACCTAGATCTAACATTCACTCACAGCAAGCACAGTCAGACTGCACTTGCTGCCCACCACTGGGTTTTCCCAACCATGCATATACCAACTGCGGATAGTCCATCAGTTAGTACACATTGCATGTGCACAGATCAACCATGGACACCCAGCAGTTGAAAGAGTGATTGGGCCCCCAGGACAGAAAATGCATCCACATCACTAGGACCAGACATTATACAGCACTATGTGGTTAAATAGAAGTGCCATGGTCATTGCTTGGTCAGAGTGAGAGTGCCCTCCCAACATGACATGCTGTGGCCACCCGGTCCATGCAAGTGGCAGTCAGGCACTACAACATCCCAGCCATTGCCCTATCCTAATGCAGATACATCCTGGCCAATCCGCCCTGTTTCAGACCATACCCACAATACTTTGCTCCTCATCATGCACATTTGCAGGCTAACGCTGGAAACAACAGGCACTGTGAGGCTCAGTGAAATGTGGAAAGCCACAAAACAATGGATAGACGTACACACACATACTCACTCATATTGATGCACTGTGCAAAAATGGGGATGGTTGGCATTCCTGCCTGTCACTCTGGTCCCAATCTCAGCTCAAGCATTGTTAAGGTGTGCTCTTTGTGCAGGAGTTAGTATCATGCTGTGATGTTAATGCCCGCTCAGCGTGCCAGTGCTGTCAGCCTGACTCTCCATCCAGCTGAGCCTGTCTGTGTGGGTGTCTGTACCCTTGTTGGCCGTTTCATTGGGAGTTGCACATGTTAGTGTTCTACCTGCACTGTAGGATAAAATTTAGCCACAGAGACATGAATTGCATGATGCACAGCCAGGACCAACTGTGCATAGTGCACCACAGTGCTGCCACATGGCTGCCACAGTCCCTGGGGGTGGCATGCTTCCCATCAGACAGACCTTGTCACATGTTGCACTGCGCATGGCGTACTGGATCAGGGCATGGCTTTGATCTGCTGCAGGCTCATTCTGAGGAGAAGGAGTTTACCTGTGGTATGTCACATGGATCTGTCCTTGGTCCGATTCCTTTTAACATCTTTGTTGGTGATATTGTGGAAAGGCTGTTGGGTAAGGTTTGCCTTTTTGCAAATGATACCAAAATATGCAATAGAGTAGACACCCAGGAAGGAATAGATAACATGAAGAGGGATCTAGCTTAGCTGGAAGAATGGTCTAGAATTTGGTAACTGAAATTTAATGCTAAAAAATGCAATCATACATTTGGGCAGCAAAAATCCAAGGGAGCATAGATGAATTACCAGCAGAAAGGAAGAGGAACTAATGCCACTAGTGAGGCCTCACTTGGAATACTGTGTTCAATTTTAGAGACCATATCTTGCAAAGGATATAAAAAGACTGGAAACTGTTCAGAGGAAGGCAACCAAAATGATTTGGAGCCTGCGTCAGAAGCCTTATGCGAAGAGACTTGAAGACCTAAATATGTACACTTTGGAGGAGAGGAGGGATAGGGGAGATATGATTCAGACCTTTAAAAACTTAAAGAGAAATAATGAACAAACCTCTTCCTTGGGGAAGCTGTAAAACTAGAGGGCATAACATGAAGCTGCAAGGGGGTAAATTGAAAGGCAATGTCAGGAAATACTTTTTCACTGAAAGGGTGGTGGATGCTTGGAATGCCCACCCGATGGAAGTGGTGGGGGCAAATACAGTGACAGAATTCAAAATGGCATGGGACAGACACAGTGGATCCCTTTACAGCAACAGGATAAAATCAAAATAAACTTAACTATCTAGTTTCTCGACAAATAGGGGTGTCCTACACGGAGCGGTGGGTTCACCCCTAAACAAAGACATGGGGAGGGATGGCCTGCACAGAGTAGCAGGTGCACCTACTCTTGCCATATTACTGGGCAGACTGGATGGACCATACTGGTCTTTATCTGCCATCATTTACTATGTTACTATGTTACTATGAGTGTAGGGGTGAAGTACCTCTGTGCACAAAATCAGAGCAGGATCTGGGCATGATCGTGTCTGATGATCTTAAAGTAGCTAAACAGGCAGAAAAGGCGATGGCGAAAGCCAGAAGGATGCTTGGGTGCATAGGAAGAGTAATGTCCAGCAGAAGAAAGGAAGTGATAGTGCCTCTGTATAAGTCTTTGTTGTAACCTCATTTGGAGTTTTGTGTGTAATACTGGAGACCGCACCTTCAAAAGGATATAAACAGGATGGGGTCAGTACAGAGGGTGGCTATTAAAATGGTTAGTGGTCTTCATTATAAAGCATATGAGGTCAGACTTAAAGATCTTAATATGTATACCTTAGAGGAAAGGTGGGATAGAAGTGATATGATTGAGATGTTTAACCCTGGAATTAACGAGATTTTTTGCACACACTGAATACCGTTGGGGTCATAAATGACCCCATGACGAATTTTAATTGTTAACCATGAAAATTTTAAACTAAACAGACAAAATATTATTCCAAATTAATTACACAGGTACACTACCAAAAAACTGCCTCCAGTTTTGCAACTGATTCCTATAGATTTTGGGGTGCTGAATCCAGGAAAAATAGCCAAAATGTTCCATCACGTCACGTTTTCTTGCAAAATTAGATTTCTTACCCATATAAGGAATGTTCACATAATTTCTTTTTAGCCGACTGCAGTTTATTTTCTTGGCCCAAAATAGAGGTTGTAATGGTTAACTAACTAGAAACACTCCCTCATGATATTTTAGAGTGTTTTGTATTCATTTTATACATTAACAGGACAATTGGGAGGCGGGGGGCTAAATCCAGTACTCGCGCTGGCGCATGTTCTTTCCTGTTCGCCTCGCCTCGTTCGCTCGCTCAAACACGGTGGTTGCGACATGAACGTTCCTGTCAAATTTCAGTTTCTTGCAAGTTCATTATTACCTTTTGTTTGCTCAGTCGTAATCCAGCTTTATTCCGAAATGGTTCACTACAGTTGTAGTTTGCAGTGCTGTGTATTCGTGATGGCTCACAGAGCCAGAGGTTGCGTCAACTCTCCGGACAGTTTTTGTTTTATTTGTGGGGAATATACCGTGAAAAAGCGG
Source organism: Ichthyophis bannanicus (assembly GCA_033557465.1). NCBI lineage: Eukaryota > Metazoa > Chordata > Amphibia > Gymnophiona > Ichthyophiidae > Ichthyophis > Ichthyophis bannanicus. The sequence continues at coordinate 426,806,208 of CM066035.1, read as the reverse complement.
CAGAGGAACATTTCTGCATTTATTAAAAAAGTATATTTCGCCTATTTCGGTTTGAAGTTAGGCGATCAAGACAAACCGTGGGCTCCTCACAAAGTGTGCAAGACATGTGAGGAAGATCTACGCTTATGGATGAAAGGTAAAAAACAAGCATTTCGTTTCGGAATACCTATGATGTGGCGTGAACAAAGAGACCACAGCAGTGACTGCTATTTTTGCTCTTGCATTGTGAAGGGATACAACTTAAAAAATAAGAACGTAATAAGTTACCCCAACCTTCCCTCAGCAATTAGGCCTATGCCTCATAGCAACGAAGTACCTGTGCCTGAACCACCAAAATCTTTGGATCATATTTGTGTGGACGGTTCTGATCATGATGAGACTCATCAGATGGCTTTTCCCGATGAGTCCAGTACTTCCGAGTTTGAAACTGAACCAGATCCGAAACCTGAACTTTTCTCTCAAGCTGAATTGAATGATTTAGTCCGGGATTTAGGACTCCCAAAAGATGCTGCCCAACTGCTAGGTTCTCGGCTTAAACAGAAAAATCTATTGTCACCAGGAACAACATTTTATTGGTACCGCAACCGCGAGACACAATTTTTGAAGTATTTCAGCAAAGAGGAAGATTTGGTATTTTGCAACGATATATACGGAGTGATGGAAAAGTTTAAACTCAAGTATGATCCTGCTGAATGGCGGCTGTTCATTGATTCGTCAAAAGACAGCATAAAAGGTGTTCTTCTTCATAATGGCAACACATTCGCTTCAGTTCCTATTGCTCACTCTGTTATTCTCCAAGAAAAATACGAGAATTTGGCCCTGATTCTTCAGAAGATTCGTTATGATGAGCATAAGTGGATGATTTGTGGAGACTTTAAAATTCTATCCATGCTATTAGGGCAGCAATCCGGTTTCACCAAATATCCCTGCTTCCTTTGCTTGTGGGATAGCCGGGCCCGTGACCTACACTGGGGGAAAAAAGACTGGCCAATTCGGGAGTATTTGAGACCCGGTGAGAAAAATGTTCTTCATGAGAGCTTGGTACCTCGTGATAAAATTCTATTACCACCTCTCCACATTAAGTTGGGTCTCATTAAGCAATTCATCAAGTCCCTTCCAAAAGATGGTGAGTGCTTTCGGTACCTTTGCTCAAAGTTCCCCCGACTTTCTGAAGCAAAGCTAAAGGAAGGAGTGTTTGTTGGCCCTGATATAAGGAAACTCATTTCAGATGGAGCATTCGCTGAAACGATGTCTGAGAAGGAAAAAGAAGCCTGGGATTCCTTCAAGGATGTTGTTCTCAAATTCTTGGGGAACAGGCGGGATGAGAACTATAAGGATATTGTTGCCAGGATGCTCAATGCCTTCAAAGAACAAGGCTGTAACATGAGACTGAAAGTCCATTTCTTGCACTCCCATGTGAACTACTTTCCCGAAAACTTGGGGGCGTACAGTGAAGAACAAGGTGAAAGGTTTCACCAGGACATCAAGGACGCAGAGAGAAGGTACCAAGGAAGATGGAACACCACTATGATGGCTGATTTCTGCTGGTTGCTGCTGCGGGAAACCCCAGATGAAAAATACGCCAAGCAGCGCACCAAGAGAAGCATTCGGGGGAAGAAGAAACGGGCCCACCAGGAGATTGATTGACCCAAGAATGACTTTAAAATCTAAACTGTGTTGACAAATATCGTGTTTTTACTAAACTTTGAAATAAAAATTTGCTAGTTATTACCACAGTGTCGGATCTCATTTATTAGAATTTTATTTTCACACCATCGGGTGTTTGTCTTCATGTATTGCAATGGTGCGGTTTGCGTTTTCTATTCTTACATACATACCTGTACAACATTTTTTGCACATTTCTTTGCTTTGCTTTGTGTCTAACCTCGCTCTTATATGCTCAATGTTTGTGCACATGTATGTGGCTGTTTTAAGTGCAGACAATTTTGCTACCATCACAGTGTGTTTTATTGACATTACTCTATTCTTATGTGCTGCCTTGTTACAATTTTCTTTATTCTTATTTGAATAACTACTAAACAATTAGTATAAAGAATTCATCCAAGAAACTTTTATCTCGATCGCACTCAATCTGAAACGTTCACCTCAAACTGCTAACCCAATGTAGCAAAAAATCTGTACGTGATGGAGCAAATTGGTTACCAGATTTGGATTCAGCGCACCAAAAAACGTAAAAATCAATCGAAACATTATAGGCAGTTTAAAAAAACATTTTTTTAGTGTACCTGTGTTATTTATTATATGAAGGTTAAATGTTTTGAAATTTAATGCTTTATCATAAAATTACATGAAGAAGAGTTGCCATGAAAGCAGTTTTTGCATGCACTTGATGAACACAGTAAAGTACTACAGTCATTTGCATGAGACACAGACAATTTCTGAATGTTCTTTGCAAACAATGTGCTTGCAGGAGGTGCAAACTATGTTGCTTTTCTTATCTTTTTCTCTGGAACAGCAGTGACACCTTGCCCTTTTCTTTGGGATCCCGACATTGCAAACAGCATCAGTGGCTTCTTCAATGCTGGAAGAAGTCTCGCTGCAATTACTCTGAAGCAGCTGTTTTCCTAATTCCAAGAGGAATAGACAATGTCTGTGCTTTGACTTGGACTGCCATTCTGGATTTAGTGACATCCAAACAATAAAGGCGTTCAAAGCAATGATGTCCAAAATGTTGTAGAAGATTGTCACTGGCCAGCGTCTTCTCATTCGTTTTGTGGTATACGTGCACAACATTTGATCTGCCGTATCTACTCCACCTTTACTAGAATTATAGTCCAAGATCATGTGTGGTTTTTTGTCTGGACATGTGTTATCTACTTCTTCTCGATCATGCAAACTTCTCAGAAAAACAACTACTTTTCTTTTCTTCGGGCAATAGGAAACCAGAGCGGCTTCATCGCGAAAGGCAAACAGTGAAGTGAATACCTCTCGGCCCTTTGCTGTTACAAATTCTGGAGGTAATTCTTTTCTGTTCTTTCGAATTGTCCCCAAAAGTGTCATTTGTTTTTCTAGCAATTTTTGTGACAGGGATAAACTGCAGAAGAAATTGTCAACAGTAACATTTCTGCCAGATCGCATCAATCCTTCAGTGAGTTGCAGCACAACCCCTTTCACCCTGATTCTGTTCCCTGTTTTGTCCGAGTTCCCTTCCTGTATATACTTGAAGATGCAGAACATATGACATTGCACTGTCACACAATATCCATAGCTTTATGCCATATTTCCCAGGTTTTCTGGGAATATATTGTCTGAATGGAACACAGCCACGAAATGTAAGCAGTTGCTCATCCACGGTAACATTTTCACCAGGAAAACAAAGGCGTCACTTAGAGTTGCTTCGCAGGTATCAAAAACGTGTCTGATTGGAGCAAGCTTATCCATGGCTCGTTATTCACGTCTGTTGGTTGCAACATCAAATCTGAGAGCACAAGAAATTTGCTGAAAACGGTTATGGGCCATATTTTTGCCGAAAACAGAACGACCATCTTCAAGGTTCCACAACTGAACTATGGATTCATTTCATGACTTGTACACGCCTGAGAGGATCAGAAGTCCAAGAAAACATTGAAATTCTCCGTCTGTCAAATCTTTCCAGGTGTCGTCATAAATGTGTCTTCCTTGTTTGCTTGTCCACATCATGATTTCATTCAATAAGTTCTTCCTGATGAACAAGTGGAATGCTGCGAGAGGGCCATCAACATTTCATACAGCATACCTTGTAGGACCTTGTTGTATGGGCATGACATTAGCTCTGGCGTATCTCCCAGCAGCTTGCTTCATAGGTTTCCTGTTCCATGATGTGGCATCCTTAGATACATAGGCTTCAATGGCAACATTTGTGCTTATTTTTGATGACCTCTTAGCTCCTCTATGACCACAACTAAGATTCCTCACAGATGATACTGACACCGAGGACTCTTGCCTTCTTCCCCGTCCAGCACAGCCTCAAACTTTTCCTCAACCTGTAACTTGACTCTTTGCTGCAGACGATGTTACCAGCTCAACATCAGTCTCACCTTCACTTGGCGACCAGCTGCTGTCACCATCTGAATCATGACTGTCATCATCAGATTTATCGCCCAAACTTGGCTGATGTGCTTCTTCACTTGCTGAATATGCTGCATCATCAGACGACTCAGAGCCGTCACTGTCAGCATCTCGTTGCAATATTTCTCTTACTTGGGCAGCTGAATACTTTCGTTTTGACATCATAAACAATAACCTAAAATAAAAAAACAAAGATAAAGTTGAATAAAACACAAAGCAGTTTTACTATAGGTGTACAATAATCGTGATGAACGAGCTGAAAGCCTTTAGATTTCATCGGAAATAATGAGAGAACGTATGATATCAATTACAGAAAATGTGTAATTTTCATAAAATAAGAGTACAAAAAATAAATGATACATAATTAATGATAAATACCTTTGTCAGATCAAAAAATTCACAAAACTGAAAATGGTATCACGATCCAAACCGGACATAAGCAACTGGGGTCAAAAATGACCCCACTGGTACTCTGTGCTGCAATTCATCATTAGCGTGACCTAGCAGATGACAATCATTCCTCTCATGGCACAATATAAAGAGAATATTGACATGTGAAAAGTCATAAAAAGATTGCATTCTTGAACAACTAGTTTCCGAGATACGCGTTGTGAAACTTGCAATGGGGTCACTTTTTACCCCATCGGTACTCCCAGGGTTAAATACAAACAGATTTTGAAAGCAAGCTCTGCAATTAGGGGACATAGGATGAGGGTGTAAGGGGATAGTCTCAGGAGTAATATGCGGAAATATTTATTTACGGAAAGAGTGGTGGATCTGTGGAAAACTCTCCCAGTGGAAGTGGTAGAGATGAGGACAGTATCTGAATTCAAAAAAGCACAGGACAAACACAGAGGATCTGTAAAGGAAAAAATGGACTATTGTAGTTGATATAGAAAGGCAGACTAGATAGGCCATGGGGTCTTTTTCTACCGTCATGTTTCTCTGTTTCTACTTAGCTATCTTTAGCTTTTATTTTCCCTTATTTTGTTTCAAACACTCCCTTGTTTTCATGCCTTCTATTCTCTTGGTCATTTCTATTTCATTTTCTCTTTTTGCCTGTTCTTTTTAACTGCAGTAGAATTACCGATATACAGTGCAGAGCACTAACCTCAGTACAATAAAATGAATTCTGAATTACTAAAACCAAAAACATATTTCTGGTTGCTGCAACCTAAGATTGTGAACCCAGAGAAAGGTCTGCTATTTTTTAAAGGGCTGGTGATAGAAAGTACAACATTCCTACATCAAGTAACCCTCCCCCTCAACCAACAAATATCCCTGATTCTTCCTGCAAGCAACAAATATTGTAGCCCAGACCCACTTACAAGCAGCAAGCACACAGAGTTCCCCATTCAAGCAAAATGTTTCTCCAATTCCCACACCCTGTCAACAAGAACCCCCACGTACAGTCCTTCGCCAACAGCACCCAGAATTCAAATGGGCACCTCAAATAGGCTTTCCTAACCAGGGCTCCACAGATCAAACAAACAGTAAGGATTTGAGGGTTTTTTTGTTTGTTTTATTTTATTACATTGCTAGCTCTCTGACTGGGAGCTCTTAAAAGGGTTTTTTGTATATTTTTTAAAGCAAGGTTACTTTCTTTTTGCTGCTTTAGGGGAACTTTCCTTGAGCACAGTAGGTTGCTGAACTCCCGTAACCTCCTCAGGTTTAGACACTACTAACACCTAATCAGGAGTTAGTGGGCCTGTTTCCTGAGTGCAGTTGAAGCCTACATAAAAGGCTCCAGTGCCCTGCCCTTTTGAGGCTTTCCTAACCAGGGCTCCACAGATCAAACAAACAGTAAGGATTTGAGGGTTTGTTTGTTTGTTTTATTATATTACATTGCTAGCTCTCTGACTGGGAGCTCTTAAAAGGGTTTTTTGTATATTTTTTAAAGCAAGGTTACTTTCTTTTTGCTGCTTTAGGGGAACTTTCCTTGAGCACAGTAGGTTGCTGAACTCCAGTAACCTCCTCAGGTTTAGACACTGCTAACACCTAATCAGGTGTTAGTTCCCTCCCTACCCACCCCGACTCCCACCCACCCCTAGTGAGCAGTCTTGCTTTATAGGGCACCTCCCCCTTTAACAATTCACAAAGAATTGGACCAGCACATTTTGAATATAATTAAAAAGATTTAACTGCTTTTTCTCTGAAAGGACAGCTGTGAAACCGGCTGGTACTTGGTAGATCTCTCTCTTTTGCTTTAACAGATACCTAAGCTCCACGAACAGAACAATGGCTGGGAAAAATCATATTGCTAAAGCTGTTGCCCCCATTACAGCTTCTGCCTCGGTCCAGACAGAGGTCCTAATGCCAGTTGAAGGACCGGTTCCATGTGCAGGGTGCCTGCATGCTGAAGCTCTGAGGAAACAAGTGGAGGAACTCAGAGAGGAGGTGGCGAGGCTGAGGAGCATTCAAGACAGTGAGAAGTACATTGATGAGATGCTTCTTGCAGCAACCAAGCTCTCCAGCACAGGAGAAGATGGGTGCCAACAGAATGTCGATGGTTGGACACAAGTCACCAGGGCCTGCAAAATCACCAATCCAACTTCTCCAGCCCTTGATTTGAGGAACCATTATGCAGCCCTGGAAGTGGAGGAGGTGAAAGCATCCCTGGAAAGGGAAGAACCAGAGTTCAAGTACCCCAAAGTTGCAGAGTCAGTGACCAGAAGGAAACGAAGGGTAGTGGTGGTTGGAGACTCTCTTCTGAGGGGTACTGAGGCATCCATCTGCCGACCAGACTTGATGTCCAGAGAGGTATGCTGTCTTCCTGGTGCCAAAATCCAAGTTGTTACGGAGAGTTTGCCGAGACTCATCAAGCCCACTGACTATTACCCAATGTTGCTAATCCATGTTGGAACAAATTATACTGCCAGGTATACCTCGGAACGTATCAAAAGTGACTTCATGGCTCTGGGACAGAGGGTGAAGCAGTTAGGTGCACAGGTGGTGTTCTCTTCAATCCTCCCTGTTGAGGGTAAAGGCCAAGGCAGAGAGGCTCGCATCCTGGAGATGAATGCATGGCTGCGTGGAAGGTGTCATCGAGAGCGTTTTGGTTTCCTAGACCATGGGATGCTGTTCCAAGGGTTGCAGAGCAGAGATGGCATCCATCTGTCCAAGAAAGGTCAACGCATCTTCGGTAGTAGACTGGCTAATCTACTGAAGAGGGCTTTAAACTAGATTCGTTGGGGATGGGTGAAGAAAGCCCCCAGGTAAGTGAAAGCCCCCAGGTAGGTGATACATTAAATACCTTTATGGAAATGGGTAACAGGGGTAACATATGGAAAGCAGTGTGTATTAATGCCTGTAGCATGGGAAATAAGATCCCTGAAGTTGAAGCTTTGGTGGGAGTGGCTGACTTGGATTTAGTGGCAGTTACAGAAACATGGTTCACAGAAAACCATGACTGGGATGTAACTATACTTGGATATACTTTATTCAGAAAGGACAGGGTAGGAAGAAGGGGAGGAGGAGTGGCACTATATGTAAAAACTACTATTAAAGCTTTGGAATTACAGAGCTTAAAAGGGAGAGAGGAGGCATTGTGGGTTAAACTAGAAAGAGGGAAAGAGAAATCTATTTGCATTGGTATGATATACAGACCTCCCTCACAAGAGGAAGAGGTGGACAGAGAGTTAATTGAAGACATACGCAGCATTGCTAGGAAAGGGGAAGTGCTACTGATAGGAGATTTCAATATGCCAGATGTTGATTGGCACATTCCTGCTGCAGTATCATCTAGGAGTAAGGAGATCCTGGATTCTCTACAGGGAGAACTATTCAGGCAATTGGTAACAGACCCCACACGTGAAGGGGCCATACTGGACTTGGTGCTTACCAATGGTGAAAGTGTTTCTGATGTTGTAGTGGGAGATCATTTTGCATCCAGTGATCACCAGATGGTGTGGTTCACTATTAGGACTAGGGCTGTTAGAATCCATTCCAAGGTGAGGATCTTAGACTTTAGGAAGACTAACTTTGCAAAGATGGGCCAACACCTCAGGGAGTCGTTAGTGGGATGGGAACAGCTGGGGGATGTAGAAAAACAGTGGGCAAAACTGAAAGGGGGTATTTTAAGGGCAACCAACCTTTTTGTTAAAATGGTAAATGAAGGCAAAAGGAACAGGAGACCGCTATGGTTTTCGAAGGAAGTAGCTGAAAAAGTGAAGAAAAAGAGGGAGGCCTTCATGAAATACAAGAGATCACAGAGAGAGGAAGACAGGCATCTGTATATGGAAAAACTTAGGGGTATGTTTACTAAACCGTGCAATTGTGCGGGGCGCACTTGAGCGTGCGCTAAGGTACCTTAGCGCATGCTAATAGTGCGTTTTTGTGCCCCGCACACGTGCGCGCTGCACTAACGGGCCCGCACAAGTGCGCGGTGCGCTGATGTGCGATAAAGGCGTGGAAAGGCATTCTGAGGGCGGAGGAAGGCTCCCGAGGGGCGGAGGGACGGGGTCAATGGGTGGAGAGTGGGGGGGAGAGGCTCCCCGCACAGGAGCGGGGCTGAAATTCGATGTAAATAATACCGCGAGTGAAAACCTCGAGTTATAACCGATTTAAAGGGAAGAGAAACTATTTCTGTCAGCAAAGTACAGCAAAACCAGGGAAACCTACAAAACGTGAGCAGTGTGATACATGTGCACAGAACAAAATAGCAAATAAAAATTGAAAATGACCACAACAAAATTCTAATAAATTATAATCCAGCTGGGCAATAGTGATAGTCATGGAAAACATCAAAAACCACTCCCAAGAAAGCCCCAAAAAAGAAATATGAATTTTAGAAGGGTCTACACTCCGTCCCCATACAAGGTGAATGATCCCACAGTGAAATTGTGCAGAGCAGGGCCATAAACCCTGCTCTGCACAATTTCACTGTGGGATCATTCACCTTGTATGGGGACGGAGCGTATAAAATAATACTTATTATTTTTACGCTCCGTCCCCATACAAGGTGAATGATCCCACAGTGAAATTGTGCAGAGCAGGGTTTATGACTCCTTTGGCCAGGCTTCCTATCTCCAGAGACTAAACTGTCTCTGTGGCCACAGTGTGGTGCAGTGAACACAGACAGTGTGTTCAGGAGCCAAAAATCACCAGTTCAAGTCCCAGCTGGGGCTCCTGCAAACCCAATCCCCATATTTTACCCACCACTAAACCATGATAGTAAAGACCAACCTTTTTTGCAGATAACATAAGCATGGCCCAAACACTTCTATTTTACCCTACAGAGTACAGACACCAGAAACATGCACATTACCTAGACCACAGTCCCCTCAATGCAGTCCTGGAGGGCCACATATCATTTAGCTGTGATGCTGTCAGCAATATAAGGCCATGTCAGCATGGTGGCGGAGGGGTACCGTTGGTGGAGGGGGCAGTGGCTGCTGCCCACAGCAGATGGTGGCCTAGCCCCCTTCACGTGGGTGCAGTGCCCTCCAACAGACAGGCCCTGTCTGACAAACAGCCATGGACTCCCCAGGGAATGCACTATTTCTGAGCTAAGACGGTGGTGCAGCGGACACAGCCAGTGCCTTTAGGACCAGAAGGTCACAAGTTCAAATCCCAGCTGGGGCTCCTGGCAACCCAATCCCCTTATTTTACCCATGAAGGAATCATGGTAGTAAAGACTGAACCATTATTGCTGAGACCATACGCATGGGTCAAAAACCTCTATTTTACCCTACACAGCACAAACACCATAGAAATGTGCATTACCTATGGCAGAATCCCCCAAATGCAGTCCAGGAGGGACAAACACCATTCAGTTTCCATGCTGCCTCTAATAAAGATGCCTGTGCTGTATATCTATGCACCACCCCCATGGTATGCAGATGTATCCCATGCATATTCATGAGGGACAGCATGAAAACCCGAACAGTGTTTGGCACACCAGGACTGGAGTTGGGAACCTCTGCCGTAAAGCAGCAGCCAACAGGGCCAGACACACCCACACCCACACCCACAGGCCCCATTGGCTAATGCCTCCTGGAGAGGCAGGACATTGGGCCCTGCGTACATCTCCCAATACTAGCACTTGCATACTTTAGCAATGCCACCCTACACCTGGGTATACGGTGCACACCTATCAAACGTTTCCTATGATTACTGGCAGATAGCAAGTCCTACGTTAAGCACAGTTTGCTCATTGAGCTCCATCATAACAATCTTTCTGATGTCTGTGGTGTGTGCTTCAGGTCTGGTCTCTGACAGTGTTTACCACCCTGGGGAGTGACCCCCAACAGTATTGCGTACCATATCCATGCCTGTACTGTGCCCAGGACTGGTGTGGTGGGCAGGGCTGCTAAACTCCTCTATAGTAGCACAATGCTGGCATAGGTGTGGGAGTGTGTGTCTGTCTATACAGTGTGTGGTGGCTGCAAACACCTTCCACAGCCCACACTGCCAGCACTGTTGCCAGTATTGGCCTGCCAATGTGCATAATGAGGAGCAAGGTACCATGGGTATAGCCCGGACAGGGTGACCTGGCCAGGATGCATCTGCACAGGGCATATGGCACTGGCTGGGACATTGTAGTGCCTGGCCACCACCTACACAGACAGGGTGACCTCAGTATGTCCTGCTGGGGGATCACTCTCACCCTGACTGTGCAGTGACAACAGAATGGCTAGGCACCTACATAGTACTATATAGCACTTCTTGCATGTGATATTTATGGGTTTTCTTTTGGGGCCCAATCACTGATTTATCTGCTTGTTGTGTATGCTGACATCCCAGTTCTGGGTGCATTCATTTCCACAGGGAACATGCACTATGGACTAGCTAGCAGACTGTTTGCAGCTAGTATGTGTCTTGATGGAGTGGCTTGCAGGGTGCAGCTGCTGTAGGCTTGCTGCAGGTGAATATCAGATAGTGGTGGGGTGCAACTTAGCATATCCAGGCCTAAAGTCTGTCTGCTATTGTGTTATGGATGTGTACAAAGCTGCATTGACTGCCCTGTAGGGTGTCTGTTCCCCAGCAGGACCAGGGTTGATGGTCCCCTCTACTGCCACCATTGCAGGGAGGCAGAATGTGGATCTGTTGATAGGAGACCCTGTTTGCCACCCTCAGCCCTGGAGGAGGGGGTACATGACCCACCTAGGGGTCCATAGGGACTACACCTGACTGAGACAGACAAGGATATCCAAGGTGTTTCTGCAGAAACTACCTAGCTCACACATTAACACTGCTTTGGAACTCCGGCATGACCTCTTTCAGCCATGGAGGGTGCTGTGGACCTGGTGCTGGGCGCCTCACCGCACCCTCAGGGTGAGCACAGTACCCGCACAATGTGACGGTGTGTAGCTACTCTGTGCCAGTGAAACACACGGTCAGTACCCCCTACCAGGCCGAGGTGCCGTTGGGGTGCACATGGTCAGTTCCCCCTACCAGGCCGAGTTGCTGTGGGTGTGCATTCCCCATCTTGTATTTATCTGTGGACAGCTGATTTGCATGTGCAGTGCATCATGGGTATGGGTGGGCTAACCCTATCCTGGTGACCACAGCAGACTGTCTGTGTGGTGACGTGCACTCCCTCTGCAGCTAGCCAGGGGCTTGCTTGCAGCTATAGGGCTGTAGCACAATTCCTTGCTTCACTGCTTGTGGAGCCAGAGATCATGGGTTCAAACCCACAGTGGGGTTATTTGATGGGGCTGCCCAGAGCATAATCTCTTTTTAATGTACATTATTGCTGCCTGCAAAAACACCCTCATCGTACTGTACCCATAAGGTGCCTCAGAGGGCGCTTTATAGGGCGCCCAATAGGTTACCTTATGGTTACCGTCCATATAAGGTGCACTATACGTTATCCTGTGGAGCAACTTATAGGGTGCCCTATAGGGGACATTTCAGGGTGCCATGGCGGACAGTGCACTTTAAAATGTGCCCTATAGGGTGCCTTATGCGGCACCTTCAATTATGGCACGTGAGGACCTGTTTGCTGGCAGCAATTAATAAAATACAAATAAAGTGCTACAGGAAAAAATACATACATTGCAAAGCTGATGCCACAGCCAGCCTTACATATTAGGCACACTGGGGAGCAAACTCATGACCCCTATATCAGCAGTCAGTGCCTTACCCATTGTGCTACACTGCTGCTCCTCCTTGCATGTCAGCACACCTACTTATGCTGTGCATTCCTTAGACTGCACAGTGCTGCCATCAAAAACATTGCTGTGACCTTGCGGTAACTCATACGGCACCCTATCAAGCGCCCTATAAGCAACATTCCAGGGTGCCTTGGCGGACAGTGCACTTTAAAATGTGCCTTATGGGACGCCTTATGTTAACACGCTTTGAGAGTGCGTTCGCTAGTAATAGTAATTAAAATAAAAATAAAATGCCTCCTAAAGCAATCTTCCCCATAACACGTAATGCCTCAGCCAGCCTTGTTCATTGGGCACTGTGAGGGATTGAACACCTGCTCCCTGCACCATTGGTCAGTGTCTTAACCATTGTGCTGTGGCTCTGTTCTTGTGTTTACCCATCAGCGCGCCGCCTTATGCCTCACAATATTAAAATGCCTCCTAAAGCAATAGCGTGCCGCCTTATGCACATCAGCGCGCCATCCTTATGCCGCCCAATATTAAAATGCCTCCTAAAGTACTGCCTCAGCCAGCCTTGTTCATTGTGGGGGACTGAACCCCTGATCTCTGCACTATTGGTCAGTGTCTTAGCCATTGTGCTGTGGCTCTGTTCCTGTGCTTGCGCATCAGCGCACCACTTATGCTTCCCACGCAGCTTTCTCATGTGCTAATGTGCGGGGCGCACATGGGCGCCATGCACCTTAGCACATATTTAAATCCCGTTTTTTATTTTTCAGGAAGAAATGCCCACTCCTTATATGGCACCCGCACACTAGCGCGGCATGCACATTAGCAGGGTTTTAGTAAACATACCCCTTAGAGAAGCTAGCAAAGTAGTCAAGAAGGCAAAGATTCAAAAGGAGGAGGAAATAGCCAATACAATAAAATGGAGGGATAAGACATTTTTCAGATATATTAGTGAGAAGAGGAAGGGCAAAAGTAGTATTGTCAGACTCAAGGGTGCAGGGGGGGAATATGTAGAAGCTGATAAGGATAAAGTGGAATTGATTAACAAATATTTTTGTTCTGTGTTCACAGATGAAGAACCAGGAGCAAGACCTCAGAAAACACCCACAAATAAGAACAGAAGCGAGGGACATCTTGAACAATTTTCAGAAGACTGTGTTCGTGAGAAACCAGCTCAACTTAAAGTAGACAAAGCGATGAGACCGGATGGGATACACCCTAGAATACTGAGGGAACTTGGGGACGTTCTAGCAACTCCACTGACTGGCCTTTTCAATGCCTCGTTGGAGTCGGGAGTGGTGCCAAAGGACTGGAGAGAGGCTCATGTGGTGCCTTTACACAAAAGCGGAAGTAAGGATGTGGTTGAAAACTACAGGCCGGTTAGTTTAACTTCGGTGGTGAGTAAATTATTGGAAACGCTGCTGAAAGAGAAAATAGTGAGGTTTCTGGAGTCCAGGATTCGAGACAGCATGGATTCACCAGAGGCAGGTCTTGTTAGACAAATCTGATTGATTTCTTTGACTGGGTGACCAGGGAGTTGGACCGAGGGAGAGCTCTAGATGTGGTGTATTTAGATTTCAGTAAAGCCTTTGACACTGTTCCTCACAGGCGACTTATAAACAAACTGAGCATCCTAGGGATGGACCCTAAAGTTACTGCTCGGGTTAGAAATTGGTTGGGTGGGAGGCGACAAAGAGTACAAGTAAATGGAGCTCACTCTGAGGAGAAGGATGTTACCAGTGGTGTGCCCCAGGGATCTGTCCTTGGTCTGATTCTTTTTAACATCTTTGTTAGTGATATAGCAGAAGGGCTGTCGGGTAAGGTTTGCCTCTTTGCAGATGATACCAAAATCTGCAATAGAGTAGACACCCAGGAAGGGGTAGATAACATGAGGAGGGATCTAGCTAAGCTTGAAGAATGGTCTAGAATTTGGCAGCTGGGATTTAATGTTAAAAAATGCAAGGTCATGCATTTGGACTGCAGCAATCCAAGGGAACAATACAGTATAGGAGGTGAAGTACTTTTGTCCACTAAAGAAGAGCGGGACCTAGGCGTGGTTGTGTCTGATGATCTTAAAGCAGCTAAACAGGTAGAAAAGGCGACGGCAAAAGCTAGAAGGATGCTTGGGTGCATACGGAGAGGAATGGCTAGCAGAAAAAAGGAGGTGATAATGCCTCTCTATAAGTCTTTGGTGCAACCTCATTTGGAGTATAGTGTGCAATTCTGGAGACCGCACCTTCAAAAGGATGTGAACAGGATGGAGTCGGTGCAGAGGGTGGCTACTAAAATGATTAGTGGGCTTCATTATAAAGCATATGAGGAGAGACTTAAGGATCTTAATATGTATACCTTAGAGGAAAGGCGGGATAGAGGTGATATGATTGAGATGTTTAAATACCTCCGTGGTATAAATGTTCAGGGAGAGAGCCTCTTTCAATTGAAAGCAAGATCTGCTATGAGGGGACATGGGATGAGGGTGAAGGGAGATAGATTCAGGAGTGATATGCGACAATATTTCTTTACGGAAAGAGTAGTGGATCCATGGAATAGTCTCCCAGTGGAGGTGGTAGAGATGAGGACAGTAACTGAATTCAAAAAAGCATGGGACCAACACAGAGGATCTCTAAAGATAAAAAGTGGACTGTTGTAGTTGTTGATATGGAAGGACAGGCTAGATAGGCCATGTGGTCTTTTTATGTCATCATGTTTCTATGTTTCTATGATGTTGGGGGAGGATTAGAATGGGATGGAGCTGGGAGAGTGAAATGGAGAGGGAAAATATATTTTGTGTGGGAGGGAAGACAAATTTACAATTGGCCGGATATTGGGAGAGTAAGTGGGGATTGAGGATGGAGGGATAAAATTTGAGTGGATGAAACAGAAATGAGGAAAGAGCAAAAGGAGAAACATTAGTATGTTAAAGCAGATGTAGAGAGAGAATGGAAAAAAAACTAGAAGAGAGAAGAAAGGACAAATGGACAGCAGACAATGGAGAGTTAGAGAAGACACAAAGAAACCAGAAGAAAGTGGCTGGAGCAATTACAACTGAAAAAAAATGCCCAAAAGTTAGAAAAATATCTCTTTATTTTGAATTTATTAACTGGAAATATGTCAGCTCTGGGAAATGTGCATCATTAACGTCTGCGCTTTGTTTAGTACAAGAGGAAATTAATTTACAGTTTTATTTCTACAGTGTTGTTGTACATTCCAAGTTTGGCTTTTGGGGTTCCCAATTTATTGTCTTCCGGTTTATAAATTGTGATTCTTTGTTTAGTGTTGGTTTATGTTCTGCATGTGTAATTGAGCTGAGATATTTTATTTATATAATTCCTATTTGACATTGCCACATGCTCTCTTTCCCCAGTAGGTCATGTATTGTTAGTCTTTGAAATGTATTTGTTTAATATTTGCAGTGTTGCCTTTTGATAGGTAGGGAATGGTGCTTTGTGAGTCCTGGTAGTGCTGTTAGGATACGGTGGGTTTGCTTTGGTTTCTAAATGGGCAGTGTTTGTAGTAGTTCCTAATGTGCCTGGCGGTTGGCACTGGATTATAGTAAAGTAGAAATCTTTTAGTCTTTCTTTATCCATACACTCATTAAGAGGCATGTTTACTAAAAGTTAGTGTATGGTAACATTACGCAAATATTTATGCAAATGAGGTCCCTTATGCAAATGAGGATCCACACCGAGTCTCCGCACATGGACCCGCACCCCCCTTGGGCCGCCCCTGACAGTTTGCACATATAGGTATGTCCATCTCAGGCACATCTGCATACAATATACACCATCTCAACACTGTCAACTAATCATTGACCACAGCAGTCAACATGACATTATGTATTACTCCATAACAAGAACCAGCCTTATGTTTACAGAGACATTTTTTGGTTTGACTGACTGCGAATATGGGACACTGATTTCTGAATGGCCCCTGCACAACTCCAGCTAGAGCAGTGGTTCTTAACCAGTCCTCCTTGAACCCCTAGGCCAGTCGGGTGTTCAGGATAGTCCTAATGAATATGCATGAGATATATATGCATTAGAGATATCCTGCCAACCTGACTGGTTTGTGGCCCTCTAGGGCTGGATTTGGAGACCCCTGCCTTACACCTCTGTCATTTAAGATTGTGAGTGGGCAAGGTGCAGATGTCCTAGACATCAAAAGGGTAGATAGAATGTGTCACATGCCTCCTCAATTCTCACCACCACCAAAACGTTGTCTAATAGAAAATATTTTGGTGGTGGTGAGAAGCAAAGAGGCATGTGACAAATTCTATCTAACCTTTTTGATGTCTTGGAGATATGCACCTTGCCCACTCACAATCTTAAATGACAGAGGTGTAAGGCAGGGGTCTCCGAATCCAGCCCTAGAGGGCCACAAACCAGTCAGGTTGGCAGGATATCTCTAATGCATATATATCTCATGCATATTCATTAGGGCTATCCTGAACACCCGACTGGCCTAGGGGTTCAAGGAGGTCTGGTTAAGAACCACTGAGCTAGAGGAATGTGCTATAGAATATCATGTTGGTTTCTGCATTACCTGCTACCATGTGGGAAGGCAGTGCCTGGAGGTGAATGCTGGGGAGGAGATGGAGGGAACAGTCACATACAAGTTTTGAATGTGTCTCTGGTGGAGGCATAACCAGTTAGAGACTCTGTTCAGATGTACAGAAGCTCTGAGGGCCTACTCAGTCTCTGCATCTTTCACATTAGAGGCCTGCATGACCACATCACTCATCTCATGGGCACCAAGTGTGACAGCTTCAAGGATGTTGTTAGAGTACAAAGAGGCTGGGGACAGCGGAGTATGTGTACTCAAAAACTGTACCAACATCTAACCTCATGTTCAACCTGCCATGCTTCCACATGCTTTTGGGAGGGGTGGAAATGCATCTAAAGTGTGGGAGAATGCATGTGCTCCACTGGCCATTTTTGCAGTGTCCATGGACAGGAACATGACATAATATGGAAGTACGAGCACAGTACTATGTTCAATGCTCACTGCCATAAGCTGTGTAGGGGGACACAGTCCTCTGGTATGTGACAGATGTAGGTCACTGTAGGCCAACATGCACTTGCATTCTGTCTCTGGGCTGCTTTCCAGTGCTGTTTGCATTTCATTAGCTGTCCCCAAGTTCAAACTAAAAGGGTACACAAATGAAGAGCAGAGGATTCTGGATATTGTCCAAAATAGAGCAGTTTGTACAGAATATATGTGAGTCAGAGGTTAGGTAAATGGTTGAGCCATCTTAATGTAGGTCTTAAACGAGCATGGCCTGAGTGCACACTTATCTGTTCATGCTGAGAGGCCACCCTCACTCTGACCAAGCTGGGACCATGTCATGGCTATGTATCCGCATAATACTATTTTGGGTCAAACTGCAGTGATATGGGTGCTGTTTTTTTATGGCAGTCTACTCTCTGCTAGATGTCAATGCTGTTTGTACAAAGCCAATGTCTTCGCGATCAAAACAAAAACAAAACTTCTGGTCTTTTCTCTGAGTGTTTACTCCATGATAATGTAACTAAATGCTTTGCTCAGCATATCCCATAAGCTTAGTATTATTTTACGTTGTCACTGATGATTCTACAAAACAAGGTCTCAGACAACTCACAGCCCTACTATTTAGACATAATAAATGTCATGCTTGTGTCCTTGTTAACATCAATAACTTTTTCCACAATTCGCCATCATTTGATTTTAGAAATATTTTTATCAATCAAACAACACATCGGAACTTCAAAGGGAGTACTTAACTTCTCTAAAGATATTTTCATAAGACTCCTCCTCAACTGTTCCTGTGTTGGATCCCGATTTTATGGAATACAAGTACGAAGAGGTGAACCTGTTTTTAGTGAAATGCGAGGGCGCCTGATTAGAGGCGTTGGGGGGTTTACATGCAGAATCTACAGATGTATGGATGTTCTGTCCTTGGATCATAGCCTACTTACTTGGCCAGTTTTTATATGCATATGTGTCAAGAAGATTGTATGATGGTTAGAGTAGCTGAGACAGCTGTGCCACCCAAATAGATAGTAATAGACCTTCCCTGTGGCACAGCAATTCTTTTTCACACACACTACAACTGAGGTTAGCTGCATTTGCGAGGTCACATTGGGTACATTAGGGAAACAAGGCCATACAGCACTCTCATCTACCCCCATCCATCCTTCAGCCCATCCATCAGCATATATCCATCATGTTCACTCATGCTTCTTCTGCCAGCTGCTACACCATGGCCCACATGCTTACATTTTACTCATTAGGATGTATCACTCACACCTCTCCTGAGGCTGATGTGCACATCACCACTCCTGCCAGTCATTCTTTTGACGCCCACCTCGTGGACATGCTGACACCTCCAGGGCATACTTCTACCCAATCATCCTATGCCACCCACTGACATCACAGCAGGTTACATAAGTACCCCTCACTGATACAGTCAAACTGTCTCCCACATTATCCTCACACTCACTATCTAACATGTAAGGAACATATGGATGTGACATGTCCATCAGCTATTACCTTTGCTTTCATCCAGCAGCTCAAATGTGACTGGCAGATAGGCTTCCTTATCTTGCATTTAGGCAACTGGCCTTATCGGGTGTTAAGGTGTATGTTTGGCACCCTTACCACCCAATGTTCTGTTACTGACCAATAACCTACCATGTCCTTTAACGCACATTGGAGCCCTTAATGCTGCCATTTTGCACTCTCAAATGATGCCCCCTTAACGATCCTTAGTAAACATGCACCCTAGATGTGTAAGCTGCTGGTTTTCCGTCATTGATTTTTCCCCCATGTATATTTGTGAAATGGCTTCTCTTGCTCATATAGATGAATATTTTAGAAACAGTTCCACAATTAGCAGAGCTGTTCCTGAAATATCATCAGAATTAAGTATATTGTGACTTCAACATCTCAATTCTAATCTCAAAGCCCTATTTAAAATGTGCCTTTTTACAAATTACATAGGAGCTGTTTTGCATGTATTTCCATGGTCTGCATCTCATTAGATCTTAACATGCATTGCACTAAAAATTATGCATATATTTTCCAATTAATGTATGTTATTAGAGAAATAATGTGAGTTATTCTCTTAAAGCATGTTAATAACTTTCTCTTTGTCTCTTAGTTTTCCCTTACATTTTCTTTTCTTCCTTATCAGACATTCTGCTTCATCCTTTCTACTTTCTTTCCTTAATCTCCACTAAGGGTATGCATGGCCAAAAGACATTTGGTTTATGTTCATTTTAAATTCCGTGAGGCCAATTATGTTCTGGGCGTCCCCCGCCTGTCTGAGCATTCAGAATTAGGATGTGCCCCAGTTGCACCCAATTATGATCCTGCGGGGGCTAGACATGCTCATGGGATCAAAATAGGGTGCAACTGACCTGTACATGCAGGCTGTGCCCCTATTCTGGGCACCCAGATGTCCAGTCAGGCTCCTGCATGGAGCTGTGGTGCTGTGTTGTCCTGTTGCAACCATGGCACCATGGAGCCGCATTCTCTGCCAGACCCTGACAATTTGCTTTCCCCTCAACCCAACCCCTGATTGAACCTACCGTGCCCAGGGTCAAGCTGCGGGGCACCCGCTGCATCCCCTCACCTCACATTCCAGGCTTGGCTACAACAACTCCTGAGGTAGAATAAGTCCCCCATGCAAATGGACAACCCCAGATATACAGGGATGACCTCAGAATTGGCCCTGTACATCCAGGGTTATGGTGCCGCCCACTGCCCGCACTTGGTCCACCTCCGGCCCGCCCATGAACAGAGCTCCACACAAAACTTCAATCTATGTGTGGGGAGCTCTGTTCTGTGAATTGCAAACCTGTCATTTAGCGGGGCTGGGCATCCGGATCAGATGTTCAGCCCCGCTAAACGCTGCACAGAATCGACCCCTCTGTTTGTTTTAGCAATTCATTCTTTGTGTGTGCATGGTATGCACACTAGAACATTTTCAAGCATGCAAACTGTGCATATTAATTCATAGATATAAATGTGTACAAGTGATTTATATGCACTTTAAATATTTAGATGCCCAAATGAACTACATCTGCACTCAAAAAAAGCACACCTTTAATCTTCACTTATTGCTGTCCCTTCCAGTTTCACCCTAACTCTGTTTACCATTCATTATTCTTCCTCCCATTTTTGATCCCCTTTGGGACTGTCTCAGCTACTGCCCTCAAGACTCTTTAGCTCCACTTTGTGCTGGAACTGCATTGCCCAGCGGCGGGCAGAAACCAGTCTTGCCTTGGGGGTGATAGGAAATAGCATCAGTAGACAGCTATTTTAACAACTCAGTAGCCTCAGTGATTATACTGAAGAGGACACAGAGGGGATCATTCTGTCCCGCGAACACAGAGGGGGTCATTGTGTCCTGTTGGGATGTCCATCACTGCTATTTGTCCCTCTGCTGGCCCCATCAATATCCTCCCCACACAGTGGGCTTATTTATTTATTTATACAATTTTTCTATACCGCCACTTCCAGAGATCAGTAGCGGTTTACATGTAACAAAGGTTAATAATAGAGAAGCTATTATTTTACAGCGAACAATTTTACAGAGAACAATTTTAGAACAGAATTAACATAGAACTCAAAACCATATAGAAACTGTTGATAACAAACAATGAACTTGGAGTAACATTTGGTAATGCTTCAAATAAAAATTAACAAATAGCCTTAAAAGGTGATTGTTACATAAATGATAATAATATTGTATTCAAAAGTTAGGTGATCTGTGAGATGAAATGATTATGAGAGATGTAGTAGTGGTCATTGTCTAGGTAGGGTCTGAGTATGATTGTTGAGCATTGCTTTTCTGTGAGTTCGGAACAATATCATGCTGAAGACTATGGTAATGCATAGCAAACAGATGGGTTTTTAGTTCTTTTATGAATGATAAAAGGTCTTTGATTTCTCTAATTTCAATTGGGAGGTTATTCCATAATGTGGGAGCGAAGAATGATAAAGCTGTTTTACTTGTCTTCTGGTTAGTCTTTCTAATGGAATCTGGGACTTGGATCATATGTAGATTAATTCTTCTTCTTGCCCTGTTTTCATGAGGGATGTTGATGAGTGTTGAAAGGAAAGATGGTGCTAGATTGTTAAGGATCTTGAATGTAGTAACTAAAGATTTGTAAATGATTCTGCATGATACAGGTAGCCAGTGTAGAGCGTAAAGAATAGGAGATATATGGTCTGCTATTTTCGCTTTATAGATGATCCTCGCTGTAACATTTTGGGCTAATTGAAGTGTGTGTGGATTTTTCTTAGAGGTTCCCTGAAGAATACCATTACAGTAGTCTAGATGGGGTGTTATTAGTATTTGGGCCACAGATCTGAAATCAGAGCTGTCAATTAATGGTCTTAGTTGTTGGATTGTCCGTATCTTGAAGTATATTGCTTTAACAGTTTGTTTTATGTGCTGAGCGAGACTGAAGGTCCTATCCAGTGTGACTCCCAGGTATTTGATCTGATCTTTAACAGTAAGGGTAGTTTTTCCAATGTTGATTTCTGATGGTGGAGTAAAATTCGTGTTTCTTGTTACAAATAGAACTTCTGTTTTTTTTAAATTAATATTCATATTCATGGAATTTAGCCACATTTCAGCTTCAGTTAGGCAACGACATATGTTGTTATAATCGGGGCTGGACACATCAAAAGGTGAGTATAACATAATGTCGTCCGCATAAATGTGGTAATTTATTTTGAAGCGTTTAAATATGGAACAGATGGGTTGTAGATATATATTAAACAATAGAGCAGAAAGGGCGGAGCCTTGTGGGATGCCCTGCTCTTGAGGAAATGGTGATGATGCAACTTGATCTATTTGCACATATTGAGTCCGGTTAGTAAAATAGGATTTAAACCAGTCATGGGTTTTATCCTTAATGCCTATTTGAGAGAGCCTGGAGATGAGTGTGGCATGGTTTACATTGTCAAATGCCGAAGAAATATTGAGGAAAATGAGAATGAAAGCTCGCTTGGAATTATCGATACCTCTGATGATTATGTCAAAGAGAGCTAAAAGGAGGGTTTCAACACCATAGTGTGGGCAAAATCCGTATTGGTGTTCGTCTAATGGTGCTGAGGAGTCTATATAATCTTGCAATTGGATCTGTACAACCTTTTCTATAATCTTAGCAAGGAATGGAATACTTGCAATGGGGCGATATGACGTTGGGTCATTGCCGTCAAGAGCTTTGTTTTTTAGCAGTGGTCGAATTGCAGATCTTTTGAGAGTGTCTGTTTAAGCATCCTTGTTGAAGTGATAGATTCACAATGTTAAGTAAGTCCGAGGCAAGTTCTGCTTTTGTTGCCTTTATCCATGTCACTGGACAGGGATCCAGTAGAGAAGTTGTCGTATTTAGGTTGGAGATTGTCTGGAGTAGGATTTTGTTGGTAATAGGATGGAAGGCTTTCCATTCAAGGTGGTTGTTATCTATGAGAGGTAGAATGGGTGGCGTAAAATGGCTGTTTTGTTTGAGTTTATTTGCAAAATGCTCAGCAAGTGTTTGGGGGTAATAGAGATTTTGTGGGTATTATTAGATGGGGATTTGGTCAGAGATTTGACAATCTCAAATAGCTCCCTAGGACGATTGAAGGCTTTTGATAGTGTTTTAGAATGAAACTGTTTTTTTTAGCATTATTAATCGCATCTTTGTAATCTTTAAGTAGTGAGAAATATTGTAATCTGAGTTCTAGAGTTTTATTCCTTCTCCAGGTGGCTTCTATCTTTATGCAGGGAGGCCTAGATGGGGGGTGGGGGGGGGGGGTGGAGCAGGGACGGGGCATGGACAAGCTGTGACCAAGGATGTACAGGGCTGATTCAGAGGTCGGTCTGTATGTCCGCAGCCTTGAATCTAGATGGGGAGACTTATTCCACCTTGAAGGTAGAATAAGTCCCCCTGGATGGAGGGGAATCACAGCGTGAGACCCGGGGATGCAGTTGAAGGGGTGCAGTGGGCTCCCATAGCTTGACCCAGGCCTTGGAAGGCCGGATTGGGGGTCAGGTAGTGGGGAATAGGCATCCGGGTTTGGTGAGCCAGAATTGCGGCTCATGAATGGAGCCGCGGTGCCATGGTGATGGGATGCCATGGTACCCCTGGCTCCATTCACAGGACAAGCTGAATTAGCCGGGTAGTCGCTGGGATGTATGTACAGACATAATTGGGTCCAGGCCTGCACATCCAGGCACTAGACACAATTCTGATCCCACAGGGGCTGCAGGGAGAAGAATTGGGTCTAACTTTGCATGCCACATTCTACCCGCCCATACAGGGTTTGGACGTGCATTAATGGAATTGACCTCAGAGTTTATTAGCATTGATGGGGGGATGCAGCAGTGATGGCATCAGCAGCTCCATGGCAAGAAGAGTCCAGAAGTGGAAAAAGTCAGTAGTGCTGACAGGAAGCAGACAGTTTGCTGCAATTAGTCAGCCGTTGCCACAGTATCACAGAAAATGTAGTTTGGAGAGAAGGGAGCTTGCTGTAAATAACTGTTTTAAAGCAAATATTTCTAAAGCCCTGATAGTCAGCCCATGGC
The DNA here is from genome assembly GCA_033557465.1 of Ichthyophis bannanicus. Classification (NCBI taxonomy): domain Eukaryota; kingdom Metazoa; phylum Chordata; class Amphibia; order Gymnophiona; family Ichthyophiidae; genus Ichthyophis; species Ichthyophis bannanicus. The sequence goes on along the minus strand of CM066035.1, from coordinate 426,782,520 downwards.
GGTCAATGCTTGTAAAGTGCTTGGCCACCACAAGCAGAATTGTAACCAAATATTCATTACCAGATGCCAGATATTTGTCAGCAGAGAATATCTGGTTTCACCACTGACCTCTTTGGCCATCCGGCAGTGACAATATTTAGCCACAAACTGGATAGGTAATAGGACCACTCCAGCCCCATCCATGGACTGCCCTGGCCCTATCCAGTGCTACTGAATACTAGGCTCAGTGAGGTTTATGCGGTTTGCAGAAAGCTGGCCAAAGAAAATGTAATCCTTATTACTAAAAAAAAACGTGTGCATCTGGAAAAATGCCAAAATCAGAAATTATAGTAAAAAAGTTATACTCATTTATTTCTCTGACTTTTACCATCTTTGTGTTTGCATTTTAATTCTTATGGCAGGTCTTGTTAAGTTCATGCTAATAGTATTCATGAAAGGGAAGATAGACTACTGTAAAGGGAATGCCAGAGAGATACAGAGAAAGCTTTTCTTGTGTAAAATATCTACAGCTCATTTATGCAGGCATGTAGGACCACTACTGATGAGAGCCACCTCAGCTACAAGAGACATACATTATTGATATCCAGAGCATAGTTTTCTACAAGAATGTGATCCCAAAAGGAAAATGACAGTGTTAAATATTTCTACATGCTGTAGCTCCTCTACAATTCCCTGGTACAGTAATTCACATTGTAAGCTTCAACAAATGTGCAAAATAACAAATCAAATCTAAAATTGTAAAGAAGTTGAATAGCTGTAATATTAAAATGAAGACACAGTGACACACCGTGTTCATTACTGGAGAATGCATTCTAGAAAGGCATTATGATTCTTGACACCTATCGAATAATCAGCATTTTAGCTAGTGAACTATATGACAATAATAAAATATCCTAATTTTTGAAAGGACTGATTCCTCTTAGAAAAACAATAGGGGAGACCCTTGGGCAAGTACTAAAAGGATTTATTTCAAGTTATGGCTATTTTCTGGCTTTTACAATAAGTGCTCTGCCCGAGATCCTTAAAAAGCAGATATTTTTCATCACATTTTATATACTTTTGGTTAGGTTGCTGGGTTGTTTTTGTAGCTTTCTATAGAAGGCAATTTTTTATTTTTTAGAACACAGTTTTTGCTGTAGAAGTTTTTATTTTCTCTAACTTTTAATCATAGAATTTTAAAGAGGAGGGAAGACAAATAATACTGTTTGACGTAACTACAGAGGTATTAGAGGCCCTTACAGGTACATTACTGTAAAGTTCTTAAGTGTTTAAAGGCTTTGCCAGTTAAGATGGGATAAATGCAGAACCTGTGTGGCAAATGCAAAGGGTGTGCCCAGCATCTGACCTGCATTTAGTGCATAGAGAACACTTACTGCACTCAGCAGAGGCAGGCAAGACAGTCCCACAACACTGGCAGGCAAGCGGCAGGAGATGCAGTCTTCGCCCACTGATGTCCCTCTTGGCGCAAACCTTCTCCCTGATATTCATCTCCTAATCACTCCTCTTCGAGAATCACCCAACACACCAATCACAACTCCCACAAAAATAACACACCCGTTGTCAGAGAAATGAGAGGGAGGAGTGGCCTAGTGGTTGGGGCAAGGTACTACAGGCCGGAAGGTCGGTGGTTCAAATCCCACTAGAGGACAGCAGCCTTGGGCCGGAAGGACTGGGATTTCTAGTCCCGCAGGTGCTCCTTGTAGTCTTGGGCAAGCCACTTAACCCTCCATTACCCATGTTCCCTGTAAGTATTAGTGTATGTGTCTCATATCCCCTCGTGTTAAATGTATCCCCCAACCGCTTTGACCCAGTGAAAAGCGGGATATAAATGCAGCTAAATAAATAAATAAATGCATGTTCCCAAGAAATAAGAGCGTAAGAAGATAATAAATGCTATACTGCAGGCATGTCCAACAGGTAGATCGCAATCTACCTGTAGATCGCAGAGAGGTCAGAGGTAGATCGCCAGCCCCGCTTGGGTCCATCTCTCCAGCAGCTCGCCCCTTCACTAGGAGAGAGCTCGTGCTGGCAGGTCATCTGCCGAGGACTTGCCGCCGCTGCTGATCCTTTGCCTGTCTTTTTTCCCTGCCTGCAGGAATCTTGCTTGCGGGTGTATTGGGGGTGCTTGTTGTTTTCATGCCAATAGTTTGTGGGTACCCCAGAGGGCTGCCACCCACACCCCGTGACGAGATGCCAAATGCCCGGCTTCATACCTGGTCTCCTGCCTCTCAGAATCACCCATTCCTGCCCCTGCCCCAACACCCCTTAGAAGTGTGTTATATACCGGACGATATCCATTCGCCCGGGCTTTACCTGAATACACTTACCGTATTAGTTGTGCCATGTGCTGGTCATTGGTCGCTTTATAGTTCGCTTTCATTAAACGTTTCGGGCAGATACAACAAAGTGTCAAGAATTTGGTGATTTTGTTGGGCTTTTCCAATTTTGTTCTAACTTGCCTATGCCTTGCCTTTGAATTGGTTCATACCACTGTGACTTTTGCTTGCCTCTGCAATTTTATTTTTCCTAGCCTTTGCATTGATTCTACACTGTGTGCAGAATTTATTAAATCGTGTGTGGTGGTATTTGAACTTGTTTGGCGGTATTTGATTTTATCTGGTTTGCTGGACAGGTGTTTGAGTTTTTTTGATGATTGTTTGGTGGCATTTGACTATTGGTGCCAGTATGATGAATTCTCATTTTTACTTTTAGAAATGCATGTGTAGTTTTGGCATCTCCAATCCTTGTATTGCAAATCATCCAGAGGTCTTCAGTTCATGTTGATCTTTAATACTTTGGGACAGTGACAGTTTTGGCCCAGATTCAGCCAGTGTTTATACTAACTTAGCAGATTTGGCCTTCTTACTTCCAGCCACCCCAGTATAACGAAGATGAGTGTTCCAAAGAAGAGCAAAATCTACCACTTTCATGATGAATGGGAAATGGACTACTTCTTCATCATGATGAAAGACAAGTGTTGTTGTCTAATTTGTGACGCCCCAGTATCCTTGCCCAAAAAGGGTAATCTGCAACATCATTATAAGGCTCTGCATAGCAATAAGTTTGATGCTGATTTTCCACCCAAAAGTGAAATTCGTAAAATGAAGCTCAAAGAACTTAAATCAAAATTGGCTACTCAGCAACAGTTGATGGTGAAGCCAAGGTCACATTCGATGAATGCAACCAGAGCATCCTTCAAGGTCAGCAACCTGATCGCAAAGAAATGCAAACCTTTCACTGAAGGGGAATTTGAAAAGATTGTTTTCTTGAAGCAGCTGACAATCTTTTTGAAGGATTTAAAAATAAGAAAGAGATCATAGCTGCTATTCAAGATGTATAATTGTCAAGAAACGCCATCGTGCGGCGAATAGAAAAGATGTGTGGAGACACAACTGAACAATTGTTGGAGGATGTTTCAAATTGTGTTGCTTTCTCACTCCAACTGGATGAATCTACAGACATAAGAGACATAGCCCAGTTACTAGTCTTTATCCAGATGGTTTTTGAAGACTTCAGTGTTAAAGAAGAACTACTTGGAATGATTTCTTTAAAAGGGAGAACTACTGGTCAGGAAATATTCCGTTCTTTCCATTCTTTTATGACAAAGTGTAATCTTCCATTGCATAGACTTGTTTCCATCACTACTGATGGAGCAAGAACAATGACAGGTCAGGTTAATGGTTTCATTGCCCTTTGTAGACAGCATGATGACTTCCCAGATTTCCTTTCTTACCACTGCATCATTCACCAGCAAGTTTTGGCAAGCAAGAGAATCAATACAAAGACTGTCATGGACATCACTTTCAAAACTGTAAATTCAGTTCATGGAAGATCACTTCAAAGACAGCTTTTCAATCTTACTCTTGATGAAGGGGCAGTGGAAATCATTTTGCACATAGATGTAAGGTGGCTAAGTAGGCACAAATTTCTGCAAAGATTTTGTGATTTGCTGAATGAAATAAGAAGTTTTTTGAAGGAGAGGGGAGATGACCAAGCAGAGTTGGAAGATGAGGAGTGGTTATATGATCTGGCATTTCTCGCTGACTGTACAGGTGAACTAAGTGATATGAACCTTGAACTACAAGGTAAAAACAAATGCATTGACGAGATGATGAGTACAGTTTCATCCTACAAGAGCAAATTTGAGCTAATGATGACTGACCTTGCAAACAACACTTTTGATCATTTTCCTAATATGCAGGACCATCTGGGACAATATCCAAATTTTGTTTTTCAGAACGAGAAGTATGTGACAGAAATCTGTTCTGTTATCCAGGAATTTGAAAATAGATTCTGTGACTTCCAAAAAATTGGAACAGTTGTGGAGTACTTGTAATACCCATTCAAAGTAGATGTGGACATAAAAGAAACTGCAACTGCTATCAGTAAAAATTGCTCATTGAACAAGTCATCTCTTGAAAACAAAATATTAACCCTTAAAAATGAAATTTTTCTCAAGACCCGTGCTGAGCAAGAATCGTTTTGGAAGCTAGTGCCTAGAGACAAATTTCCCAACTTGAGAAGATGCAGTGAAGCTGTACACTCCTGTTTCGGTTCAACTTATTTGTGTGAATCTGCATTTTCCCATCTGAAAATGACAAAGGGGTATGTTTACTAAACTGTCTTAATGTGCGCTCTGCCACGTTATCGCGTGATAAGGTATCTTATCGCGCAATAATGGCGCTTTATCGGGCGCAGAGGTAACTTAGCGCACGATAACGCGAGCAGCGGTGCAAATGAGCACTGAGGGTGGAGAAAGGCTCCCGGAGGGCGGAGGAAGGCTCCCCAGGGGCGGAGAAAGAGGGTAAATGGGCGGAGAGTGGGAGGGGAGAGGCTCCCTGCACACTAACGCTGGGAAATTCGAGGCTGAAATCTAACGCCAGTGAAACCCTGGCGTTAGAGCTGATTTAAAGGGAAAAGAAACCATTTCCATCAGCAATGTACAGCAAAACCAGGGAAACCTACAAAAAGTGATAAGCGTGATACATGTGCATGGAACAAAAGGGCAAATAAACAGTGAAAATGACCAGAAGAAAATGTAATAAAAACATAACCACGCTGGCCAATAATGATATTAATGGGAAACATCAAAAAACACTCCTGAGAAAGCTCCAAAAAACCGATATGAATTTTGGAAGGGTCTATGCTCCATACCCATACAAGGTGAATGAGCCCACAGTGAAATTGCACTGAGCAGGGTTTTCCCTCTCCATTTGGCATGTTTCCTATGGCATGCACATGTTCCACAACAGCAGGACGGGCATGTCGGAATGGGCAACTGGACAGATGCTTGAAAAGGGGACACAGAGGGCTGCAGGCGGCACATGCTGTGGTGCAGCTGGGCCACAGTGCGGACTAGGGTGATGCCTAGGTGGCCCATAGGAATGCTGAAACAGTAGTGCAGCCAGACAGCATCTGATGAGGGCCCAACATGGGCATGAGTGTTCTTCCCACAGTGTCACAGGGGATAGTACCCAGCAGGTACCCCCAAGGGCACAGAACATTGGCAGGCGGTGCTGGGGGGAAGCGTGGACAGCTATGCAGGCACCCCTACCCCAGAACCCGCACCATAGGCAGCCACCTACCCACACACTGGATGGCCTGAGACTGCGCACCACCAGCACCACCAGCAGAAGGGCATGTCAGCAGGGTGGAAGAGGGAGGTACTGGTGGTAGAGGGGGCAGTGGCAGCTGCCCAGAGTAGACCGTTGCCTAGCCCTGTGTAGGTGGGTGCCATGCACTGCAACAGACAGGCCCTGTATGACGAACAGTCATGGTATCTCCAGGGAATGCACTGTCTCTGTGGCAACACAGTGGTGCAGTGCACACAGCCAGTGTGTTCAGGAGCAGAAGGTCACAGGTTCAAGTCCCAGCTGTGGTTCTTGCCAACCCAGCCCCCATATTTTACCCACTACTAAAGCGTGCTAATACAGACAGAACCTTTTTTGCAGATGACGTAGACATGCCAGAAACACCTACATTTTACCCTACAGAGCACAGACACCATAAACATGTGCATTACCTAGAGCAGAGTCTCCCAAATGCAGTCCTGGAGGCCCAAACACCATTCAGGTTCCATGCTGCCTCTAATAAATATGGCTGTGCTGCATTTCTATGCACCACCCCATGGTATGCAGATGTATCTCATGCATATTCATTAGGGACAGCATGAAAACCCGAACAGTGTTTGGCCCTCCAGGACTGGAGTTGGGAACCTCTGCCCTAGAGCAGCGGCCAACAGAGGCAGACACACCCACACCCACAGGCTCCATTATCCGAAGCCTCCTGGAAAGGCAGGATGGTGGACCCTGCATGCATCTCCCAATGCCTTAGCAATGCCACCCTAAACCTGGGAAAACTGTACACAGCTATCAAAAGGTTGCTATGATAACTGGCAGATAGCAATTCCTACGTTAAGCACAATTGGCTGATTGAGCTGCATCATAGCTACTTTTCTGATGTCTGTGGAGTGTGCCTCAGTTCTGGTGTCTGACAGAGTGACCCCAACAGTATTGTGTACCATAGCCATGCCTGCACTGTGCCCAGGACTGGTGTGGTGGCCAGAGCTGCCAAACACTTCTATAGTTGCACAATGCTGGCATAGGTGTGGGGAGTGTGTGTCTGTCTATCCCAGGGATGTCAAACTCCAGTCCTGCAGGGCCGCAAACCAGTCTGGTTTTCAGGATGCCACTAATGAATATTCATTAGATATATTTGCATACAATAGGGGCAGTGCATGCAAATATATCTCATGCATATTCATTAGGGATACCCTGAAAACCTGACTGGTGTGTGGCCCTCCAGGACTGGAGTTTGACATCCCTGGTCTATCCAGTGTGTGGTGGCTGCTAACACCTTCCTCAGCCCATACTGCTAGCACTGTTGCCAGTATTGGCCTGCCAATATGCATAATGAGGAGCAAGGTACTGTGGGTATAGCCTGGACAGGGTGGCCTGGCCTGGATGCATCAGCACAGGGCATAGGGCAATGGCTCAGACATTGTAGTGCCTGGCCACAACCTGCACTGACAGGGTGGCCACAGCATGTCCTGCTGGGAGGTCACTCTCACCCTGACTGAGCAGTGACCACGGCATGGCTAGGCTCCCTCATAGTGTTATATTGTATTTTTCTTCAGTGAAATATATTTTTTATTTATTTATTTAGACAGTTTTTGTATACCACCTTATCCTTCAATCAAAGTGGTCACAACACAATTGGGGGATACATTTTTTTTTAACACGAGGGGATATGAGACACATACACTAATACTTACAGGGAACATGGGCAATGGAGGGTTAAGTGGCTTGCCCAAGACCACAAGGAGCACCTGTGGGACTAGAAACCCCAGTCCTTCCGGCCCAAGGTTGCTGTCCTCTAGTGGGATTTGAACCACTGACCTTTCGGCCTGTAGTACCTTGCCCCAACCACTAGGCCACTCCTCCCTACGTTTTTTTTTCCCTGGGGCCTAATCACTGACTTATCTGCTTGGTGGGTGTGCTCACATCCCAGCTTTTGGGTGCACGCATTTCTTCCAGGATCATGCACTGTGGTCTAGCTAGCAGACTGTCTGCAGTTATATGTGTATGGCTGGACCACCTTGCAGGGTGCAGCGGCTGGTGACTTACTGTGCTTGCTGCTGGAGAATGTCAGATGGTGTTGGGGGGCAGCTGAGCATTTCCATGCCTACTGTCTTCCTGCCATTGCCCTAGGGATGTGTACAGCTCTGCATTGGCTGCTCTGTAGGGTGTCTGTTCCCCAGCGTGATTGGGGTTGATGCCCCCCTTCCCCCCTCTACTGCCACTGTTGCAGGGAGGTAGAATGTGGATCTGTTGTTGGCGGGAATCCTGTCTCCCACCCTGAGCCACAGAGGGTGGGTTGGGTGGTGGTACATAATCTGCCTATGGGTCCAAACACCCCCTGTCACATACATCATGTTACCATGGCACCAAGTCAGAATATGCACTAGTCTGGGTGCATCATAGACCATAAGGGCCAGACCTGATTGACAACTTCAGATAGACACTAATGTATCCTAGGTGTGTTTGCAGGAACTACCTATCACATACACTGGCACTGATGGGTACCTGCAATATGGCCTATTGCAGCCATTGAAGGTGCTGCGGACCTGGTGCTGGCTGCCCCACCTCACCCTCAGAGTGAGCACACTACCCAAACAATGTGACAGTCTGTAGCTACTCTGTGAAACTAACACACACCATCGGCACCCCCTACCAGGCTGAGGTGCTGTGGGGTGCATACCCCATCCTGTGATCATCTGTAGACTGCTGATATGCATGTGCTGTGCATCATGGGTATGGGTGGGTTTCCCCTATCCTGGTAGCCACAGCAGACTGTTTGTGTGGTGACATGCAGTCCTTCTGTAGCCAGCCAGGAGTTTGCAAGCAGCTGTAGCCCACTGGTTACTTCACTGCCTGTAGTGCCAGAAGTCATGGGTTCTATCCCACAGTGGGGTTATTCGATAGGGCTGTCCGAGGCATTGTCTATTTTTAATGTACATTAGTGCTGCCAGCAACAACACCCTCAGAGTACTGTAACCTTGAGGTGCCTCATAAGGCGCCCCATAAGGCACCTTATAGGATGCTTTATAGGGCGCCCTATAAGGCGCCTTATAAGGCACCCTATAAAGCGCCTTATCAGGTGCCTTATAAGGTTTCCTATAGGGGACATTGTAGGGTGCCTTGGCGGACAGTGCACTTTATAATGTGCCCTCTGGAGTGTCTTATAGGTTGCCTTATGCAGAACTTTAGGTAATGCCACTGTGAGGGTGTGTTTGCTGGCAGCACTAATTAAAATAGAACTACAATGCCTCAAAAAGCACTACTTAAACATACAGGGAGATGCCTCAGCCAGCCTTGCTCATTAGGCACACTGGGGGATTGAACTCATGTCCCCTGTATTATCAGTCAGCGTATTAGCCATTGTGCTACACCTCTGTGTCTGTGTTTGTATGTATGCGTGCCTACTTAAGATTACCGCGCGTTAACGTGCTTAGCTGCGATAATGTGCACAGCGCGCGTTATCGCGTGATAATCCCGGTTTGTTACGTTTAGACCGGAACGCCCACTCCTTTTATGGCATCCTGCACACTATCGCCGGGCGCACGTTAAGACTGCTTAGTAAACATACCCCAAAGAGTATACGATATTCCAACATGACAGATGAACATCTCCAGGATTCCCTCACGCAATATTCACCCAACTTCAAAAAGCTGGTGGATGAAATGCAGGCTCAGACGTCTCACTAATGAGCAAGAGCAAAATATTAAAGATTGTGCAAGATCAGCCTGGATCAATACTCGACCTAAATTTAGCACAAATTACTCAATAAAAGTTAAAGAAAGTTATTAAGACAGTTAAAGAAAGTTATTACTCAATAAAACTTTAAGAAAAAATGTGCTTTCCATTTCCCCTCGCAGTTCTTATTGGATCTTTGTCTCTCTGTTTTGTTTTTGCTTAATTTGCTTAACAGCTGATTACATCCAAGTAAATGACAGAAGGTCCATAAAAATGGGGGGAGGGGGAAATCCTCTAACTTTATTGGGCTAAAATTTAATTTGAAACTAATTTGAAACTTAATTTTCATGGTGGTAGATCACCGGCAATTTTGGCTAATAAAAGTAGATCACGACCTGTTCAAAGTTGGTCATGCCTGCTATACTGGATCAGACCAAGATCCATCAAGTTCAGTATCCTCTTTCCACAAGTTACCAATCCAGGTCACAAGTACCTAGCAAATACCCAAAAAGGTACACATGTTCCACAATGCTTGTCCCGGGGTAAGAAGTCTGGGGTCCTCTTTTATAATAGTTTATGGACCTTTCCTCCAAGAACTTGTCTTAACTTTTTTTTAAACTCAGCTATACTAACAGCTATTACTACATCCTCCAATAATGAATTCCAGAGGTTGATGACGCATTGAGTAAAAAAATATTTTCTCTTATAAGTCTTTAATGGGTCACATTGTAGCTTCATTGAGTCTCCTATAGTCTTTCTACTTTTCGATGGCATAAACAACCAATCTATGTTTACCCGTTCCACTCCATTCATTAATTTATAGATCCCAATCATATCTCCTTCAGCCGCATCTTTTCCAAGTTGAAGATCCCCAACCTTTTAAGTCTCTCCTCATAGGGATATCCTTCCTTCCCTTTAACATTTTTGCTGCTCTTCTCTGTACCTTTTCTAATTTTGCTTTATCTTTTTTAAGATATGACGTCCAGAATTGCACACAATATTCAAGGTGCGGTCGCACCATGGAACAATACAGAGGCAATATAATATCCTTTGTTTTATTCTAGATTCCTTTCCTTATGATTCCTATAATTCTTTTTGCTTTCTTGGCCACCACTGCATACTGGGTGGAAGGTTTCAATGTATGATGCCTAAATCCTTTTTCTGGGTTATGGTTTCTGAGGTGGTACCTTGCATCGTGTAACCGCAGTTTGGGTTGTTCTTTCCTAGGTGCATAATTTTGCATTTGTCCACATTAAATTTTATCTGCCATTTTGATGTCTACCAATTTATCAAAGTCCTCTTGCAATTTTTCACAATTCTCGTGTTTTAACTACTTTGAATAATTTTGTCTCATCTGCAAATTTGATCATCACTCTATTCCAAATTTCAGGTCATTTATGAATATGTTAAAAAGCAGTGGGCCCAGCACAGATCCCTGGGGTACTCCACTATTCACCTTTCTCCATAAAAACAAATTGTCCATTTAGCCCTACTCTCAGCTTTCTATCTTTCAACCAGTTCCTGATCCACAGCAATATACTGCCTTCAATCTCATGACTTTTTAATTTAGCCAAGAGTCTCTCATGAAGGACCTTGTCAAAGGCTTTCTGTAAATGCAGATATACTATGAGCCCGATGCACAGTGTTGCAGGGCTGCATGGCCCAGTGGGATGTGCAGCTCCGTAAGCTGTCATGGCCCAATTCCCCCTCTGGCTTTCCCATAGGTCCAGAGCAGCAGGACAAGGAAAGCCGGTGAGGGGGCAGGAGGGGGCAGGGCCTGGGCGGAGTGGGGTGGGCCAGCCCGGCAGGACGTATGGGCCGATTCACATCATGGCCCTGTACATCCTGCCTGGTCAGAGAGGACGTGCTGATTATTCCACATTGAAGGTGGAATAATCAGCACTAATCGGCAATTGGGCCCGAGGAACCCATCCCTGGGGCTGGGGCCGGGTGCAGGGGGGGTCCCTGCTGCCTGATCCAGGCCCTGACTGGCCAACTGTGGGTTGGGCAGCAGGGGCATCCCTGGCCATCCACAGGCCCAATTCTGTGTACTGCAGGAATATTTGTTTCCTGCTGTTCAGAATCGGGTCCTAATGGTCCTGTCTTTATCAGGGACATCCAGACAGCCCAGACATACCCCTCTGAGAATTGGGCTCTATATCAGCCAGCTCACCTTTGTCTACCTATTTATTCACATCTTCAAAAAAATATAACAGATTAGTAAGACAAGACTTTCCTTGGCTAAATCCATAGTGGCTTTCTCTCATTAAACCATGACTATCTACATGTTCAGTAATTTTATTCTTTATTATAGTTTCTACCATTTTGCCTGATACTGATGTCAGACTCACTGGTCTGTAGTTTCCTGGATCACTCCTGGAATCCTTTTTAAAAATTGGTGTTACATTGGACATTTTCCAATCTTCCGGTACTACAGATGATTTTAATGATAGTTCACAGATTACTAATAGTAGATCTGTAATCTCATAATTCAGTTCTTTCAACACCCTTGGATGCATACCGTCCAGTCCAGGTGATTTGTTACTCTTCAGTTTATCAAATAGTTATAATACATCTTTTAAACCACACCCATGCTTGATGTAAATCTTTAACCTTTGCAGCTGCTCCTTTTAGTTTTTTTCTTAACTATTTCTTAATTTTATCATAGTGTACCTTTTGAAATTACTGTGGATTGCCTTGCCATCCTTCTTCCATTTATTAAATAAAATGCAATCATGTTATGGTATCTATTGACAGGTGGCCCTAAAACCCTTATCTCTTGCACCATATCCTGTGTTCCACTAAGAACTAGGTCCAAAATAGCTTTCCCTATTTTCAGTTCATGAACCAGCTGCTCCCAGAATCAGTCATTTATTTCATCTAGAAACAGAAGTGAATATCTGGGTCTGGCTGCACTGCACAGAAGCCACTGAGGCTAACCATGCAACATTGATATAGGATGCTGCATAGTTAGTCTTGACACCTATAAAATATGCGAGGGTTTTTATCGCCTATCTTATTGGTGCCGAGCACTAACCATGCAGCTTACAATATTGGTATTGCACAGTTAGCGTTGGTCCCCACCTCTGCTTTGCCTCGGAACGCCCCCAGCACACCCTGATGCTAGCCAGCTAGCATCGGGGCGTGTAGGGGACTTAGGAATATTCAACAGCACTGCCCGTGAATGTGCCGTCGAATATCCAGTGAGCAGGCATTTACACGGTTAACTGGCTGTTAACCATGTAAATGCCTTTTGAATATCAAGTTCATTATCTCTCTAGCATGTCCTTCTGTGACACTGACCCATTTGATACCAGGGTAATTGAAATCACCCATTATTACTGTGTTGTAACTTTTGTTAGCTTCCATGATTTCTTTGAATATTTCATCATTCGTCTGCTCATTCTGGCCAGGCAGTCGGTAGTACACCCCCACTACCATCCCCTCCCCTTTTGACATGGAATTTCAATCCATAGAGATTCTATAGTGTATTTTGTTTCTTGCAAAACTTTAATCCTATGTGACTCTACTATGTAGTGCAATCCCTCCAACAACTTGATCTACCCTATCATTGGAATATAGTTTGTACCCAGGTATCACAGTGTCCATTGGTTATCCTTCTTCCACCAGGTCTCTGTGATGCCAATCATATCTAACCTTTCATTTGGTGCTATATATTCTAGCTCTCCCATCTTATTTTTTAAACTTCTAGCATTTGCATACAGGCATTTTAGAGAATGGATTTTATTCATATTAATCTGGTTATCAGTTGATAGGGGTAATTTGGAATCTTTCAGCTCTGTACTTAAGGGCATCTGGGTTACTTTTAACTTTATTGGAACCTCTCTGTCGGGATGCCCTAACTTCCCTCTTTTGCTAGTATCCTTCAAGGATACATCCTTCCAAACCATGCACTTTTGGGCGATTGTCGGCTTTCTCCTATTATCTAGTTTAAAAGCTGCTCTATCTCCTTTTTAAAGGTTAATGCTAGCAGCCTGGTTCCATACCGGTTACGGTGGAGCCCATCCTTTCAAAAAAGCCCCTCCCTTCCCCAGAATGTTGCCCAGTTCTTAGAAATCCAAAACCCTATTCTTTGCACCATCATCTCATCCACGCATTGAGGCTCTTGAGCTTTGCCTGCCTTTTGGTTCCTACATTTGGAACGTGAAGCATTTCAGATAATGCTACCCTGGAAGTTCTGGATTTCAACTTCCTTCCTAAAAACCTAAATTTGTCCTCCAGAACCTCCCTGCCACACTTTCCTATGTCACTGCCATGTCTGATGACCTAGTATATGCCAATATATACTAGGTCATCAGACTCCTCCCCAGCACTATCTAAAACCTTGTATAGGTTGTGCGTGAGGTCTGCTACCTTCGCACCAGTCAGGCATGTTACCAGGTGATCCTCATGTCCACCAGCCACCCAGCTATCTACAAGCCTAATGCTCAAATCACCAACTATAACAGCTGTTGTAATGCTTCCCTCATGTGCACATGGCCCTGGAGAAACTTCCTCGGTGTGAGAGGGTTTTATATGTCCTGGCAGACAGGTCCTTGCTACAGGATCACTTCCTGCCACACCAAGGTGATGCTGTCCTGTCACGTGACCTCTCTCCTCCATGGCATCCCTTCCACATTTAACCAGTTAAACTTTGACTAGACATTGAGTTGTCTAGCCAATTTTTAAATGATCTGTAGAGGAGAGAGGATTTTTAAAATCTGTCTAGGCAACTCTTGAATATCAATCCCACTAATATTTGTGATATAGTAAAATGATAGAGGTTGGCAAAAAAGCTACTAATCTATCCAGTCTGCCCAGTTATTCCTGTCCATGCTGCCAAGAATATCTTGCTGCCAGCTGCAGACCATGATCTCCTGAAGTATATCATTCCTTATCCAAAATAATTTTCACCATCTTCTCTAATGTGCTATACTCTCCTGGTAGGTAGGCATGCAAAGCTCTCTTATTTCAGTTCACATCCCTCTCATCTTAATCCCCAAGGTGCTGCAATAATTCAAAGAGCCAACAGTGCCAGCGCAGCTGCTATTGAAACTGGTCTGCAAGTCCCTATGGACCTCCTAGAAGATGCACTGCTATCACCAGACCCTTTCATCTTTCTGATCAATATGAGAACCATGTAGCCTGCTAGACAAACTTGGTTATATAAGTGCCTGCTTCTCCACTATGGCTGCCATTTTTTTACTGTGCTAGTAGCCTTCTAGACAGACTTAGCTGTTAACTAATTCAATCTTTGCAGCCTATCAGAAAGACCTGGCTTTGTGAGCACCTACATTTCTGCTACCATTTCCAATTAACTTGTAATCGCAGGCTGGCAGACAGATTATGTGTGACATTATTCAGCATCAGCTTTAGCTAGCCATCCTGCGGGTTAAGCATATCTAAATTGAGTATCACAAAAGCACAATTTTGTGCTTTCTAAGTTATCGTTTACTCCCTATGAAACGTTTGATTGCTAAATGCTCTCAGAGTGGTACGGTGGTAAACGTACCATGTTATTATGGCAACCATGTTCAGTAGCTTGGTGACAAATTTCTGCTTTAAATGATGGCTCTCTGATGCCAGAGTTCAGTTCTAGATGCTTAGACCAAGATTTAGATGTGAACGGACTGGGTAAGATTATTTTTACTTTTATTTTCATTTCTGTTATTCTTTGGGCATATTGATCATTAGCCTTTTCAAATTTAATGTATCATGCTAAATAGGTTACATGGCTAGTGAAATTATCTCTGACAGATAGCATAGAAGATAGGGTTTATTTATTCATGCATCGCTCAATTTATAGGTTTTCCAGGTTTCCCTACTCTATTTCCTCTGTCATTTGTTTTCCCAAAATCACCAATTCTATTTTTTCAGTTTTGTCTCGGATGGAGATTTATATGACATACAGTATCCTATAACCTTTCAATCTTTGTTTGATTGAACATCGTCCTGGTTTACCTTAAGTTGACTGACAGTATACATTCGCACTGTCTATCTGCAGTTTGGATACAGTAAAGTAAGTTACCATCCCTGTACTTCTTTCCTCACCTTCCCCTTGCCCCTCCCTTCCCTTTCTCCCCCCCCCCCCCACCCCTTCTCCATTTGTGACATTGGCCACTTTTGAAATCCTGTGTATCAGTTTTGCTATATTTGTTGCCTGTTCCCTGCCTTTCCACCGACCTGCCCTACTGGGGTCCATAAAAGTAGATATTTTTTAGATATCTCTATGTCGGTTGTTATACATGTTAAGTTCACTATAAGACTGATGATTTTAACTTGTTTTTCTCCTCTACATAATGTGTACTATTATATATTAGCCTTTGTTTTGTGTTAATTTAAGGTTTTATGCATTACCTTCCTGTAGTCCTCTGTAATCATGCACTATGGTTTTATGTGCCTTTTGAGTACCACCATTGTCTTATTTCCTATTTTTTTTAGTATATTAATGTTTTTTTAATATGATCTTTGTCTTTTTGGAGTATTTTTCGTTTGATTTGATTTAATATTATTTTAAAATATTATGGAAGTCATTCCAGAAACCAAATAAGGGTTTGTATGTGTGCCGGGGACGTTTACCTGCACTGGCTCCCAGTGGCCCCCCGCATCATCTACAAACAGATCATCACAACATTTAAACTCATCCATGGCATCGCACCATCCTACCTCAATAACCTAATCACTATCCAACCATGCAACAGGAGCAGGAGAACTATGAATCTCAACACCCTGTGTATCCCGACAAGCATTCGATCTGTCAAGGCCGAAACAAGCAAGCGGGCATTCACATACACAGCGCCAATCCAATGGAACCAACTACCGCATGAATTAAGACTCACAAACAGCCTGACTGAATTTAGACGAAAGCTTAAAACATATCTGTTTCAAACCCACTACAACCTGATCTAACCGCAATACCCTACCTCAACCAGATGAACTCTACCGCCCGCGACAGCATAAAATCTAATAGCATATAGTCATGTGTTAGCCTGTACTCTTTGGAAGTCAACATTGTATATAATGTATATTTGGCCCCCCAACCTACTGAAATCAAATGTATACCCTGATCTGTGTGCTATAATAATCAACTGTATATTGTATCCAACTGTTTATCCCGTGTTACGTAAATCATTGTCTAATCAAAATGTAAACCTAAAAATAATGTATTATACAATGCATTATGATTCTGTAAAGTAAACCGCTGTTGATCGTAGGAAACAGCGGTATACAAGTATTTACTAAATAAATAAATAAAATTATCTGCCAAAAAACATCTATGAGTGTCTTCCGTTACATAGCGCCCATGAATATTTATCTTGCTAACAAAGGGATCTCTGAGTGTGTCTGGGAGGGGCGGAATGGGGGCATGTTTTGCCGCAAAGACTTATAAAGCCTATTCAGTATGTTTTGGGAATTCCCCGCAGATGTGTCCGTTATATCTGCTGGAGACATGGAATAAGGCCAGTACTTAGAAACAATTCTGCTGTGTTTGTATAAAGGTGGTGATTAGTCTGTTCAAAACTGGTGACCTGAAGTATGGAAAAACACCACAAGATGCATTTATAAAGAACAGAAATCAGAGGAGTGGGAATCTTGTAAACTAAAGAGACATCAATAACTATCTTGAAAGAAATATTAAGAAGAGCAAGAGTGATTATTCCTGCCATGCTGACATTTGCTGTTTGTGCTAAAGAAGCTAATCTAGGGGACCCTAACAATTCCTGTGCCCTGAAAAATGGGACTGTTGATGTAGGAATAGTATGTGAGTGAGTATGGAAGGATCCTTGTTTGAATAAGAGCAGAGATCATATTGGACTCCATGCTATTATGTTATACCAGCTGTTAGGTTGTTGTTAGCTGTTCAGGGCATCTATTTGGCAGACATATGTTTTTTTGTGACTGGAAGTGAGTGTGTGTGTGGTTTGAAGGTTGCATGGGAGGATCTAGTGTGCTTATCTGCAATTCGGGGGAGGGGGGACATGACTGCCTGGCCAGTACCTGGACCGTCTGGATGACTGCAGCATCACCAGGTGCCAGTGTGATAGGGCAGAAAAAATCATAAAAGGTTCTCCATAGCTACAGTAAATGTCAAAACATATCCTTTTCAATAATAAGAGGCCCTCAGTATAAGAGCATTCAACTATGCAAAGAGCACTAATACATGCCCAAAAGCACCATCATTGGTCTCTAAAAATGTGCACATTTATAGATACCCATGATGGTGCTTTTGAGCATGTATTAATGCTGTTTACACTGCTGAATGTTCTTATTCTGAGGGTCCCTTATTATTGAAAGGGATATGTTTTGACATTGAGCTATGGAGAATCTTTTCTGATTTGTTCTGGAATGTGTTTCATAAGGTACTCTAATAAGATTATCTATTGTTGGCAGCGCGATAGGGCATCCATACATCCAGTGTGCCAGGCACCGGGAGATATGACTGATGTTGTGCCAATATTCCTCAGATTGTTCCATGAGGCCTACATCCTTAAGTCCAGGATCTATGAGAGCTGCAAGAGTGCTGATATATCTGGAGGCTGGCAACTTGGCATGATGGCACAGGGATCTCCCCTTCCATGCCCACACAGACCTGACCATGGGAGCACCTCAGCAGACTGTGGGAAGGCAGGCAGGATTGTCCCACAGACCAACATAAGCCAGGACAGAGAGTGGGCATTATATGGGACAGGTGTAAACACATGTAGGGAGCTGCTGTGTGAAATGCCAGTACCCAGATATGTGGGAACAGGTGCCATAGTCAGACAGCCATAGTCATTGTTATATCACTCAGCAATACAATACATCCTTTGTGGAATTGCAAAGTTGAATGAGGTTTTTGTGGAGTTGGTAAGGGTTCATACTTAGCACTGTAAAGACTGTTTTAAGAGATGATCAATGAAAGAATAACTAAGGATTTCTTCTACTGCCATGTATGTTTTGATGCAAGGTATGTCATGATAAACATATCATTTTCTACTTGCTACTATTACATCTTTGAGTGAACTGAGATAACCTTGCACTGTTCTGGGCATGTAAGACTAGTATACGAGTATCTAGTCTAGTTTGCATTAACATTTATGTATCATCAGTATTTACGATGTGTAGTTTGCATCAACACAACACCGTCAGTGAGAGGAGCAGCTTAGGAGATGGACATTTTAATAGAGGACGCGTGGCCATTGGAGATGTCCTTAGGTATATGGCAGAAACAGGCAGAATTGGAAAGGTCCATCTTTTCAGAATATGGTGAGTGTGGGGATGTCCAAACCATTTGCTGTGTGTACCTGTGTCTCATTATAACAGCAGAGCTCATGTTTCTCCATAGTAGTTTGCTTGTGCCACACCGGCAGTGCCTATGTCCCCGATTCTGGAACTGCGGGTGAATCTATACCTGCAGCTTTTTCATTAGGGTAAAATCGAGCCCATATTAGATTTGGACCTGTCTGTGCACCAGACATGCATGTTATTGAATTGGCCTCCTTATGTTTAGTCTACACATGGTTTTAATTGCTATTTTATTTGATTATATTTTGATTGGCTCATTATGTTTTTTATTCATATTTTATCATTTTATGTTCTAATATTGTATTTGTGTATTTCGTTTGTTGGAAGTTGACCCCCTGAAGAAGGCATTCTGCCAAAACACCGCCTGTGTAGGGCTTGTTCAAATAAAAGCTGTTTCCTTATTAACTAGGGGTTGAGATCTATCTTTCACCTCGATCCTGTTTGCTGTGTGTGTTTCCTTGCGAGTGTGAGTTCTCTGCTGTGGTTTAATTTTAAGACATAGATGAAGATTGTTCATTCAAAGCAAGTGTCTTAGATTACAAAAAAATGATACATTTGTCAAGATGGAGGAATACCTCAAGCAGTCGTTAGCTGGAAAGGAACATCTGGGAGAGGTAGAGGCAAGAGGAATTTTGAAACCTATTTGTCTAGGTAACTCCTGAATATCAATCCTCCTAGTATTTATGATATAGTAACATGATAGAGGAAGGAAAAGAAGCAACTAGTCTATCCATTCTGATCAGTTATTCCTATCCATGCTGCCATCTGCAGACCATGACCTCCTAAAGGATATCACTCCTTATCCAAAACAATTTTCGCCATCTTACTCAAATGTACTCATTTGCAGGCTGGCAGACAGATTGTGTGTGACTCATTATTCAGCATAACAGCTCTTTAGAAAATGTAAGTGATGGTTACACTGATAAATACTACAGATTAAATGCTATGTGTAGGCATTTATTCATATATAAAAGGGACAGAGGGGCTGTCCAGGGCATGGCACAAACGTTATCCACAGAATGGAAAAATTCAGCCTAGGTTAAGGCCTAGGATAAGCCTGCAAAAAAGAAGGTATGACTTATGTGTTGAAGCAATGATGTGTTCTCCATTTACATGTTATATTCAGCAACACTATTTATACATATAGTGCCACTGAATAGATGAATGGATAAAACACTAAAGAGAGCTTGTATGATTTTCTCCCAGTTGGTGAGAGGTCTTACGTGTGCACTAGGTGCAAGGAGCTCTTTGCTCTCAGGGAACGAGTCCGTTCTCTAGAGGCTAGAGTATCAGACTTGGAAAACATAAGAAAGACAGAGAGGTACATAGACGAGACCTACAGGAATATAGTCCTGAAGTCCCACCTCCAGTCTGGCAGCATCCCTGTTGCCATGGAGGAAAGAGGTCACGCGACAGGAGAGCATCGCCATGGTGTGGCAGGCAGTGATCCTGTAACTAGGACCTGTCCTCCAGGTGATGTAAAACCCTCTCACACTGAGGAAGTTTCTCCAGGGCCATGTGCCCATGAGGGAAGGGTTAGGATAGCAGTTATAGTTGGCGATTCGATCATTAGGCATGTAGATAGCTGGGTGGCTGGTGGACGTGAGGATCAACTGGTAACATGCCAGCCTGGTGCGAAGGTAACTGACCTCACGCGCCACCTAGATAAAGTCTTAGATAGTGCTGGGGAGGAGTCTGCCGTCTTGGTACATGTCGGTACCAATGACATAGGAAAATGTTGTAGGGAGGTTCTGGAGGCTAAATTTAGGCTTTTAGGTATGAAGTTGAAATCCAGAACTTCCAGGGTAGCGTTCTCCGAAATGCTTCCCGTTCCACGTGCAGGACCCAAAAGGCAGGCAGAGCTCCGGAGTCTCAATGCGTGGATGAGACAATGGGGCAGAAATGAGGGTTTTGGATTTGTTAGGAACTGGGGAACATTCTGGGGAAAGGAGGGGCTCTTCCGAAGGGATGGGCTTCACCTTAACTGGGATGGAACCAGGCTGCTGGCATTAACCTTTAAAAAGGAGATAGAGCAGCTTTTAAACTAGATAATAGGGGAAAGCCGACAGTCGCCCAAGAGCGGATGGTTCGGAAGAATGTATCCTTGAAGGATACTATCAAAAGTAGAGAGGTTCCAAAAAAGAGTAAAGTAGCCCAAATGCCCTCGAGTATGGAGCAGACAGAGCTTAAAGATCCCAAATTACCCATGTCTACCAATAGCCAAATTAATATGAATAAAATACAGTCTCTAAAATGCTTGTATGCAAATGCTAGAAGTCTAAAACATAAGATGGGAGAGTTAGAATATAAGCAATAAATGAGAGGTTAGATATGATTGGAATATCAGAGACATGGTAGAAGGAGGACAACCAGTGGGACACTGTGATACCTGGGTACAAACTATATCGTAATGATAGAGCTGATCAAATTGGTGGAGAGGTTGCGCTCTATGTTAGAGAGGGCATTGAGGCAGAAAGGATTAAAGTTTTGCAGGAAACAAAATTTGCTGTAGAATCTCTATGGATTGAAATTCCATGTAAAAAGGGGAAGGCAATGGCAGTGGGGGTGTACTATCGACCACCTGGCCAGAATGAACAGATGGATGATGAAATGCTCAAAAAAATCAAGGAAACTAACAAAAGTTACAGCGCAGTAATAATAATGGTTGATTTCAATTACCCCGGTATCGACTGGGTCACGGCAGGACATGCTAGGGAGATAAAGTTCCTAGATGAAATAAATGACTGCTTCTTGGAGCAGCTGGTTCATGAACCGACCAGAGGGGAAGCCATATTAGACCTAGTCCTTAGTGGAACACCAGATCTAGTGCAAGAGATAAGGGTGTTGAGGCCACTTGACAATAGTGATCATAGCATGATTACATTTGATTTAATTAGTGGAGGAGGGATAGTAAGGAAATCCACAGTACTACCTTTTAGCTTTCAAAAGGGAGACTATGATAAAATGAGGAAAATAGGTAAGAAAAAACTAAAAGGAGCAGTTGCAAAGGTTAAAGACTTACATCAAGCTTGGGTGTGGTTGAAAAATACTATCTTGGAAGCCCAGACCAGCTGTATTCCACGCTTTAAGAAAAGTGGAAGGAAGTCCAAAAAACTGCCAGCATGGTTTAAAGGTGAGGTCAAAGAGGCTGCTGTTGCCAAAAAAGCATCTTTCAGGTAATGGAAAAAAGAGCCAAACAACGAAACCTGGAAACAGCACAAGCACTGACAAGTCAAATGGAAGGCATTGATAAGGCAGGCAAAGGGAGAATTTGAGAAGAAGCTTGCTGTGGAAGCAAAAATGCAAAATAAAGACTTTTTCAAGTACATTCATAGCAAAAAACCTGTGAGAGAGTCAGTTGGTCCATTAGATGATAGAAGGGTTAAAGGGGCACTAAAAGGCGACAAGGCGATAGCGGAGAGACTGAATGAATTCTTTGCTTCGGTCTTTACTGAAGAAGATGTAGGGATGTTACCCATGACTGAAGTGGTATTTAAAGGTGAGGAAGAATTGAAGGAAATATCGATACATCGGGAAGATGTATTACAACTATTAGATAAACTGAAGAGTAGCAAATCACCTGGGCCGGATGGTATACATCTAAGGGTGTTGAAAGAACTGAAATATGAGATTGCAGACCTGTTATTAGTAATCTGTGAATTTTCATTAAAATCATCTGTAATACTTGAAGATTGGAGGATCGCCAATGTAACACCAATTTTTATAAAGGGTTCCAGGGGTGATCCGGGAAACTACAGACCGGTGAGCCTGACGTCCATACTGGGAAAAATGGTAGAAATAATTTTAAAGAACAAAATTGCTGAACATGTCATGGCCTAATGCGAGACAGCCACCATGGCTTTAGACAAGGAAGATCTTGTCTTACTAATCTGTTATGTTATTTTGAAGGTGTGAATAAGCAGGTGGACAAAGGTGAGTCGGTTGATATAGGGGTATGTTTACTAAACTGTGGTAACGTAGCAGTGGCTACGTTAAGGCGCGTTATGTAACATTAAGGCGCCTTAACGTTACATAATGCGCCTTAACGTTCCCGGCCACGGTAAGTCCAGAAAAGGGTGGAGAGAGGGCGGAGAGAAGGGGTCAATAGGCGAGGAGTGGGCGGGGAGAGCCCCCTTTCACACTAACGCGGAGAAATTAAGGGCTGAATCCTAACGCAACTGAAAACCTGGTGTTAGCACACATTAGCAAGAGAGAGAAACTATTTCAATGTCAGCAATGTACAGCATAGGCAGGGAGCCCAACAAAGGTGATAGTAGTGCTCTATTTGCAGCAACAGCATAGTGCCCAGGTATGAAAGGCTACTATGGTGATGGTGCAAATGGGGCATGGGGGCTGCAGGCGGGACATGCAGTGGGGCTACTGGGGCACAGGGTGGACTAGGCGGTTGCCGAGGTGGCACATTGGAACGCAGAAAATGGAAAGCAGCAAGACAGCAACTAACCAGGGTCAGACATGCCCATGAGTCTGTGGCCCACAGTCTCCCATCCAGGAGACATTACCCAGCAGGTATCCCAAGGGGCACATAACATTGACAGGTGGTGCCAGGGGAAGTGTGGACATCTATGTAGGCACACCTACCCCAGAACCCACACCTTAGGCAGCCGTCTACCTTCCCCCTGGATGGCCTGGGATGGCGCACCACCAGCACTGACAGCATATGGTCATGGTGGCATGGCAGAGGGGGTGGGTGATTGTGCTTGCTGTTCCTATTTCTGGGTGTTTTTAGAGGTCCTGCTCCTGGACCTTCATCTGTGAACACAGAACAGAAATATTTGTTAAGCAATTCTGCTTTATCCTCATCAGCTTCTACATATTCCTCTTCTTCACCCTTGAATCTGACAGTGCCAATTTTGCCCATCCTCTCTCACTTACATATCTGAAAAATGCCTTATCCTCCTATTTTATTGCCTTTACTATTTCTTCTTCTTTTTGTAACTTTGCTTTCCTAACTACTTTACTAGCTTCTCTAAGGGGTATGTTTACTAAACTGCGGAAACATAGCAGTGGCTACATTAAGGCGCGTTATGTAACGTTAAGGCGCCTTAACATTATATTCTGTAACGTTAAGGCGCCTTTATGTCACATAACGCGCCTTAATGTTCCCGGCCATGGAAAGTCCAGAAAAGGGTGTAGAGAGGGCGGAGAGAAGGGGTCAATGGGCAGGGAGTGGGTGGGGAGAGGCCCCTTTCTGACTAATGTGGAGAAATTAAGGGCTGAATCCTAACACAACTGAAAACCTGGTGTTAGCACACATTTGCAAGAGAGAGAAACGATTTCAGTGTCAGCAAAGTACAGCATAGGCAGGGAGCCCGAGAAAGGTGATAGTGGTGATCCATTTGCAGCAACAGCATAGTGCCCAGGTATGAAAGGCCACTATGGTGATGGTGCAAATGGGGCATGGGGACTGCAGGCGGGACATGCAGTGGGGGCTACTGGGGTACAGGGTGGAATAGGCGGTTGCTGAGGTGGCACATAGGAATGCAGAAAATGGAAACCAGCAAGACAGCAACTGACCAGGGTCAGACATGCCCATGAGTCTGTGTCCCACAGTGTCCCATCCAGGAGACATTACCCAGCAGGTATCCCAAGGGGCACATAACATTGACAGGCGATGCCAGGGGAAGCATGGACATCTATGTAGACACCCCTACCCCAGAATCCATACCTTAGACAGCCGCCTACCTGCCCCCTGGATGGCCTGGGATGGCGCACCACCAGCACTGACAGCATATGGTCATGGTGGCATGGCAGAGGGGTTGGGTGATTGTGCTTGAGGGAGCAGTGGCACCAGCCTGCAGTGGACCTAGGCCATGCCCTGTACCAGTACGTGGTGTGTAGTACAACAGAAGAGGTCTGGCCGAGGAACATAAGGGTAGCCCCAGGGACAACTATGCTGCTGTGGCAACAGTGTGGTGCAGTACACCCAGCTAGCATGGCCAAGAACAGAGGTTCAGGTCCCATTTGTGGATCCTGCAGAGCATCTCCCCATAGTTTTAGCCCACAATGCAGCCACAACAACAACATGGGCAAACCTCAACGCAGTGGTGCACAGGGGTACGAACACCCACTCACAAGGGCTCAACTATCCACAGCTTCATGGAGTGTCAGGCTGTTAGCCCCAGCACAGAGCTGCAGTTATCACCAGAGCACTACTACTACCCCCTGCACAGATTAGCAATGTCGGTACTGTGATCAGGACCAGTGCGGCGGGTAGGGTTGTCAACCACCTCCATCTCTGCACAATGCTGAGATAAGTGTGGGAGTGTGCGTATGTCTCTCCAGTGTTTTGTGTCTGCCAGCACCTCACTGAGCCCACATTGCTCACACTTCTTCCAGCGTTAGCCTGCAAATGTGCATAATGAAGAGCAAGGTATTGTGGGCATGGCCCAGACAGTGCGGATTGGCCAGGATGCATCTGCACAGGGTGGAGGGCAATGGCTGAGACACTGTAGTGCTCGACCACCACCTGCATGGACAGGGTGGCCACAGCAAGTCACGATGGGGGGGGGGGGTCACTCTCACTCTGACCAAGCAGTGACCATGGCATGTCTATGTTCCCACATAGTGCCACATATTATTTGTTTCCAGTGCTACATGTGTGTTCCAAGTTCTGGGGCCCAATCACAGGGATAGCTGCTTGGTGTCTGTGCTGTGCATCCTACCTCTGGGTGCACAGGGTTCCTCTGTGAGCATGTACTATGGACTGGTTAGTGGACTATGGACTGGCTGTCTGCAGTTCACCTGTGCATGGGGGGGGAACACCTTGTAGGATGCTGCAGGTGCAGTCTGACTGTGCTGTCTGTTGATGTATTTATTAATGTCTGTTGATGTATGGCAGATGTTGGCATGGGGCAGTTGAGCATTCCCCTGCCTACCCCAAGAATCATTGCTGTTCTGCAATGGTCATAGGTATGGCACTGGCCCAGCAGCTCTGGAGGGCTGTCATCTGCCAGCAGGACTATATTTCTGGTACTACAGCCATTCTGAAGGGTGAAGGCACCAGTCTCACCACACCCTCATTGACAAAAGGGGTGATTGAGGCCCCCTTGGGGTATATAATGCATACCACTTCGACCCATAGTGGCAGTGCTACAAAACCCTCGTGTGAGTCTAGACCCCCCCCCACTGCCCTGATAACAGGAACCCATGGCATCCAGACCCTAACACCAGGCACACACTAATCTGGGTGGTGTCTGGTGCCCCAGGACCATATGTGATTGCAGAACAGAGCTGGAACAGATGTACCTTCAGCTGCACTGCTGGGGACACCTGTCACACACTGACACTGCTGGGGATGTGCAGCAGGACCTACCTCTAGCACCACATGTACTGTGGACCTAGTGCTGGGTGCCCATCCTACACCTCAGAGTGCACACGGAACCTGCACAATGGCATGGTCTGTAGCTACTCTGTGCTAGTATCACGCACTGTCAGTCCGTCTTACCATGCTGCAGTACCGGAGAGGTGCAGACCTCATTTGGTGGTCAGCT
This sequence comes from Ichthyophis bannanicus, assembly GCA_033557465.1. Taxonomy (NCBI): domain Eukaryota; kingdom Metazoa; phylum Chordata; class Amphibia; order Gymnophiona; family Ichthyophiidae; genus Ichthyophis; species Ichthyophis bannanicus. The sequence continues at coordinate 426,756,470 of CM066035.1, read as the reverse complement.
GTAGGCTGCTGTTCTGCATGTGCAATGCATCATGGGTGCTGGTGGGGTTACCCTATCCTGGCACACAGAGCAGACGGTTTGTGCGGTGACCTGCAGTCCTTCTGTACCCAGCCATTGCTCTACAACAGGCCATAGAGGTATAGCTTACTGGTTAGTACACTGACGTTCTAGGTGGAAGTCATGGGTTTGATTCCTCGTTGTTCCCTCCTGTCCAAGGCAGATATTTTGCTTGCCTGTGACAGTCATATCTTTGCAGATCCATGCTGCCAGCCCATAGCACCCTCACCACAGTTGCCAGCAATCCTTGTAAGGCGTTATACGGATCCTGATTAGGCACAGTACAAGGCACGTTATAAGGCGCCGTATTGGGCACAGTACAAGGCACATTATAAGGCTCATTACAAGGTGCCTTATTAGGCACATTACAAGGCACGTTAAGTCACATGCCTTGTACTGTGCCTTATAACGCACCTTATAATGTGCGTTACCTAACATGCTTGCCATAATGATGCCCCGCCCCGCCTTTATATGGGCATCTGTACCTTTACCGAGAAACCTAATGCACGTGACATTACCGCAGTTTAGTAAACATGCCCCTCAGTGTATCTGGACTTTCAGAAAGTCTTTGACAAGGTCCTTCATCAGAGACTTTTGGCAAAACTAAAGAGTCATGGGATAGGAGGCAGTTTACTATTGTGGATCAGAAACTGGTTAAAAGATAGAAAGCAGAGGGTAGGGCTAAATGGCCAATTTTACCAATAAAGAAAGGTGAATAGTGGTGTACCCCAGGGATCTGTGCTGGGTCCGCTGCTTTTTGACATATTCATAAATGACCTGGAAAGGGGAATAATGACTGAGGTTATCAAATTTGCAAATGACACAAAACTATTTAAAGTTGTTAAAATCCAAGAGGATTGTGGAAAATTGCAAGAAGATCTTGATAAATTGGAAGACTGGGCATCAAAATAGCAGATGGAATTTAATGTGGACAAGTGCAAAGTTATGAACCTAGGGAAGAAGAACCCAAACTATGGTTACACGATGCAAGGTTCCACATTAGGAACTACCACCCAGGAAAAAGATTTAGGCGTCATTGTGGATAACATGTTAAACCCTCGGCCCAGTGTGCAGTGGCGGCCAAGAAAGCAAATAGAATGCTAGGTATCATAAGGAAAGGAATGGAAAATAAAACAAAAGATATTATAATGCCTCTATATCGTTCCATGGTGAGACCGCACCTTGAATATTGTGTGCAATTCTGGTCGCCGTATCTTAAAAAGGATATAGTGTTATTAACAAAGGTTCAGAGAAGAGCCACTAAAATGGTAAAGGGGATGGAAGGATACTCCTATGAAGAAAGGCTAAAAAGGTTAGGGCTCTTTAACTTGGAAAAGAGACAGCTGAGGGGAGATATGATAGAAGTCTATAAATTAATGAACAGAGTGGAACAGGTAAACGTAGATCGATTGTTTACGTTATCAGAATATAGAAAGATTAGGGGACATGCAATGAAGCTACAGGGTAAACTATTTAAGACTAATACAAGAAAATATTTTTTCACTCAACGTGTAATCAAACTCTGGAATTTGTTACCGGAGGATGCAGTAAAGGCTGTTAGTGTAGCTGGATTTAAAAAAGGTTTGGACAAGATCCTGGAGGAAAGGTCCATAAACCATTATTAAAAGGGAGCCAGGCTATCAATGCTTGACCCAGTACAAACATTGTGGAACCTGTGTCTTTTGGGGAAACTGCTAGGTACGTATGACCTAGATTGGCCACTGTTGGAAATAGGATACTGGGCTTGATGGACCTTGGTCTGACCCAGTATGGCATTTCTTATGTTCTTATGTACTAGCATTGGTACTTCCAGGGGTGGCTCTATAATGAGGCGAAGTGAAGCGGCTGCTTCAGGCGGCAAAGTTTTGAGACCAGCAAATAATGCCCCCAAACAGCCGCTTCACCACCTTCAAAAAAAAAAAAAAAACAAGCGCACAAGTTGCTGCCATTGCCGAGTCCATTTCTAGACAACGGCAGACTAGCCCTCTCCTTTCTATGGAAGCCGCCGCTCCTGTCTCTTAGAACCTCGGCTGTGCTAGCAATTATCATTTAAACAAAAAGCCATACTGATGCGCAGCCTTCCCGCCACCTCATTGAAGGAACCCATGCAATTGTGTCCCACCACCAAAGAAAGTTAATGTAACTTCCTTTGGAGGCGGGACACAGTTGCATGTGTTCCTTCACAAAGGCACGAGGGCTCCGCATCAGTTTGACGTTTTGTTTAAATTGACAATCGCTGGCACAGCCACAGTTATAAGAGGCAGGAGTCGTGGCTGCCATAGAAAAGAGAGGGTGAGCCTGCAAGGACCCTAACATGGAAGAAGATGGGGGCTGGAAGCAGGCTGACACAGGGGAGAGAGGAGGGAGCTGGAAGGGAATAGACAAGATGGGAAGGTGGGATCTGCAACGGGGCTGATGTGGGGGGGGGGGCGAGGAGGGGGCTGGAAGGGAATAGACATGATGGGAAGGTGGATCTGCAACAGGGCTGACATGGGGGGTGAGGAGGGGGCTAAAAAAGAGCTTGAGGATTCAGTTTAATTTTTGTCTACATATTTTTATTTTTACTTTACGTTGTAGTCATTTATGCTGTACTTGGTCAGGGTCTGTGTTCTGAGTGTGTATGGCCCCTTATGTGAGTTTTAGAAGTTTAACCTACTATGGTATTGTAGATTTGGCCTTGTAGATCTTCAGTGACTTTTGTAGGGTCTTATATTAATTCCCAATATGCCTGTTACCGTAGAATGTATGTTAGATGACCAGAAACAGATTTTTATTAAATATATTGAGTTCTATAGTAAATGTCAAACTTCTGCTCTGCACCCATTGTTGAGGGAGAGGTTTCTGTAGATCTAGAATATATATTCAAAAAGAAAAAATGAGAACCATAACACAATTTATAACAAAATAAAATGAATTATAATTTTATAACTTGGTACTATAAACTGTGATGTGGTTCTCTCTCTTTCTTTGTTCCTTGGTGTGTGAGGTTCTTGCATTCCTTTTTTTTTTTTTTTTTTTTGCAGAATATATATTTACATTAATGCTATGCTGGTCCAGTGCGCATTTTCAGGAGTTATGTTGGGGTTGGCAAGCCCTTCTTGGTCACAATGTCTCTCATGTTTTTCAGAGGGTGGGATGTACTGTGTTAGAGCGCCAAGTTACTCCTGTTTTTATGGAAGTGGGAGGTGCTGCATTGGTGCTGTTGCGCCCCTCTTGTTTGGCATATTTAATAGCATGTTTCCTAAGATCAGCACCACGCTGGATCAGACCAATGTCCCTCAAACTCAGTATCCTGTTTCCAACAGTAGCCAATCCAGGTCACAAATATCTGACAGATTCCCAAAAAGCACACAGGTTCCGAAATGCTTATCCCAGAGCAGCAGTGGATTTCCTAGGTCCTCTTTAATAATAGTTTATGAACCTTTCCTCCAGGAACTTGTCCAAATCTTTTTAAACCCAGCTACACTAACAGATTTTGCTACATCCTCTGGTAATGAATTCCAGAGTTTGATTACACGGGGCCATAGGCTAACTGCAGGGAGGCGCTTATATCCCCCTGCAGTTACCACATTTCAGTGTGGCAAAACAGTGGCATTAGTTGCACTCACACTACTTGTACTGAGCCATTATGTAAGTTTCTGCTGACAATGCAGATGTCTGTGTGTGAGAGTTCTTTCTCTTGCCTCACTCTGCAGTAAAGAATAATTTTGGGAAAGAAATCCTGTAAATCTAAAGAGTAATGGGTAAAAGCATTTTTTTATTACAGATGTCTGCTTTTAGTTTGTATTGATATATTCCCTACTTGGTGAAGATCTGTCTCTGTTCTGCATGTGTGACTGAGGCTACATGTTCTGTTAGCGTGGAGTTTCTATTCAGGGAGCTGTAGTAATCCAGCGTGTTCAGTTTTCTGAATAGGAATATGGATGTTCTAAGCCCCACTGCAATATTTGTGCTGCTGACTTTTCTGGGTATGCTCCATGTTGTGTGAGTTTTGGATGTTAGTGCTGTTATGGAATAGTAGATTTGCTTTATGGGTCTTGTACTCTGGGTTTTTGGTAAGGTCAACTTTAGGATATTGGTTGGGGAAAGGGGATACTTGAATATGTATTGTCATTGAGATATGTGTTCTTTATGCTGCCAGATTGAAATTTAAAATATTTTGTCAGGGCAAATTCAAGGAAATTTCAAATTTTAAGGGAACGTCTCAGTTTATTTTTGCTTAGTAGCCTGATAGCTTCACTTCTGCTGAGTTCCAGACTTTTCCAGCTCTGGTACAAATCAATCCAAATTTGAATTCATGGCTACCAGGATTAGTTTCTCATTTTATATCTTCCCTCCTCATCAATAATTTGGTCATAGCAAAATAAATCTGATGTGAACATTGGTGATGGTCTGATGGGGGGGGGGGAATGTGTACGTGGCTTTTCATCAATCAAATTTAATGTTTTATTATGTTTGTTTTATTGTAACATCTGTTTTACTAAATTGCATGTATATGTTTGGAAGTCACCTAGGATTTTAGATTGGTGACATATATGTTTTTAAGTGAAGTATACTAAATTTATGCAAATAATGCTGCAATGAATCTGCACATGGCCCTGAATCACCCTCATGCCGCCCCTGGGAGGAAGTAGACAGTGGGGGTGGAGGAAAGCAGAAACCTCAGATTGGGACCAACATGATTAAGAATAAAATGCTCAGACAACAAAGGAGACGAGAATTTTATTTTCAATTTAATGAACAGTCTTGGTGGTATCTTTATGTTTTACAAAGTACAGGGAAATGCACCTCTTTCTATTTCTCTGGCATGGCATTGTATACAGAATCTGACTTTTTGGGGTTGCAGTTTAATTTTTATCTACATATGTTTATTATTAGGTTATGATCACTTATTCTGAACTTTGGTGAGGGTTTGTGTTCTGTGTTTCTGGCCAAGGCCAGGTGTTCTGTTAACATGGAGTTTGTACATAGGGATCTGTACTGTAGTAATCTGAATTATTTCAGCTTTTCAAATAGTTGTTTGGATGTTCTAGAGCCTGCTGCAGTATTTACAGTTATGGGTTTTTTTTGGGTAGGCTCCTTATGTGAGTTTTGGAAGTTGAGCTGGTATGGTATGGTAGGTTTGCTCTACAGATCCTCAGTGACTTTGTTGTAGAGTTTTGTATTAATTCACAATATGCCTGGTGCTGGAGAATGATTTTTTGTTGTTAGTGAGATGATTGGAATCAGATTTTTTTTTTAAGATATTGAGTTCTGTGGGTGAATGTATAATTCTGCTCTGCACCCACTGTTGAGGGAAGGTGTTCTATGAATGCAAAATATATGTTCAAAAAGAAAAAGCAAGAGCCATAATGCAGTTTATAAAAAAAAAATAAACATGAATTATAATTTGGTGTTATAAACAGTGCTGTGGTTCTCGCTCTCTCTTTTAGTTCCTTTTTGTGTAAGCATATTTCATTTCCTCCACATTATCTAATCGGCATTTTGGTTTGGTTCAATTCCTGACTGGAGTTTTGAGAAAGCCTCCCCCCCCCCCTGCTCTGGGGGGGGGCACCACCTCATTCCTCGCCTCAGGCAGCAAATGTCCTTGAGCTGCCCCTGGGTACTTCACTTTATCCAGCAGTTGTGTCTGCTGAAAATCAGTCTTATGGTCATGAGTGTATGAGCATGTGGATCTGGATCAAGAGACAAGGAAGACTTATGGTCACTACACCTGGAAAATAAGAATCAGAGAGTAAGGCAGGAAGACAGTAATTTTTAAGTTTCAGTCATGTAGAACTATACTTACAGTATATGAATTATTGCATTCTTGGGTATTCATTGCATTACTGGAACTAGACTTATAAACATAAGGTTCTTTATTTGGATTTTGAAATATTGTGGTGAGTTCTAAATGCATTCTGAATAAATGCGTATAATAAAAAGTTGGGAAGCAACCATCTGGTGATTCAAAGCAGTATAAACTTCACTATGGGGTATGTTTATTAAACTGCATTAATGTCACCCGCGGTAGTTCCTGCGGTAAAGGTACAGATGCCCATATAAAGGAGTAGGCGATGCATCGTACGACAAGCAGTGCCAGGTAACGCGCGTAACAATGCGCCATCGGGTAATGCGCATCGCAAGGTGCTATATAGGGCACATCACAAGGCACCTTAACCGGAGGCGCCTCGCAAGGTATGTTGTCATGCGCCCTACAAGGTGCCCTAACCTAAGGCATCATGCCGGAAAGCCCCGTATAAGGTGCCAACAAGGTGCCCCATAAGGCACCATGGGTTAAGGCACCTGAAAAGCAGGACATGGGGTAGCAGCCTGCACATGAACGCCAGATGCCACACAGCTGACAGATGCAGATAGATGGACAGAAGGATGGTTGGTGACTGTGATGAGGGTAATATGTGCTGGCAGCACAGATCAGCAGAAATATGACTGTTACAGGAATGACAAGTACCGGTGTAGGAAAGGCATAAAAGAAGGAGAACTAGTCTGAAAAGCACTGCACAAACCAGTAGGCCACACCACAACTGTGAGGTCCACAGCAATGGCTGCATACAAGAACACTGCAGGGCACCACACAAAACGCCTGCTGTGTGCCAGGAGAGGGCAACCCAAACAGTCACCGTGATGCAACGCACATGCACAACAGGCGTCCACAGCTCATATCACAGTCTGTAAGTGGGACGGGAACCACATAGAAACACATGCACACACACCATGAGATGTAATGCAGTGTAAACAGCAAGCAAAAGAGCATGGGAGCGATACACGAAGGGTATCAGGGGCTGGCTGAAGGGACAGCTATGTGGATGGCCCATGGACCAGGGCAATGGAAAGAAAAAGGAGCATGTGGGAATCCAATCTGCACAGTGATGTGGCACAGACCAGCCAACAACAGCAGTACCAATCCACCAAGCTGACTGTTCACATGGACACTACAAAGATATAGCCATATGTAACACACAATATGCGACAGATAGGCTGCAGAGAGGGCACACTGTGGCACACAGCGCAGAGATGGAAGGGTCTATGGAGAGGTGACGAGGCTGCAGCCATTGCATGGGCAGGTTAGCAGAACACAGGAAAGGAAAAGGAACAGAACATGTGGGAATCAAACTGGCAACTTATGGACTGCCAACGGGCATCTGTGACTACTATCCCAAACAACCCCAACAAGCACAATGCAAACAAGTTACCACAAAAAGCACACACTGGAGCACAGTGCTGAAACGGACGGCCCCTCTATCTGTGCAGCGCTGTGTACAAGGGGCAGTGCCAGACATAAGTACTGAGTTATCTATGTAAGTAACCAGTTGTCTATCCTGCCTTATCCATCAAATAAAGCAGTGGCCAATGGAGGGCCACATGGCATGCCCAAGGCCACAAGGAATGCCAATAAGACTAAAAACCACAGTCCCACAGGCCTGATGTTGCTGTCCCAGGTGGGATGTGAACCCACAGCCCTCTGGCCTGAGGCACCTTGTCCTAACCAACAGGCCATGTTGCCCACTTTTCAGGTACAGTAGGTGTGGTAGTAATGAAAGTAGTGAGATAATACTTGTACACCTCCCCCCTCCCACGCAACCCCGCACCCGAATGGTATACCACAAGGATCTGTCGTGGATCCCTCATTACCCCCTCCATACACAGTCCCCTGGTATTCCCATCACCACCCATGGCTGGCTGTACCAGCTAGATACTGATGGCTTACAGAGCCACCTACTCACATCTGAACCCTCCCTGGCTAACCAAACACTGATCCACGCCTGTCGTGAGGACATTGCTGCCTAGATGTCTCACTGAAAGTGAACATGGCCATGACCATACCTCCCATCCATCATCCTAACACCTCCATGCCCCCCTCTGTTGTCGGTGTCTGTGTATAACTCTCTACCTCCCCCAGTGTCCCTAGGTCACAATCTGGGGCCATCCCTGACCTCTCACCTCTGTTCATGACACACAGCCATCTGATAGCTAACACCTGCCCCCTTCCTCTACAACAGCAATGATACCCACCCCATCCACCCTGAACACACCAGCAATATGCCCATGCACCCCCCAATCACATCCCATCAGTACCTCAGTAGTCTGCCCCCTGCAGGTCTCACCTGGACACACCTCATTCCCCGTCAATGTGTGCAACAATTTGCAACAATTTGCTGTGCATCCAACCCTGTGCCAGGCCAGTCTTGGCCACACTACCCCCCTTGTCAGGTCACGTCAAAGCCTCCCTATCCTTTACCATATCCATGTCAAACATCCCCTGCTGAGCTCAAAATGCAGAGACTCTGTGGCTCCCCACCACCCCTCATCTCCCATCTCCCCATACAAACCCCCCTGAAAACATTGGCCCCCAGCAGACACCCACCACCTGTGCAGTACACCCCTTCTGCTAACCCCATACTCCATCCCTCTCTCCGTGATGTCCCGTACGCCGTGAACAAACTACCACTGACCATATAGCAGGCACCATCTCCAACCCCCCACAAATCCAGGATGAAACCACACGTCCTCGCTGCAGCCATGGAAGCATGATTCCCCTGACCCCCCATCCCCAGCGGTATCCCTCCCACCCCATCTGTGTCCGTGCTGACTAGATAGTAAGCTCTGATGATCAGAACATGTCTCTCACCTGTCTGCACGGCGCCGCATATGCCATGTAGCACTATACAAATGCTCAGTAGTAGTAGTAGTACATGTTCCCTGTAAAATAGTTATTTCAAGTTATAATGCCCTGTTCAATGTAATTTCAGTTTGTTCAATGTAAACCGCACTGATGCAGAATAGCGCGGTATATAAGAGAATGTAAATAAAATAAATAAATAAATGTATGCACCATCACGGCCACAGCACCAGAACACACTGCTGACAGGGGGCACGTGTCAGGCAGAAACACCAGGCTGACAACACACATACAAGGCAATAAGGTCTGAAGGGAAGATACAGAGATGTAATCTCATGCTGTCACACAGTGAAGTGCATACACAGTGCACAGGCAAATTCACAAACATGCCAATGATGTCATGTCCCAATGGCCCAGCACCACCCCTCAGATGTGTAGACCTAATGTGTGGGTATCAGTGGATCATACAGCAGTGTAGATGCCCCTAGAACAGCATGTGATGTGCTGAGAAAGATCAGACGTCAGGTAGTCATGTAAATAAACTCCTTTAATGCACAAATGGCATCAAAAACAGTGACACAATGCAACACGAGGACACGGTATCAGGTACGAGAGTCACATGTGGACAAAAATCAAAGAAGACAGGATCCCACTGACATACAGAGGTAGCGCTATGTGGAAGGCCCACTGCAATGGGTGCAGTGGAAACAGGAGCAATTATAATATGGCAATGTACAGGGACTGCCCAAATGAAGCCTGGAAATGGACACACCCACCACCACAGTGCAAAGGTACTGGCACAATGTGAGTGGCGCAATGTCATGTCAGAAAGAGGACTGTGCACATATGCAAAGATAAGCCTGCAAATCAATGTACATTGCCACATCTGTCCAGTAAACACACACAATAACATGTACGTAGAGGTACAAAGAGACGTCCACAACGGTGCACATACCCACACAAATCCCACCCCGGCACATGCACCAGTGTAAGAGACGAGTCAGGCACATGCGCATGCACCGTGTACGTTGAAACATGACAGAGTGCTGCCCCATATCCACTGTAACACCCCCTGCAATGGTCAAACAGCAAACAGAGATGGTGGCACGCATCACAATGTTCTGGAGGCAAATAGTGTGCCATGTACAAGTAGAAGTTAGCCACACAAGCAGGACCTACAGAATGTATCTCCTGTGCCACATACGTGGCTGCATGTACCTGTGTAGCCAAATATTGGTGCAATGCCTGCGATGCGAGCCCCACACATTGGCCACACATACCTACAAAATGCCAGATGGATATACAACATACAGCACGCATGTGAGTTCCTGCTGTAGATGTGCGGACAAGTGTCCACAGTGCAAATGCCACCTGTGACCCTACAAGTCCGGCTATGACCATCCCAGATTACATAGCCATGCAAAGTCACGAATGACGTCTCAATGTTCCACAGCAGTGCAAAGGTGATGTGTCTCTGCTGCGATAAACGCAACACCCAGACAGAGCACAGCAGCAACGGTGTGTTGGTCCCCCCGGTGATGCTCAAAGTATCAGGCCAACAATGATGTCCAACATAGGCATGTGTCTGACTCGCATAGGTCCATCTCCCACTGGCACCATCACCCAGGGACCATTACATGGAGGTGTCCTGTCCACCCACAGTTGGGCGATGGGGACTCCAGATGCAGCATAGTAGATGTGCTTTGTGTGTTGGCTGTGCCCTGTGTTAAAAGGAGTAGAGAAAAGGTAAAGGTATGCTACACACACCATCAGGTCACAATGCAGAGACTGACACCACAATATGTGCATAATGAATCCCCAGATATTAAAACATGGCACAACCACAACACACAGCACAGTGCATGTTGACCACAGCAGGAGATGGCACTGCAGACCAGGTTTCCATCTCAACATGGTCATGTCAATGCCCATGTCACACAGGCATCCTAGAGGTCCACAGCATGTCCAGCAGTGGTGGTGCACAGAGATCCCACAGAAAGGCACGATGATACAAACTGGCCAAAAGAAACATCTACACGTGGATGTCAGTCAAAGAAGATCTAAGGTACAACCTACCTTCAGGGTGCAGCAGGTGTCTGAGGGGGACTGTCTGAGCCAGGAAAAGGGCACGAGGGGCCACAGTAGAGGCAGAGGATGTCAATGAAATGCGTCCAATCACCACATCATCATGGTCAGCCGTCGGTGGCACTTGTCCAAGGTATGGTGAGATGCTTGTAACCAAAATGTTGATGCATAGTGTCCTGTCAGCAAACATGAGACACGTCAGGCAACAATATATAACACATGCGTAGACACATGCACACAATATACACAAGGGAAACAGCAGACGGTCACAGAGAGACGGGTGATGACCACTGCACAGGTGCCCAGACACATCCCTACACCAGACAATGCCAGAGGGCATCAGAAGGTACCGTCACCTAGACACGCCCCAAAGATATAGAGACATACATTGTGAGACAAGTTGAACATGCCGCAAGTAGCATACGGCATGTCTGTGCACAATCAGCGACCAGTGGAGACAATCATTACAGTCCATGGAATGATACACTGATGTTGTATAATGCCACAATGCCAGGAAAGGCTGTATGTGCTATCCACCAACCCCACACCCTGTGCCTGGAGACACACACAGCCCGGTCACATGTGCTCTAGATACAGTGTGTAAACACCCAAAATGTGCACAGGCCAATGGCCATATGTGTGTTAACTGGAACATATGGGGCATGGAGCCGCAGGCCAAACATGTGTACAACAACATAGGTGCAGTGGAGAGGGAAACACAGACATGTGTAATGCTGCACTGCCCCCACAGTACATTTACTTTTATGTCCACCCACCCCAGTCACCTGCAGGTCTGAATGACATACATACAGTTCCCACATGCACCACAGCACTGGGCAGGGTCTGCAGCCTATCCTGGGGAGTTAAAAACACAAGTGACATATATATATATGTCATGATAGTGCCGTGAAACACATAGGGCAGCACGTATATGGAGACACATATGCACATCCCCACATATGCAGAACTTACAGGAGAACAGCTCCTCGATCAGATGTTACCTGACTGCCATCCCCTCACGTGTGTCACCACGGCTACGTACAGGAGGGTACACAGGATCCTCCTCCAGATCCTCATTAATTTTGACTGGGACATTGTGCCTGAGAGCAATATTGTTTAGGATGCAACAGGTCAGAATGATATGTGCCACAGTCATGGGTCCGTATTGTAAGGCACCACCGGTCCTATCCAGACACCTGAAGCGACTCTTCAGAACGCCAAAGATGCACTCAATGACTGAGCGGCTGGAGGCATGGGCCTCATTGTACCTCAGCTCTGCATCTGGTCATGGGAGATGCACAGGGGTCAGCAACCAGGCACAACAGCCATATTCCTCATCACCTGCAGAAAGAAATGTGGTATGGTCAAGCGGGAGATGATGAACACATAAAAGTGCAGAAGTAGCAACGTGTAACTGGACAACAGATAAACAGGGACACAAACATACAACGTCATAGAATGGCACATGATGGCACTGCACCAGTGTCTGGAGCTGGGAGACCGAGAACCCCGGGGAAGGCTAATGAGGGCAACACACATCAACTGTATCCAGGCCAAACACACGGCCAAAAACCTGTACCAAAACAGCAGCAGTGGCAGGTGTGAAGGCATCTGGCCGACAGTGGCAAAGCATATTGGAAGGGGCAGAGATGTGCATGTGTGCAACCATGTGAAGCCCATGATACAGTGCACACACAGCAGATGGCACTGAAACACGTACCTGAGGGGTCATTTCGGAATGGCAGTAGAGACAAGATAATGTGGACAGACACACAGCATACATGTGTGATGTCAAGTGCGACCACAGCTCCACCCACGTGTTGCCGCACACATTGACAATGGAGAATAGCCCCCCACACACCGTACAGCATGAGGACCGTTCTGGGTGCATACCTAACCCCCCCTCCTGGACCGCACACACACACGTTGCATATGGAGTCCACGAGGGATACACCACCAAGGCACACACATGTACATCTGCATGTGCAGTATGTCCGAGGCCATGTGCTGGAGTCATCAACCAAGAGGTGTCACACCCAGCCATAGAAGGAAAATACCATATGTGCCCAGAGTGTCCCTGTACATAAGACCTGTGCAACATAACAGCAGTAGCAGATACCAATGTTATCCGCATGTGTGCCGAGACACCCAAATGAGCAATGAGACACACATGGAATACATAGAGACATTTAGAATCACCCAGAAGTATGTGACCATGTCCCCGGTGACAGGGTGTGATTGTGTACAAAGCCCCATACAAGGCAGCGCCCCACAACCACAATGCAAGGAAAGGCATGCAGAAGACACATTTGACAATGGGACCCCAGATATCATACACTGTACGCGCATGTGAGATATGGTAAATACCCACCCAGCAGGACACAGTCCCCATATTGTCCGGCCTCAAATTGGTCAAACAGTGCCAAGTGCTGCAGGATATAGGAGTCATGGGCTGACCCTGGGAACCATGGAACCACATTCAGAATATGCATATTTGCATCACAAACAACCTGCACATTCAGGGAATGGTAGTGTTTGCGGTTGCGGAACACAACCTCCCTGTCGTGTGGTGGGACCAGGGCAACATGTGTGCAATCAATATCTCCCATCACCTGTGGTATCCCTGCAATCCACTGGAATGCCTGGCCCAGGGCCCCTCAATGTTGCTTACTGTTAGGAATCGCAATGCAATTCCCAACCTGGCTGACCATGGCCCGCAGTACCTGGTGGAGACAGTGTGAGAAGGTTGGCCTGCTCATCCCACCCACTGCAGACACCAAGGATTGGAAACAAGCAGAGGCAAAGAAATGTAGGGCAACCAGGAGTTGGCTAATCCCGGTATGGCATGTGACCAGCCAGTCTGGGGCTCGAGGTCAGGTCATAGATCCTCATAGAGCTCCCTAATAGCCCCTCTTTCCAGACAGTAGAGGGAGATGACCTGGTCCTCACGTATGTCCTGGAGCATGGGCCTGGGCCTGTAGAGGCGTGGCAGGCGGGGATGCACCTCAGCACGCCTATGGTGCCATGCTGGTATCACCTCTGCCTGTAGAGCCCCCACAGCTGCATGTCTGAGTTGCAGTGGGACTGCACCCATGCCCAGTGCCACAGCCCAAGGGACACCATCTCCCCCATCAGGCAACCGCAGCTCTACCAGCTCTACCAATACCACCACCGCACAACCCGCATTCCCGATCTGAGCCATGATAGACATGAGATGGAGCACAGGTAGATGTTAAATAGGGTGTAGGGTGTGGCAAATAATCAGAGCAAACCTAACATACCTGGTGATACTGGGACATACACCAGCAACAGCATGAGAAAACACCCTGCATGTACGGAAGCATAATGCCGTAGCATGCACAGAAACACGCATTCCCCAAAATGTATGTTCCGTGATTGGCTACGCTGAATGAGGGTAGGAAGAGCACGTGGTGTGTTCCCGTGTCCCAGCATCACACAAACGTACAGGATGTCACACTGCGTGCTCCACCCAGACAAGTAGGTGAGGGCAGAACGTAAGGCGCGTCCCAACGCGCACAGGCAGGGCATCCACACATATGTCTGATGCAGACTAGCGCATGGGGACATGGCACATGACCCACCTACGCATGCCTGAACACGCCGTATGTAACAGACCGCACCCAAAGCAATGATAAATAGCAGAATGTGCGTGAACGCACCATGAACCATGCCGGAGGATAAACCGCCTGCGTATGCAGTGGTGCACACCAATAGCAATGCTGAGGATAGATCTGAGGGTGGAGGAAAAGGATGTTGCATGCTTAGGAACGCGCCCTATGCACACACAGTGCGGGACATGATACGTCATCCATAAGGCAGTACCTGTGCGTGGGATGGGAGCAGTGCCTAAGTGGGGCAGATGAGGTGTACCCACCCACTGGCATCCGCAGACGTGCGCATGAAGGCACTACGGACCCAATCTCAGGGGAGTGCGCGCAAACACAATGCGCGCTACTGCGCATGCGCAAAATGCCCATGCAGAACACGTGTAGGACCACGCCTTAGGTACATAACTGGCCACAGCATGCCCATAATGTCAAGGGTGTATGGTACACAGTAAGTACCATATCATGGAGAACGAGAGACAATCTGAGGCAGGAGGGGAGTGCAGCCAGCAGCCACCAGCGGTCCAAACCACTTTGGATCCAGAGGGTGAGAGGGAAGGCCCATCTGAGGCCATCCACCACCCACCTGAACAGCCTGGAGGTGCACCAGGCCCTAAGCGCTGCCATAGGCCAGTAGGCAACGAAGCCAGGAGGAGGGCGGTCCACTTCACCCAGGAGGAGAATGACCTCCTCCTGGCTAGCATCCTTGACAGGTTTGAGGTGCTCTTCGGTCACCTGAGCTCCACCACCACCATCGGGATGTGCAGAAGGGCATGGGCAGAGGTCCAGGCAGCGGTGTCGGCAGCAGGGGGCCCACACCGCGACATCGAGATCCTCCGCAAGCGGTACTGGGATATCAAGAGGAGCATCCGTGGCCAACTATTGTGGGAGAGGCATGATGTGCAGGGCACAGGTGGGGGTCCAGCACAGGGGGCCACCCTGACCACCTTGAAGCAGCGCCTGGCAGACCAACTGGGGCCCATGTACATACATGGCCAGCCCTCTGCACTGGATACAGCACACCCACGTGCAGGTAAGACGGAGAGAGGTGTTCCGGTGACAGACCATAAACAAGCGAGTGCAGGGACTGACACAGGGGGGTGGGGGCCATGTCAGGAGTCCCACAGAGATGCATGTCTTCAGCCAGTCCCATGCAACATATGACATAACCCACTCCTGGTGCACCATCCCCACACCCTGGAACACAGCCCCCTGTCAGCCTTGCACAATGTAACCCACCACCCGCAGACCCCACACATGCAGATGGACGAAACCTGCCCAAATGTGGGTCACCATCCCCCCCACACCATGTCCCCAGCCCTGCACCATGTGGCCCTAAAACACCACCGGTCACCTTGCATTGCCATCCCAGGGCACCTGTCAATTCTAGCAGGGCCCTGCAAAGGCCCACGGCCAGGTTCAGGGAACCCACCCACTCATTCATGGGCTGGCAGCCCTTGGAACCACAGATAGGGGCATGTACAGCACGCTGCCACCTGCCATGCATGGCCCTGTGCCAAGAATAGTCCTGCGAGGTACACAGACCACCACTGCACACATGGGCAGGGGTAGTGCATTAATGGACTGCGTACACAGGGTGAAATGAGCAGGCCATGAACAGAGCCATGGGGTACAACCCCTGGGGATGGCATAGCAGTGGGGGTACAGTGACAGGTACACACACAGAGGTAGAATTGCATAGGGTGGGGGCCACTGAGGACAGTACAGAGCCATACACCCAACCGAGAACACAGAAACAAGGATGTACCCGGCAGTGGCCAGCCAGCAGGGGATTGGGCGGAGGGGGACCATGGTTCAACAGACAAGTCAATGAGGAAGGTGGTAGGACTGGGTCAGAAGGGGGGTCTGGCCTGGTATGCAGGGGGGTGCCATGCCCGAGACCATCACACCAATCAGAGGGACGAGGCATGTGGGTGAACGCAGGGACCCCAGGACAGAGCACAGATCCAGGTGCTGTCCCATCAGGGGGTTGGCAGGTGTCAGGCAGCGCATGCCGGGGCAGGCCAGCGGAGATGGGGGGGATCATGTCTGGAAGCTGGGGCAGGAGGGGCAGAGCATGCACCCCACATGGCACTGGAAAGCGTGTGGGTCGCGGGGCAGGTGGGGGCCATGGACGTGCATCAGGCACATTGCATGCCAATACCCCCCCAAGGAGTGACAGCTGTCTGTGGGAGCAGGTGCTGGGGGTGACAGCACCGGCTGAGAGAGGGTACGGGGGTGGGTGGGGTGGCAGGCAGAGAGAGGTCGGAGCAGTGGAAGCAGGGCATGGCTGCCATAGTTTGAGGGGAGGGGACCAACATAGAGGCAGTGAGTGGTGTAGCACAAGTGCTGCTGAAGGTGCAGGGGCCGGAATGGAAGTGGATGTGGCGATGTTGAACGGGGGTTGGCATGGCATGGTGTAAGGGTGCAGGGGCAGGGTGGGTGACAGGTCCGTGGTAGCAGCTTTGGGCGTCAATGTGTTATAGGGACACAGTGCAGGGGTGACGAGGACAGCAAGGCCACATGGGTTGGTACGTGGGGGAGACAGAGGTTGACCGCACCTATGTGTGCCATCAGCGCTGGGTGCAGGGACGCAGGTGGGGATGGGGTGGCACAGGGTGGATGGCTGCGTGTGGTAGCAGGTAGCCATAGTAGTGTCGGATGCCAGACACAGGAGACACCAATATACAAGGGGCGGCATGGGTGGGGAGCATAGGGGCCCCAACACAGACCCATGTGGCTCACACCTACACATGTGCCTGCTCTGCTCAGCCACCCACAGCCCACTGCCAGTTGCACCACCACAGGCCCACCCCAACCAGGCCTTTGCACCCATGCTTGCATATCCCCGCAGGGCACACCTGTCCCTGGCAACACCAGCACAGCACCCCAGCCCCACCCCAACAGTCACGCCTGGTCATGTGGGGTGTTCCCAGTCACACACACACGCAGGAACCGGCGACCCACCAAAGGCACCTGGGACACAGACATGGGACAGTACCACACACATACTTGCACTGCTAATGTCCCTGGCCACATGTACGCAGCCTGGATATCTGCACACTGACCAGGGTGCCCTATGTCCACATGGTCTGTAGGTATAGGATGTGACAAGGGCAGGCAGCCAGCCATGCCCCACCTGAGCTGTGTACCCTGGTCCCCCACAGGTGACATACATGCCATAGAGGAGGTGGAGGAGGGGGCGGAGCACCCAGACCCTGGGCCGTGGCCCCTTGATGATGCGGGGACAGAGGCAGGGCCAACAGGAGGGGCAGCTGTGGCACAGGCGGAGGTGGGGGGTCCAGAACACCTCAGGAGGGTGATGGCAGGCTGAGCCAGGGCTGGCCAAATACAGTACACCACCTGCCACTGCAGCCACCGAGGTGGAGGACCCTGTTGCACCACAACATGCCACATGGGACGCGCGGTCTGCCCTGAAGGAGGTGATCAGGGAGATGCAGGCACACTCTGAAGCGGTGCATGGAGATGCAAAGGGTGAGTGTCCTACCGTGTGTATATGATGTTGCATGTGTACAGGTGGCAGGTGAAAACCATGCCTCACAGTGCACAACTTGTCTCCCCCACAGGAGTACAGCAGGCATTGTGTGCGGTCCAGCATGAGCAGTGCTGGCAGTGGCACAAGGCAGGTCACATGTGCCATGCGGTGGAGTGCCAGGGGCTGGCGGTGGAGGGGATCCTGGCTGAGATGAGGGGCCTGGCCACATCAGCACATGTCATAGCTGACAGCGTGGAGTGTATGGAGGCTGCCTGGGGGACCCCCTCAGAACATCATGGACAGCCATAAGCAGCAGTAGCAGCAGCAGCAGCTGTGGCACCCATACCATGGGGTGGGAGGGGACGCTCAAAGCGTGGCAGGTCATGCGGGAAATAAATGGCCACACATGCAGCACTGCCTGAGGTCACATGTCCTGTGTTTATTCAGACAGCCCCATGTATGCCCTGCCCTTCCTGTGGCCACCCTAGACTCCAACCCCATGCCACCCCCTAGGGCAATCTGTGTCCCCCCCAGCTGGGATTACCATGGATCGCGGCAGCAGCATGCCACCCCCACCCACCCACTGCCCCCCCAACACCCCTATCACCCCCCTGCCCCGCAAGTGTCTGGAACCCCCTCCTCACCCCCCTGTCCCTCTGCTCCCCTCACCACCTGTCCCCATTGTTACCTACTGAGGGTATGTTGGTGTGGTGCCAGATATATCTCCATGCAGTGCCATCCACATCTCATCAGTTGGACATTGTACCCTGTACACCCAATGACATATCCACACTGTTTGTCCTGTCCACACGTCCACCTCTGGTAGCACACTGCTGGTGTCCTGTTCTCTGCCCTGTCCTGGTCAGTGTGATGTGTGCCATGGAGGTGCCCCCCCCCCCATCGTGAGCCCATCTTCTGAGACACATACACACTGCTGCTGTACATAGTCAGACGCATGCTGCATGGCCTGGTCACATCTCCCCCTTCCCATGGGGCCTGCTGGGTACAATGTGGATCTCGCATAGTTGTCCACAGGGCACGTAAGTCCGGTACCCCAACCCACCTCAATGCCCAGGTACATCCCCACCCCCTCCTCGTACACCCGTGTCCAGCCACAGTGGTGCGAGTTAGACCCCACCCCCCAGGCTCCCTGACTACCACCCGTCAACCAGCATCCTGCGTCCCTGGTCCTGGTCTCTGGGCCCCCCTGCCCTCCACCTGGAGGCACTATGACCCCCCCACAACTGACCCATGGCACATCCCATCTGCTCCACGTATGCACACCCCCACCCATACCTACCCCTGCCCCTCGCACACCATGATTGGAGCACCTCTCCATCCCTCCCAGCCCACCACCCTGCTTGCCCCTATGTCCACCATCCACACACCCACATGCATTGCACTGTCCACCCTGTGTCATAATCCTCGCCACTAGTGGCCATACCCTTGCACATCCCACCACTACTTCTCCATGCCATCCCTGTCCTGTGCATAATGGTGTTCATGTTGACCCCTTCCGCCATCGTATGCAACCCCATGGCTGTGGCCATTGTTACCACACTGGCCAGTTGCAACTAGGTATGGCCAGTATGTGCAGTTAGGGTGGGACATGGACATACATATGGACATGGCACACAGACCCACAGGCACACCATCCACTGTCCATAACATGCACCACAGAGGGGCATGTGCACTGTCCTGGCTCCATCCCATACATGTGGGTACTGTGTGCCACCCATGCCAGGCGCTGTGCCATGTGTACACCGGTATAGGTCACTGGGCTCATTGGAGGGATACTGGCAGGCTGACACCCTGGAAACACCCCTCATACCCACCTCCTCATATAGGGGTTCCCCACTATTCAATGTTGGATATGTCACCATGGGGTGAATCTCCCTCACACAGTGTGGCATACCCTTGTACATACTTTAGACTAGCCAGACCTACCAGCTCAACATGCCTACCTATCACTATTGCACCTACCTCAGGGGACATGCGTCAGCGGGCCACCCTTCCGACTACATACCTGCAGGTGTGGTGGCCATCAACATGGTTTGGGGACCACTGCACCTATATGCCTAATCCTTTTCCCTCCTATGGCATCTAATGTCCTCTGTTTGTAGTCGCAGTGATGTGCCCCCACCTCTGCTCCCATCGTAGGGGCTGTACAGGGCTCAACCACTCTACGGCCAGTCTACATATGCAACATGGTGCCATGTTGGCAGCATGCTATCTGCCGTGGCCTGCCATTGGGGCACAGCCCAATTGCATCCAGCGCTGGGTATGTTTGAGTCGGGAACTGGCCTGATGATTATGATGCCGGACACATGGTCTCTTCTCCCACCCACGTCCCTTACTACTCTTCTTCTTTCTTTGGTGATTACACGGCTCGATTATTGTAATTCCTTATTCTCAGGTCTCCCCCAATACCAAATTTGAAGACTGCAATTAATTCAAAACACAGCCGCACGTCTCCTTACTTTCTCCTCACACCGGGACCCCACCACCCCATGCCTTCTCTCCCTTCACTGGCTTCCTGTTAAGGTACGATTTGTGTATAAGTTACTCACTATCACCCATAAGGTTCTCTATACTAACACTCCCCAGTATTTAGCTGATCTCATCTTTCTTCAACCCACTCCTCGCATGCTCCACTCGGCGTATGGCAAACGCCTCTTCCTGCCTTCACCCACCCAGGCCCACCTCGAATCTACCCGACATGCTGCCTTTTTCTTTATAAGTCCCGCCCTTTGGATTTCCCTTCCATGTTCTATTCGTACTGAAGCATCCTTTCCCCAGTTTAAAGCTCTTCTCAAAACACACCTTTTCTGTCAAGCCTTTGATCTTCCCACTCTCTCTAGCCATTCATAACTTGCTCATTTTCTATCATTCAACATCATGGGTTCTCCCGCTCACCCACTCCCTTCCTTGTGTCTCTTCCCGTAGTGTTTGTCTGATTCTTTTCCTCTCTCCTTCACTATTTTTCTCCCTCCCTTTCCTATCACTTTCCTATTAATTTAATGGTGTTCCTTTTCTTCCTCTATTTTCCTGCAGCCCGTACTTTTTTATTGTACACCGCTTTAATGCCTCAGGTCTAGGTGGTATATCAAATGTTGTAAATAAAGATAAAGATATGTTGCATATGTGGTCTGGCTGGGGGGCAGTTGAGCTGTTGGGTGCCCCTGCAATGTGAGCACTGTTGGGGCCTCCTCGTGCGGGTATTGCCGGTACACGATGAACATAGTTTGGGGCAGATGGTTTGGGCATGTAGGTGGTTTGTCTCCCACAGGTGGTGCCGTTCCCCATACCTGCAGGTATCAGGTATGTTGGGGGTGGTTTGCGTATGCCTATGCCATGGAGTGCGTGCTGTACCTTTTGTGGCATGTTGAGCTGGTGCCTCTGGCTCGTATCACAAGTGCATATTGGGTACCTTCTATGCGAGGGGGGCCCCTCATGTTGGCACATCCAATGCAATATGGTTTCAGACGAAGATATTGGGGTCGGGGCTTGGGGGTTTTGTCTCACATGTTGATTTGTGTGCACCGGTGGCATGTGCATGACACCATGCCTCTCGCCATGGTGGTGGCCTTAGCGACCCACCGGTACATGTGTTCGTCTGTGGTGCTACATCGGGCGTCGCCCTTGCCACGGGTATGGTACCATGTATGGTACCGTTGTCATGTACACAGACACACACATACTTGCTCACACCTGTCATTCTCAACCCACTGACATGTTGCAATAAGGGACAGCTGACCATCGTGAGTACATCAAACATATGTACAATATTTATCGGGGGGGGGGGGACAAAGCTGTGGGACCCTGTGCAGGCATGGGCCCTACCTTTTCCAGTCCCCGGCGGTGGTGGCAGTCCCAGGGCATGGGCCGGCACAGGGCAGGGGTTGCATGTGTGGCGGCCACGTTCACACCCACTGGGGGTCCTCATCACCAGATGGCAGGCCAGCTGTGCTTGCCACGCGTCTGTCGTTCAGCATGCACAGCCGGTCAGCCACAACGGCCATGGTCTCCAGCACCCGCCCCAGAATGCAGGTGTGCTGCCGCTGGACATGTGCCTGGGCACGCACCGCTGCAGCCAGGTGGAGGCCGAACATGCACCTGCACAGACACACATCTCCCCTTGTCTGTGTGACTGCAGGTATGGCATGCCTGTCTGCGGCTATGTGTGGCAGACCTGCGGCCAGACAGGGGCCATCACCCGCACTGTGGGGCAGATGGCTGGGGCTCCCAGTGCCCTGAGGCGGCCTGTGCTGCTCAGGACGGTCCATGCCCTCACCCCCACCCCTGCCACCCCCGCCCCTCCCAGGCCTTCCACCCCCCGCCTCACCCACCACCCTCATCCCCCTCCCCAGCCTCCACCTGCACCTCCCCCCTCCTCCCCCTCCACTCCCTCCACCCCAGCACCTCCCCCCTTGCCCTCTTCTCCCCCTGTACCTCCCCCTCTCCCTCCTCCTCCCCCTCCCCAGGCTCCCAGCCCTCCCCAAGCCCTCCCCTCCCCCTCCACCCCACTCCCCTCCTCCTCCCCTCCCCCTCTATGCTTCCGGAATCCCCCTTCTCCTCGGCCTCCCCACCATCAGCCACCTCCATGCCCTCTGGGTCGTCTTCAGCTGGCACTGGCTGCCTGACTCCAGCGTCCAGCCCTGCTGGGCCGTTGTCTGCACATGTGGCCGCTGTGGGGGAGAGGTACATACATTACCACCATGGTCACACATCTGGCACATCATTCAAACATGTCCTGTGGCCCCGCAGGCTGTTGGCCCACAGGAACGTGCCACATCACTCACTGTCACGTTAGGCCTGCTGTTCCCACTGCACCCGTGCCACAAAGCAGGGATATCTGGCTCGCAGCTCACGGGCCTTCTTGCGCAGGTCATCGACTTGTGGGTGAAGCAACGTGTGGGGACATTAGGGAACAGACATCCATCGTCAGCCAGTGCTGCACCACACACATACCTGGGTGCAGCAGGTGGCTGCTCCTACTGTGTGCTGTGTGTCAACTGCTAGCTGTTGCCCCTGCCACACACATGTGTGCATTGCAGCAGCACATGTCCAGGTTGGCCCCTACGTGCCCTGTGTGCAAACCCGCTGGCACCCATTGCCGCCCCGGCAGCCTATCCATGCTTGGGCCTACAATACCATACCATATGTGCCTTTTCCGTGTTGTGGGTCATGGGTGCCATGCATGGGGGGCTTTATGGTATCAGCATACATGCACGGTGTGCCAGGGGGGGTGCAGGACATGCGCCACTTCCCACACATATGCACCACTGTGTCAGCATGTCTGCTACACCTGTCAACCTGTCTGCAACCCTTGTCCAACATATGCACAGACTGCATAGCCATATACCACTGTACGCACTGGCATGGGCGATGATCATGTGTCTCACCAGTGGCCCTTGCACACAGCAACAGCCACACCTGAGTGTGCCCTGGGGATATGCCGCTATATGCCCTGCAGGCTCCAGCCACAGCATGGCGAAATGTGTGGCCTGCACACCTCAGCCAGTGCACCTACCATAACACCAGGATGGCCAATGGACCTCTGTACTGAGGCCTGGGGCATCCTGGGGATTTGGCAGACCTGTGAGACTTAAACAAGAACAGGTACCATAACACCAGGATGGATAATAGACCTCTGTGATGAGGCCTGGAGCATCCTGGGAATTTGGCACATCTGTGAAACCTAAACAGGAGCAGGTACCTTAGCAACAGGATGGATATTATACTTCTGTAATGTGGCCTGGGGCATCCTGGGGATAGGGCACATCAGTAAAACTGCAACAGGAACAGATACCATAACACTGGGATGGAAAATAAATCTCTGTAATGGGTTCTGCGGCCCCCTGGGGATGGGGCAGATCTGCTAACATTGAGAGGGAGGCCTACATTGATCCTATTTGGACACACAGCCACCTTCTTTTCCCTTGCTGTGCGTGTCTGATATGTGTGTTGTTTACCAGGTGTTTTTTTAAAGTCCTAGGTTTGGGTGCCTGTCCCCATGCACTTACCTCACGTGGGTAGTCAAAGCCTCTATTATATCACCTGGTGAGGTGCACCCAGGCCCTCCTCACTCTGCTGAGGTGCTGCCTAAGGGAGGAGCCTGGAAACAGGCGCTCCTGGAGGAGGCATATTAGTTCAGCAAGCAGATACAGATCGGCATGGGTAAATGCAGGCTTTCTCGACCTGGCTGCCATCTTGTCTGCTGTATGTGATCAGACCTCGTATGACGCAGTAAAAATGCACCTGTGCAGTGCGTGCTTCGCAACGTGCATACCCACACGCATACCTCTGTTTGTGATGCACATACCTCCGTTTGAGACACACATTGGTCTATTTGTTTATGTTACAGGTATCCTTTTCTGTATCTCAGTACTACTGGTCTTTCTGTTTGTGACATGCCCTATCCCCATCTTCTTCCTATTGTGGTATCCCCTTCTGGGGTTTGAACTCCCAATACATTGTAGTCTGACATATTGCCTAACCACTGTGCTACACATACCATGTTACATTGCTCTGACGGATCATGTTCTTGTGGGCATTGAGGCCTTATGTTACAGCGTGTCAGGCTTTCAGCCATCTGGGCCTCAGGCGCATGTTAGGCTAACATTGATTATGGCACCTTGGAGCATGCCTTACACAATGGTACGCTAAGGAGCACGTCCTGGGACTCCTGAGCCCTAATAGCACGTTGTACGTTGCCCGATACCGTGCTTCAGAACATGGCACGTTCGTGGGTTCCTTCTATGGTATATTGTGCTACCGCACCTTAGTAGGCGCGTTACTGGGCACCATATTGTGTGATGCTGTATAGGATGCTCGTCAGGTGCCTTGTGAAGTGCCTTCTACGGCACCTTATCGGGGTCTCTAGGCAGGGCACCGTATTGGGCACACCTGGACAGGTAATCTTCGTGGGCTCCCTGGGATATTTCACAATTGCTCACAGTGGCATAACAATGTCACAGTACCCTAGGTTACTTTGCCCTGCAGCCTGCAAGGTGCCTCAGGTTGACATGCATTACCTATGTCCAGAGATACTAATGTCACCCTAACACTGGATGGGCCACAGGTTACTTCCACTGCCCAGGTGATTGGGGATGAGGGCTGGAGGCTCCTGGATGTGCCATATCTGTGGCCAGACCATGTGGCTGCCAGTACTGTTGACAAACATGTTGTGGGCAACTGTACCACAGAACTGGGTGTGGGCAATTAAAGTACTGGGAGGACAGTGGGTGTCAGATGGTGGGCACATGTGTCCCCCAGGGGAGGCGGGGGTGCCAGGATGGTTGCAATGATGGGTGGACAGAGGTGTGGTGGTACCCTGCAGCTGAGGTACAGGTGAGACAGACAACATAGAGGCACGATGCAGGACAGGGTCACAGTGTATGACCTGTGGTGGCAGCCTGCACAGGCAGTCAGGACTCTACACAGCTGACAGATGCAGATAACTGGACCAGAGGAATGTCGCCCACTGTGAAGAGTCTATTATGGGCTGGCAGCACATATCTGCAAAAATATGAGTATTAGAGGCATGCAAGATATCTGAGTTTGGCATGCATGGAAGGGGTAACAATAGGGGATTTAACCCATGGACACAGTTTGAAATGTCATTGTACGAACTAATGGGCTTTACCTCTATGGCCTGCTGTACAGCAATGCCTGGGTACAGAGGGACTGCAGGTCAACGCATGGACCGTCTTATCTGTGTGTCAGGTTAGGGTAACCACATCAGCAACCATGATGCATTGCACGTTTCAAACAGTGGTCCACAGCGGATCAACAAATGGGGTCTTCACTTCTCTGTTACCGCAGCTTGGTAAGATGGAATGCCGTGCGTGATACTGGCACAGAGTAGCTACGGACCCTGCCATTTATGTATTCACCCTGAGGGTATAGATGGCTGCCCAGCATTAGGTCCACAGTACATGTGATGCTACATATAGGTCCTGCTGCACATCCCCATCACTGGCAGTGCGCCAAAGGCACCTCTGTGTTCCACAGTCACAGGTGTCCCCCCTGGGACCAGAGACCACCCAGATCAGTGTGTACCCAGTGTTAATGTCTGGCTGCGATGGCCACCTGTTAGCAGGGTGGAGGGGTGTCCAGTGTCTTATGAGGGTTATGTACCACGTCCCCCTACTTTTCAGAGTAGTATACACTATGTGCCCCCAAGGGCCCTATAACACCCATCTTGTAGGTGGAGGGCATGGAGGAAAAGGTGCCTGATGCCACGGGACTGGTTGTGGCACCAGCAACCCCGTTCCTGATGGCAAAGGACATCCCTCTAGGGCTAGTGCACATGATACATACCTGTGACTGGAGCATTGGCAAACCAGCATTAATGTGGGGTTGCCGTGTGAATCCTCACTTGCCACATACCACAGTCTGCCATGCATCATCAGACAACACTGTCAGACTGCACCTGCATACATGGTGTTCTCACCATGCACAGACTAACTGCAGACATGCCACTGACCAGTCCGTGGTACATGGTCAGTGAGAAAACACATGCACCCAGACATAGGATGGGGCAGGCATGCACACACCTGATTGGGCCCCAGAACTGGGATCACACAGGTATCACTAGAGACAGATAGTATAGAATACTGTGGGGGAACCTGGACATGCCATGGTCACTGCTGAGTCAGAGTGAGACTGCCCTCCCAGCATGACATGCTGTGGCCACCCTGCCCATGCAGGTGGTGTTCGGACACTACAGTGTACCAGCCATTGCAATACTCCCTGTGAAGATGCAGCCTGCCCAATTCGCCCTATGTGGCCCATACCTATACTACCTTGCTCCTCATTATGCACATTCGCAGTCTAACGCTGGTAACAGTTGGACAATGTGGGCCAAAAGCAGGGTGGGCAGCCACAAAACTATGGTAGACATATACACACACACTCCTACTGCAGGACTATGCAATGATAGGGGTGTTTGGCAACCCTGCCAGCCACACTGCTGAAATTTCTGAACTAAGCAGGAGGTAGCAGTGGTGCTGTGATGTTACCTGCAACTCTGTGCTGGGGCCAGCAGCCTGCCTGTACAGCATGATTTGGATTGTGGAGCCTGTGTGAGTGGATATTTCTACCCCTGTTGGCTGCTGCTGTGGGGATGCACAGTTTGATGTTGTATCTACTTCGTAGGGTAAGATTTTGGGATGTGTTCTGCAGGTTCCAGCAGCTTGGACCTGTACCTGTGACCCTCTGCTCCTGGACACACTGGCTGTGTGTACTGTACCATGGTGTTGCCACAGAGGCCTGGCAGTCCCTGGAGCTACCTTTACCTCTCCTCAGCCAGACATTTCCTGTTTTTCTGTTGTATCTACTTCGTAGGGCAAAGGTTTGTGATGTGTTCTGCAGGGTCTGCAGCTGGGACCTGAACCTGTGACCCTCTGCTCCGAGTCACACTGGCTGTGTGTACTGCACCACAGTGAGGCCACAGAGGCACATCAGTCCCTGAAGCTACCTTTATTTCTCCTCAGCCAGACATTTCCTGTTTTTCTGTTGTATCTACATAGTAGGGCAAAAGTTTGTGATGTGTTCTTCAGGGTGCGCAGCTGAGACCTGACCCTATGATCCTCTGCTCTGAGTCACACTGGCTGTGTGCACTGCACCACGGTTTTGCCACAAAGTCCCAGCGGTCCCTGGAGCTACCTTTACTTCTCCTCAGCCAGACATTTCCTGTTGCACTGCACACCACGTACTGGTACAAGGCATGGCCTGGGTCCACTGCAGACAGGTGCCACTGCCCCCTCTAGCATGGACACCCCCCCTTGCTATGTTTACATAACCATATGCTGTTGGTGCTTGTTGTGCACCGTCCCAGGCCATCCACTGTTCCAGTAGGCAGGTGCTTACGGTGCGGCATCTGGGGTGGGACGGCATACATGGACATCCCCACCCCCACCCCCCATCACCGCCTAACAACTTTCTGTCCCTTCAACATGGTGGTGGGATGGATGCGGGGATGTCTTGTCTCTGCCCTGGCAACTATTGGCTAGTGTGGACAATGTATTTGTATATTGTGTTTGTCCTTTGTCAGATGCTGTCTTTCAGACTTCAAGTTTCTATATTCCTATGTGCCACCTGGGCGACACCCAGGTCTGCCCTATGCCCCGGCTGCCCCCAGTACATGTGCCGCCTGCAGCCCCCTATGTCCCATTTATACCATTGCCATAGTGGCCTCTCATACTTGGGCACTATGGTGTTGCTGCAAATGGAGCACTACTATCATGTTTCTCCCTGCCTATGCTGTACATTGCTGACACTGAAATGGTTTCTCTCTCCTGCAAATGTGCATCTAACAGCAGGTTTTCATTTGCGGTAGGATTCAGCCCTTCAGTTCAGCGCGTTAGTGTGCAGGGAGCCTCTCCCCACCCACTCCCCGCCCATTGACCCCTGCTCTCCGCCCTTTCTCCTCCCTCTGCAGTGTGTACCATGCCGCGGAATGCTTCCGCGTGGTTTGTAATGTTACTGCATGTTAACGTCACATACCGCACGTTAACGTTACCTAACGAGCATTGACGTTACCTAACACGCGGTCTGTAACGTTACCGCAGTTTAGTAGACATACCCCTATGTAACATGACCTTTTTTTTTCTTTACAATGGTCAATAAAATATTTTGTCACAGAGAAAGATTTCAATCTTTTTGAAAAGCAAATCTAGATGTGCCTGAAAAGGCTCCTGAATGGCTTTCAGCAATCCCCATTGAACGATTTTATGAAAACAAAGAATTCCTTGTCAAATGGAGTATATTGGTGAAGTGCTTTTGAAAATAAGTTGGAAGTACATCATCGCTAGGAAAAATGCTGAAAAAGAAAATGACAGCACCTACTTCAAATGTCAAGTAAACCCTTCCTAGAACTGAAGACAAGGTGAATGAGTCTGTCCTGCTCAATGACTGGTGGTACCAACAGTTTGCGTTTAGCAGAGTAGGTTGTCTTGCAGCATATTTAATAGAATCTATGTAGAGTGTAGACTTTGGTGTCTGAAGAACTGAATCTGTTTCCTACTGTTGACAGCAATATGTTCCCAGCTAGAGTTATACAGTCAGAAGAATGGAGGTTGAAAATAAATTTGAGAGCAAGATGGAAAAAAAGGAACTCTATCCAGAAGCTAGCGGGGATTCTTGCAAAACTCTGAATGATATTGATACGTTCATGGGATGGTGCAGGAAAGGTTACCGTAACTGAAATCTGTCTGTTCTATTCAGATGCAAAATTTCACAGCCTATCAGAATGCAGCATGGCATCCGAGGTTGTCATGCTATGAACATGAACTACTGGAAGACTTGACAGCATTCACATTGAAAGGTAAATGCTGCTAAGAGAGGACAGAGCAGAGGGAGGAGTGGTCTAGTGGTTAGGACAAGGTACTTCAGGCCAGAGGGCCAGGGGTTCAAGTCCCACCTGGGGACAGCAATCTCAGGCCAGAGGGACTGGGATTTCTAGTCCTGTAGGCACTCCTTGTGGTCTTGGGCAAGTCACTTAACCCTCCATTGCCCATGTTCCCTGTAAGTATTAGTGTATGTGTCTCATATCCCCTCATGTTAAATGTATCCCCCAATTGACCACTTTGACCTGGTGAAAAGCAGGATATAAATACAGATAAATAAATAAATAAAGAGCACACCTGTGAGCAAACTAAATATATATTTTAAACAATAATATTTATCACTTTTCACACTACAGATTTTATTGGAGCTTTATTTCTGCTGACTACTCTGACAGGCTACCAATGATGAAACTTGACTACAGAATAAAAAATCTAATAATAATACTCGGTATTTTGACCATGAACTGGCAAAACTCATTTTCTTTCAAATCATTTATTAGGATCAGAGGCTCTGATTTTCAAGGACCATAAAAATAATCTTTTCTATAGGAGATTAACACTGAATATTTATGAATGTACTGCAAATATTGACTTATCAATTGTCAATTCATATCTTTTGCTTAGGCTGAAAGTCGTCTCATCTTTCTGTATACAGTACATACTGGGAAGTCGGGTCGTTTCATGCCAGCAAAATACAATCTTGTCTTAAGTGCAAATCTTACATGGGAAGTTTTAAAATTCTCATTGCGTACTAAGAGAATGAGAGTAAATAATAGATATGTGTCCAGGGGAAAAAAAAGTCACTTCATTTTTGGATTTTCAGCCTTTATCCAAAATTTCAGATGGCTTTTTTAGTTTGTTTTACACATTTATGTAAATAGACATTTTTTAATGCACAATGGAGTTTTTTAAACATGTAAATCAATTTTATGGGGCGTGTTTACTAATGTGCGCTATTGGGATAATGCAGGGTTAGCTCACGGTATCAGCGCCACACAAAAAAGCAACACGGACGCCGTGCTAAAAAAACCATGCAACCTTGGTAGTGAACATCTGGGCAACAACTGGCAGGGACATTCCCACCATAGCGCTGCCAGCATGGATGTTAGAAGCCCACGCTACCAGCGCTCGGTGTAGGATGGGTGGCGTTAGTTGCTCCCATGGCAGGTTTACCTTGGCAACTCATAGTAACTGCAGGAGGATGGCTGTATCTACCCCCATGCAATTAGCATGAAGCCCCACATTAGTAACACGATCCACATCCGTATTACCAGCGTGGGGCTTAGTAAACATGCCCCTATTTGTATTAATTCATAAGCTAATGTGTTTAGTTGATTTTCTGTGCACTAAAGGCCTGATATTCAGAACCCTTAGCCTGTCGGCCAATGGAAGACTAGTCTGCATTGCCAAAGAGCTCGTTTGGTTTCATCTGTCCACAGAATATTTTCATAGAAGGCTTGCGGTTTCTGAAGGTGGGTTTGGTAAAGATAAGGCATGTCCTTTTATGTCTGTCTTTGGCAGTGAGGTTCTCCTTGGCCTTCACCCATGAAGTCCTTCTTTGTTTACAAATGATCAGTAGTAATAGTAATAGCAGTAGTGGTTTAGCGCACATCTTATGGTGCGGGTTGGAACCACCACTCCAGATTGCTCCAGGTCAGCTTTAGGCTCCTTGGATGTTGTACGTGTTGTTTTTCCAAAGTTCGCACTAACCTTCTAAGACTTCTTGGATTAATTTTCCTCTTCCTACCTTGTTCTGGGAAGTTCTTGACAGTTCCACGAGTAGAAAACTTCTTAATATCATTATGAACTGTAGACATAGGAATCCCAAGGTCTTTGGAGATGGCCTTGTACCCCTTTGAAGTTTGTTGTTCGGTGATAATGGCATTTCTGACGGTCCAAGACAGCTCTCTGGTCTTCACCATTGTGAAAATGGAACAGGGAGTGAATGTGGCCATTTTAAATATTAGAGCCATCATTCATTGGTTGATTAAAGTTTCATGTGCCCTACACCTTCTGCTTCTAAATTATTCTGACTGTGCTCTTAGGGATATTCAGGGATTTTCAATTCTTTAATGCCCATACCTAATCTACACTTTTTCAGAAGTTTGTTCCAGAGTTCTTTACCAGCTCCTTGATGCTTAGGGTTGGTAGGGATGCAGGACCAATGGTACCTTTTTTGCAGCCCAATGTAAGTGATTACTGTTTCACCCCTTCCACCCCCACCCCAGTGAATTCCAGTGGAGCCCTTCACAAGCCTCTCTCTATCCCAACATGATGAACATTTTCTGTGCAGTGGCCATATTAGTCTGCAGCATCAAAAATGAAAGAGGCATGTGCTTTTAGGACTAGAGTCTACTGTGAAGCCCCACACAAATTTTTACTTTCTTATGTCTGCCCATCACTAGCTACCCCACAGCTGGGCCTGATTATTGTGCCAACTGTGCCATCCTCTTATGGATGCTGCCCTGTGCAAGTACACAATTTGCACAGTGGGTCACCTGGGGGAACATAGAGTGCACTGTCCGTGTTGTAATTAATGAGGGCACACTTAATGACACCTCAATGTGTGACATTAATTGCACCACTCGTTAGGTATGCATCCTTGTAATAACTGCCTGAAAGTGCTGACCATGCCTCCCAAGAGTTACCATGGAGGCTTTGCATTTAACACACACAGTGCTAAAAATGCATATTACATGCAAAAAAATAATGCACTTTAGTGAAAGGGTTCCTAAATGTCCCACATACCTGCACTTGTCCAGTTAACAGGTGTCCTAACCAAATAAGTGCCTTGCAATATCAGGCCCTATGTTTTTTGGGCCCAAAATTAGAGTATTTCCTGATTTCTCTGCTATTGTACAGTTGACGTGAAAAGGATTCTTCAGTTATGCCCTCAGGTATTGGAGCTTGATGCTTCTTTTTTTGAATCGTTTGCACTAGAATGTATTTCAGGGAAACATTTATCTTTAGTCATATATTTTTGTGGACCACATTCAATTCAAATCTTTTCACCTGGACAAGAATTTCTCTTCTTTTACTTAGCTGAGATTTCTCCTCAGTTTGTGGACTTGTGGATTTTCTGTTAAGATGTTTTAACTTTTGGTATTTTATTATTTCTTTTCTTATGGAATAAGATTTCTGTTTA
This sequence comes from Ichthyophis bannanicus, assembly GCA_033557465.1. Taxonomy (NCBI): domain Eukaryota; kingdom Metazoa; phylum Chordata; class Amphibia; order Gymnophiona; family Ichthyophiidae; genus Ichthyophis; species Ichthyophis bannanicus. The sequence goes on along the minus strand of CM066035.1, from coordinate 426,724,087 downwards.
TATTTTATGGCAATAAACAAAAAAAGAAGAACTTATTGGTTAAGGCTAGCCTGGCTAGATCAAATAATAAATCGGCTGAGAACTAAAGGTTGAAATCTCTCAAGACCCCAGCTTCTTTTTTTTTTAAACTTTTATTTTCATTTTGCAACAAACAAAAGAAACAACACACCAAAGGAGACAAAACAAGTAAACAGTAAAGAAAGTAAACCCAATTACCCCCCACCCCCACGCTTCTTCTCTAGCTGATTATGTCAGCATGTGAACGCTTCCAAACAACAGTGATTATACATCAAAACAATCAAAAGAGTATCTGCGATACAGAATAATCATGGGACAAAGATATATACAAATTTAGACAGTCAGATGAGAGCATTGAGCAGAATGTACATAGTCATTGAGCATCTTCCATTTAGACCGATGATGAGGAGTCTGAATGGGGGACGCAAACATACGAGGTATTTGTTCATATTTACTGTAGAGACAGACATGATTCCACCATTCATTGGGGCTCAGATGAGAACTATTTTTCCAGTATTTCGTGATTAGGGAAATAGCAATGCCAAGCATAAAGTCCAAAAGGAAGTAAGCCGTTTTGGAAGAGAGGGGATCCCCGCAGCTGAGCGAAGTCCCACTATCCTCCAAGAAAGGGGCTCTTGAAAGTGCAATATAGACTGGATACGACCCCAGACCCGACGCCAGTAATACTGTAGTGCGGGACATTCATACATAACATGAGGTAGTGAACCAATGGCCGCATGACATGTCCAACAGCTATTGCCCTGAGTAGCGTTCCATTTGGCTAATCTGTCAGGAGTGTAAAAACACCGGTGGGCTAGAAAGAAGAGTGTCTGAGTGAGTGAGGCGGATCGGGAGACCCGTGTCACTCTACTCCAGACAAGGCTCCATTGCTCCGGGGTCAAAGTCACATGTAATTCTCTCTCCCATGCTTTCTGCGCTATAGGGGCGTCTCTAGTTATAGCATTACATAAGGTTTTGTAAAAATTGGATGCAATAGATCGGATAGTCTCCAACCAACCTTGTGTAGGGGAGGCCGATGGCGGGAGCACCTTAGCACTCCGAAGGCAATGCTGAAGTTGCACCAATTGAAAGTAGTGTTTCGCTGGGAGACCAAATTCAATTTGCAATTCACTAAAAGTTTTCCAGCGACCTTCATGGAACAACTGACTAGGAATCCAAATGCCCCTAGTGTACCAGGGGCTCCACGCCATCGGCTAATTTTGTATTCGAAATCGAGTATTGTACCAAAGTGGGAGCTTGTCTAACGGACAGAGTCGGGAGTCTAAAGATTGCATAAGAGTATTAAAGGCACCTAAGGTGTCTAAAAGCATTGGTGGAAAGTGGGAGTCTGATGGGAGAGTCATACCAGGGAGAAAAGTAAGAGGAATCGGTTTGCAAAGGTCCTCTTCTATGTCTAGCCACACAGGTCTACTCGGTACTGGATCTTCCAGCCAACGAGCGCCTTGTTTGAGAAGAAAAGATTGATGATACTTCAGGAAATCAGGGAATCTGACACCCCCATTTTCCTTATCTGCTTGCAGCTTATGTTTCGCTATCCTAGGTGTCTTGTTTTGCCACAAGTATCTAGTCAGAAGGCCCTCTATATCTTTATATATACGTCGAGGTAAGAGACAGGGCAACATTTCTAAGATATAATTCACTTTCGGAACAATCATCATTTTTATGGTTTCTAATCGACCCCACCAGGTAAGTGTTAAAGGAGTCCAGCGGTGAGTAAGCGCCCGGACTTTAGAGGTTAAGTCTTTGGCATTGAAGGAGATAGTGTCTTCCAAAGGAGAACAATAGTGAACCCCAAGGTATTTGACCATGCGAGGTTGCCATAAAAAGGGGAAGGGTTGCATATCTGCCTGATGAAGCAAAGGATTTAAGGGAAAGGCTACCGACTTGGTCCAATTTATCTTATAACCGGACAGTTGTGAGTATTTACCAATTTGCTCTAGGACAGCCGGTACTGAGTCTATAGAGACAAAAAGCATAAGGTCATCAGCATACGCTGAAATTTTGATTTCCCTATGGGTGAAGGGGACTCCATGAATCTCCTCCGATTGCCGGATTAGTAAAGCCAAGGGTTCGAGTGCAAGATCGAAGAGAAGTGGAGAGACAGTGGGCATCCCTGGCGAGTGCCGCGTTGAAGGGGAAAAGGCTGAGACTTTAAAGCGTTGGCACATATACTGGCTGTAGGCTGTGCGTACATGGTGCGGAGACAACGGAGAAAACCTTCCCCGAATCCGTACCAGCGGAGGACTGCAAATAGGAAGGGCCACTCTAAGCGATCAAAGGCCTTCTCAGCATCAAGTGAGAGACCAACAAATGGGCGATCAAGATTAACTGCGGTAGTCAGTACATGGCATAGAGTCCGAGCATTGTCAGCAGTTGATCTACCCGGAATGAAACCGCATTGATCTGGGTGTATTAAGGTAGGCATCCTATCAGAGAGCCGGGTAGAGAGAATGGTGGCAAATATTTTATAGTCCGCGTTTAGGAGGGAAATTGGACGATAATTAGCTGTTAGTTGCGGGTCTCTCCCCGCTTTCTCAAAAACTACTACATTTGCCATTGAAAAGGACCCAGAAGGAGAACCCTCCTCGGCCAGAGCAGAAAAATAAAGTTTCAAAACTGGAGCTAAGTCAGCGTGAAAGGTTTTGTAGAATTCAGCAGGGAGACCGTCTGGGCCTGCGGCTCGACCTGAGGCACATTTCTTGATAGCAGAGTGAATTTCTGAGACAGTAAATGGTGTGTCCAAGGCCACTCTATCTTCGTCAGATAGGGTCGGTCTTTGTACCCCTGAAAGTAAGCGTTCAAATACATCTGGCTCAAAATCACATTCAGATTGATAAAGCCGAGTATAAAAATCACGAAAGAGTTCTAAGATTTCGGTATCTTTAGTGACCAAGCCCCCCCCCGACGGATTACGGAGGGCGGTAACACGCTTGGCTTCTTTTTGACCTTTTAGGGCATTTGCTAATAATTTGCCAGCACGATTATTTTCCCGATAATATAGCCCTTGTTGTGATTCAATATTTTTAACAGCAGCAGTGTACAAAAGCTGATTGTATTGAAAACGCAAGCGTTGTAAACGGAGTAAAATACATGGGTCAGTACGGGACGTGAGAAGACGCTCCCCAGCTTGTATCTGCTGCTCTAGAATCAGTAATTGCTGCTTTCTTTGTTTCCCCTGCCGAATTTGATAGCTAGTTATAGTTGCGCGGATAGATGCTTTAAAACCCTCCCACCAAGCCCAGCTCGCTGTGTCATGGGGTGAGTTAAAATGAAAATAATCTTGGATAGCGGCCTTTATATCAACCTGAAAATCTTTTTGACCCAGTAAGGATCTATCAAAAAACCAAGCTCGGGGAGAATCGTCCCGCGCAGTGACATGTAATGATAAAGATATGGCAGCATGATCTGAAATATGGAGAGGATGAGTCCTAGTCGTGTCTACTTGAGGAATCATTGCTTTGGAAATGAGAAAGAAATCTATTCTAGATTGGGAGTGATGGGGGGCAGAAAAGAAAGTGAACTCTAAGTCGGAGGGGTGAAGCAGCCTCCATATATCTACCAGCGCAAGATCTTGCATCAGAGCTGTTAGGGTAGCAAGACTCTTGGGTGGACTACTCGTTCTAGGCGGCTGTCTATCTATCAGAGGGTCTAACACTTGATTAAAATCACCACCAAGTATTAATGGAGTATTGGCAGAGGCCTGTGCCAACTGCGCAATACTTGCATAGTAAGCAGGGTTGTCCACATTCGGGGCATAAATGCAAATACATGTAAATTCACTATCTCCAACCTTAAGATGTACTCGGGCCCATCTACCCTCCTTGTCAGCGCTAGTATCAATTACAGTAGCTTGCAAAGATTTCTTAACCAGAATGGCTACCCCGCACCGTTTGGAAACGGCGGGAGAATAGGCAGCCACCATGTAAGGCTTAACATTGAGTTTCAGTGTTTCAGCAGAGTTTAAGTGCGTTTCCTGAAGAAACGCTAAATCAGCATGCTCATGGTTAAGATAGCTAAGGATTTTCTTTCTTTTGATTGGACTATTAATGCCCTTTACGTTGAGTGATAAGATTTTACATAAGGCCATTCAGACAAGTTAAAAATTCTGAGCATGATAGCGCACATAATTTCACAATGTCCCTCACATTGACTGTATCTGGCTGTACATATGGCATAAAAGAAAATAAGCTTAGATAATACAATGAAGCGCCCCACATTAAAAAAGAAAAACCGCAGCGCGGTAGAGAAGAAGCAGAACCCCAAAAATTACTGGCGACCATGTGTCTGCGGGGAGAAGCCCCAGAGAAGGCCGAAATTGAAAAAACACGTAACCTGTAGGACTGTGCGTGCTCCGAATCCGACCGAGGCACACATCATGGAGGGATAGGAGACCAAAAAACAAAAGTCATAGAAAGAAAGAAAGAAAGTCCAGGTAGTCTCTGTGCTTGACTATGACCGCCGCATCGGGCCCTTCAAAATGGCGGACAGAGCCGGCAAATAAAAGTCCAAGTCGTTGGATTAGCGCATCTGCTCTGCTTCTTTGGAGTCTAAAAATGTTGATAGTAGATCAGGATCTTCGAATGTCCTGGTTTGGTTGTGGAGAGTCACTCGGAGCTTCGCGGGATACAACAGGCCAAAGCGAGCCTGTAGCTGTTGAAGTCGAGGGCGAAAAGCAAGGAGTTTCTTCCGTCGGTCAACGGTAGGCTTTGCCAAATCAGGGAAGAAGGAGACTTTGTGACCTTCAAATTCCAAATGAGGGTTCGCCCGAGCAGCATTTAAAATTTGTTCCACTTGTTGGTATCGTAGCAAGCGAAAGATAATAGGCCGGGGGGTCGTTCGGTTGAGCGCCATGTGGGTAGGAACACGGTGTGCACGATCGATTTCCAGTTCTTTATGAAAGGTGATCTTCAGCAAGGAGGGAAGAGTTTTGAGCAGGAATTCTCTCATATCTCCCGCTTCCACCCCCTCCGGTATTCCAATGAGCCTCACATTGTTGCGACGGGCTCGATTATTGCTATCTTCTAACTCCTTTTGAAGATTCTGTATCTGGCGCTCAGCCTTGTCCAGTGTGCCCAAGCGCACCGCGTGCGAGTCGAGGACCCCCGCCATATTGTCCTGCCGTAATGAGAGACTTTCAAGTCGGTCCTGGAGTACTCCAAAGTCTTCTCGCATGGCTCTAAGCGCTTCTCCATTGGACTGCACCAATTCCTTCACGCCGCGTATTTCCTCTAAAATCTCCAGGTGCATTTCGGGGTTTTCCCGAAATGGAACCATCTTCTGCGGAGAGGACACCTCTGTTTTGGAGCGTTTTCCGTGAGAAGAAGAAGGAGACCCGAAGTCCAAGCGTGCTGGTTTATGGGCCGCCATCCCCCCCGAGGTACCCCGGTCAGCCCGGAGCGAAATAGTAAGTTTGTATAGGTATTAAGTCAGGATTCTAAGTAGGCCTCTCGGGAGCTTCAGCGCGAAGCGTCTTACCCGCTGGACATCAGGCTCCGCCCCCCTCTCAAGACCCCAGCTTCTAAGGAACTGTGGAGTAAAGAAACTCCATATCCAATGTTATTAATAAACAATCAGTTTCAGGCAATGTCACATTCTGAAACAACAACACCTTCTCAGAAGAGTCACACATGAAGGATTTATTGTGCTTCACAAAAAGTTGTAAACACAAATTTAGAAATTTCAGCAGTAGTTCCAAGACTGAACCTATTCCCATTACAATACAGCAGTACTGAGGGTAATTCAATGGCATGAACATTTTCGGCAAAAGAAGAGAAATAATGGGAATTACAGGATACATTAAAACATAATGAGAACAATTTTCAGAAGATTTTACACAAAGTATCTAAGAAATTACTCAGGTAAAATAGAGGGGTAAAAGTTCCTGCACAGTTTTACAGAGTGGACATTTCTACCCACCACAAAGGGGAGAGTGCCATAGGTAGCTGTTTGTGGAGTCAGCTGAGAACATGTAGGGATTTGATACTGAATCTCCATATACCATTGATGGTGCAGACTTTACATTAGCTGGAAAATAGCCTCCAGGTACCAAAATACCTTTGATGCTAGCCGGTCCCAAGTTGTCAAAGAGAAATTCCATTTGAATTTCTCTTTGAGAATGTGTTTGCAGGTTTTCAAGCATCCCACGGCATTGCAGTTTGTTCCCTTAGTCCTTAAATCAAAGGTAAGTCAATATGTCTGTGGAAAGTACTGCCATTGACCTCCCTCTGCAGAGGGATTCTTACAAGGCATAGCCCTGAAAATGCCATAAATTTGTATAACTCTTGTAAACCTCTGGACCCAGATGCAGTGGTAATATGCCATGTTTTATTGCATGTTGCAAAAAAAATGCTTAGCTTTACTGCTGCCTGAGACCATGGCATGGTGATTTTTTCACTGATTGAAACCAAGTTGCTCAGCAAACTGTGATACTGCTTACTCTGGGAATAGCTTATATGTAGCTACTTATTATTTGATTTATTTTAGTGCATTTATTTGGTCATATATATCAGTGCACCTTATTTGCAATAGCCCAAGGTGAGTAGCAACAGTATATTAATATAGTTCAATTAGATTAGCCATCAGGTACAAGGAAAAATACAATTAAAATGAAATCCTATAATAAAATAGGTCAATAAAAACCATTTAAATGGAACCCTAGAAGTCCACATAGGTACCAGGAATCAACCAAGCCATGAGCTTGCTGAAAAAGCCAGATCTTTATCTTATTTATTTATTTTATTTATTAACAATTCTTATATACCGCACTATTAGACATCAGCGCGGTTTACATTGAACAGAAAACATCCGACAGTTTACACGTGTCTGGTCGTTACATTTAACAGGAAGTATAACTTGGCGAAGTAGGGGAAACTAAATACAATGCAGGGTTATCTGATAAAGGATATCCTGGTTAACTATATACAACAGTGGTACAATAGTATATGGAACAACTTGTGCCTAAACAACTTGTGCCTAAACAACTTATGCCTAAAGGACAGCAAGTCTATCACTAATCAAAGCTCAATCAGAAACATAGAATTCATTATCAAAGGGGGGTGGGGGGGACAGAGAATGCTTTCATAATAGTGTCTTCTAGTTTAATCTCATGTGAACGTGCAAGCTTGGACATCCAGGTCCAATCGTCTGAAATTCCGTGGGTGGGGCAGCAGAGAAGGTGGGCACCTGTAAGTATATTCTAAAACTGGCCTGTCTCCACCCTAAAATACAAACATCTCCAGAAAACAAAAACAAACAGGAACATACAGAATATTGGTCTAGACACATGAAAATTTCCAGCTGATTTTAAAAAGAATTGCATGTGTCCTTTATGGATGGTGGCGGCTTGGGCAACAGATGTGCCAGCCATGGTGTTTCAGAATGGTCATGTCCATCTAAAGCCACATACACATTCCAGCCTGCCATTTTGCAAATGGAGACATGCATTTGGTGTGACATTCACAAGAATGGTCTCTTTATTTACTTGCATGCTTTTCAGGCATAGCAAAAATTATCGGGGCAATAAGAGGGCTTCCTCCTCTGCTTTCCAAAATGAGTAAATTTCTGATGCCTATACATACCTGGGCAGGTAAATAGATGGAGATCTGCGCTGGTGAGTTCCAACATGTGCTGTTGCTAAAAAATCAGATGCACACATGGATCTTTTTAGCAATGCCCCAGGTATGCCTCCGCCACGTCCAGTGCAACATGGACACGTGCAAATTTAGGAATTCTAAAATGGCTCTTGGGATGTTGATCTGATTTGAACATCTGAAAGGATGTTTTCAGATATGGAAATTACAAACAGGGCTTCTAAAATGACTCCTTCGATGAGGTAACAGATGTTGATTGTTAGGACTGCCTCAGGCTATAGTAAGATATTCGCACCTTACAGGCTCTTCATTGTTAAAACTAGAGGTGGATGGCAGTCAGTGGAACCCTAGGAAGACTGGAGATACAGGAACACACTTCCTAACACCTGAAAGAGGACAAGTGGCCATAGTTCAAACAATTTTTAATGGATTAATAGCATATTTGGGTCATCAAGTGTATGAAATATTGCAATCATCTAACCTCAAACTGATTAATGTATAGGTCAGAATGGACAAATTGTCTTTTCCGAAAAGGTTTTCAGTTGGTGTAAGAACCACAGTTGAAAGCATGAACGTTTCACTACTATGCCAAACTGAGGTACCATGGTAAATTCCTGGTCTAAAATAATTCCACAACAAAAGTATTGCATTGTCAATATCTGATAAAGTCTTTTTTTCTCCGCAGATCTTGCTTTCAGCTGCATGCTTGCTAAAGGTCAACATGCAGTAACATCTGTCAGCATGTGTTGTGCCACTGCAACTATAGGAATAATATGGATCGCAGCGGCACTTAACACATGCTAACGAACATTACTGTGAGGTAACCTTCAGTAAACTAGCCCCTTAATTTAATTTATTAATTTGCATCTAATCAGTCATAGCAACAAGGCACTACTCCAGTTTATCCAGAATTGATTTTCTGTGCAGTCCTAGTGGCACAAAAAGCTGTAAATCATTTGCATTAAAATAAAATTGAATATTAATGTCTGAACTAGCTCTACCAAAGGCTTCAGGTAGTTGTTGAATGGAATGAGTAACACTGTGGAGCCCTGTGGGACTTCTTATTTCAAGCACCATGATATGTACAACTGTCTTGCACCATACTGTATACCTGTACCATATACAGAAAAGATTGAAACTACTGCAAAGGTAGCCCAAAAACGTCCACTATAGCTAGTATCTCAAGAAAATGGAGTGATCAAGGGTATCAAAAGTAGCTGATAAATCAAATGAGAATACTTTTCTACATCTTCCTCCATTCAACTTCCTTCAAGTGTCATCCACCAAAGCTGCTAAGGAGGTTTCAGTGCCATAATTAGGCCCAAACCTTGAATGATCAGGATGTGTACAGAAAAAAAAATCACTTCCTTTTCAGGTTTTTTTTCAGACTTGGCCGATTTTCAGATATTTTCTCAGTTTATTTCAAAGGTTTTCACGTGTACAAACGTTTTGATGCTAACCAATCAATTTTATGCATGCTAATTTGCAGGTTAATGTGTGTTAAATCAATTTTGCATTCATTTTTTTGCCTATTCTATTAAATGACCCCAATGTCCAGAACCACAGATATATCCATGAAGGTTTGAAACTGTATTGCAATAGCCTTCTTCACCGATTTCTCTGAATATGGCATTTTGGCAATTGGTCAATAATGTTCTAGAATTTTTGAGAAAAAAAGAAAAAAGGGGGCGAGATTAATTAAATTGTCACAGAGTAGATTTATTCAACTCAATACAGCTGTGTTTCAGCATGATATGCCTGCATCAGGGACAATTATTGTAATCCAAGAAAAATATGTATAAAACCAAGTCATGGCTTCAGCAATATCCTTTACATGCAGTCTGCTGATGCATGGTCTGATTTGGTGAGGGCAGGACTGGATGGACTTTTGGAGTGCAATACAAAGGGTCTCTGGGCCATCTTCTTTCCTGTTTTATTGCTATTACCACTGCTGCAGATCTCAAAGAGATGTGACAGTAGCGGCAGTGGTGGAAGCCTGGGGGGGGGGGGGGCAAGAATGAGGGTTTACATAGGGTTTTCACTATTCTTGTATTAGCCCTGCTCATCTTTCTGTACCCACTGAAAGTTGGAATACACTCTTTTTTTCATATTAATAGCATTTTGATAAATCTTACTGTGTTTTTTACCCTCATCTTTATCCTCCAGGGAAGAAGTTTAAATTAATTTGTGTTCTTCAAGATGGATCAGGCACTTAACACTCTTAGGGGCATGTTTACTAAAAACCGCTAATTTGCGCGCCGCAAAATAGCGCACTAAAAGCGGTATGTAAGAGCGCTTAAATGCCCCGCAATCGTGCGTGTCACTCCCACAAAGGTGCGCGGCACAATAACGGGCCCCGCACAAGTACGGGCCCGCAAATGTCCGATAGAGGCGTGGAACGGCTAACGGAGGGCGGAGGAAGGTTCCTGAGGGGCGGAGAGACGGGTTTAATGGGCGGGGAAGGGGAGGGGAGAGGCTCCCCGCACATTATTGGGGCCGAATCCCAAAGCAAAACTACCGCGAGTGAAACACTCGCGGTAGAGGGCATTTAAAGGTAAGAGAAACCATTTACGTCAGCAATGTACAGCAAAATCGGGGAAACCTGCAAAACGTGAGCAGTGTGATACATGTGCACAGCACAAAAGTGAAAATAAAAATAGAAAGTGACCACAACAAAAATATCACAAATAGTAATGCAGCTGGGGAACAGTTATAGTAATGGGCAAATATAGAAAACACACCCAGGAAAGCTCCAGAAAGAATAAATGAATATTGGAAGGGTCTACGGAGCGGAGACTCATCCAAAACAAATGTCCTTTTTGGAGCTTTCCTGGGAGTGTTTGCTATGGTTGCCCATTAATATCACTTTTGCCCAGCGTGGTGATATATTGTCCCCCAGTGTCTGTGGTCATTTCCGGGGTTTATGTGCACGTTTGTCACCAGACAGAGTGCATGTGCCCACAGTAAAAATGCGTAGAGCAGGGTTTGTGACTCCATCCTGCCAGGTATACTACCTCCAGGGGCTGCATTGTCTCTGTGGCCATAGTGTGGTGCAGCGGACAGAGCCAGTACCTCTAGGACCAGAGGTTCAAATCCCAGCTGGGGCACATGCCAGCCCAGCCCCTATATTTTACCCACCACTAAACAAAGATAGCGCAGACACCCCTGTATTGCAGGGAACATGAGCATGGGGAAAATACCCATATTTTACACAACACTGCAAAAACACAACAACAATGGGCATTACCTACAGCCAAATCCCCCAAATGCAGTCCCGTACTGCCACATTGCAATCTGGTCATCTGCTGTTTCTGAGAGAAGTTCATGCCAGCATGTTGGCGGACGAGTACATGTGGTGCAGGGGGCAGTGGCTGCTAGCCACAGAAGACAGAGGCCTAGCCATGTGCAGGCTGGCACAGTCCACTGCAACAGACAGGCCCTGCTGGATCCACAGTCATGGACGTTCCAGGGAAACCAGCCACTCTGTGGCTACACAGTGGTGCAGTGCACACAGACAGTGCATGCAAGAACAGAAGGTCACAGGTTTAAAGCCCAGCTGGGGCTTCCACCAATCCTAGCCACATATTTTTTCCACACCTACACAGTGATAGTAAGGACACACCTTTCGTGTCGAGGACATATGCAATGGTAATACGTCTATCTTTTACCCCACTGAGCACAGACACCATGAACAGGGGCAGTACCTAGAGCAGACTCTCCCAAATGCATTCCTGGTGTGCCACACACCAGTCAGGTTCCATGCTGCCACTCATACAAATGCCTGTGCTGTATATATATGCACCACCCCCATGGCATGTAGATGTAGCTCATGCATATTCATGAGGGACAGCAGGAAAACACGAACAGTGTGATGCAGACCTGGACTGGGGTTGGGAATCTCTGCCGTAAAGCAGCAGCCAACAGGGGCAGACACACCCACACCCACACCCACAGGCACCATTGGCCAATGTCTCCTGGAGAGGCAGAACAGTGGACCCTGCGTGCATCTCCCAATACTAGCACCTGCATACCTTAGCAATGTCACCCTACACCTGAGGTATACGGTACACAGCTCTGAGATGTTTGCTAGGAGTTCTGGCAGATAGATATCCATACGTTACACACATACTGCTAGTTGACCCCATCAGAACAATCTGTTAGGTGTTTGCGGGGCGTGCTCCAGGACTGGCCTCTGACGGTGTTTACCACCCTGGGGAGTGACCCCCAGCAGTACTGCGTACCATATCCATGCCTTGCCGTGCCTAGGACAGGTTTGGTGGCCAAGGCTAATTACCTCCTCAATAGTAGCACCATGCTGGCATAGGTGTGGAAGTGTGTGTCTGTCTATACAGTGGGTGCTGGCTGCAAGCCCCTTCCACAGCCCACACTGCCAGCACTGTTGCCAGTATTGGCCTGCTAATGTGCATAATGAGTAGCAAGGGACCATGGGTATATCTCACAGGGTGGGCTGACCAGGATGCAGCTGCACAGGGCATAGGGCACTGGCAGGGACATGGTAGTGCCCGGCCACCACCTACACAGACAGGGGGACCTCTGTATGTGCTGCTGAGGGATCACTCTCACCCTGAGTGTGCAGTGATGGCAGCATGGCTAGGCACACCCATAGTGCTGTATTGTGTTTCTCCCATGTGATATATATGGGTTTCCTGTTGGGGCCTTTTCACTGACTTATCTGCTTGTATGTGCTGCCACCCCAGTTGTGGGTGCATGCATTTCCATCAGGACCAACCAGCAGACAGAGCACAGATGGTATGTGTCTTGATGGAGTGCCTTGCAGGGTGCAGTGGCTGATGGCTTGCTGCAGGAGAATATCAGATAGTGGTGGGGTGCATCTATGAATATCCAGGCCTACTGTCTGTCTGATATTGTGTTATGTGTGTGGAGCTGCTTGGACTGCCCTGTCTGGGGGGGGGGGAGGAAGATGTCTACTTCCCCAGCAGGTCTGGGGTTGATGGTTGACTCTGCTGCCATGGGGGAGGGGAGGGAAAGATAGTATGGGGATCTGTTGGTGGGAGACCCTGTTTTATCCACGGGGAGGGGTGTTCCACTAACTGTGGCAGAAAGCGATCTCCAAGATGTTTATGCAGCACCTACCTATTTCACAGGTTATTGCTGCTTTGGAGCTCTGGCATGGCCACATTTAGCCATGCAAGGTGTTGTGCACCTGGTCCTGGGCGCATCATCACACACTCAGGGTGGGCATAGTAACCGCACAATGTGATGGTGTTTAGCTACTCTTTGCCATTTGTCCACCCACTCAGGACACCCTACCAGGTCGAGGTGCTGTGTGGGTGTACAAGGACACCTCCCCCTACCAGGCCGGGTAGCTTTAGGGGTGCAGTTCCCATCTTGTGTGCATCTGTGGACAGCTTATTTGCATGTGCAGTGCATCATGGGTACGGGTGGCCTAACCCTATCCTGTTTACACCAGCAGACTGTCTGTGATGTGACGTACAGGCTATCTGCAGCCAGGCAGGAGCTTGCTTACAGCTGTAGAGGTGTAGCCCAATGGTTATGCCACTGCCTGTGCAGCCCGAGGTCATGGGTTCATACCCACAGTGGGGTTCTGTGATAGGGTTTTCCAAAGCATTTTTTACATTTACTGTACATATGTTGATGCCTGCAATAACACCCTCAGCGTACTGTACCCATAAGGTGCCTCTCAGGGTGCTTTATTGGGCGCCCTATAGGGCACTTTATGGTTGGCATCCATATAGGGTGCACTATACATTATCCTGTGTCGCAACATACATGCTGCCCTATAGGGGACATTCTAGGGTGCCTTGGCGGACGGTGCACTGTAACATGTGCCTTATGGTCCGCCTTATGTTAACATGCTGTGAGAGCGCGTTTGCTAGTAGTTATCACAAAATAGAATTAAAAAGCCTCCTAAAGCACTCCACAACATAAAATATACTGCCTCAGCTAGCCTTTTTCAATGGGCATTGTGAGGGATTGAACCCCTGGTCCCTGCACCATTGGTCAGTGTCTTAACCATTGTGCTGTGGCTGTGTTCCTTTGCTTTAGCATCAGCGCGCCGCCTTGTGGCCATCAGCGCGCCGCATCCTGCTGCCCACAATGAACAGTGCGCCACCTTATGCTGCCCCACAATGAACAGTGCGCCGCCTTATGCCGCCCCAATATGAACAGTGCGCCGCCTTATGCCGCCCCACAATGAACAGTGCGCCGCCTTATGCCGCCCCAAAATTATTTTGCTTCCTGACACACATTTCCACATTCAAGGTGGTGCCTCAGCCAGCCTTTTTGGGCTGCACACACTGGGGGATTGAACCCGTGGCCCCTGCACCATTGGTTATTAACTTCACCGTTGTGCTATGGCTCTGTTCCTATATGTGCCCAGCTGCACCCTGCTTAGCCTTCCCACGCGCTAATGTGGGCCCCGCACATTAACGCGACGCGCACACATACGGTCTTTTTTTTTCCTTTTTCGGCCTGAACCGCCCACTCCTTATATGGCACAGGCACACTACCGCGGCCCCGCACGTTAGGAATGTTTAGTAAACATGCCCCTTAGCTTTTCTGTAAACTAGGAGAAGCCCTACTCATATTAATCATATATGTTTTCTGTACTTAGCTGAATCACAGTTTTAGCTAACTCCAAATTCCACAAAGCAACTTGTTCATCAATAGTTAAATTTGCCAGTGGAGTAGCGAGAACCTTCATGGCTTCCTTAACTTGGATGGGACCTATTTTAAATTTAACTTAAACCCTATCCTATCCTTCCCTGGAGCTGAATACAGTTACACAGTCTATAACCGAAATGAGATTAATAAATGACCAAACCAAAACACTACATTATAAGTTACATTAGAAAAGCCAATACTGGGAAAATCTGATATTGACTTCCTCAAAGAAGAATTGAAAAATAGGTCAATTATAACCGGGACTGTCTTTATGAGTAGGCTGAGATCTATATTACTTAAATCATCCATCAATTTAAAAGTCTCTTTTTCTGCTCAGCTAACTGGGTCATCAAAAAGAATGTTATTATCTCTTAACACTACTAATTTTGGGAGGTCCACAATCGCTTCTGCAGTGATATCAATTTAACAGATGCAGCCCCCCCTCCCCAAACTGAGCTCAATATACTAAAAGCAATCCTTATCCACACTACATCAAGAACACAAAGATTCAATTCCTTCACCCTGCTGGGATTGTGAAAAAGTAATCCTAATAGAATTTATAAAAACAACAGCAGCTCCTCCCCTTCTAAATCCTAATATCAGTTGCTGAAAATTTGTATATACAGGTGTACATAGTGGCGGTAATTTTATAAAGAGCTGTCTATATTTAGTCAGCAAGTACATGCCTAAATATTGGTCATCAACACACATAAGTGGTCACTTATACGTATAAATGACTTCTGATAAAAATTCTGTCTAGTATTAAATTTCACACCTTGTTTGCATGGCTACTTTCACTTTGGGCTTGCACATGGGTAGAGTTTGAGTTGAGCCTGGGCAGTATTATAATTTATTTGTGTTCTCAAAAATATCTAGGTTTGGGCATCTACATAAGCTCTAGACTCGTGTAAACGTATGCTAGATATATTTTCAGACACTTATGTTAGTATTTCTTAAAGAAAAGTAGGCACCTACTTGTCCTTGTAAAACTGGCTCATTTTGGGTGACTTATGCTAGGTGTCCAGTTAAAAATCACACTCCGCAACCCAAGTATTACCTCATTCTCAGAGATAGCCCAAGTTTCACAGAGACAAAATAATCCAAAGCATTTTTGTATGAGATCCTTCATTTCCTTTCCTGAGCATACATTAAACAAGCCTATTGTGTATGTTTCCATTGATGTAATAAATGTCTGAGGACACTTAACTATTTATTGCACCATCCTCATTTCTTTCCGGCGAGATTGGAAATAATGACTGTAACAAACCCCTTGTAGTATTATTCTTATCCTATTTACTTCAGACATTGCTGCCTAAATGTCAAAATCACAATCACAAAATATGATAGAGTCCCAAAGTCCAATGGACAAACTGCATATAGAGTTACCCCCACCATAAGCACTTTAGTGCATATTAAGTGACACACAAAAGGGAAATCCCTTTGGGCATGTGACTTTGCAGGGCAACTTCTCCAAATGAGTTAATTTTGCACATACCATGACAGTAAGAACATCATTCCTAAGCAATGGCATGTGCAGTATGATCTCATTCTTTCAAATTTACTGCTAATGCTTGGTGTAGTGCTTGCACCATTTCAAAGAGAGCCTCCTTCTGCAGTTCATAAGATGTAACATGTATAGAAATTTATCAAGGTGGCAATGCACTAGAAGTGGTGTGACATCTTTAGCAAGTCTTTAAGTTATGCAGTGTCTGTTGCTGTTGACATAGGCAGTGGTGGGCAGAGCTTGGAATTCCACAGAATGGCAAAGCTTGGCAGCAACAGAAGAGGAACAAGTAGGGGGACCTAATGACATGAATGTTGCCTATCTTTGGCATTATGATTAGTCATCAATGACTTCCTGTATGAAGGCCACCGAAAGCAATGCTGATCTCTTATCATAGGACCGATGGCAGAGTAGTGATGTGCAGTCGAACTGCATGATTTACAGATTTTGAAAACAAAATGAAGGCACCTCCAGGTGCCAACATGTTTTCACAAACCTGGACATACCCGATATGCATGTCTACCTAGTCATCCCCAGACAGTATTACAGAACCTAGATGTCTAAGATAGTCTAATGGTTAGCCTAGTTGGTTAGGAATAGGGCAGCCAGTGTTTAAATGCTGCTGCTGCTGCTGTTGTTGACATTGTGCTGTGTACTGGGCTTGAGTGAGTGCATTCTTCTTTAACCTTCTGAATGTTTTCAGCTAAAATAAGCACTTTTGAGATACTTGTTCATCTCTGTTTGTGCCTCAGAGCAGGTCTGATGTTAGACATGCTGTGGGATGTCCATGGTGTTTCTGTGATTGGTCAGAGTTCCTGGGAATATCCTAACCACACCTCCAATTCCAGGCCATGCCTTCTCCATGCCCCTGTTCATATTCATATTTCCCCACATCCAATTGCTAAAAAGACTCTGGAAACCTCTCTCTGCTTTGGACATCTGTAAGACTGTTTTCAGAAATCCAAAGCATGAATAAGGCTTCTAAAATGACCCCCTTTAGGCCCAATTCCATCCCAGATGTAGAAGCTCTCTGTAGGTCTGGTCTGAACTGGACATACAGATGGTGTCGCTATTCTGATTCCATGGGGCACGTCTAGTCCTGCGGGATCAGAATCGCAAAAAGTCCTGTATGCGCAGGCCAGGACTGCGATTCAGCCTGGCCTGCATGTACAGGCATGCTCGACTTACTCAGTCAGGGCTTTTGAATGGAGCCACAGTGCCATGACACTGCGCCTCCATTGAAAAGCCGTGATCCTGGCCGCTGGCTCCTTAAAGCATTCCCCACAGCCTGACCTCCGATCTGGCCTCCTAATGCCAGAGTAGGGCTGTGGGGAATGTCCTCAGCCCCCCCCCCCCCCGCCTCATCCATGTCCTGAGCCACCGATTCCCAATGTCTAGGGAAGTTATTCCACCTTGGAGGTGGAATAACTTCCCCGTACAGGTTGCCAGCCCCGGACATACAGGGCCAATATTAGAACTGGCCCTGTGCGTCCAGGGCCGATGACAGCCCACAGCCCGCCCTAACTCCACCCTCGATCTGCCCTTTCCTGGCAGGGACGTTAGCCGCTGGCAGGCAGGGGCACAAATAGCAGGGATGGACATCTCGTTAGGATGTCCATCCATGCTATTCTCAGGTTGGAATGACCCTGTTTGTGTTTATGTTTATGTTTACATTTATGTACAATTTGCTATACTCCTCATCATGTAAAATATCACAACATTCATATAATAACAAGAATAAAAGATACAATAATGCAAACTGCAGCATTGTCCAAGCAATCCGCATCCATATCCTTTCTTAACAACCTTCTCTAAATGCTCAAGAGAAAAATTAGGTTCACAGGTGTCTGCTCATATGCAAAAATGAGCATTGAGAGGAGTGGTACGATGGCGTCCTAAGCTGGAGGTGTGTGAGTGAGCTCGCAACACTCTTCCTAACTCTGTTACTGTGGCCTCTTGCCGGTTTTTGCAATGCCAGAGAAGAGGAAAGGGACACCAAGGCGAGGTCCCAATGCCAAGGGAGATTTCACCAAGGGACAGACAAAGTTGCTAAACTGCCTGTGATATGCGTGACTGAACCAATCAGAAGCTTTGGCCAGATCAATGCTAGTAGCTGCTGACTGGAGCACCGAAGGGGCATCGTTGAGCTTTGAAGAGAGAGCATCTCTCTCATGACTCGGAAGTGGTATCTTTGGGTGTGCGACCAAGACGATGCAGGACACTGAAGAGCTAGCTACACTCTGTGGGCAAGAGGGACAGCCTCCAATGACTTCCTCACCAGTAGAGCTGGGCACCAGGCTTCAGGAGAAAACTGAGACTGGGAGTCAGTGAATGAAAGAAAACCCCAGACGATTCATGAAACACTGGAGAGCCTGTGGGATGCCTTGAAATGCCTGGAGACCTCGATATCAGGTTTGGTTGACACTTTGAAAACTGACTATGAGTCATTATTGGCTGAGTTACCTATCCAGACTTAAAGTTTGGCCCATGTTGAAGAAAGATTGAATGGAATTGAAAGCGTCAAAGATGGCAATAAAGAAGTGTTATCTCAGATTAAAGAAAAGGGTGTATTACATTGTAGGATTGATTTATTAGAAAATCAATCAAGGAAGAACAACTTACACTTCCTAAATCTTCCTAAATTACCCCTAATTTTTTGATCGGACATGATTGGGAAGTTTCTGAGAGAGGTTTTGAACTTTCCATCTGATAATCTCCTACCTATAGTTAAGGTTTATTATATTTTGATACCTAGGAGTTCTGAGATATCTCCCTGAGAAGGCCAAGAGGAAAGTCAGATAAATTTGACTTGCTTCTTAGAGTCATCTTTGGAGATGGTGACGGAACAGACCACTCTGTTAGCTACTTTTGCGTCACACTGGTTCTCCATCTTGAAATTATATTTTTGAAATATACACGTTAATTTTCTGGGTTTAAATGTGAGGATATGTCTTGATTTTTCATAT
This sequence comes from Ichthyophis bannanicus, assembly GCA_033557465.1. Taxonomy (NCBI): domain Eukaryota; kingdom Metazoa; phylum Chordata; class Amphibia; order Gymnophiona; family Ichthyophiidae; genus Ichthyophis; species Ichthyophis bannanicus. The sequence continues at coordinate 426,705,323 of CM066035.1, read as the reverse complement.
GCTATGTAACAACATAGATGTGCCATTTTGGCTCTGAGATCGAGGACTAGGTCTTGAAGCTAGAAAGGACGTTTAGGTTACAGCAGGGGCATACTGCTGCTTCTGTTAGTTTGGTCACGCCCTCCAATGCTCATGTTTTCAGTTTTCCTTTGCATTTTTTTCATGGGATCTCTCCCTGTATAATGGTGGTCTATCATGTATTGTTTTCTTTGTGGAGTGAAATTTTCCTATCATTTACTGTCTTTTCCTTTTATATATCAACAAGATACACATTTTTTGAAATTCTTGAAAAATAAAAAATGTAAAAAAAAAAAAAAAGGTTTATAGACTTTTTAAAAAAAAACTTTGGTAAAGAAACCTCTGTTCTGAGGTAGTACATTCTATAGCGCTGCTGCCAGATAACAGGAAGGCCGCGGCGCCTCGTGCCCGCGGCTGGAATTAACCGGGGGGGGCGCCGCGGCACTCGCACCCAGTTGGTCGGCCACGCTGGCCGGTGGCGGCGCGTGTTGGCTTCAAAGTGATTGGCTCCTGCAGTTGTTTTGGCAACGCGGGAGCCAATCACGGAGTGGGGCCAGGGCTCGAGGGGGGGGGGGCGGTGCGGAGCACAGCCGTTCTTCGAGCGGTGGCTGAGGGAGACGGTTGCTCGACGGTTGCTCTTCTGCTTTACCGTTCTTCTTTTTGGAGGGTCCGGTGTCCGGCCTTGCAGCACAGCGCAGTGTCGGAGGCTAGCAACACAGCGCTGAGTCGGGGACTCGCAGCACAGTGTCCCAGCGGGTGTTTGGTTTGGCGGCGGTCGGCTGAGGCTCGAGCACGTGTTCGCTGTGCTCGCTGCGGGGCCATCGGGTCAGGCAAGTGTGCTGCGGGGCGTATTTTGGGGGTCTTTGCTTCGTTGCAGCTGCTGTTTTTTAAAAATTTTATATATATAAAATACAACAGGGGAATTAGTGCTGACAGTGCACCATGCGGCCTCAGCAAAAATGGGGTAGAGGTGCTCAACGGGGCAGGGGAGCAGGAAGGGGGGTAGGATCGGGGGAAGGTGTAAGGGGGCTGGGGACTTTAGTGGGGTCCGGGTTGGGGGAGCAGAGAAGCTCAAGGTGTGGGGCTGTGAGGCAAAGGGGGAGTGAGCGGGGGAGGAGCAAGCAAAGGAAGGACCGAGGGGGACCTATGGCTAGTGTGCACGTGGGTAGGGGACAGGCAGATGTGACGCCTCCTGGGGGTGCCTTTACCGAGGGGTCGGGTGGCCCTACTATTCCTCCGGCGGGGGATAGAGGTAGTGTGGGAGGCGCTTGCGGTCTGGGAGGGCAGGAGGCTATGGGGATATCGGGTGTTAGCCCTACTTTGGCCTGGGCGGGGCAGTCTGCTGATTGGACGGGGGGTAGAGTGGGTACAAATTTACAGGGCATGTCGGGTTTCCCCATGGGGCAGGGTGGCACGCCATTGGCTTGGGAGCATTGGAGTGGGGGTGGGCAGGGCTCTTCCCGGGCAAACTGGATGGGGATGTGGCCACCGCCTTGGGCCATGGCTGGTATTTCTTCGCCTTTTGGTGTCTTCTCTCCCCAGGTACCATCGGGATGGCAGTTCCGGGAAGATGCAGATCTCTATCGATCCAGCCAGCAAGGTGCGGTGGCATCAAGCGGGGAAAGGAGCCGTTTGGGAGCGGACGCTGGCGCGGGGCCTGCGACTTTAACCATCCAGCGAGGACTCGTTTCACCTGAGGGGACTACCAGCGGTGGTGCAGGTGAGTTGGCCCAGAGCCTTACCGGGGAGGTGGGGGGCGGGGGTGCTATGGCGGCAGCACACAGCATAGAGGATGGTGACGTCTTGGCGGTATCGGGTGAGGTAGGCAAAAAGGCCAAAAAGAAAAGTAAACACTCGTGTCGCCGGCGTCGTAAATCTCGTTCTTCTTCTTCTTCGTCTGTTCGGACTTCGTCAACTTCTTCTACGTCTGGTGAGAGCGAGAGGGGTGATCTTTCTCAGAGTTCGGTGCAGCCGACGTTAGCAGCTTTCTCGGAATTATGGGAAGGGGTACCGAAGAAGTTGCGGCGGAAAATTCAGAAAAGGCGTTATATTGATCTATTTCGGTTACTAGAGGGCAGGAAGCGGACGGGGGATAGTCGTAAAAAGCGGAAGGAGGATGAGAAGGCCGGGCGAGTGCGCAAAGTAGCTAGGAACGTTGTTAATTGGACGAGGTCATTCTTACGTCTTGCGAGTGTATGGGGGCATCTGCATCCTCAGCAGTATGGGATGCTCTTAGCATATATGGATTCCATTTTAGAGGCTTCTCAGTCCCATCCGGGTTGGGCCTGGCTCAACTACGACGAGAAATTCCGGGATAAAATGGAGGAGAATCGTCTATTGTCTTGGGGGACTCAAGATTTTAATCTTTGGTTAACCCAGATGGCAGTTCGCCCAGGTGGGGGGTTTGCGAGTGGTCAGAAAAGTGCATCAGGGCTGCCGAAGGATCACTCAGAGACCAGCGGGGGGCGGCGCAGGAGATTTGTGTTGGCGCTTTAACAAGTCTTCGTGCCCCTTTCCGGACTGCAAGTTCCGGCACGCCTGCTCTATCTGCGCTGGGGGACATTCCGCACTTAAGTGTGTCAAGCGGGGGTCAGTCGGTGCCGGAGTGCCGTCTCTCAAGCAGTAGGGACCTCATGGCTTTAGCTCCGACTCCAATTCTTTTTCCAGCTATTCGTTTGTGGTTAGGGAGGTACCCCAGGCGCAGGGCTGGGAGGGTGTTGGCGGAGGGGTTTCAAATGGGGTTTTCAATTCCTGTGGTAGGTACAGTGGTGTCGGGTAAGGTTCAGAACGCGCCGTCAGTTCGGAGATTTCCGCATATTGTGCGGGACAAGCTGGCTGTAGAGCTGCGGTTGGGTAGGGTGGCTGGTCCTTTTGCTGAGCCGCCCTTCCCCAACCTGGTAGTGTCCCCTTTGGGGATTGTTCCGAAGAAGGAGCCTGGAAAATACAGGTTGATTCATAATTTGTCTTTTCCTCCTGGCTCTTCCGTGAATGACCACATCCCGGAGAAGCATTGTACAGTTCGTTACGCATCGTTTGATATGGCGGTGGAGCTTGTTCGGCGATGTGGTAGTGAGAGCCTGTTGGCCAAGGTGGACATCGAGTTGGCATTTCGTCTGTTGCCGGTCCATCCCTCAGCTTTTCATTTATTGGGGTTTTGCTTCCAGGGACAGTTCTATTATGATAAGTGCATGCCCATGGGTTGTTCGGTGTCCTGTGCATATTTCGAGTTGTTTAGTACGTTTATGCATTGGGTTTTCTCGAGGAAAACCGGTTGCGTGAACGCAGTGCATTACTTGGATTACTTTTTGTTTGTGGGTGAAGCACGTTCTGGTCGGTGTCAGGCCTTATTAGATGAATTTCTACATTTAGCGCATGAGTGGGGAGTTCCCTTGGCTCAAGACAAAATAGCCGGCCCGACGACGAAACTTACCTTTTTGGGTATTGAATTAGACACTGTGGCAATGGTCGCGCGCTTGCCCCTTGAAAAAGTGATTAAGTTGCGGGTGTTGGTGGCGAACGCTCTTGCCTCCAATAAGCTGATGTTGAAGGAGATGCAAGCACTTATTGGCTCCCTGAATTTCGCTTGTCGGGTGATCCCGATGGGTAGGGTGTTTTTGCGTAGATTCGCTGTGGCCACGATAGGGGTGGCGAGACCTCATCATCGTATTCGAATATCGCGGGGTATGCGAGCGGATTTGTGTGTGTGGGACACCTTTTTGCAGAAATTCAATGGTTCCACGGTCTTTAGAGACGTCGAAACTACCAGCGACGCGTTAGATTTGTATACGGACGCCGCAGGAGGTTTGGGTTTAGGCGTGTACTTCGGTGGTTCGTAGTGTGCTGAGCCATGGCCGCCGGCGTGGTGTATTGTGGGCTTAACCCGTAATATTACCTTTTTGGAATTGTTCCCGATACTAGTGGTTCTCACGTTATGGCCCGACAGGCTTCGCAATCGGATGGTTCTATGGTGGTGCGATAATGCTGCTGTTGTTAGTGTTATTAATACTTATGCCCCACGGTCTGTGCCAGTGGCAGACTTGATGCGTCAGGTAGTGTTAGCCTGCTTGAGACTCAATGTTGTGGTTAGGGCTAGGCATATACCAGGAATTACTAACAAGATTGCTGATGCTCTTTCCCGTTTTAAGTGGGAGCTGTTTCGGACGTTGGCACCATCTGCGGACAAGGAGGGAGCATCGGTCCCAGAGCAATTATGGCGGATTGGTCTTCCGAGATGATCCACTTGCTGAGAAGCTCGGTGTCGGCTTCTACTTGGACTGCATATCGGCGGGGCTGCAGCAGGGTCGAGAGCTTTCTGGCAGTTCTCGGATGGCGACAGGGACCTGTATCAGATCACCTAACGAGTCAGTATGTTCTATCGGCAAAGGCGGCGGGGTTTTCGCAGACCGCTGTACGTCTGCATTTGGCCGGGTTTTCTTTTTTCTCGAAGGCGGTGGGGTGGGGGGCTGTTGGGGGAGGTTTTTTGACGCGACGGTTGTTGCAGGGTTGGGAACGCTCATGCCTTTCACCGGGTGATTGCAGGCGCCCTATCACCCATGACTTACTTGTCAGACTTTGTGGCGCTTTTCCCGGGGTAGTTACCTCTCCTTTTGAGGCTGCGCTATTTCGAGCAGTCTTCGTAGTTGCCTTTTTTGGGGCTTTTCGAGTTGGCGAGTTGGTGGCGGAGTCTGGTCGCTTGTTGCAACCTCAGGGTTTGCTACTACGACACGTGGTTTTCATACAGGGTGCGGTTCGCATTCGGTTAGAGCGTTCCAAGACGGATCCGTTGGGAAAGGGGATCTGGGTAATTTTGCGGGCGGTGCCTGGAGCTCTTACTTGTCCGGTTGCCTCGCTACAGGCGTATTTGCAACTGCAGCATGGCGGAGCGGGAAGTCTTTTTCGGCACGTGGATGGGCGGGTGCTGACGCGCTTCCAGTTCACTGCGGTTTTGCGGTTAGCGTTACGCTGGTTGGGTGAAGACTCGAGTCAGTTTGCGCCCCACTCATTTCGGATAGGGGCAGCGACTACGGCGGCGGGGGAGGGGGAGGGGTTGCCTGCGGCGGAAATTAAGAAGATTGGTAGATGGAAGTCCCAGGCTTTCCGCAGCTATGTGCGGCTTTAGGGGTGGAGGATGTGGCTAACTGTTATTTTTGTTTTGCAGATCTTGGAAAGGGACCATGTAGCTGTTGGGTGATTGGCCACTCTTTTGTTTACTGGGCCGGTCAACGAGCAGAGACACGGCCCGTTGGCATGAACCTCGGCTTGGCAACTTCCTTGGTAACCGTTTCATGGCTGGGCGAGCGCGGTCTTTGGTGGATACAGCTCTTGCCTTTGCTACGGCACCATGAGCGTCAGCGAGGACTGCCTGACATCACCGTGATTCATCTTGGGGGCAACGATTTGGGGGCTTGGACTTGTCGCCAGTTGATTCGTGCAGCGCAGCACGATTTTAGAGAGTTGTTAATTATGTTTCCGGGCGTGGTTCTCGCCTGGTCGGATATCATTCCAAGGCCTGCTTCCTGGGGTGAGAGGCGGTGGTCCAGGGGGTTAACAAAAATTAATCGGCAGATTGGTCGATGGGTGAGTGAGCGAGGGGGGTATCAGATTTTCCATTCCTGGGTGGAGGTGGCCTGTGCGGGATTGTACCGGCAGGATGGTGTACATCTATCCCCTGTAGGGATGGATTTACTCCTTAACGATTGGCAGGAGGGCTTGGAGGATATTCTGCGAGGACGTAGGGCTGGTCGCAGCTTTGCCATGGGGGCGGCTCAGGTTGAGGTGTCCTGAGCCGTTGGCGGGATCCCGGAGGTTTCCGGGGTCCGGAGCTGGAGGCAATCCTAAGGACGGGGGTGGGGTACCCCCGACCTGGACAATCCCTCGGGCTTTTGCTAATAATATGGTGAAGCCGGACGAGGGAGGGATAAGGAAATAGCCGGGGCTTGGGCCCGGCGGAAGCAGAGACAGCATCACCTTGCTACTAAGATGGCTGGTGAGGGCTTGATCTGCGGGGGGAGGGGGAGGGGTAAGTTTGTTGATTGTAAACTTTGTTTAGTTATTGTTAAAGGCAAATAAAGCTGCGACCAGTTTAATTCCAGAACAGGTGTGGTGTTGTCATTGCATAATAGTTGTATGTAAAGAAGGGGGGGAGAGGGGTTGGGGGAATGGGTAGCGAGGCGGCTAGTGCGCCGTACCCGGTTACAGGAAGGCCGCGGCGCCTCGTGCCCGCGGCTGGAATTAACCGGGGGGCGCCGCGGCGCTCGCACCCGGTTGGTCGGCCGCGCTGGCCGGCGGCGGCGCGTGTTGGCTTCAAAGTGATTGGCTCCCACAGTTGTTTTGGCAACGCGGGAGCCAATCACGGAGTGGGGCCAGGGCTCGAGGGGGGGGGGCGGCGCAGAGCACAGCTGTTCTTCGAGCAGTGGCTGAGGGAGACGGTTGCTCCCGCCCGCCCACCCTCGTGAGGGTCTGATTGCCCGGGGGGTTTGGGGTGTTGCAGCTGGAGGGGGGTGGCGGGATCCCGGAGGTTTCCGGGGTCCGGAGCCGGAGGCAATCCTTAGGACGGGGGTGGGGTACCCCCGACCTGGACAATCCCTCGGGCTTTTGCTAATAATATGGCGAAGCCGGACGAGGGAGGGATAAGGAAATAGCCGGGGCTTGGGCCCGGCGGAAGCGGAGATAGCGTCACCTTGGTACTAAGATGGCTGGTGAGAGCTTGATCTGCGGGGGGAAGGGGGAGGGGTAAGTTTGTTGATTGTAAACTTTGTTTAGTTATTGTTAAAGGCAAATAAAGCTGCGACCAGTTTAATTCCAGAACAGGTGTGGTGTTGTCATTGCATAATAGTTGTATGTAAAGGAGGGGGGGGAGAGGGGTTGGGGGAATGGGTAGCGAGGCGGCTAGTGCGCCGTACCCAGTTACAGAAGATGGATTGAGAGCTAGGTTCAAATCTGGCATTATCTATGGCTGGTATTAATAACTAATTTTGTTCCTCAGAGCTAAGAACGTTTCTTGGAATGTATGGTATCAATAAGTCAAATAGATAAACCTTTCTCTTTATGAAACTCCATTTAATATATTTCTCCCTTATCCCGTTTCCTTCCCCACCCTACACTGTAAATAGCTCTGCCTCAGTATCTGTTATTCTGCTGTATATGTGAACAGCTGATTTGTAAATAGTACCTTGTAATATAGTTTGATATGTTCTATGTTCTTTCTAAATGAGTTCTGTTCATTGTAAACCGTCCCTGATCACTGGAAGGGGAGGTATATAAAAACATTTAAATAAAGAAATAAATAAACAAACAAACAAACCGTTGACTTATATAATATGCTATGGGGGTTATTTTAAAAGTCCTATTTGTGCTTTAGATATGATAGTTTAATTCCATTGTAGAGAGTTACAATAGTCGGTATGTTTTAAGATCAGAGTGTACATTAATCTTAACAAAGGAACCTTATTTAAATAAGGTCTAATAGAACAAATCTGCCTCAGGGCAGCAAAACAAGATTAGATCACTATGGAAATCTGAATATCAAAAGATAGTTAATGACATCAATGGTAACTTGTGCCCCAATAGTTCTAGAGTGCAATTGGGTGCTGAAGGGTGCCCCATGACTCATACTTCAACTTTTTTATTTGATTTTCCAAATATAATCAATTACAAATAATTAAGCAACATCTATTAGTACAACTCAAAGGATCCCAATATAAGGAAAAGGAAAACAAAATATTATAGTCCACAAAAAGGGAGAAAGACCTTTTCAAATTATTAACATAATAAATCTAGGAAATCACAAGGAGACTAAACTCCATATCATAGCCAATATCCTTCAATCAATCCACCCTCTCAAACACAGAATCTATGGTCTCCCTACTAGACAAAAACTCCTCCAGCTGAAGTGGGTCAAAAAAAACATATCTCACCCCCTGAAAGACTATCAAACATTTACATGGATATCTCACAAAAAAGAGGCGCCCAGAGCCAAGACACGAGGTTTAAAAGTCAAAAAGGCTTTCCTACGTGCCTGTGTAGGTCTGGACACATCTGGAAACAGCTGAATGGGGGATCCACAAAAAGAAACATTTCTATTCCTAAAATATTCTTTAAATACAGAGATTTTATCACTCTCTAAGACAAAAGTAACAAGCAATGTAGCACGAGACGGGATATTATCCTGGGAGTCCTCAAGGAACTCAGTCAAATTAAGCCCCTGAGATACCTGCTGTTGAGAATCAGCAACAGACCATCCAGGAGAACTAACCTGTCCTGATAGGTAATAGAGTTTTGAAATAGATATAACATCAGCATTAGGTAATTTTAACACTTCCCGTAAATATTTATGCAATAAAATCTCTGGAGATAGTAACTGGCACAAAGGAAAATTTAAAAACCTAATATTCTTAGATTTTATCACATTCTCATACATTTCCAACTTATGATTTAACAGTATATTATCCTTCACTACTGCAGACTGAGCTGTCTGTAGGGATTGACACAACGATTCACATTTAGGAACTTGGTTACAAAGTAAATCCACCTGCTTTTCTACATAAACAAGCCAAGCCACTACATCTTGGGTAAAGGAGCAGAGCTGGGTCACTGTAGATACTAAGGTACGCTATGTCCGTGTCACCACCCTCCAAACGTCAGCCAAGGAGACCTGAGAATCCAAAATCTCCTTAGCCTCAGCTTGAGAGGGAGTCCAAGAGACTGATATCAGTGGCCTCATCACTGGAGCCAGAGGTGTCCCGTTCCAATGGAGAACTACATGCAGACTTAGCAGGAGTGGAACCCTGGGGAGGAGGGGGCGGAGTACGGTCAACGGAGCTCAAAGGGGCCCCCCCATGAACTGTCAAATGGGGAGCCCTCGGCTAAGGGTATGGCAGCCCCCAACAAAGGTATCAGATGATGATCCATGGGGCCACTCACCATAGAAGACAAAGCTGCCACTGCTGTTGATGTCACCACCTTCTTTTTCCGCTTCCCCATGGATACACACACTGTACCTTTGTGCTCTTCCGTTGCTCTGATGGTGCTCCAAGGAGCTCACAAGGAGCTAGAAATGCCGCTTGTAGTGCGCCCCTTTGATGTGCGCCACCCGCGTGTGCTACCCGCGCAAGAGCAGGCAGAGGAAAATTAATTAGAGATGAGAAAGCGCCCGAGTGCGTCGGGGCCGTCCTTCCCAGAGCCTGCCGCTCCGATTACCTGCGGCTGGCTCAGAATGCTTCCTGCCCCCATGACTCATATAGCTCAGACTGAGTTGTATTTGTTATTCTCCTAACTGTGCTACAACAGCAGTTAGACATTTGTTGAACAGCATAAGATCTAGTTGGCTGGTATCAATATAAGTGAATGCCATTGGCAAAAGAGTAGCTGCTGATATCCAGCAATTGAATAAGCAAGGCCAGAGGGTTCACAAATAGAATGGGACCCTTGAGGTATGCTGCACCATGAGAGATGAAATGCTGAGGCCCTGAATTGGAGCTCTGAGTATAGGAATAATTACTTTAAAATGATTCAAACTAACCATATACCTCTTAATCTTAGATCTGTTAGGCAAGCTAGTTTGTAAGCAGGTCCTGATGCTACAGAAGCTTTTAACTGTGGGACAGTTGTAGCCTTGGAAACACTGTGACAGAAAAAGAAGACTTCTGCTTCAACACATTCAGCAGCTGTGTGTCGAGCTGTTATTGCTAGATGGTGGCCTAGGAACCTGGAGAAACAGTCAGCAGGATACTTGCTGACCAAATGACAGATGACCTAGAAGTTCTAAGTTTTTGACTTGAACATCTAACACTCAGTATGGACTTGTGGTTGAAAGGACGTGCTGTTGAACATGAATTCCAAAGACTTGTGGTCAGTAGCCTTCATGAAGAAACATCCATAGACATACAGATGAAAGAGAGAGCTGCTTCAAATAGTCAATTTGAGGATATTATTGTTCAGTCATTGTAAATATGACCAGACTGGACCATTAGGCTGATCCAAACTGTCTAACTTCATCCTCTTTGCAATGTCATAGATCCCCAATCAATATATGGTTCCCCTTCAGTTCTCTACAACTAAGGATACTCTTTGTTTATCCCATTCTTTTTTAAAAATTCTCTTGCAGTTTAATCTCTAACATTTAAATTGACAGTTCATTCCATGCAAAGATCATGGTTTGTTAAAAAAATATTTTCTGATGTTGTTCCAGAATCTACACTCTTGATCCTCATTCTGTTATGTCTTGTTCTAGAGCATTCTTTATTCTGAAATAGGTTTAAATCATTCTATCATATTCAGGTTCTGTGCTACTCGGTAAGCAGGTAAGTTCAGCAGGGGGGTCGCTGGTTTCCAAGAGCACCAGCCAGCAGTGGCATTGTTTGCCCATGAGAGAAGCCTGTCCTGTCAGCACATAACACTTCTGATCATGATTGTGACCTCCTTCTGTTCCGTGCCCCCCACCTCAGGCAACATCAGGATATGAAGCAGGCAGCCTCTCGGCATCTACATGCATTTGTTTTGCCCTCTGCATGGTGACAACTGGCATCACGACTGACCCACATGGTGCACTCGGGCTGCTGAAGTCACAGAGCAGGAACTTGAGCACAATGTTGTGGCAGGCACAGAATGCGGGATCACAGAGATGGAGCCTGATGTATTCACTCAGGTAGTTTGTTCCAGGTATATGGAACAGCAAGGTGGAAAGAAAGAAGTCTGGAGTTGGCAGTGGCAGAGAATGGCACAACTAAAAGGAATCTGCCAGAAGACGGGAGGTCCCGAGGAGGGGTGTAGGGTAAGATAAGAGAGGAAAGGTTGTGAGAGGCCACAGAATGAATGCACTTAAAGGTCAGTTGGAGAAGTTCAAACTGGATGTGGAAATGGATAGGCAACCAGTGAAGTGACTTGAGAAGAGGGGTTGCATGAGCATAGTGACTCTGATGGAAGAAAAGCTGTGAAGCTGAGTTTTGAATAGACTGAAAGTGGGAGAGATGATTCAGAGAGAGACCAGTGAGGAGCAGGTTGCAATAGTCTAGATGGGAGGTGACCAGAGAGTGCATAAGAGTCTTAGTAGTATGTTCAGAAAAGGGGGGAGGGCAAATTTTGCTGATGTTATAAAGAAGTGACAGCTTTTAGCTGTTGGATACATGCAGAGAAGGAGAAGGAATAGTCAGATGACCCCCAAGGTTGTGAGCTGAAGAAACAGGGAGCAGTAGAGTGTTATTGACAGAAAAAGAAAGAATGAAGAGAGAGAGGTAATATTAGGGGGAAAGATAAGAAGCTCAGTTTTGGTCATGTTCAGTTTCAGATGGTGGTAGGACATCCAGGCAGCAATGTCAGATAAGCAGGCTGAAATATGAACCTGGATTCCTGGATAGTTTCAGGTGCAGAGAGGTAGATCTGAGAGTCATCAGCATAGAGATGGTACTGAAAACCATGGGAGGAGATGAGTGCACCAAGGGACTGGTTTTAGAGAAAAAAAAGGAGAGGTCCTAAGACTGATCCCTGAGGTACACCAAAGGAAAACAGGATGGCAATAGAGCAAGATGCACCAGAACATACACTAAAAATGCAGTGGGGAAATTAAGAAGAAAACAAGGACAGAAAGAGTTCCTAAATCCAAGCAAGAACAGGATATCAAGGAGAAGGTGGTAATCGATAGTGTCAAAAGCATGAAAAGGTCAAGAAGGATGAGGATTGAATAAAGGCCCTTGGATTTGGTGAGGAACAAATCACCATAGGCTTTGGCAAGATCTGTTTCAGTGGAATGTAAAGGATGAAAGCCAGACTGCAGTGGATTCAAAAGGGCTTGAGAGGAGAGAAAATCATGACAATGATGCTGACCCATATGTTTAAGTAGTTCAGAAGTAAAGGGGAGAGGAAGATAGGCTGATAGAAGAACAGGTAGAGTCTAGTGAAGGTTGCTACATTTTTTGCATTGAACTGTCAAGGTCCCATGGTGATGTACTCGATTAGTAACTGGTTGTGAGATAGACAACAGAGGATGGTGGTAAGTGGATTTTATTCTGAGGAAAGAAAGATGATTAGTGGGGATCCTTGGAGATCTCTCCTAGGGCTAGTTCTGTTTAATATCTTTGTATGTGGTGAAGTGCTTGGTAGTAAGATTTAATGCAAAAAGGTTAGTCATGCACAGGAGATGCAGAAGATTAAGCAGAAGAATTCAATGGATAGATCTCAATGTTAGTGTCTGATGAACTAATGTGATAAGGCAGTCAGAGCTTTCTGAAATACAGTGGGACACTACACTGGTGATTATGGTGATGACAGAACCTGAACCAAGTTTCTCGAAAAACTGTCCTGTAGCCTTCTGTGTGGGACAGTATCTAAAGATTTGGTGAAATGTGAATGAATCACATTCAGCAGTAGGCTCAGCATGCAGCACAGCACCTTCCCTTCTTACCTCTTGGCACTGCAGATAGCCTTACCTGAAGACCGCTGAAACAGTTCACTGGTTTGTCTTCAGAGAGAGTTAGTGTCAGGAGGGAACAGTAAGTGGTTGTATCTAGTATAATGTCTTTGAAAAACATAGTAACATAGTGTATGATGGCAGATAAAGACTGGTATGGCCCGTCTAGTCTGCCCAGTAAGGTGGCAAGAGTAGGTGTACCTACCACTCCGTCCAGGTCACTCTCCTATACACCTTTGTTTAGGGATGTACCCACTACTCCATGCAGGTCACCCTCTCTTTGTTGAAGTATAAAAGATAGTTCTATTTATTTTGATTTTATCCTCTTGCTATAAAGGGATCCACTATGTCTGTCCCATGCCATTTTGAATTCCGTCACTGTATTTGCCTCCACCGCCTCCATCAAGAGGGCATTCCAAACATCCGCCACCCTTTCAGTGAAAAAGTATTTCCTGACATTGCTTTTAAGTTTACCTCCTTGCAGCTCCATTTTTTTTTTTTGTAAAATCATTTTTATTAGTTTCGCAGTTTGACAGGCAACATAAGTACAATCAGGCGGGCAAAGAGAAAAGAAACAAAACGGCCCAAAGAGAATATCAACAAAGTAGGTACCAGATACAGATAGGCTCCAAGGAGAATACAGAATAACATATTAGACCATATTAGAACAGCAGGCCTTAGAAAATACAATCCACTAATAGGCGAAGTCCTAGAAAATATCAAACTGTGCAAACAGAGAACAACAGTGTGCCATCTACCCTACCAGGAAGCAACTTCATCTGAGGCCCAGTAAGCTGGAATCTGAGCAGGATAGAACAGCATTGGAGCCCCAAAATACAAGAAGCTTAACAAAACTCACCCCCCCTTCCCCCTCCCCCCCCGCCCACCCCCTTCCAGCCCCCCCCCCGCAGAGAGCCAACCATCCCCCGTCCCTCATTTGCCAAAGATGATGAACCCGAGGTACTATCTCTTACTAAGGGCTGTCTACCATGTCCCCAACCCGTCTCCTCAGCACCTCCCAAGGCCAAAAGGCTCTATCTGGCAGATGATAGCTGGGGGGGAAGCAATGGGGCCCAGACATCTTGGAAGCAAGTCAATGCTTTGGTCCCCAGCAGCCGGGCTGTCTGACCCTCCATGTGGCAAAGGTCCCTTACTAATCCCTCCCACTCCCCTATCTTCGGACCACCCTCTGAGAGCCAATTACGTAAGATACAGTTCTTCGCGACAAGAAAGCTCTTCTCACAGAGCCTCCTTTGCGAGGGCGTTCCCTGAACCCCCACAGTACCCACATTGAAAAGACACCAGAGTGGGTGCAGCTCCACTCCCCCTCCCACCCATAGAACCAATTGACTCCGCACCATCCTCCAGAAAAGTTGTATTACAGGGCAGAACCAAAATCGATGGGATAAGGTGCCCAGGCCCCCCCTACAGAGACTACACACATCCGACGCCAAGAGCCCCATCTTCATCGCACCCACTTCAGAAACATACGCACGCCACAGGAGCTTAAATTGCAGCTCGCGGTACCGAATAGCCTCGGAGAGGTCCCGAATTCTATGAAAGCCTAGCTCCACCAGCTCTACCGTAAGATCAGCCAATCCATCCCATTGCCAGCGCGCCACCAACAGCGATAACCTCCCCACGCCACCCGGGGGGATCAAAAGTTCGCGCAGCTGTCTGGTGGAGGAGGGTCCCTGACATTGTTCCAAGATGGACCAAAGACTATGCGATCGCGAGAGCACCTCCGCACACTCCGGAAAACTGCTCAGGTAATGCCTCACCTGCAAATAATAATAGAATGTGGCAGAGGGCAAATTGTACCTTCTCGACAAAGTTTGAAAAGACTCAAGCTGATCCATATTCTCCGCCCGTAGCTGCCCAAGACATGTAATACCCGCCCGCAACCAAAGTTGACCCGCCCCGCCGGACCTCCCCGGCGGGAAGTTCCCGTTGCCAATTAAAGGCAAACAATCCGTAGCTCGCCATGTCTGGCCTCTGGATTGACATAAGAATTTCCAAACCACTCGAAGCGTACGCAGGTATGGGGACGCTCGCCACGCCAACGGAAGCGTCACACCTCCACAGTGGAGCAAATAAGCTCTATGCCACTGCTCGGAAAATTGATCAAGTAGAGTAATCGGCAGCTTCGCTGCATTCCCTAGCACCAAGTCACTCAGATGCCTCGCCGCATAGCAGAGATTGTAAGTGCGCAATGGGACCAAGCCGAGCCCCCCCTCTGCAGCCGGTCGCATAAGCGCCTCTAAAGCGATGCGTGGCCGCCGGGCGCGCCACAGAAACCGGCCAAGCTGGCCATGCAACTCCCGCAGATCACGTCCAGCAAGCCAGAGGGGCAAATTCCTCAACAGGTATAACCAACGGGGCCATTCTATCATTCGTACTAAGGCCACCCGCCCCATCAACGACAACGGAAGATCTCTCCACCGTAGCAGTTTCGCCGCTGTGGACCGAAGAAGCGGCCCGAACGTTTATCTCATAGAGGGAGCGCAGACGGGCCGGAAGGTACACGCCCAAATAGCGAATGGACCCCTCCGCCCAGCTAAGGGGAAAGGAGCCCTGCCAGTTACCCCGCGAACGGTCATCAACATCTAATACCATCGATTTTGTCAGATTGATATGGAGCCCGGAGAACCCGCCGAAGTGGTCCAGCAACCGTAACGCCTCCGGTAAGGACTCCGTCGGGTTTGTCAAACATAACAGGAGGTCATCCGCAAACGCGCTTACCTTAAAACTCCCACCACGCCAAGTAATGCCAGTTATCCGTGGGGCTGCTATAAGAGAAAGCAAAAGCGGCTCTAATTGTAACACATAGAGCAGAGGAGAAAGCGTGCAACCCTGACGGGTACCACGATGCAGGAGAAAGGGCATGGAGCAAGCCCCCCCGACATCAACCACAGCCTGGGGCAGTGCATAGAGGGCTCGCAGTCCCTGCAGAAAACCTTCCTGGAAACCAAACTTCTGGAGGGCCGCAAACATATAGCGCCACGACACCCTATCAAAAGCCTTTTCAGAGTCCAAACTGGCAAGAATCAGCGGGTCTTGGATAAGTAGAGATCGCTCCATACCCAGCAAGACTCTGCCTATGTTTACTGAGGCTTCTCTCCCCTTGACAAAGCCAGCCTGATGTGGGCCCACCATCTCCGGCAAAAACAACTGAAGCCGCGCAGCCATTATCGAGGCAAACAGTTTTTGATCCACATTGATCAGGGAGATAGGCCGGTAAGAGGCGGGATCCTCGGGGTCCTTCCCCGGCTTCAGTAATTCGGGCTGTGCGCATATCTCTCGGAAAAAGACCCGTCTCCACGGCCTCAGCATAGAATGCCACCAACGTGGGAGCCACCGATACCTCCAACATTTTATATGCTTCGTAGGTGAAGCCATCCGGGCCCGGAGCCTTGTGTGTATGACCCGCTCGTATGGCTCGTTGAAGCTCCGTGCCCGTAATCTCCTGATTCAAAACCACGAGTTGCTCTACTCCCAGCTGTGGCAACGAGACCTGTTCCAGAAAAGCAGCCATGACGGCCTCATCCCTCTCTTCGGCAGCATACAACTTCTCATAGAAAGTTCGAAACACCCGCGCGACATCCTCTACCCTGGAATGGCGCCTACCGTCGCCATCTCGAATGACCCTTACCCCACGGGGCCCAGCTTGAGCTCTTACCAATCTAGCCAGCAACTTTCCAGACCAGTCGCCATAACGAAAGAAATGATGGCGGTAGTATTGCTGGGAATGGACGGCTCTCTCCTGCAACAGATCGTTCAGACGTTTCTGGAGCGCAAGGTAACCCGCTAGACCCGTCGATTGACGGAGCGCCTCCCATTTAGCTTCACGAAGCTCGTCCGTCAACTGAAGGACCTCCGCGTTGAGTCACTTACGCTCGGCAGCAACATACGCGACAATGTGCCCACGGAGAACGGCCTTTCCCGCCTCCCAGAATGTCGCCACTGAGCTTACTGTCCCTTCATTGAACTGTACATATTCAGCCCAATGCTTACTCACATATTCACGGAAGGCCGGTCGACTCGCAAGGTGACTAGAAAAGGACCACTTGGCCGCCTCCGTCCGCGCCCCACACCACACCAAGGAGACCATGGCATGATCAGATATAGCAATCGGTCCTATTTCCGCTCGAATAACTTTCCCGAACCATGGTTGCGAGACCAGAATGTAGTCAATTCTCGACCACGTCTGGTGGGCACGTGATAGATGTGTGTAGTCTCTGTCATTTTGGTGGAGCACTCTCCATACATCCACTAGGTCTCCGAACTCGCACAGATAACTAATGCCCCTTTTATTCCAGCCCTTCCCTGCACGCGGATGAGAGCGATCCAATTGGGGATCGTGAGGGCAGTTGAAGTCTCCAGCCAGTATGATTGGAACTTTTGGAGCCCCTAAAATCCCATGTAAAATAACTTAAAAAAAACCATGGTCATAGCTGTTAGGGGCATACACATTTCCCAGAAAGAGCTCCTCTCCTAGGATTCGAAGATGGGCAAACAAAAATCTACCCTTGGGATCCCTTTCTACTTTTAGGACCTCACATGTCAGACTCTTGTGTATCAGGATTGCCACCCCTTTCTTACGCGTATCCGAAGGAGCTGATAACACAGTCCCCACCCAGTCACGCTTCAGCTTGGAGTGTTCAAGAGCTGTCAAATGCGTCTCTTGTAACAGAGCCACTTGCGCCTTTTGGCGCTTAAGCGCTTGCAAAATTTTTGTACGCTTCATCGGAGTAGAAATTCCCCCCACATTCCAGGTTACCACATAGAGATCATGGCGGGTAGTGCAATCTTTCAGTATGCAGTCGTTTAGGGTGAATCAACTGGAATTGAGTATGGGGCGGCCCAGCCTCCACCCCACCTCTGAGGAACAGCGTTCTGAGGGTTGGAAATATCTCTGCCTGACAAGGAGACAGCTCGCCCGGGGACAGAAGCCCAAACATATACATCCCTCCCCGAAGATCCCCTTCCCTCCGTGCCCCCTCACCCCCCCTTCCTTCACCCCCCCTACCCCCCTGCCCCCCCCCCCCGTTCCCTTCCCCACCCCCCTTCCCCACCCCCTAAAACCCTCATCTATCATTACCCTCAGTATCCTTGACTGAGGTCTCGGTCGTAGCAATGCTACAGGGCAGCCTCCGTTTCCTCCCCCCCCCTCCACCCCCACGCCGGTAGATGGCTATCCCCATAAGCCCCTCAAGCATAGCACAATATTACAAAAGATATCACATAAAAGAAAGAAGAAGAGAAGAAAGAAAGTGACAAAGACAATCAGTAAAGAAAATACAAGACTGCATCATAAAGGCGCTATAGTCCAACCAGGGGGTCAGAGGGGCACCCCGCCGCCAAAACCGCCGACCGGAGTCCACCTTCTGGGCGAGCCACCAACTAGGCACGGCAGGAGCAGTCCCCATCTGTCACTCCACAGCGTCCCCAAACGGGGTAACCATCTCAACACTCAGTCCTCCACGGACGCCGCAGGTAATTCCGCCAGAAAGTGTTTCGCCTTCCCTGCTTGCTCAAACACATGTGATTTCCCTTGAATTGTAATCCGCAGAGTGGCAGGGAAGGCCAAAGTGAAGCGAATCTTTCTTCGAAATAATTCTGCACACACTGGCGCAAACTCCCTCCGTTTCCCTGCCACCAGTGCAGAATAGTCCTGAAACAGTAGAATTTTTTGGTTGTGCAGTAGCAGCTCCGGAAGTTTCCGGTATGCTTGCAGAATTAGAGTCTTGTGCTGAAAATTTAGCACTCGCAATATTACCACATGTGGTCGGCCTCCCTCTTCTCGGCGGGATCCCAGTTGGTGCGCTCGCTCGATTTTAAAGCGGCCTCGCAGATCCTCAAGGCCTAAAGCCTCTGGAAGCCAAGATTCCAAAAAGGGGAGCAACTCCCTCTCTGCTTTCTCCTCTCCTATCCCCAAGATGCGCAGATTATTTCATCTGGAACGATTTTCCAGATCATCAAGCTTCTGCTGCAGTTCCTGCAAGATCGCGGAATGCTTGAGAATTTCCCGCTCGTGGCTGCCCTCCTCGCTCTCGAGACTGGTTACCCGATGTTCGAGCTCCTCCACTCTCTTTCCAAAGTCCGCCAGTGAGTCCTCCAGGCTATCCAACTTCCTTACAAGCAGGTCAAATTTGGGATCCAAGAGCTTGACCACTTCTTTGGCAAGCTCCGCCGGGGCCGAATCAATGCTATCACCGCCAGTGAGGCGGGCTGCGTCAGCACCGCCGCGGAAGGCCCCGCTTTGGAAGGCTTTTCCCTCTCTCGTTTTGTCGCCAGCGGCATGGCAGCGGAGCACAAGTTTCTCACCGCTGATAGTGTGCCTCTTCAAGAGCCCGTTCAGCGTACAGGGGCGGGTGAGGGAGGAAAATTAGCCAGGTTAAAGCAGATTAAAGACGGAGACTACCCCGGAGCGAGCGAGAAAGCGTCCACGCTCACTCACGCATCACGTGACCCCTCCTTGCAGCTCCATTTTATGCCCTCTAATATTGCCGGATCCCCTTCTTTAAAAAGGTTTGTTTGTTCATTAATGCCTTTTAAGTATTTAAATGTCTGTATCATATCTCCCCTGTCCCTCGTCTCCTCTACTCATATGTCTTCTGGTGCAGGCTCCAAATCATTTTAGTCACCTTCCTCTGAATCATTTCAAGTCTTTTTATATCCTTTGTAAGATATGATCAAGTCACTTAACCCTCCATTGCTTCAGAAGAATCAAGTAATCAATGTCCCTGTTCAATGTACATTACCAAGTTTAAGTTACAATGTACAGTAAACTGCTTTGACTAAAATGATAAAGCGGTATAAAACCTGTTAAATAAATAAAATAGTCTCCAAAGCTGAATACAATACTCCAAGTAAGGTTTCACCAGTAACTTGTAGAGGGGTATTAATATCTCCGCCTTTCTGATGATATACAACCCAGCATCCTTCTAGCTTTGACCACCACTTTGTCACATTGTTTCACCATCTTGAGATCCTCAGAAACAATCAGTCCAGGGTCCTTCTCCTGGTCTGTGCACACCAACCTCTCACCCTCTATCTCATACAATTCCTTTTGATTTCTGTATCCCAGGTGGATGACTATACACTTCTCGGCATTAAATCTTAGCTGCCAAGCATTAGACCATTCTTCCAGTGTTTGTAGATCTTTCTTCATGTTGTCCACTCACTCAGTGTGGAGAGGTCCACACTGTTGCAAATGTTCATGTCGTCTGCAAAAAAAACATTTTCTCTTCAAACCTTCAGCAATATTACTCATAAGTACATTGACTAGTACCGGCCCCAGCACCGATCCCTGGGGCACGCCACTACTCACCTTCCTTTCTTCGAAGTGAGTTCTGTTTCCCACCACCTTCTGACATTTGTCAGACAACCAATTTCTGATCCAGTTCACTAACTTGTGACCCATCCCCAGGCAGCTCAGTTTATTGATAAGCCTCCTATGAGGAACAGTATCAAACGTTTGCTGAAATCTAGGTAGATCACATCCATTACATGCCCTTGATCTAGTTCTCTGATCACCCAGTCAAAAAACTCAATCAAATTTGTTTGGCATGATCATCCTTTGGTAAAGCCATGTTGCCTTGTATCATGCAATCCAATGTTTTTTAGAATGTCCACTATTCTTTCTTTCAGGAGCACCTTCATTACTTTTCCCGCCACTGAAGTAAGACTTATCGGCCTATAGTTTCTCACCTCTTCCCTATTACCAATTTTATGAAGAGGTATCACATCACCCCTTCTCCAGTCCTGCAGAAGTTCTCTCCTCTCTGAGGATCTATTAAAAACATCCTTTAAAGGCCCTGCCAGAACCTCTCTGAGCTCTTTTAGTATCCTGGAATGTATCCAATCTGGTCCCATGGCCTTGTTCACTTTCAGTTTTTCAAACTGTTCAAAAATATCATCTTCTGGAACGATGTGGTATCTACTCCATTCCCATTTGTAGAATTGTCAGTCATACGTGGTCCTTCTTCAGGATTTTCTTTAGTGAATGCAAAACAGAAGTATTTGTTTAGCATTTTCATTTTTTCCATGTCATTTTCCATGAATCTGTCCTCGGCACATTTGAGTCTTGCAATTCCACCTCTGATCTTCCTCTTCTCCCGAATATAACTGAAAAAAAAGTTTTGTCTCTATGCTTCACATCATTAGCCATCATTTCTTCCACCTTTGCTTTTGCTATCCTTATTTCTCTCTTTGTCTCTTTTAGCTTTATTCTGTATTCTTTCCTGTGTTCCTCTCTTTTCATTCTTCTGAATTTTGTGAAAACTATGGGGGATGTTTACTAAAGTGCGGTAATCGTGAATAACGCGCGTAAAGTACGTTTAACGATCGTTCGCACGTCCGAACGCGCGTTCTGACGTGCAAACGATCATTAAACGTACTTTACGCGTGTTAACCGCAGTTAACGATCGTAAACCTCCGTGGCGCGTTAAAACAGTGCAGAAGGTGGAAAGTGGGCGGAGAGAAGGGGTCAATGGGCGGAGAGTGGGCGGGGAGAGGCTCCCCTCACACTAACGCACTGAATTCCTGAGCTCAATTCCAACGCGAATGAAAACCTGTCGTTAAAGGCATATTAAAGGGAAGAGAAACCATTTCCGTCAGCAATGTACAGCAAAACCGGGGAAACCCACAAAACGTGAGCAGTGTGATACATGTGCACAGAACAAAATTTCACATAAAACGTTAAAAATGACCACAAGAAACATTGTAAAAAGCATAATTCAGCTGGGCAACAGTGATAGCAATGGGCAAAAAGGAACAACACTCCCTGGAAAGCACCAAAAAAAAATTATGTTTGGAAGGGTCTACGCTCCGCAGACCCTTTCAAAGATCATTTCATTGTAATGGAGCTGTCCTGGGAGTGTTGTGTAATGTTGCCCAATGATATCATTGTTGCCCAGCTTGGTTATGGGTGTGTGCCCCTTTTCTGAGGTCTTTTCTGAGGTTTATGTGCACCTTTGTCTCCATACAAGGTAACTGAGCCCACAGTAAACTTGTGCAGAGCAGGGTTTGTGACTCGTCAGGCCGGTTTAACTAACTCCAGGGACAGCACTGTCTCTGTGGCCACAGTGTGGTGCAACAGACACAGCCAGTGGCTGTAAGACCAGAGGGTCACAGGTTCAAATCCCAGCTGGGGCTCCTGCCAACCCAGTCTCCATAGTTTTACCCACCACTAAACAGTGATAGTAAAGACACCACTTTATTGCAGAGAACATACGCATGGTTCATACACCTATATTTTACCACACCAAACACAGACACCAGAAACAGGCGCATTACCCAGAGCAGAGTCTCGCAAATGCAGTCCTGGAGGGCCCCACACCATTCACGTCCCATGCTGCCTCTAATAAAGATGCCTGTGCTGCATATCTATGTACAACCCCCATGGTATGCAGATGTAGCTCATGCATATTTATGAGGGACAGCATGAAAACCCGAACAGTGTTTGGAACACCAGGACCGGAGTTGGGGAACTCTGCCGTAAAGCAGCAGCCAACAGGGCCAGACACACCCACACACACACCCACAGGCCCCATTGGCCAATGCCTCCTGGAGAAGCAGGACATTGGGCCCTGCCTGTATCTCCCAATACTAGCAGTTGCATTACTTAGCAATGCCACCCTACACCTGGGTATATGGTACACAGCTATCAAACGTTTCCTGTGATAACTGGCAGATATCAATTCCTACGTTAAGCACAGTTTGCTCAGTTAGCTCCACCGAAACAAGCATTCTGATGTCTGCGGTGTGTGCTGCAGGTCTGGTCTCTGACAGTGCGTACCATCCTGGGGAGTGACCCCCAACAGTCTTGCATACCATATCCATGCCTGAACTGTGCCCAGGACTGGTGTGGTGGGTATGGCTGCTGAACACCTCTATAGTTGCACAATGCTGGCATAGGTGTGGGGGTGGCTGTCTGTCAATCCAGTGTGTGGTGGCTGCAAACACCTTCCACAGCCCACACTGCCAGCAATGTTGCCAGTATTGAGCTGCCAATGTGCATAATGAGGAGCAAGGTACCATGGGTATAGGCCGGACAGAGTGGCCTGGCCAGGGTGCATCTGCACAGGGCATAGGGCAGTGACAGGCACATTTTAGTGCCCGGCCACCACCTACACAGACAGGGTGACCTCAGTATGTCCTGCTGAGAGATCACTCTCAACCTGACTGTGCAGTGACCACAGCATGGCTAGGCACCCCCATAGTGCTATATAGTATTTTTCTCATGTGATAGATATGGGTTTCCTTTTGGGGCCCAGTCACTGATTTATCTGCTTGCTGTGTATGCTGACATCCCAGTTCTGGGTGCATGCATCTCCACTGGGCACATGCATTATGGACTAACTAGCAGACTGTTTGCAGCTGGTATGTGTCTTGATGGAGTGGCTTGCAGGGTGCAGTGGCTGATGGCTTGCTGCAGGAGAATATCATATAGTGGTGGGGTGCAGCTTACCATATCCAGGCATAATGTCTGTCTGTGTACAGAGCTGCATTGCCTGCCCTGAGGTTGATGTTCCTCTCTACTGCCACCTTTGCAGGGAGGTAGAATGTGCATCTATTGTTGGGGGACCCTGTTTGCCACCCTTGGCGCTGGGGGGGGGGGGGGACATGGGCCACCTAGGGGTCCATGGGGGCTACACCTGACTGCAAGGTGTTTGTGCAGAAACTACCTATCTCACACATTAACACTGCTTTGGACCTGCGCCATGGCCTCTTTCAGCCATGGACGGTGCTGTGGACCTGGTGCTGGGCGCCTCACTGCACCCTCAGGGTGAGCACAGTACCCGCACAATGTGACAGTGTGTAGCTACTCTGTGCCAGTACAACACACGGTCAGTACCCCCTACCAGGCTGAGGTGCTGTGGGGGTGCATTCCCCATGGTGTGTATCTGTGGACAGCTGATTTGCATGTGCAGTGCATCATGGGTGTGACTGGCACGATCTAACCCTGGGAGGATCCTGCGCCTGCTCACAGGCTCTGATAAACCATAGGCCATCACACGTACATCTGTTAGCATAATGCATAGGTGCAAGACAACCTAAAGTGTCTGTACTATAAGATGCCCACGCTGGTAAAAACACAAGTACCCACGCACGATTGTACGCATGTAGCTACGCCCGTAACAACGCACGCAGCCACGCACGCACCAACGTACATGGCTACGTGCACTGCGAGAGTATGTTTCAGTAACCACTACTGAACGTAAAGAAAAACATGCCTTCTCATTCCCTATGTGATGTACAGGGTGATGCCTGGGACAGCCTTTTGCGTTAGGCACACTGGGGACTCGAACCCATGCTGCCTGTAAGAGCAGTGAGTACACTAATCATTGTGCTACAGCTATGTTTCAGTGATTTGTGTCTGTACGCCTTCATATGATTAACGCGCAGTAACGCACCACGGCGCCCTGTAACGCTCGTTAGTTTTTGGAACGCGCATTAGTGGTTACGATGTCCCGCCCATGTCCTTTTTTGGCTTTCCTTTCACTAACGCGGCTCCTAACGCGATTTGCACTAACGCAATTTAGTAAACATACCCCTATGTCTTTTGCCTTTGTGCAGCCACTTCTTTGTTGAACCATATAGATTTCCTTTTCCTCTTGTTTTTGTTTACTTTCCTTAAATATATATCTTTGCCCTTTTTATTGCCTATTTTAGTTTAGCCCAATACAATTCCTCTTCCCTTATCTCTCCCACCCTGCCAACTCCTCCTTCAGGTATTTTGCTATTTTAATGAAGTCAGTGTTTTTCAAATCTAGGATTTTGAGTTTGCTGTGATTCGACTCTGCCTTGATCTTTAACTCAAACTATACCATGTGATGACCGCTGCAGTTCACACGGGCACCCACCTGGATATTTGACAAGCTATCTCCGTTGGTGAGTACTAGATCCAGCGTCAAACTTTCCCTGGTTGGCTCCATCACCATTTTTCTCAGTGATGCTTCTTGCGAGGCATCCACAATCTTTTACTTCTTTTCAGATTTGCAGAAGGAATACTCCAATCCACATCCAGTAGATTAAAGTCACCCAATATGATCACTTCTCCCTTCATGGCTACCTTTGCAATATCAATGATCAAGTCTCTATCCATTTATTCTGTTTGAGTTGGAGACCTGTAGACTATACCAGTATGGATGATAGTGCCTTCTCCTCTCTCCAACAGAATCCACAGTGCTTCTTCTTTTCCCCACGTCCCCTGCATTTCAGCAGCTTTAATATTGCTTTTGATATATAGCAAAATTAAAGCCCTCCTTTTCTGCCCTCTCTATCTCTTATAAATTATAGCCTGCTATGACTATATCCCATTTATAAGACTAAAAAGCTGTTTGATTATTTCCATCTAATTTCCTTGTATTTTGGTGTGTTGAAAACAAATAAAATATTGAAAAAACTCCTAGATGTTATGATTTGCCACAACATGCAAAATTGTCTTCAAATTTATCAAATTTTTTCAAATTACTATTAATTAATTCAAATTACTATTAATTAATTCACATAAGTGTGTTTAAGATATAAAATGCCAAAAAAACCCTTAAATGGGTTGTCCGAGTTATGTAAAAAAAAATATAGCACTGTAAATCTGATGGTCAGCAATATAAACATAAGCTAAGTGGAGGAGTGGCCTAGTGGTTGGGGCAAGGTACTTCAGGCCAGAAGGTTGGGGGTTCAAATCCCACTAGAGGACAGCAACCTTGGGCTGGAAGGACTGGAGTTTCTAGTCCCACAGGTGCTCCTTGTGGTCTTGGGCAAGCCACTTAACCCTCCATAGCCCATGTTCCCTGTAAAATAGTTATCTCCAAGTTATAATGCCTTGTTCAATGTAAACCACACTGATGCAGAATAGTGCAGTATATAAGAGAATGTAAATAAATAAATTAATAAAACAAGCAAGTTTTAAGTCTGTGCTTCTAATGGTAGAAGGGGTTAATCTTTCCTGAAGAATCCAGTGGGAGGGAGACACAGGGCAGATAGCAGCAGCTCCAGTCAGTGCAGGGGGCGTGGCCAGCACTGTGACGTCTCGTGTACAGACACAGAGCTGCTCTCTCCTGCATGCCACACTTGTGCACGAATCATCATCAGGTTCTTGGTTCTAGGCTGTTCATACTTTTTCATCACAATTCGTGTTAGCTCATCATTCTTCAACCGTTATGTTATGGCTCCGCGAAAGTGTATTAATTCGCCAGACAGTTTCTGTTTCATCTGTTGTGAATATACAGTGTTGAAGCAACAGCAGAATATTACAGACTTTGTGAAAAAAGTATACTTTGCATACTTTGGACTAAAAATTGGAGATCAAGATAAAGTCTGGGCGCCTCATAAAGTATGCAAACGGTGTGTTGAGGACCTCCAAAACTGGTTCAAGGGTAAGAAAAAATCTTTCCGTTATGGGATTCCTATGTATGGCGAGAGCAAAAGAACCATAGTGACAACTGTTATTTTTGTTCATGCGATGTGAAAGGGTTTAATTACAAATGGAAGCATTCCATTTCATACCCCAATCTTCACTCGGCAATTCGTCCCATCCCCCATGGCACAGATATACCCGTACCCAAGCCCCCTGCTACCTTGGAAGAGATACCTAGCTCCGATGAAGGTGAAGTCATACCTGAACCAGATGACAAATCAAGTTCTGACTTTGAAGATGATACAAGACCAAAATTGTTTTCTCAGAAGGAGATGAATGATTTGGTAAGAGACTTGAATCTTCCCAATGATGCCGCTGAGTTACTCGGATCAAGGCTGAAAAGCAGGAATTTATTGTTGCCAGGAGTATCATCTTCATGGTTCAGACATCGTGAAAAGGAGTTTGTTCCTTACTTCGCCCAGGAAGACAAGTTGGTTTATTGCATCGATGTTGAAGGTCTGATGGGTCAATTTAAAATCCAATATGATTCAGAGCAATGGCGTCTTTTTATAGATTCTTCAAAAAGAAGTCTCAAAGCAGTTTTACTCCACAACGGTTTTTACGCTTCCATACCTATAGGTCATTCCGTACACTTGAAGGAAACCTACCAGAACTTGGAATTGGTTCTTCGTAAACTTAAATATGAAGACCATGGTTGGCAAGTGTGTGGGGACTTGAAGGTCTTGTGCATGCTGCTCGGGCAACAAGCTGGGTATACCCTTGTTTTCTGTGTCTATGGGACAGTCGAGACCGACAAAATCACTGGACCAAGAAGAGTTGGCAGCAGTGAAAAAAATGTCCTCCAAGAAACTTTGGTACCTTCCCATAAAGTTCTTCTACCACCTCTCCACATAAAATTGGGATTGATGAAGCAATTTGTAAAATCACTTCCAAGAGATGGAGAATGCTTCAAATACTTGGTCACCAAGTTTCCAGGCCTGTCGGAGGCAAAATTGAAGGAAGGTGTGTTCGTTGGACCAAACATTAGAAGGCTTATAGATGATCAAGAGTTTCTCAATACCATGATGGATCCTCAAAAAGAAGGGTGGATTGCATTTAAAGAAGTCATACAGAAATTTTTAGGCAATAACAAAGATCCTCACTACAAAAAGATCGTCGGACGAATGCTGAAAGCATTTCAAGTTTTAGGTTGCCTGATGAGTTTGAAAGTGCATTTCTTCCAGTCCCACCTTGACTACTTTCCTGAAAATTTGGGAGCTGTGAGTGAGGAACAAGGTGAATGATTCCACCAGGACATTAAAGAGATGGAAAGGAGATACCAGGGAAAATGGAGCATTACAATGATGGCAGACTACTGTTGGATGCTTCAGAGAGACATTCCAGATGCAACTCACAAGCATAAATGCACCAAGAGGAGCATCACAAGGAAGAAGAATCGAGTTTAGTGTGTGTAGGTGAGCTCATTTCAGTTCAAAAAAGGATTTTCATGAAAATATTGTAATAAAACTTTAATTTTATAAGTCTATTTCCATTTATTTTGAGGTATTGCCTTATTTAACATAGTTACCAAAATTGTCAGGAAACGTGATGTCCTATGACAAAATGGAGGTCATTTTCGGATTCAGCGCACCAAAAAACATAAAGATTATGTGGAATAACCAAAACAGCACTCGAAAAAATTTTTTTTGCAGACCTGTGTTATGTTTCTGTAATGGCCACAATGTACAAGTCCATTTCCACCATTAGGGCTTCCAGGTCAGGAACTTTATTGGCTAGACTTCGAACATTTGTGCTCATTGCCTTCAAGCAATTGTTGGTTGACTTGCTTGTATTTGCATGGATTTTATTCTAGACTCCTTTTCCCACTTGTCATTGATGTGTGGGTTAATATGGTGACTGTTTCCAATATTAGTATGTTTTTTCTGGGAGTGACTCCCTAAACTTGTTCTTTTCCATCGATCTCCCCCTTTCCCTAGTCCACATTTTGCATGAAGTTTTCACTTAGGATTCTTTTTCCTGCCACAGAGAAATGCAGTCCATCAACACAGTATAGCCTCTTGTTGTTCCATCTATTGCCCTAGTTTCCTATATATCTAAATCCTTCTTGTTTACACCAGGTTTGGAGTCATGCGTTAAAGTTGGTTATGTGATGCAGTCTCTCTTCCCTCTTACCATGAACAGATAGACTTCTGAGAACACTATAATGTTGCCAGTGGGTTTAAGTTTCTCTCCCAGAATCTGGAAGTCCCTTGTAGAGATACTGTTTCTAGCCAGGTCGTAGCTAGCCAGACACATATCCCATTAAACCAAGTTTTGGATACAACACTACCTGGGGGAAAGGGATCAAAGGTTCAGCCTGCAGACACACAAACCAAGTCACGAGACTGAACTAAAATATCTATTATTGGGGAGGTGTAGCCTAGTGGTTAGGACAAAGTACTTCAGGCCAGAGGGCCAGGGGTTCAAGTCCCACCTGGGAACCGCAATCTCAGGCCAGAGGGACTGGGATTTCTAGTCATATAGGCACTCCTTGTGGTCTTGGGCAAGCCACTTAACCCTCCATTGCCCATGTTCCCTGTAAGTATTAGCATATGTGTGTCATATCCCTTAGTGTTAAATGTATCTCCCAATTGACCTCTTTGACCCGGTGAAAAGCAGGATATAAATATAGCTAAATAAATAAATTAAGACATGTTTTGGAACTTACAGTCAAAATAAAAATGTCAGAGGTTTGTGGTGCAGGTCACTGACATTTTTGCTACTTCAGCCTAACAGTCAAGATTATTGATCTTGTGCTTTCTTAATCTGACTGTGTAGAGCTGAACCATTGGCCCCTGATGCTTAGGTGGCATTGTGCCCAAAACCTGGCATGGAGTATAAATAAAACTGAAATAGTAGGAACCAGAAATAAACCCTGGTCAAGACTAATGAAATATGTGTCTCAAAGACTTGTTTCTTATTATCCCTTCCTGATAGGTTCCAAAAAAACACAGTTCTAATCATAGTGGAACCAATTCATGTAACCTTGGGATTTAGAAAAAAAATAGAGTCAGAAGTTATTCAATAGCTTTGGAAATAAAGATATTTGAAAAACCTTGGCCGAGGGACCCTGCTACTCTTTGAATGGGTGAACAAATCATATTGAAGTGCGTTTTAAGGATGGATCCTTCTTATACGTGCATATTATACTATCCAAGACTCACTTGGTACTGCTTCTTAAACTTTTTGTAAAATCCTTTTTTCTTCCTTAAATGATATATTAAGCTTTTGACTGAACACTGTAGCAATATTAATTTATAATGTAGTCAAATATATATTGGTGAGGTCCTGGTCCATATTTCGAGATAGGAGATGATAAAAGTATGTTTTGCAGCTTAATGGATGTTCCTGAACACTTTTTCCGTCTCCTATATTTAGTGCTCCTATCATGTGCACGATGTTGGTACTGTACCCACTCTCGGTTAGCTAACTGATCATTTAATGTAAGTAAATTCATATAAAATATTGATGATCACAAAAAGCACTTTAAAAAAAGGCATATTTCATAAAAAGGACTACAAAACAAAACGTGTGTAGATGGTCAGTGCTGGATGACACAGAGTTAATGGCTTATAGAGAGCATATGCACATTTTTAAGGATGTTTTATTGCTTACAAAAGGAAGTAGTCTAGGGAGGCTGGATACATAAACTGGCTCCAGCCAGCTGCGGATGTCAGACTAGGAAGGATCCTGTTCAATTAGTGTTGTAAAATAAAATACTTTGTAAAGGAAATAAACACTATGAGAGCTAAGATTCATGCTTTCAAATATACACAAGGTTTGAATTTTTAATTAGGGCTGCTAATTACAGTCATCAGAAAGCAGAACAGAATAGATTTTACCTTACATTTAGCAGACAAGGCTTCAACCCTGGTGTATTTTTCAATTTCATTAATATTTTATGAAAATGGCCCTTGCAGCTTCAGTCTGTTCCGTGCCTCCTCGAAAACTGCCCCACATTATGGATGCCAATGCCTTTAAGCCATATACATTAGCGGGTGACAAAATGCAAAACAGCATCTTGTCAACCATCGTATCAATTGATTCTATTAGATAGTGTAAAAACAGTTGGGTGTGAGTTATAACCTTGCTGACACTAATGATGAAACAAGAGACTGGCTGGGAGCAGTCATTAGCTGTGAGCCAGAAATTAATGCCTCTAATATTTTTGGACAAATTAACCTTAATGAACTGACCTTACATTTACTCCTGTGAATTCAATGATATAATAAGTGGAACACCAAACTATATAGAGAGATATATAAATAGATAGCTATAACTATATCGATATCTAGATCTCTCTATCTATATATATCTCTATAAATAGATATATATATGCATACATGCATGCACACAAAATCAATTTATATCTAGATACGTAAATATCTGTATGCTATATATGATCGCTCTTTCTTTAAATGTATTTATGCATTATATTAAGCATTCCATAAAACAATAGCAGTCTATAACTGCAGGGTGAAAAGAATATAAACATAGAGGTTGATTTTTACAGAAAGCTTAGTATAGTGCATCCAGTAAAACTGTGAACATATCTGCATATAAATCCCTTACTAATAGATAGCATCGTTGACTTGGTAGGCTGGAAGCATGTACCTTGATTGCACCCTAGATGGAAGAATAAGCATCAGTAAAATATGCCTGAATGCTTATTCCAGACTACTGAGGAATCAGGTTTGCTATAGTTGATTTGAAAAACAGTAGCAAGAGAAGCATAATTGTGTAACATACCATTTCCACGCAGCATTTTCTTCTCAAAACATTGCAGGGTAAAGTGATATAGATGTGAAACAGCACATATTTTTAAACTTACAACTCTTTAACTTTCTATATTTTACCAACTTTCAAAACTTCTCGGAAATATAAATTGTACTTTATGAATCTTGGTTATCTTTATCTTTATTCATACACTTGATATACCGCCCAGGCGGTTATCTACAGTATGTCCGGGGCCGCGGAGCTAGTGCACGCGGCCCCACGGTAACCGGGGGGGCGGCGAGGACGCGATCCCCCCCCCCGGGTGGGGGGCCGCGATGTCGGCAGGGGTAAGGGGGGCGAGCCGGTGCAGCGCCGGACGCCCCATTGGCTCCTGTGGGCTGCCGGGAGGCGGAGGGAGACAATGGGGTTAAATGGGAGGCGGGGCCAGCCCGAGCGAGCGCGGGGATGCGCCGTGGCTCCGGCCTTTTCCAGGTCGGAGCCAGGCGCGTCGGGTTCCCGCCCGCCCACCCTAGCGTGGGAGTGGGGGTGGGGCTGGGGTCTCTGTTGTGGGTTGTTGCAGCTGGGGGGGGGGGGTGGCGGGATCCCGGAGGTTTCCGGGTTCCGGAGCCGGAGGCAAGCTTATGGGTGGGGGTGGGGGACCCCCGCCCGGATAATCCCTCAGGTTTTTGCTAGTAATATGGCGAAGCCGGACGAG
The DNA here is from genome assembly GCA_033557465.1 of Ichthyophis bannanicus. Taxonomy (NCBI): domain Eukaryota; kingdom Metazoa; phylum Chordata; class Amphibia; order Gymnophiona; family Ichthyophiidae; genus Ichthyophis; species Ichthyophis bannanicus. The sequence goes on along the minus strand of CM066035.1, from coordinate 426,674,045 downwards.
GGAGGGCTAGGCTGTTTAGCCGGGGCCCGGACTCAGGAGAAGCGGAAGCGACGTCATCTTGCTACTCACATGGCTGATGAGGGGTCGCGCTTCGAAAAGGGGGGGGGGGAATGTTATTGTGTTGAATTGTTATTGGGTTATTGTTAATGGTTAATAAAGCTGCGACCAGTTTTAAGCCCAAAAATTGTGTGATGGTCTTTTATCAATGGGTATGTGGGGGGGGGGGCGACGCGTCCGCCTTACCCGGTTAACGAGAGCAAAAGACACTTTTAAACTAAGATAAAGGATATCTTTCACTAATAGTGGAGAGTGGTTTAATTTAAACACTAGTGCTGGTGTTTAAATAAATATGTATATGCAGAGTGGCTAGGGGGATTATTTTAGAAGCCCTATTCATGCTTTCGGTATCTGAAAATGGGCACAAAGATGTCGCAATCACAGAGACTTCCCCAGAACCTAGAAGCCAGTTCTATAGACATCCCCAGTGAGAGAAGTTGTGAAGGTGCATGATGGAGGCGTGACCAGGGTGTTCTGGGAAAAATGGATGTGTGTGCCCAGTTTTAGAAAAGGCTGGCATGTCCATGTCTATTCCTGCTCCTGGGCACAAATAGGCATGAAAAAAGCACTTGCTCTGCCATCCACACACCTGAGGGCATAGAGACAGTCTGATATCCCCTATATTTTCATAATGATAACGAAAACTACAGGGAAACAAGGGCACTTGTTTTTGGCTCGGCCCAGTGATTCACATCTCTACATGCAAAATAGCTTGCATAGACATGCATGCAGCATAAGATAGATATCCTCACCCAAAGAATTTGTAGCAGGGACATCTATGTGGCTCCCTGAGCTGATGTCCATTTCAGGGACATCCAAGTCGCTAAAATCTGGATGAAACATAAAAGTCCCTGGCATTTTATTGGGTATTTTGCCCTGGATATCCTTTCAAAAATGTCACTTGGTATGTATAGGCTGTGATGTTGACTATACTTATTAGATGTTCACTGTCAATGTACTACCAATTGAGTTTAGGTTATCCAAACAGTGGCTGAAAAGCACCACTATCCAGGTAATGTTGCCATTCCGCCTCCCTCTGCCTCTTCTCTGTATGGACAGTGTTTGGCACTCTAGTTTTCATAGCAAAAAAAGGTGACTGTATTTATATTCAGGGTTCTTTCATTAACCCTGGGAGTACCGATGGGGTCAAAAGTGACCCCATTGCAAGTTTCACAACGCGTATCTCGGAAACTAGTTGTTCAAGAATGCAATCTTTTTATGACTTTTCACGTCAATATTCTCTTTATATTGTGCCATGAGAGGAATAATTTTCATCTGCTAGGTGACGCCAGTGATGAATTGCAGCACAGAGTACCAGTGGGGTCATTTTTGACCCCAGTTGCTTACGTCTGGTTTGGATCGTGATGCAATTTTCAGTTTTATGAATTTTTTTATCCGACAAAGGTATTTATCATTAATTATGTATCATTTAATTTTTGTATTCTTATTTTATGAAAATTACACATTTTCTGTAATTGATATCATACGTTCTCTCATTATTTCCGATGAAATCTAAAGGCTTTCAGCTCGTTCATCACGATTATTGTACACCTATAGTAAAACTGCTTTGCGTTTGGCTGACTTATTAATTCTTACGTAGCATTCAAAACTGACTTCAAAAGTGGCAAGAGAGGCCTCAGAAAAACCGGGCAACCAATAACTGTTCATATACGGTCATTGAGAAATATTGCCCTTCATACATCAATGGCCCTCTATACAGCCACTAGCCAGTCTTAATTTCCAATTTTTTATCAATTTTTATAAATTTTATAGGAAATAGAGCTTAACTTAAAAGTATCCAGCTTCTGGTCTGTTTTTCCCATTCGGCTTCTGGTCAGACCAGAAGCCGAATGGGAAAAACAAACCAGAAGCTGGATACTTTTAATGCTACGTAAGAATTAATAAGTCAGCCAAAGATTGCAGGATACTTTCATGTTGTGATACCGAGTTGTGACATATTTTTATCAGTTTAGCTCGGGATAGAAAAGACCACATTTTAATGTTGTGAGGCATAATTATACGACTAAGTGAAGCGCATACTCTATCATTTATAAAACATGCTAACACTGACCTTAAAAGTTTCACATAAGGACTACCAATTCCCTTGCTCTCCAGTCTTCTAATTAGGTGCAGCAAGTATATAAAGCATCTGACACCATGAAAGCTCTCTTCCATTACTCTCATAACCACTTCACCCCACTATCTATTTAAAAAGAAAACAGGAAACACAATGCTTTCTCTGTGGCCTAGCATTTTCCAAAGCATTGCTCTTATTTCAGCGAAGATATGGACTCAGGTATGGCTATCATTCATCACCTGGGTGTGCAGCATAGCCTACTGGTACCCTCCTCTAAGTGCACCCCCTTATACCTACAGTGTGTTCCTGCCTCATCCAGATGCTACCAGTGAGTTGTCAAGAAACGTAAGGTATGTGTTGCTTTCTGACTAGCCCAGATGTCACTGATAACATGGAGTCTACTAATCTCTACCTTAAACATCTATGCCCGCAGCTGGGCATGCAGCTGATTATATAGGATGAGGATCACCTGCTTACTAAAAGTAGTCCTGTGGGGAACTTGGTAACTTGGAGCTAAGCCTCTTACATCTCATGTTCTCTACCACATGAGGGGCTGGTCATCCAGGGCAACCATTTCTCCCATACGCCATCTCACCATCTTCAGTGCTGCCTGCTGCTTGACCTGTTACATTGCTGCTGAACTCCATCCCATCTCCTCCATGGTGGCTTACGATGATGCACATCAGAAGCATTAAATGGTATGCCACAAAGAGTAAGGGAAGAGGTTGGGGATTCCTCTTGGGAAACAGATTTCCTTTTTTTCTGTACTTTTCCCACCCCAGCCAGTTCCACTATTCAATCGAGTCCCCAGCCTAGGATCAATGCCCTCCTTTATACTGAACTGGAAAGGGTGCACTTTGTGCAAGTGATGCTACTTGTCACTGTTGGTAAGATGGGCCATCAGCTTTCCTCTACTAATATATATTCTACAACATTTGCAGACTGTGGATCATCAAGCACTTAAAAATATCTCCATCCTTTGGAGTTTTTATGAAATGTCCACTCTTGTTGGGAGGAGAGGGTCTGATGCTATTGCTGCTGATCAACCTGGGCTTGGGGCAGAGGAGAGAATGAAGGGCTAGGGGTATCTTTCCCTAACCTCTACCCTAATCTCTGCTCTATCTATGGGGTATTCTGGCTCTAGCAGTGCCAGTACTAATTCCTACTTCCCACCATTCAGAAGGATAACAAGATCCTCAAGACCCTCTTTAACCATTAAACTTTCAATATCTGATGAGTATGATGCAAGTCCATGCCACAAGTATTCATCAGATTATGTATCTGCCAAGGCCATCAGCATACACTTCTCATCAGAGAATAGGGGTGCCTGTACCTGCTGCTCTGTTCTATTGCCTTAACTTGATGTTTCTGTATGTTCTCCCCCAACTCTCACCCTTTACTCTCTTTGGCTTTGCCTCCATTTTCCCTTCTGCTGAAATGGGACCTGATACTTACTCTTTCACAGTTGCACTAGAAGCTGAAGATCTTGCTACTATACTCTTGAAAAAATCTCTATTTAGCTTGATGGTAGGCTATGGACTGGGTCTAGGTTTTAAACTCTTCAGCTTATTTTATGTGCTGTCTACTATGTACACATATGCATAACCCAATAGTGGTTTTGGAACTCATAAAGCGTGCATATAATCTTGTCTAAGATTTCTCAGATATTTGGGATGAGGTCTCTTTAAGAGTTCCATTCTCTTCAAGGTTCAAAAGGAGATCCAAATTCGCCAATGTGAGTCAGTCTAACTGTTGCCTTTGGTGGGCAGTGATTTCACTCATGACACACAAAAAAAAAACCAGCCTCAGCTATATCACAGCCAATGAGGGCATATTGACCTATTTCCAGTCCAATGCTAACTCCATTCGGGTCACCACAATTCCCATTATCAGCAATTGACCCATATCATGATTCAACTCATCAGATAATACATTCCAAAGAAATAATTTTGGCTCAGTCTGTAAAGATAATCACGTAATATCCCCCAGTAAATGGATTACCCCCTCCCAATATACCTGCACCTTCAGGTATTCCACCCACATTTGAAGAAAAAAAAAAGAACTGACCACAAGCATGCAGAGTTACCAATCCCAAAATGTTTAGGCAGTAATAAGGGTATTAAAGAATTTTGAGGCCATTCTCAACAATAGCTACTGAATGCGACAGTTTGTGAGTTTCCACACTAATCCAGCCCCATTCTGACTCCTCACTCCACTTCTAAGTCCCTCTCCGAAGCCTCAATATGTTCGATGAACTCATGTCCAGGACTACAAATTTATAAAGTTCTGAAAGGAGATCCTTTGACTCACCTATCTTTGCATATAACTGTTCAAATGCAGAAAGGCGGGACCTCAGGTCTACACTATTAGTTCTCTGAGCAAGATAATGGAAAAATTGCCTTTTTGCAAGGCCACATTGATCATTCAAATCTTTGAAACTAATCCATTTCCCCTACCCATTTACTAACTGCCCCAACCACCTAAGCTCCTTACTATCCCATTCTTTATAGGTTGTGTACATGTTCACTGGAGGGAATTCTTTATTGGCACAAATGGACAGATTCCTAGTAAATTTCTTAGCCACCATCAATCTAGTATGCACCATCTTCCAGAGCTCCAGAGGTTAGACAACTAAAAGGGGACCACTCACCTCCCCTCCAGTCACCCCCCCCCCCCCCAAATCTTCCAGGGTATCTCTGAGAGATGCTCTTTCCACACAAGGGACTGCTCAGTACTAATCCATTGCCTACAACCACCATCCAGTCTTCAGTCCAGAAGTGCTCTTAAAGCTCTGCAACGAGGAGGCATAGAATGAAGGTGAAAGGGAATAGACTCAGGAGTAATATACAAAAATATTTCTTTAGGGAAAGAATGGTAAATATGTGGACTTGTCTCCCAGTGTAGGTAGTAGAGACCAGGACAGTATCTGAATTCAAAAAAGCATGGGACAAACACAGAGGATCTCTAAAGGGAATAAAGGGAATGTAGTAACTGGTATGGAAGGGTAGACTGGATAGGCCATATGATCTTTTTCTGCCATCATGTTTCTATGTTTCTTAAGTGTGCTGCCTTATAATATTGGGTAGATTCTGAACCATGTTTAGCAAGGATGGACATCTGGTTCAGATGTCCATTCCCGCTAAACACTCGGGACTGTATTCCCTGCTCAAAGCTCTCTGCATATACATAGGAGATGTGCGGGGAACTCTGGATGGGGGCAGACAGGGGTGGCAATGGGGAGGAGAGTGGGTGGGCTGGGGGCAGGGAACACAATCCAGATGTACAGGGCTGATTCCGGTCACGGTCCTGTATGTCCAGGTCCACCAGGATAGATGAGGGACTTATTCCACCTTGGAGGTGAAATAAGTCCCCCTGGATGTGAGGAGGTGCAGGGGATTCCCCGCAGCCCGACTCTGGCCATGGAAGGCCTCATCAGGGGTCAGGCTGCAGGAAAAGAAGGCTTTAGCGGGCAGCCTGTAATCACAGCTCCTGCCTGTCATGGAGCCTGGCTAAGTTAGCTGGATAGTGTGCTGGATGTCTAGGAGCCCAGAATTGCAGCCTGGCCTGCACATCCAGGCCAGGCCTGAATGTCCAAGCTGGTTGCACCCAATTCTGATCCCACGGGGACTTCTAGCCCCTGCAAGATCAGACTCAAATGCAACTCCTGGCTGTCCCGATTCTGAGTGCCCGGACAGTCCAGGCACATATAGCATGGAATTGGCCTCCACACCTGTAGCAATGGAACCCCAAGCCATTTTTCTCTTGGAAGATGCATCACTGTTTTCTCCACTTAGGGAAGTGTCCACTGCCACATAAAGGAGAAGATTTCTCTCTGCAAAATCTACATCACTGCCTCAGGGATTACTATAGGCAAGGTCATAAAAAAGAACATTAAGTGAGATAATATGCTCATTTTAATCATTACAGTATGGCTCAGTCATGAAAGACTATGGGGCTTGTTTACAAAGCCGCGGTAGCGGTTTGCGATCGTAATCGGAGCCGCGGCCCCATTGATTTCAATGGGGCCGCGGCTGCGATCGCGATCGCGAACCACTACCGCGGCTTTGTAAACAAGCCCCTATGTCTATCCCATATATCCAAATCACTTAAAACAGTCTTGCATAGTAGGATAACATTCAGAGACTATAAGCCAGACAGAGTGAGAGCAGGTCAACTGGACTCCTAGATAATGAATAGATTCCCTCTCCCACTTAAATGCAAAATTCTTCTTTAACATCTCTTCCAGTTGAGGTCCTAGATATATTTTAGGTACTTCAGATTTATCCATATATAATTTATATCTGGAAAGGGAACTATACTGCTTAATCTCTTTTAAGAGCATTTGCAGAGAGACCAGCAGGGAACCCAGAGCATAAATTATGCCATCTGTAAATAGAGCTATTTTATACTGTTTCTTTTCTATGAAAATGTTCCTATATTGTCATTCCCCTGAACCCTTTCCACCAAAGGCTCTATCACCAACATGAATAGTAAGGGGAAACAGGCACCGCTGCCTGGTTCCTCTCTCAAGAATAAACTTATCAGAGTATCCCCCAGTCATCTGTACTTAGGACTTGAGAGAAGACTACAATGCCCTCTCCCAGTGAATACAATTATTCCCCATTTCCACAGTCTTCAGTACCTGAAACATAAAGTTGCAAATCAAATTAAGCACTTTTCATACATTATTACTAGCTTGCCTGCCAGGAACAAATCCAGATTGGTACTCATGAAGCAACCTAGGCAGGAAAACCTGCAACCTAGTAGCTAATATTTTTGCCAACACTTTTGCATCAAAGTTTATTAAGGATATTGGTTTCTATGAGCTGCAGAGACAAGAATCCTTTTTAGAAGTTTTTTTAAGCATTTACAAAAGCATGAGAGAAACATGAAATAAGAAGCAATAATCCTCAATACAGAGTGGAAACTGCAATCTCAATTTAGCACACATAGAAACGGGGAGAAATCAAAGGCCATACAAAACACTTATCCAATACCCACCACTAACCTTGTGTCTCACTGTCAGACTGAAAGGCTTCTAAACATCCAGGGAAGCTATTCCACCCAGGGGGTGGAATAACTTCCCCAGAAATTTCACCGGCCCTGGACGTACAAGGCCAACATTAGAATTGGCCCTGTACATCCTGGGCCGGCGACTGCACACTGGCCTCCGACTCTCCGCCTCATGCCGCCCCTTCCCCGCCAACATCTAACTTCCCTGCACAACAGGTGGGGAAGATAGACAGGAGGGGAAAGTCCTTAAAATGTCCTAACTGAGCGGGTGTATCTGTGCGATTCAGATAAGTGCAAAGATAGAGCATTCAGTGAAAAGTTAATATTTATCTGAATATTATCACCTGCTAAGTTCTTTGAGGTCATTGATGCAAATGGGTAACCTGCTTTGTAACGGACGAGAGTCCCGGTAGCAGAGCCAAAGAGTCTGAGACCTCGCTAGTTTGAACATATGTTTTGAATGAGTATGAAAGGGTTAAAGAGTTGAAATCACCTATACTGATACATGAGCGATTTTTTGTTCGTTTTGAGGAGGGGAAAGTCAGCATGAATAGCCCCATAGCTCCTTGATTCTCTGCCTCTTCTTCTGAGTAGCCCAGGAAATCAGCTGCCCTCTAATGACAGCCTTAAACCCTTCTCATGGTCCTCATACTCCTCATTATCATTAAAATCAAAATAGTCTTGCACTTTTTGAGAAACTGACTGTTCTATGCTGTCAAGCAGGGAGTCATTAAGGAGGTCGTTCCCGAACATGGGTTGTGGGGCCAATTCCCCCACTGGCTCTCCCCATACGTCCTGTGCATCAGGATGGGGAGAGCTGGCCGGGGACGAGAATAGGCCCAACTGGCAGTATGTACAGAGCTGATTCAGGTCACAGCCCTGTACATGCTTCCGCACCCAAGGGGACGCGCTGCTTATACCACTTCAAATGTGGTATAAGCAGCACTTTTGGCCCAATCGGGCCCAAGGATCCCCCCCCCCCAGGGTTCCCTGCTGCCCGATCCAGGCCGCAACAGGCCAGCCATGGGTCAGGCAGTGGGGAAATGGGGGGCCGGAGCCACAGAAGTTGGGGCCGCCCATGGTCCAGAATTGGGTCCAAAAGGACCCGTCTTGCCTGGGGCCATCCAGACAGTATGGACATGCCCCTCTTGGAATTGAGCTCCACATCTCCAGAACTATAATTTTCTATCCACTTGTCCCAGCTGAACTTGTAACAAGACCAGAGCATGGTCTGACCACATCAAGGGAAGAATTTCCACTTTTTCCATCCTTGCCACTCATATAGTCTCAGGAAAAAACATATTCAGGCTACTATAGGAGTTGTGAGGATGTGAATAAAAAGTAAAATCCTCGCTATTTCTGTCACCCTCCCGACGTCCTGTACTTCTTGAGATCCTAACATTCTTTTTATCCAAGCTCACCATCCATGCCAGTAAACACAAAGTCTTGTTAAAGTAGATGACCAAACTCTGAAAAGTGCTCAGAAATGCAAAGAAGCTACAGTCCAAGGAGAAAGAGAGGTAATCATGAAATTTAACAGAGATTTCCATTGTGCAGCAAGACGAGACAGAGAAGTACAGTACAATGACACATGCAAGGAAATAGAATCAGAAACTAATACTAAAACTAAAACTAAACCTATGAGAGTTACAAAGAAAACTCCAGCCAAAAATCCATGTTGATTAATACTGAGACAATCAAAAAAAGTTGGAAATAATACAAAGTCATGATACCATAAAGATAAAGTGGATCAACAACTATTTCAACCTATACTTTATGATCAGAAATCATTGGTAATGAAAGAAGAAGTTGAAGCAGCACTAAAAGCATTATCAAAGAACAAAGCACTGGGCATTAATAGAATTCCACCCAAAGTATTACAGCAATCAGATGCAGCTGTTGCAATACCTACAAGGCACTGCTAGGAAATCTGGAAGACAAAATCAAGCCAATTAACTGTAAAAGATCTGTTTTCATACAAATACAGAAGAAAGGTAAACTGACTGACTGTAGAAATTATCACACAATTACTTTGATCCCATATGCCAGCAAAATTCTACTCAAGATCATTCAGTGGAGACTACAACCATACCTGGAAGGGGAACTGCCTGAAGTACAAGTAGGATTCAAGAAGGGGCGAGAAATAAGAGACATCAAATATGTGAAATGGATCCTTGAAAAGACCAAAGAATACCAAAATGATATCTATATGTGTTTTATTGATGACAGAAAGGTCTTTGTGTAAATCAGGAAAAATTCTTGGCAACATTAAGAATCAAGGGTATACCAGAACATCTGAGAGTTCTCATGCACAACCTTTATATTGATCGTTCAGAACAAGGAGAAACCAAATGGTTTAAAATCAGCAAAGTTGTAGGACAAGGCTGCATACTTTCCACATATCTGTTTAATTTATATGCAGAAAACATCATCAGAGACTAAGGATGAGATGAAGACAACTGAGGTGTGAAGATTGGTAAAGACTCTTCAACAATCTTTGCTATGTTGACGATTCCACGTTACTGGCTAAAAGTGAAGATGATCTGAAACCTGCTTATCAAGATCAAGGTACATAGTCTTAAAGGGGCTTACACCTTAACATGAAGAAGACAAAGATCCTGACAACAGACAAAATCAATAATTTCATCGTTGATGTGGAAGATATAGAAATAGTAGATAATTTTAATCTGCTTGGATAAATAACACAGGTACACTAAAAAATTTTTTTTTTAAACTGCCTCTAATGTTTCGATTGATTTTTACGTTTTTTGGTGCGCTGAATCCAAATCTGGTAACCAATTTGCTCCATCACGTACAGATTTTTTGCTACATTGGGTTAGCAGTTTGAGGTGAACGTTTCAGATTGAGTGCGATCGAGATAAAAGTTTCTTGGATGAATTCTTTATACTAATTAGGCAGGGCGCGGGCAGGGTCCTGGCGCCCGAGAGTAACCGGGTGCCGGTTAGGCGCGGGACCCTGCAAGCGTCAGGCGGCGGGGACGAGCGCGCCAAAGGGGAGAGCGTGCATCTTTTAATTTGATTGGCTCCGCGGGTGCACGTGCCGGGCGGAGCCAATCAATCGGGCCAAGCGGGCATGTGCTCCTGCCGCTGTTGCGAGCCTGGAGCACATGCTGCTGGCTGTCGGCGTGGCGTCTTCCTCTGTGGCCGGTCGTCGGTGGTTTTTCTGAGCGCGGGGCAGCTCCGACGCGGTTTTCCGGCGGCGGGACGGTGCTTGCTGCCGTAGGCAAGTTTTTTCTTGATCGGAGGGTCGGTTTTGGTGGCAGCTTGCTTCCGGGGGGCAATAGCGATACCGAGGAGTTTGGGCATGGCAGGGGGGGGTCGTGGGGCAAAAGGGGGGCCGGCAGTCAAGCAGGGGGGGGCCTTGAGGGGGCGGGGGGTGGCCCGGAGGCCGCAGTCAGGACGGGGAGTTGGGGGAGGGGGGCTGGTAGGCCAAGGGGAGGCCTGCATCCGGTCTGGGGGGTTGGGGGGTCCCCTTCCATGCCGCGGGCTGCGGCTGGAGGCCGAGTTGCTCGTGGCCGGCGTGGGGGGAGGGGGTCTCTGGGTGAGGGGGCTGTTGTGGCCCCGTTGGCCACTCCACGGGGTAGGGCCCCCATGCGGGGGGTGCGGGGGGTGACATCAGTGGGGAGGAGGGGGGCAGGCGTTCGTGGGGAGGGGGGGGTCGGTGTTGGGGGTGGGGCTGCCTCCGGGGGCCTTGCGGTTGAGCCCTCCCTTGGCGATCGGGGCACTGAAGGTAGTCCATGGCATGGGGGGCTGGTGATCCCACCTGGGAGTGTTTTACCACCGGGCTCTTCCCCCCTTTGGGACCAGTGGGCGGCTGGGGGGCAGGGGTCCTCGCGGGCAGAGTGGTTGGGAGCTTGGCAGCCTTGGTCCCCTGGTTTCTCGCCTCTCTGCCCCCCTTTTTTCTCTTCGCAGGTTCCTTGGTTGTCCGCGCCTCGTGTCGTGTCGGCGGCGGGGGCTACGGCTGGTCTGGCGAACATGGATCCTGTTCCTGGTGCGCCCAGCGGGACGACGGCGGCGGATGGCGCTGCGCAAGGGGCCGGTCTGCAGCTGCTGACGGAGGATCCCCCAGGACGGTTGCCTGCTCCTGCCCCTGCGGGTTCGGCGGGAGGTGCTTCTGGTGAGTTGACTGCTTTGGGCAGAGCTCCGGGGGGGTCGGGGGCTGCCCGGTCGGGAAAAAGGGGTCGGAAGCGGAAACATGCATGTCGTCGGAGGCGTGATTCGGACTCGTCGTCCTCTTCGTCGTCGGCGGACTCGGGGTCCTCAAGTGCGGAGGATGGGAGGGCGGCGACCCAGGGTGGCGATGAGTTGGCTGGGGCGGGCGCGGCGGTGTCCTCCGTTGCCTCCCTTTCGGAGCTGTGGGAGGGGGTTCCTCGGAAGTTACGGCGTCGGATAACGCGTAGGCAGTATATTGACATTTTCCGTTTGCTCGAGGGCAGGAAGCGCTCGGGTGATAGTAAAAAGAAGCGGAAAGAGGAGGAAAAGGCTGGGCGGCTTCACCGTGTTTCGCGCAATGTGGTCAATTGGGTCCGGGCTTTTTTGCGATTGGCGAGCGTTTGGGGGCGTCGTTGGCCGGACCAATTCGGTAGTCTATTGGCATATGCGGACTCGATCTTGGAGGCGTCGCAGGTGCACGAAGGTTGGTCATGGCTTAATTATGACGAAAAGTTTCGTGACAAAATGGAGGAGAACCATTTGCTGACCTGGAGTACGCAGGATATTAGCCTTTGGTTAACGCAAATGTCGGTGAAAGGGGTGGGAGGGTAGGGGGGTCAGGGCGGGGTTGGGGGCGGTCCTTTCGGGGGGAGCCCCCCGCGGGGCAGGCACGTGCTGCCGTCGGGGTGGGCGGAGACGTGTGCTGGAGGTTCAACAGAGCCTCGTGCCCTTTCCCGGACTGCAAGTTCCGGCATGCGTGCTCCGTCTGTGGGGGGTCCCATTCCGCTTCCAAATGTGTTAAAAAAGGGAGCCCCTCCCTCCCGGGGTCCTGTCCCAAGTAGGCCGGCCGATTCGCTCCTGGCGCCCTCCCCTATTCGGGTCCCCGTTTTGCGTAGGTGGCTTCGCGGGTACCCCAAGGTGCATGACAAATTATGTTTGGAGAAGGGTTTTCAATTTGGCTTCGTTGTTCCGGTGCGGGGTCGGGCGGCGGGCGTGGTGGCTCGTAATTCCCCCAGTGTCCGGCGCTGGCTCGAGGTGGCCCGGCGGAAGTTGTCGGCCGAGTTGCAGCTGGGCAGGGTGGCGGGGCCGTTCAGTGGCCCGCCTTTTCCGGATTTTGTGGTGTCCCCCTTGGGTGTGGTGCCCAAGAAGGAACCGGGGAAGTTTCGCCTCATTCATAATTTGTCTGCTCCGATGGGCTCCTCTGTCAATGAACTTATCCCGCGGGAGTTTTGTTCGGTGCGCTATGCCTCTTTCGATAGGGCGGCGGAGCTTGTGTCTCGGTCAGGTCCTGGGGCGTTGATGGCCAAGGTGGATTTGGAATCGGCTTTCCGACTGTTGCCCGTCCACCCTTCGTCTTTTCCGTTGTTGGGTTTCCGATTTGAGGGGGCGTATTACTACGATAAATGCATGCCGATGGGCTGTTCGGTGTCGTGCGCCTACTTTGAGAAGTTTAGTACCTTCCTGCATTGGAAGTTGGTGCGGGCGGTTGGCTGTTCGGGGGTGGTCCATTATCTGGATGATTTTCTGTTTGTGGGGGGGGCCGATTCTGTGCAGTGTGGTGCTTTATTAAGCGGTTTTATTTGCTTGGCGGCCGAACTGGGGGTGCCTCTAGCGGAGGGGAAGACGGTGGGCCCCGCGACAACGATAGTGTTCTTAGGCGTCGAGTTGGATTCACTGCGGATGGTGGCGCGGCTCCCCGGGGAGAAGGTGGGGAAGCTGCGGGTTCTCGTGGCCAACCTTTTGGCTTCCAGGAAAGTCACCTTGCGAGACGCGCAGGTTCTTCTTGGTTCCCTCAACTTTGCTTGTAAGGTCATTCCCATGGGGCGGGTGTTTAGTCGGCGGCTGGCAGCAGCGACGGCGGGTGTGCGCAAGCCGCATCACCATATCCGAGTGACGCGGGGTATGCGTGATGATTTGCGCGTTTGGGATGTCTTTTTGCGTGACTTCAATGGGGTGACGGTTTTGCGGGGCTCGGCAGTTACCTCCGAGGAGTTGCAATTGTACACGGATGCAGCTGGGGGAGTCGGTTTGGGAATCTATTTTAATGGGGCGTGGTGTGCTGACCGGTGGCCGAGCGAGTGGGCGGCGAACGGCTTGGTTAGCAATATTACTTTCTTGGAGCTCTTCCCGATTTTGGTGGTGCTGGAGTTGTGGCCCGATAGGTTAGCCGACCGCGGGGTGTTGTGGTGGTGTGACAACGAGGCGGTGGTGCATGTGGTTAACCGTTTTTCTCCACGCTGTGGGGCAGTGGCGTCACTGATGCGCCAGGTCGTGCTGGCGTGTTTGCGCTTAAATGTGCACTTGCGTGCTCGTCACATACCAGGGCGTACTAATGATTTGGCTGATGCTCTTTCCCGTTTGCAGTTGGATCGGTTTCGGGAGTTGGCTCCGGATGCCGACCCGGTCGGGCTGACGGTCCCTTGGCACGTGTGGAGCGATGGCCTGCTACGATGAGGTGTCTTCTGCGAAGCTCGGTGGCGGACAGGACCTGGGAGGCGTATCGGATCGGTTGCGAGCGAGTGCAAGAGTTTTTGCAAGTGCAGGGATGGGATGGGGGGGTGGTCCCGGATCAGTTTCTGGGGGGATATGTTAGCTGGGCTAAGGAGCGGGGGGTTTCGCGATTGTCCGTGCGCTGCCATCTGGCGGGTTTCTTGTTTTTTGCCAAGGCGACGGGGTGGGAGGTGCCCGGGCGGGGTTTTTTGGCGTGACGTTTGCTTCAGGGCTGGGAGCGTTCTCAGCCGGGTCTCCGCGATCGTCGTCGTCCGGTTATGCACGACCTCCTGGTGCAGCTGTGTGCGGTGCTACCGGAGGTGGCCCGGTCGCCGTATGAGTGCGCGCTCTTTCGTGCAGCTTTCTGCCTGGCGTTTTTTGGTGCCTTTCGCGTCAGGGAGTTGGTGGCCGCGTCGGCGTCGGCGGGTCCCGGGAATTGTTTGCTCCGGCGGCATGTGTGGATGGTGCATCCGCGGATGCGCGTGTTGCTGGCTCGGTCCAAGACGGACCAGCGGGGTAGGGGGCTTTGGGTGGTCCTCAGATTTACGGGAGGGCTTACCTGCCCGGTGGCCTCCATGCAGGGCTTCCTGGCCCTGCGCCCGGGGAGTGGCGGTGCGCTTTTTACGCATCAGGATGGTAGGGCATTGACGCGTTTTCAGTTCACGGCGGTTTTGCGGCTCGCGCTGACTCGGTTGGGCGAAGATCCTCGGCTTTTTTCGGCCCATTCTTTTCGCATCGGTGCGGCTACCAGCGCGGCGGCGGCAGGTTGCTCGGGTCTTCAGATTCAAAGTATTGGCAGGTGGCGGTCGACGGCATTCGAAGGGTACGTCCGTCTCTGACCTGGCCATTCCTGGGGGGGGGGTGGGGGTTACTAATGTGGTTATGTTTTCTCTTCCAGATGGGGAGTCGAGAAAGCTGGTCTGCTGGATTCTGGGCCACTCTTTCGTTTACTGGGCGGGCCAGCGAGCGGCGGAGCGCCCCTTTGGGCCGAATCTCGGGCTGGCTGCGGACGAGGTGGCGATTTCATGGCTGGGCGAGCGGGGTCTGCGGTGGGAGCAGCTGCTGCCTTTGCTCCGTCACCATGGCCGCGTCAGGCAGCATCCAGCGATTCTCATCTTGCATCTCGGGGGCAACGATTTGGCTGCGTGGTCCTGCAAGCGGTTGATCAGGGCTGCTAAGCGGGATTTTGAATTGGTGCGTCGCCTGTTTCCGGGCGCTGTGTTGGTCTGGTCGGATATTGTTCCGAGGCCGGCGTGCTGGGATCAGCGGCGCTGGTCTCGTGGGCTGGCCAAAATCAACCGGCAAATTGGGAGGTGGGTGAGCGTTCATGGCGGGTTTCAGGTGCAACACCCTTGGGCAGAGGTGTCTTGCGGGGGGTTGTTCAGGGGGGATGGAGTTCATTTGTCCCCTGTGGGAACTGATCTCCTCCTGAACGATTGGCAGGAGTTGTTGGAGCATCTCCTGAGGTCCCGGTAGCAAGGGTCGCAGCTTTCAGCAGGGGGGGGCGGCACAGGTGGTGATAGTGCCTGTGCCGGTGGCGGGATCCCGGAGGTTTCCGGGGTCCGGAGCCTTATCCCTCTTGGGGTGGGGGCGGGGTGCCCTTGCCCGGATAACCCCTGGAAGACTTTTGCTAGTAATATGGCGAAGTCGGATAGGGGTTGGGTGAGCTCGGCCGTTGGGGGGTCCACGGCTGCAGCGGAGGCGGGGCCGCTTTGCTAGTAGCATGGCTGGCGGTATACCGCTCCGCTGGGTTGGGAGAGTGATGTACTCTTGGCATTACTGTTAATATGTTGCTGTTAAAAATAAAGCTGCGACCAGTTTGTTACCATGAAAATGTTGTCTGTGGTTTGTCCCATTGGGGGTGTAAGGGGGGGAAGGGGAGGGGGGGGGCTGGGGTTTGGAGCTGGGGAAGCGCCGTGTCCGGCTACCCGGTTATTAGGCAGGGCGCGGGCAGGGTCCTGGCGCCCGAGAGTAACCGGGTGCCGGTTAGGCGCGGGACCCTGCAAGCGTCAGGCAGCGGGGACGAGCGCGCCAAAGGGGAGAGCGTGCATCTTTTAATTTGATTGGCTCCGCGGGTGCACGTGCCGGGCGGAGCCAATCAATCGGGCCAAGCGGGCATGTGCTCCTGCCGCTGTTGCGAGCCTGGAGCACATGCTGTTGGCTGTCGGCGCGGCGTCCCACCCGCCCGCCCCCTTTTTTCCTTTTGTGGTTGCGGGGGGAAATTGCGGGGTGTCGCAGCTGGGGGGGGCTGTTTTGCGGGATCCCGGAGGTTTCCGGGGTCCGGAGCCTTATCCCTCTTGGGGTGGGGGCGGGGTGCCCTTGCCCGGATAACCCCTGGAAGACTTTTGCTAGTAATATGGCGAAGTCGGATAGGGGTTGGGTGAGCTCGGCCGTTGGGGGGTCCACGGCTGCAGCGGAGGCGGGGCCGCTTTGCTAGTAGCATGGCTGGCGGTATACCGCTCCGCTGGGTTGGGAGAGTGATGTACTCTTGGCATTACTGTTAATATGTTGCTGTTAAAAATAAAGCTGCGACCAGTTTGTTACCATGAAAATGTTGTCTGTGGTTTGTCCCATTGGGGGTGTAAGGGGGGGAAGGGGAGGGGGGGGGCTGGGGTTTGGAGCTGGGGAAGCGCCGTGTCCGGCTACCCGGTTATTAGGCAGGGCGCGGGCAGGGTCCTGGCGCCCGAGAGTAACCGGGTGCCGGTTAGGCGCGGGACCCTGCAAGCGTCAGGCGGCGGGGACGAGCGCGCCAAAGGGGAGAGCGTGCATCTTTTAATTTGATTGGCTCCGCGGGTGCACGTGCCGGGCGGAGCCAATCAATCGGGCCAAGCGGGCATGTGCTCCTGCCGCTGTTGCGAGCCTGGAGCACATGCTGTTGGCTGTCGGCGCGGCGTCCCACCCGCCCGCCCCCTTTTTTTCCTTTTGTGGTTGCGGGGGGAGCTTGAGGGGTGTCGCAGCTGGGGCGGGGCGGGTTGGCGGGATGCCGGAGGTTTCCGGGGTCCGGTGCCGGTTGCCAGTTGGGGGGGGGGCGGGGTGCCCTTGCCCGGATAACCCCTGGAAGACTTTTGCTAGTAATATGGCGAAGTCGGATAGGGGTTGGGTGAGCTCGGCCGTTGGGGGGTCCACGGCTGCAGCGGAGGCGGGGCCGCTTTGCTAGTAGCATGGCTGGCGGTATACCGCTCCGCTGGGTTGGGAGAGTGATGTACTCTTGGCATTACTGTTAATATGTTGCTGTTAAAAATAAAGCTGCGACCAGTTTGTTACCATGAAAATGTTGTCTGTGGTTTGTCCCATTGGGGGTGTAAGGGGGGGAAGGGGAGGGGGGGGGCTGGGGTTTGGAGCTGGGGAAGCGCCGTGTCCGGCTACCCGGTTATTGTTTAGTAGTTATTCAAATAAGAATAAAGAAAATTGTAACAAGGCAGCACATAAGAATAGAGTAATGTCAACAAAACACACTGTGATGGTAGCAAAATTGTCTGCACTTAAAACAGCCACATACATGTGCACAAACATTGAGCATATAAGAGTGAGGTTAGACACAAAGCAAAGCAAAGAAATGTGCAAAAAATGTTGTACAGGTATGTATGTAAGAATAGAAAACGCAAACCGCACCATTGCAATACATGAAGACAAACACCCGATGGTGTGAAAATAAAATTCTAATAAATGAGATCCGACACTGTGGTAATAACTAGCAAATTTTTATTTCAAAGTTTAGTAAAAACACGATATTTGTCAACACAATTTAGATTTTAAAGTCATTCTTGGGTCAATCAATCTCCTGGTGGGCCCGTTTCTTCTTCCCCCGAATGCTTCTCTTGGTGCGCTACTTGGCGTATTTTTCATCTGGGGTTTCCCGCAGCAGCAACCAGCAGAAATCAGCCGTCATAGTGGTGTTCCATCTTCCTTGGTACCTTCTCTCTGCGTCCTTGATGTCCTGGTGAAACCTTTCACCTTGTTCTTCACTGTACGCCCCCAAGTTTTCGGGAAAGTAGTTCACATGGGAGTGCAAGAAATGGACTTTCAGGCTCATGTTACAGCCTTGTTCTTTGAAGGCATTGAGCATCCTGGCAACAATATCCTTATAGTTCTCATCCCGCCTGTTCCCCAAGAATTTGAGAACAACATCCTTGAAGGAATCCCAGGCTTCTTTTTCCTTCTCAGACATCGTTTCAGCGAATGTAGAAAGGGCACGGGCGAAGTCCTGGTGCCCGAAGGTAACCGGGGGCGAGCGTCAACGCGCCCCTGGCCTGGGCAAAAAGTCGGAGGAGAAAGCAGGGTAAAAGAAAGGGGGGGGGAAGATCTCGGAAGCGCGCCTGTGTGCTGACGCAGGAGCGCATCATTTGAATTGATTGGTTCCGCCGCGAGATGCGCGCGGCTGGAACCAATCGGGAGGGTGAAAGAGCCATGTGCAGCGGCTGCCCGAGAGCACGCTAGCACATGGTTTTGGAAGGGCGGCTGGCCGGTGTCCCGCCCTCCCACCCGGTTATGAGGGTTGGGTGTGGTGGGATTTAGGGGTGTTGCAGCTGGAGGGGGTTGGGGTGGGTGGCGGGATCCCGGAGGTTTCCGGGGTCCGGAGCCATAGCTGATTGGGGCGGGGCAGGGTGCCCGCGGCCCGGTGAACCCCTAGCAGGCTTTTGCTAGTGACATGGCGAGGTCGGGCAGGGGTGGTACTAACTTGTCCGGTGTTTGACCGGCCTAGGTGCGGTAGTGTTGTCACCTTGCTATTCATATGGCTGGTGAGGAACGCTTCGCACCGGGATTGGGTGTTGGGTTATTCATGTTAAAATGTTAATATGTTATGGAGCAAATAAAGCTGCGACCTGTTGTTATACCAACTCATGTGTGGTCTAAGTTTGTTTGAGAGGGGTAGGGCCGGATTAAGATGTGGGTGTGGGGGTAATGCCAGGAGAGTGCTTGGTGCGGCTCCCCGGTTACTCCATCTGAAATGAGTTTCCTTAAATCAGGGCCAACAAACACTCCTTCCTTTAGCTTTGCTTCAGAAAGTCGGGGGAACTTTGAGCAAAGGTACCGAAAGCACTCACCATCTTTTGGAAGGGACTTGATGAATTGCTTAATGAGACCCAACTTAATGTGGAGAGGTGGTAATAGAATTTTATCACGAGGTACCAAGCTCTCATGAAGAACATTTTTCTCACCGGGTCTCAAATACTCCCGAATTGGCCAGTCTTTTTTCCCCCAGTGTAGGTCGCGGGCCCGGCTATCCCACAAGCAAAGGAAGCAAGGATATTTGGTGAAACCGGATTGCTGCCCTAATAGCATGGATAGAATTTTAAAGTCTCCACAAATCATCCACTTATGCTCATCATAACGAATCTTCTGAAGAATCAGGGCCAAATTCTCGTATTTTTCTTGGAGAATAACAGAGTGAGCAATAGGAACTGAAGCGAATGTGTTGCCATTATGAAGAAGAACACCTTTTATGCTGTCTTTTGACGAATCAATGAACAGCCGCCATTCAACAGGATCATACTTGAGTTTAAACTTTTCCATCACTCCGTATATATCGTTGCAAAATACCAAATCTTCCTCTTTGCTGAAATACTTCAAAAATTGTGTCTCGCGGTTGCGGTACCAATAAAAAGTTGTTCCTGGTGACAATAGATTTTTCTGTTTAAGCCGAGAACCTAGCAGTTGGGCAGCATCTTTTGGGAGTCCCAAATCCGGACTAAATCATTCAATTCAGCTTGAGAGAAAAGTTCAGGTTTCGGATCTGGTTCAGTTTCAAACTCGGAAGTACTGGACTCATCGGGAAAAGCCATCTGATGAGTCTCATCATGATCAGAACCGTCCACACAAATATGATCCAAAGATTTTGGTGGTTCAGGCACAGGTACTTCGTTGCTATGAGGCATAGGCCTAATTGCTGAGGGAAGGTTGGGGTAACTTATTATGTTCTTATTTTTTAAGTTGTATCCCTTCACAATGCAAGAGCAAAAATAGCAGTCACTGCTGTGGTCTCTTTGTTTGCGCCACATCATAGGTATTCCGAAACGAAATGCTTGTTTTTTACCTTTCATCCATAAGCGTAGATCTTCCTCACATGTCTTGCATACTTTGTGAGGAGCCCACGGTTTGTCTTGATCGCCTAACTTCAAACCGAAATAGGCGAAATATACTTTTTTTTTTTTTAAACGTTTATTTTCATTTTGCAACAAACAAAAGAAACAACACACCAAAAGAGACAAAACAAGTATACAATAAGGAAAAGTAAACCCATTACCCCCCACCCCGATGCTTCTTCTCTACCCGATTATATCAGCATGTGAGCGCTTCCAATTAACAGTGATGATACATCAAACGATCAAAAGAGTATCTACAATACAGCATGATCATGGGACAGAGATATATACAAAGTTAGACAGTCAGATGAGAGCATTTAGCAAAATGTACATAGTCATTGAGCATCTTCCATTGAGACCAATGAGAAGGAGTCTGAACGGAGGAAGCGAACAGACGAGGTATTTGTTCATATTTACTGTAAAGACAGGCATGATTCCACCATTCATTGGGGCTCATATGGGAGCTAATTGTCCAGTATTACTTAATTAGGGAAATAGCAATGCCAAGCATAAAGTTCGAAAGGAGATAAGCCATTTTTGGGAGAGAGGGGATCCCCGCAACTAGGCGAAGTCCCACTATCCTCCAAGAAAGGGGCTCCTGAGAGTGCGAGATAGACTAAATACGACCCCAAACCCGACGCCAGTAATACTGTAGTGCGGGATATTCATGCATAACATGAGGCAATGAACCAATGGCCGCAGGACGTGTCCAGCAACCATTGCCCTGAGTAGTGTTCCATTTGTCTAATCTGTGAGAAGTGTAAAGACACCGGTGGGCTAGAAAGAAGAGGGTCTGAATGAGTGAGACGGATCGGGAACCCGTGTCCCTCAACTCCAGATAAGGCTCTATTGCTCCGAGGTCAAAGTCACATGCAATTCTCTCTCCCATACTTTCTGCGCTATAGGGGTATCTCTAGTTATAGCATTACAGAAGGTTTAGTAAAATTGGATGCTACACCCGGTGAACTACCGAGAGATCGGAAAGTCTCCAATCAACCTTATATAGAGAATGCCGATGGCGGGAGTACTCTAGTGCACCGAAGGCGATGCTGAAGTTGCACTGACCAGAGTCGGGAATCTAAAGATTGCATAAGAGTAGTAAAGGCACCTAAAGTGTCTAAAAGCATTGGTGGATAGTGGGAGTCTGATGGGAGAGTCATACCAGGGAGAAAGGTAAGAGGAATCGGTTTGCAAAGGCCCGCTTCTATATCTAGCCACACAGATCTACTCGGTACTGGCTCTTCCAACCAACGAGCACCTTGTTTGAGAAGAAAAGATTGAGGGAACACTTGAGTAAAATCGCCACCAAGTATTAATGGAGTATTGGCAGAGGCCAAGGCCAACTGCGCAATACTTGCATAGTAAGCAGGGTTGTCCACATTCGGGGCATAATGCAAATACACGTGAATTCACTATCTCCAACCTCAAGGTGTACACGGGCCCATCTACCCTTCTGGTCAGCGCTAATATCAGGTACAGTAGCGTGCTAAGACTTCTTAACCAGAGTGGCTATCCCGTACCATTTGAAAACGGTGGGAGAATAGGCAGCTACCATGTGAGGCTTAGCATTGAGTTTCAGTGTTTCAGCAGAGTTTAAATGCGTTTCCTGAAGAAACACTAAATCAACATGCTCATGGCTAAGATAGCTAAGGATTTTCTTTCCTTTGAGTGGACCATTAATGCCTTTGACGGTGAATGATAAGATTTTACATAAGGCCATTCAGAAAAGTTAAAATTCTGAGCATGATAGCACACATAATTTCACTATGTCCCTCAAACTGACTGTATCTGGCTGTACACATGACATAGGAAAAATAAACTAATATAATACAATGAAGCGCCCCACATTAACAAAGAAAACCGCAGTACGGTAGAGGAGAAGCAAAACCCCAAAATTACTGGCGACCATGTGTCTGCGGGGAGAAACCCCAGAGAAGGCCTAAATTGAAAAACACATAACCTGTAGGACTGTGCGTGCTCCGAATCCGACCGAGGCACACATCATGAAGGGATAGGAGACCAAAAAACAAAAGTCATATAGAGAAAGAAAGAAAGTCCAGGCTATTTCTGTGCTTGGCTATGACCGCCGCATCGGGCCCTTCAAAATGGCGGATAGAGCCGACAAATAAGAGTCCAAGATTTGGGATTAGCGCATCTGCTCTGCTTCTTTGGAGTCTAAAAATGTTGATAGTAGATCAGGATCTTCGAACGTCCTGGTTTGGTTGTGGAGAGTCACTCGGAGCTTCGCTGGATACAACAGGCCAAAGCGAGCCTGTAGCTGTTGAAGTCGAGGGCGAAAAGCAAGGAGTTTCTTCCGACGGTCAACGGTAGGCTTTGCCAAATCAGGAAAGAAGGAGACCTTACGACCTTCAAATTCCAAATGATGATTCGCTCGGGCAGCATGTAAAATTTGTTCCACTTGTTGATATCGTAGCAAGCTAAAGACAATAGGCCGGGGGGTCGTGCGGTTGAGCGCCATGTGGGCAGGAACACGGTGTGCTCGATCGATTTCCAGTTCTCTGTGAAAAGTGATCTTCAGCAAGGAGGGAAGAGTTTTGAGCAAGAATTCTCTTATATCTCCTGCTTCCACCCCCTCCGGCATGCCGAGGAGCCTCACATTGTTGCGACGGGCTCGATTATTGCTATCTTCTAACTCCTTTTTAAGATTCTGTATCTGGCGCTCAGCCTCGTCCAGTTTGCCCAAGCGCACCTCGTGCGAGTCGAGGACCCCCGCCATGTTGTCCTGCCGTAATGAAAGACTTTCAAGTCGGTCCTGGAGCACTCCAAAGTCTGCTCGCATGGCCCGAAGCGCTTCTCCATTGGACTGCACCAATTCCTTCACGCCGCGTATTTCTTCCAAAATCTCCAGGTGCATCTCGGGGTTTTCACGAAATGGAACCATCTTCTGTGGGGAGGACACCTCTGTTTTGGAGCGTTTTCCGTGAGAAGAAGAAGGAGACCCGAAGTCCAAGCGCGCTGGTTTATGGGCCGCCATTCCCCCCGAGGTGCCCCGGTCAGCTCGGAGCGAAATAGTAAATTTGTATAGGTATTAAGTCAGGATTCTAAGTAGGCCTCTCGGGAGCTTCAACGCAAAGCGTCCTACCCGCTGGACATCAGGCTCCGCCCCCCGAAATATACTTTTTTTTTTTTTTTTTTTTTAAACTTTTATTTTCATTTTGCAACAAACAAAAGAAACAACACACCAAAAGAGACAAAACAGGTATACAATAAGGAAAAGGAAACCCATTACCCCCCACCGCGATGCTTCTTCTCTACCCGATTATATCAGCATGTGAGCGCTTCCAATTAACAGTGATTATACATCAAACGATCAAAAGAGTATCTACAATACAGCATGATCATGGGACAGAGATATATACAAAGTTTGACAGTCAGATGAGAGCATTTAGCAAAATGTACATAGTCATTGAGCAGCTTCCATTGAGACCAATGAGAAGGAGTCTGAACGGAGGAAACGAACAGACGAGGTATTTGTTCATATTTACTGTAAATACAGGCATGATTCCACCAGTCATTGGGGCTCAGATGGGAGCTAATTTTCCAGTATTACTTAATTAGGGAAATAGCAATGCCAAGCATAAAGTTCGAAAGGAGATAAGCCATTTTTGGGAGAGAGGGGATCCCCGCAATTGGGCGAAGTCCCACTATCCTCCAAGAAAGGGGCTCCTGAGAGTGCGAGATAGACTAAATACGACCCCAGACCCGACGCCAGTAATACTGTAGTGCGGGATATTCATGCATAACATGAGGCAATGAACCAATGGCCGCAGGACATGTCCAGCAACCATTGCCCTGAGTAGTGTTCCATTAGTCCAATCTGTGAGAAGTGTAAAAAAAACCGGTGGGCTAGAAAGAAGAGGGCCTGAGTGAGTGAGGCGGATCGGGAACCCGTGTCCCTCTACTCCAGATAAGGCTCCATTGCTCCGAGGTCAAAGTCACATGCAATTCTCTCTCCCATACTTTCTGCACTATAGGGGTATCTCTAGTTATAGCATTACATAAGGTTTAGTAAAATTGGATGCTATACCCGGTAGACTACCGAGAGATCGGAAAGTCTCCAATCAACCCTATGTAGGGAATGCCGATGGCGGGAGTACTCTAGCGCTCCGAAGGCGATGCTGAAGTTGCACTGACCAGAGTCGGGAGTCTAAAGATTGCATAAAAGTAGTAAAGGCACCTAAAGTGTCTAAAAGCATTGGTAGATAGTAGGAGTCTGATGGGAGAGTCATACCAGGGAAAAAGGTAAGAGGAATCGGTTTGCAAAGGCCCGCTTCTATATCTAGCCACACAGGTCTACTCGGTACTGGATCTTCCAACCAACGAGCACCTTGTTTGAGAAGAAAAGACTAAGGGAACACTTGAGTAAAATCGCCACCAAGTATTAATGGAGCATTGGCAGAGGCCGAGGCCAACTGCGCAATACTTGCATAGTAAGCAGGGTTGTCCACATTCGGGGCATAATGCAAATACACGTGAATTCACTATCTCCAACCTCAAGGTATACACGGGCCCATCTACCCTCCTTGTCAGCGCTAATATCAGGTACAGTAGCATGCAAAGACTTCTTAACCAGAATGGTTATCCCGTACCATTTGGAAACGGTGGGAGAATAGGCAGCTACCCTGTGAGGCTTAGCATTGAGTTTCAGTGTTTCAGCAGAGTTTAAATGCGTTTCCTGAAGAAACACTAAATCAACATGCACATGGCTAAGATAGCTAAGGATTTCTTTCCTTTGAGTGGACCATTAATGCCTTTGACGGTGAATGATAAGATTTTACATAAGGCCATTCAGAAAAGTTAAAAATTCTGAGCATGATAGCACACATAATTTCACTATATCCCACAAACTGACTGTATCTGGCTGTACACATGACATAGGAAAAATAAGCTAATATAATACAATGAAGCGCCCCACATTAACAAAGAAAACCGCAGTATGGTAGAGGAGAAGCAAAACCCCAAAATTACTGGCGACCATGTGTCTGCGGGGAGAAACCCCAGAGAAGGCCTAAATTGAAAAACACATAACTGTAGGACTGTGCGTGCTCCGAATCCGACCGAGGCACACATCATGAAGGGATAGGAGACCAAAAAAACAAAAGTCATATAGAGAAAGAAAGAAAGTCCAGGCTATTTCTGTGCTTGGCTATGACCGCCGCATCGGGCCCTTCAAAATGGCGGATAGAGCCGGCAGATAAGAGTCCAAGACTTGGGATTAGCGCATCTGCTCTGCTTCTTTGGAGTCTAAAAATGTTGATAGTAGATCAGGATCTTCGAACGTCCTGGTTTGGTTGTGGAGAGTCACTCGGAGCTTCGCTGGATACAACAGGCCAAAGCGAGCCTGTAGCTGTTGAAGTCGAGGGCGAAAAGCAAGGAGTTTCTTCCGACGGTCAACGGTAGGCTTTGCCAAATCAGGAAAGAAGGAGACCTTACGACCTTCAAATTCCAAATGATGATTCGCTCGGGCAGCATGTAAAATTTGTTCCACTTGTTGATATCGTAGCAAGCTAAAGATAATAGGCCGGGGGGTCGTGCGGTTGAGCGCCATGTGGGCAGGAACACGGTGTGCGCGATCGATTTCCAGTTCTCTGTGAAAAGTGATCTTCAGCAAGGAGGGAAGAGTTTTGAGCAGGAATTCTCTTATATCTCCTGCTTCCACCCCCTCCGGCATTCCGAGGAGCCTCACATTGTTGCGACGGGCTCGATTATTGCTATCTTCTAACTCCTTTTGAAGATTCTGTATCTGGCGCTCAGCCTTGTCCAGTTTGCCCAAGCGCACCTCGTGCGAGTCGAGGACCCCCGCCATGTTGTCCTGCCGTAATGAAAGACTTTCAAGTCGGTCCTGGAGCACTCCAAAGTCTTCTCGCATGGCTCGAAGCGCTTCTCCATTGGACTGCACCAATTCCTTCACGCCGCGTATTTCCTCCAAAATCTCCAGGTGCATTTCGGGGTTTTCACGAAATGGGACCATCTTCTGTGGGGAGGACACCTCTGTTTTGGAGCGTTTTCCGTGAGAAGAAGAAGGAGACCCGAAGTCCAAGCGCGCTGGTTTATGGGCTGCCATCCCCCCCGAGGTGCCCCGGTCAGCTCGGAGCGAAATAGTAAATTTGTATAGGTATTAAGTCAGGATTCTAAGTAGGCCTCTCGGGAGCTTCAACGCAAAGCGTCCTACCCGCTGGACATCAGGCTCCGCCCCCCCGAAATATACTTTTTTAATAAATGCAGAAATGTTCCTCTGCCGCTTTTTCACGGTATATTCCCCACAAATAAAACAAAAACTGTCCGGAGAGTTGACGCAACCTCTGGCTCTGTGAGCCATCACAAATACAGCACTGCAAACTACAACTGTAGTGAACCACTTCGGAATAAAGCTGGATTACGACTGAGCAAACAAAAGGTAATAATGAACTTGCAAGAAACTGAAATTTGACAGGAACGTTCATGTCGCAACCACCGTGTTTGAGCGAGCGAACGAGGCGAGGCGAACAGGAAAGAACATGCGCCAGCGCGAGTACTGGATTTAGCCCCCGCCTCCCAATTGTCCTGTTAATGTATAAAATGAATACAAAACACTCTAAAATATAATGAGGGAGTGTTTCTAGTTAGTTAACCATTACAACCTCTATTTTGGGCCAAGAAAATAAACTGCAGTCGGCTAAAAAGAAATTATGTGAACATAACCGGGTAAGGCGGACACGTCGCCTCTCACCCCTCCCCCCCCCCCACTTCACATTTCATTGACAACTTAATTCAGAATAAAAACACATGACAACCATTTGGGACTTAAACTGGTCGCAGCTTTAATAACCTTTTAAACAACACACAATACAAATCAACACATTTTAACTCCCCCCCCAAGCAGAGCGAGCCCTCACCCGCCATGTTAGTAGCAAGGTGATGCCACATCCGCTTCCCCCGGGCACAGGCCCGACATTTTCCACGCCCTCCCTCTTCCGGCTTCGCCATGCTATTAGCAAAAGCCTGAGGGATTAACCAGGTCGGGGGTACCCCACCCCCGCCCTCATGCTTGCCACCGGCTCCGGACCCCGGAAACTTCCGGGATTCCGCCAAAGCCCCCCCCCCCAGCTGCAACAACCCAGAACCCCCCAGCCAAAACGTCCCCCACGCCAGGGTGGGTGGGCGGGTGTCCGGCGCCTCCAGCCTCGACCCAGCAACTGCCGGAGCAGTGCTGGGTCCCCGCACTACCCCCCCCCCGGTTGCCGACTCCCATCCCTCTCATTGGCTCCCGGGCGTTTAAAACGCCGAGGGGAGCCAATGAGGGCGCCAGGCCGCGCGGGGCACCGCCGAGCCGCGCGCCGCCGAAACTCCGGGGGGGGGGGGTGATCGGCCCGCCGCCCCCCCGGTTAGGAGCGGCCACGCGGACGGGGCCCGCGGCCTTACTATTCCTTATATGGGTAAGAAATCTAATTTTGCAAGAAAACGTGACGTGATGGAACATTTTGGCTATTTTTCCTGGATTCAGCACCCCAAAATCTATAGGAATCAGTTGCAAAACTGGAGGCAGTTTTTTGGTAGTGTACCTGTGTAATCATTAAAGAAATGTATCTCTACATGCAAAGATTCAACTTGACCAAGCCATGGTATTTTCAGTAACTTCATATGGATGAAAATCTTGGACAGTGAAAAAGAAGGATAGGAAGACAATTTATGCTTTCAAATCATAGTGCTGGCAAAGAATACTGTGTATACCATGGACTGCCTGAAGAACAAATCATTTGATACTAGAAGAGATTGAACTTAAGCTTTTTTAGAAGCTCAAATGACAAGAATTTGACTTTCATACTTTGGACACATCATGCGAAGAGAAAGTTCATTAGAGAGAAACATCATACTTGACAAGGTTGAAGGTCAACGCCATTGAGGAAGGCCAGCAATGTGATGGACAGATATAATAACAGCAGCTATGGATGTCATGTTATCAGCAATTAGCTGTCTGACTGAAGACTGAACATATTTTAGGACAACTGTCCACAGTGTTGCTATGAGTCAACATCAACTCAATGGCACTTAACAACAACAATAACAACATTCTTTTAAAAGTTTTTTTGTTTCTCCACTCCTCCATCTGTCCCTTTAGGGTTTAAAGTCAAATTAAAATCCCTGTCTAGTAACAAGGGATCAACACCTTACCCAGCTCTTCAAAAAAAGGACCCTCAACAATATTAGGCATATAGACACAGGCCAAAACTAATAGATGTCCACCAATCCCAGTTTAAACAAAAACAGCAATCCTCCTTATCCTAGACCACCACTTTAACATCCACCGCATGTTAAACAGTGATCAAAATCCCCACCCCTCTCTTTTTTGACACGTTTGCGTCTGTAGCCATTATTAAATGCAATTTCTGGCATGGGTAGTTTCATTGCATATTCCTCTCCACTATAGCCTTGGCTTTCCTCAGTGCCCATGATCATCTAATTGTCCAACTGACTTCCTCACAGGCTTCTTGTTTCAAATGTACCCGAACAAATGTTTGCTATGAGTTTTTGCCTCTACCAAATTCATTCTGCTGTTCCTTATTACCTCTCCTCTCTTAATTCTCCATACACCCCTCTTCAGAAACACCACTCAACAGACAAATCCCTTCTAGCTGTGCCCTTCACTTCCACTGCCAACTTCAGACTGCGTTCTTTCCACTTTGCTGCACTGTATGCCTGGAACAGACTATCTGAGTCAGCGTGTCAGGCTCCATCTCTGGTCCTGCTCACATACCGGATAATACTCACAATCTATCTCTTCAAGGTTGCTTTTGGATCATGGCCCTTTATTCTCCTGTTTATCAAGACCACCTGTAGTCCACTCTATGTTTCTGTCTTGCCTATTGAGCAAGGATTGTCTCCCATGTGTATATGTACAGTGCTGTATACACCTTTTAGCACTATACAAATGATAAGGCAGTAGTAAAATGGCAAATTAGTTTTCAAATTTTATTTTTGCTTTTCTTATCAATGATTTGCATTGAACCTGCCAGTGATTATGCTGTTTCTTTTTGTCTTCATTCAGATCCTTTTTCCATTTTTTGAAAGACATTCTTTTGGCTATAATAGCCTCTTTTGCCTCACCCTTTAATCATATCCTTCTGAGTGCTCCTCCTATCCTTCCTTCACACTGGCTCTGATATTCCCATTCCCACTGTTGTCCCTATTACATTGGCCATTTATTAACTCAGTGGCATCATTTAAATTCTTGGCATTTTCTATGTGTAGTTTATCTGAAGCTGGAATAAGGTAAGTAGTGACGATTTTATCAGGTTGGGAATCATAATTCTAAAGCTCCAAGGGAAGCCAAGAATGGTAAAAGCCTTAAGAGGAAAAGGTATTGCTGAGATTGGTAAACTCATAAATGCTGGGAGAAGCAAAGCACTTGTAAATCCTTATCTTTTGAGATGACAGGATGATCTGGAATCGGGAAAGACAGAAAAATGCACTTTGCATTTCGAACCTGTGAATCTGGAATAAAATCCAGTACAGTTTTCAATAAACTGTGCACACTCAATTGTGAAGCATCTTGAAATTTTTTTTCCTGTAAATAAAAGTCAAACAAGATTTGGAAGCACATTTTTGGAGTGACTGCAATTATCCGATGGTCTTAACTATGCTAACATCAGCTGCTATAGACCGGATTTTGGTCACCCTTGTATTAGAGGCATATTTAGTAAAGGTTAACATGCATTAATGAATGTTAACATGCGTTAAGTGCCACTGTGGCCCTTTTATTTCTATGGGAAAAGCAGCACATAATACACATTAACCTTTAGTGAGCATGCTCCTTAGAATGCTTTCACCCTGATATTCACTCTCCATTTCTCCACCTTCTCAATCACTTTTAAATGAACCTCCGCCCTTATAGGTATGCAAGATGTTTCTCTCAAGAAAGGGGGCAACAGCTGTAATAAAAACATTTTGTTTCTGAAAGAAAGGCAAACAGGAGTTAAAATATTTTTTATGTCATTTTATTTATTTTATATAAACATATATTTTACAAATTTGAGATGCTAAGTGGCTTACAATGTGCATACAACATTATAAATTACAACAAAAGTAAGCTGTTATTTATAGCTAGCCATAAAGCACAAAGAAAGCCTTAGCCCAGTGGCTCCCAAACATGTCCAGTGGGCTCTCCAGCCAGTCAGACTTTCAGGATATCCACAATAAATATGCATGAGAAATATTTGCATACAATGGAGGCAGTGTATGCAAATCTCTCTCAAGCATATTCGTTGTAGATATCCTGAAAACCCGACTGCTGTTCCTAACATGTATACTTTGCAATTGGGCACACAGGTGGCAGAGGGTTGCGCTGCCTCGTACTGCTCTGCAGCGTGCCATGGGGTTGACAGAATTAACTGCACTTATGCCAAAGACAACATTTGCAGTCAGTATGTGTCCATAACGGTCATGATAACCACAATGTGTATTATCGCCCATGTTCTGCCTCTAACCTGCCCAACCACAAGCTAACCATTCAGTGTGGGATTTTAACTGTGGGGCCTAGTGCTAACTTTTAGCAGGGATGCTTATCATTTAGCAAACCCCACGCTAATAGCACAGTTTAGTAAACACCCATGCACACTAGAACCTCTTGTGCAAATGAATGGTATGTACATGAATTTGTAAATAACGCAAGCATAACTGATTTATGTGCATTCTAGATTTTTAGTTGCTTAAACAAACCAAATGCATGCTCATGAATACACATCCCTATCAACGTGCCATGGAATGGCAAAAATACACGATGCAAGGTTCCACATTAGGAACCACCGCCCAGGAAAAAGATTTAGGCATTGTGGATAACATGTTAAAACCCTCGACCCAGTGTGCAGTGGCGGCCAAGAGAGCAAATAGAATGCTAGGTATCATAAGGAAAGGAATGGAAATAAAACAAAAGATATTATAATGCCTCTTTATCGGTCCATGGTGAGACCACACCTTGAATATTGTGTGCAATTCTGGTCGCCGTATCTTAAAAAGGATATAGCATTATTAGAAAAGGTTCAGAGAAGAGCCACCAAAATGGTAAAGGGGATGGAAGGATACTCCTATGAAGAAAGGCTAAAAAGGTTAGGGCTCTTTAACCTGGTAAAGAGATGACTGAGGGGAGATATGATAGAAGTCTATAAATTAATGAACGGAGTGGAACAGGTAAACGTTGATCGATTAATTGTTTATGTTATCAGAATATAGAAAGATTAGCGGACATGCAATGAAGCTACAGGGTAAACTATTTAAGACAAATAAGAGAAAAAATGTTTTCACTCAACGTGTAATCAAACTCTGGAATTTGTTACCGGAGGATGTAGTAAAGGCTGTTAGTGTAGCTGGGTTTAAAAAAGGTTTGGACAAGTTCCTGGAGGAAAGGTCCATAAACCATTATTAACAAGGGACCCAGGATAGCAATGCTTGACCCAGTACAAGCATTGTGGAACCTGTGTCTTTTGGGGAAACTGCTATTTACGTATGACCTAGATTGGCCACTGTTGGAAACAGGATACTGGACTTGATGAACCTTGGTCTGACCAAGTATGGCATATCTTATGTTCTTATATCTAGTTAATTTGAAATGGCTTTATTCAGATAATGTCCCAACTATCTAAATAAAGTTACAGCTGAACAGTGGCATACCAAGGGTGGGATGGTGGGTGCAGTCCGCCCCTGGTGCTGGCCGGCCGAGAGGGTGATGTTCCCGCGCTGGGCCCACACTTAAGAAGTAGCATGACAAATTAATCTTAAAGCCGGGTGGCTTGCCACACTGCCTCCAATCCAGGCCGGTGGCTCCTCTCTCCTGGCTGGGAGTTAAGAACCATCAGCCTGCATTGGAGGTAATGTGGCAAGTCACCTATCTTTAAGGTAAGCTTGATGCCCTGCCTCCGAAGTGTGAGCCCAGCAGAGGATTGCACTGCATCGCACCATGCTGCAGCGTGCCATGGTGGTTGACGTCCGCAAAGGAGGGGTGCCCACCCCGTGTACATAGACGTCTGGAAACGACACTGCAGCTGAATGTCATTATTCTTCCAATTGCCCCATTTAAAAGATTCAAAAGAGGCCCAACAAGGCAGTTCTCAGAAAATCTCTTATCTAGACATAAAAAAATGCAGCCTAGCCTGGATTGGAGAGGGACCCAGGTGCAATTTCTGGCTTTAGGTTTTCCGCACCCCAGGTTATCGGGGTTGAGATGCTATGGAGACAGCACTCATAGCCTCTGGAGGACTGGAGAGAAGTTATTATAGCTATCATGTGACAGTGGATTTAGGGCCTATGATTGCAGAAGTATAGTAGGAGTCCTTGTTAGTAACTGCAGCTAAAATAACAGGACTACGGTTAACTGAAACAGGATACAAGAGAAAAATTCATAGCACAGGGTTTCCCAACAGTTTTGTCTGTGCAGATCCCTAAGCTTGCAAAACATTTATGGACCCCAGTCTATCCCTTCCAATCACTCTCTCTATCAGCACTAAATCTGATCTGACTAGCCCTCTCTGTATCCCTCTTTCCCTTCCTGTCTCCATCAGTCTTTCTTCCTCTCTTTCTCTCGCTCCCCTGGCCAATCCCCACCAGTCTCTACATCCCCACCACTATATGCACCCAGCACAATGCTTTTCCCCACTAGTCTCCTCTCTGTCCACCTTCCCAAGCTAATCTCCAACTGTCTCCCTCTCTCAACATCCCCACCCTATCGTCATCAGTCTTTCTTCCTCGCTTTCTCTCATTCCCCTGGCCAGTCCCCACCAGTCTCTACATTCCTGCCACTATCTGCTTCCAGCACAATGCTTGTCCCCACTAGGGTTGCCAACTGGCTCCAGATGGGCCCGACTGGCTTGATCCAGTCCTGGGTTTGCTCCATTGCATGCAGAGACATTTAGTTCTGATTTACCCATTGCACGCCATAAGGAAAGCAAGACTACAAGTCCCTGCAAGCAATGGGGTAAACACAGGACTGGATCAAGCCTGTCGGGCACATCTGGAGCCATTTGGCAACCCTAGTCACCACTAGTCTCCTCTCTGTCCTCATTTCCCAGCTAATCTCTATCTGTCTCTCTCCCTCCCTCTCTCTAACCCCCATAGCCATTCCTTAACACACCCACCCTATCGCCATCAGTCTTTGTTTGTCCTAATGCCAGTTCATACCAATCAGCCTTTCTCTCTTTCTCTCTTTCTCCCTCTCCAACACTCATCAGTCTCTCTTTCTCTCTCCCTATTAAAATCTCCCTGCCCCTCTGCCCCACCAAGCCAGCTGTGTCCCTTTCAGCCTGTCTCCACCCCTTAGTATTTCTCTCTCCTCACCCACTGCTGCTGTATTGCTGTTCCCTGGCCCCACAGATTGCCATGGATCCTGGTTCTCCTGTTTCCATCCTGCACAGCACTGCTACACCTTCCCCCACTGTCAGGGCTGTTTTTGGCCAATGTAGCTGTTGTTGCTCCATATCCACAGCCACTGCTGCTTCTGACCCATTGACTTTATTCACAGGGTAATGGTAGTAGTGGTAGAAGTCACTGTTAATGCTGCTGCTGTATCACTCCTCACAGCTACAGCTTCTTCTATGGCCCCAACAGCAGTAGTCATAGTGGCTGCTGCTTCATTCCCATGTAGCTGTGAATGATCCTACCCTCGCAGTGGCCGCTGACGCTTTTGGCTCTCTCAGTCACTGCTGATCCCCATTCTATAGTGACCAACACTGATCGCATCCCCATGAAGGCTGTAGATGTTGCTGATTTTCACTGCTACAGCTATTTCCAGCTTGCAAGAATTGCAGCCAAAACAAAAGACTTAGAGCCCAATATTCAAAAGACATTTATACTGTTTGCAGCCCAGTAAACCATGTAGATGCCTTAAATCAGGATATTCAAAGGCACTACATGGTTAGTGCCATTGAATATCTCCTTCTAACCACTCTACATGCCCCATGCATTTAGCATCGAGGTGTGTTGGGGGTGTTCCAGGGTGGAGTGGAGGCGGAGACTGTCACTAATTGGGTGGCGGCGATTTCACCTATCTTTTAGGCGCAGGAGCTAACCAGGCAGCATGCAAACTCACCGCTACCCGGTTAGCTACTGCGACTTCCGGCATGGGCAGCGATCTCCGGATATTCAATGCCAGGGCCTCATATAACCCCAGCATTGAATATCCTGGGTTAAGTGTAAGTGGGCACAGCTATGTGCCAAGGTGGTGCATAGCCTGACAAATGAATATCAGGCCCTTAATTCTCTGTTCTTCATTCTATGAATGTGATCTCTGGGGCTACCAGGAGTCCACGGACTATAAGCTGAAAACCCTTGTCCTAGATAATTGCACATGAATGTTCATGGCACCAGACCCTATGCCAACAAAACTGAAAATCCATAAAAGCAGGAGCAACCGTCAGATCAAAGAAAAGAACATAAAGATAAAAAAGACTTCTCACCAAAAAGATGTGGAAAAAATAAAAAACTTTTTGTTATGAGAAAATATGTTATGGTTATGGTTATTATTATACTTTATTTGCTATACCACAATATTGTATACAATCTATGCGCTTTACAAAATTTTAAATACTTGTAAAAACAATTTAAAACAAATAGCAAAAAGGAATTTACAAATTATAATAGAAAAGCATAAGCAAATAGATAAATAGGTATATATACTACTGTCAAATAGTATATATATATACACTATATTCTTATCAAATATCAAAACTTGATGTAACCTATTCAATGTATATATAATTATGTGTAATTATGTAGATAGTTATTCCCCAGTTAACACCCAGTTTATCTTCCCTGTTATCTGTAAACCTAGATCAGTCATGGATTGACAGGTATGTTGATGTTCAATGTAAACTGCACTGATGATGAATAGTGCGGTATATAAAAAATGTTAAATAAATAAATAAAAGAAATAAAAGAAAGGAGGGGTATAAAAGGAGGGAGGGGGAAACGGGTTATGTTAGTGGACATGCTGTTATCTATACCATTCCTTAACCAATGGCCTTAAAAGACAGTGGGGTTAAAGTTAAAGACAGACTCAAACAGGAAGATCTTAAGAGCCTTCTTAAAGTTCTTAAAATTATCTTCAGGGTGGATGGCAGTGGGTAAGTCATTCCAGAGGGCAAGTGCTGCTGCAAAAAAAGGCGATTGCCTCATACTGTCATATCTGACAGCCACCGGGGAGGGGGTGGGGAGTGTAATCTTTGTCAATGGATAGATCTTAATGCCCTGGCTGGGGCATGCAGGGTAATAGGCATAGAAAGATAGTCAGGGGCGGACTAGTGAAGTGCTTTATGAGCAAAAGACAGTACCTTGAACTGGATGCGGGCATTAATAGGCACCCAGTGATACTGGGTAAGAAGGGGAGTGACATCATCATATTTTTGCACTTGGTTGAGAATACGGATTGCTGAGTTCTATATTGTCTGTAGTCATTTAATCTGATACTGGGGAAGACCGAGGCATGCAACATTACAATAATCTAATCTTGATAGTACGGTGTGTAGAAGAACTGTTGTTTGGGCAGGTTTGTCGGGAAAAGATTGGATGGTACGAAAGCGATGAAGAGTTAAGAAGGATGCTTTGGTAATCTTAGACAGTTGGGGAGAGAAGGATAGCTGAGAATCCAACACAACTCCGAGATATCAGAGGGTAGGGGGTAATTGTAGAAGAGTGCCTTCTAGTATTGGAGAAATGTTAGGACTTGATTTCAATCTTGTGAACAAAATGGCCATCAATTTAGAGACCACTGGTAATAGTGATGAAACAAATCCCCACCAGTCTCTACATTCCCACCACTATCTGCATCTAGCACAATGCTTGTCCCCACTAGTCTCCTCTCTGTCCTCATTCCCCAAATCTCCATCTGCTTCTCTCTCCAACCCCCATAGCCATTCCTCAACACCCCCACCCTGTTAAAAATATTAAATCTCTGTTAAAAATATTAAATCTAACAGGGAGGATCCGGAGCATAAGTGGCAGATTCAGAAACAGCAAAGAGAAGTTTTATCAAAGCTATAAAAGCTGCATCATTCATAAAAGATAAGCTCCCTCTGACTGAATCATTCAGCAAAAACTGTATGGAAGAAATTATTCTTTTTTATTTTGCACTGTGGTATCAATAGCTCTCGCTTGCAAAGCAAGATTTCTTCAGCCTGCATCTGCCATCCTCATTTTATGGTGACCAAGCAAACAAGTGTTAAACCCCCCCCGAGATTAAAAAAATAATAATATGAAAAAATATACACCAAAGTTTTACAAAAATTAAAGCAATATTCAACTTAATACGTTGGACTAAATGTACTGTAAGTCAAAATTTACCCAGTGCATCCCTAAAAACATTCACTAAACAGTATGGGGAAAATTCCAAAATGCAAATAGGCTGCCTGGACATGCGAGATAGACATTTTGCTTGCAAAAACGAATAGACCTGTATTCTGCACTCACACGGCACTCAAACAGGGATCTCAGAACATGGGCAGGAGGGTACAGAATGGAGGCATGGCAAGCCTTGGAGACATTTAAAGTGTATCCACGAAAGGCCTGTCCCGAGTGTGTCCCATGGACGCGTACATTATACCAGTGGAACGTGGAATAAGGCCAGCACTTAGAAGATTTTCTGCTCTGATCCTCAACGCGTCCCATAGAGATGAATGGCTGTGACAAGTTTGTAGTGCCGTGGTGGGTCTGCTGTCTGGGAGGGCACAAAATGCAGTTGTAAAGAAAAGAATGCACATGTGAGGGACATTTGTAAGGTGAGATATCAATAAAAAACTCTCCCACAGAAATACAATGCTCTGCAATAGTACTTATTCCGGCTTTGCTGGCATTTGCCATTTGTGCTAAAGAGGCTATTCTAGACTTCCCTGACAATTCCTGCATTCGTAGAAATGGTACTGTGGATGTAGGGAGGCTGTTTGAGTTAGTGTGGAGCAGAAGCGTGTTTGGCTGAGAAGTGTGGTCCTGAGATGTCCTGTTATGTTTTGCCAGCAGTTGTTTATTGGTGCAGGGCTTAGGTTTGGCATGGGCATGCTATTTGTGACTGCATGCAAGACTGTGTGTATGTGTTATGTGGACTGCAGGGGAGGCCCTGGTGTGTTGATCCGCAACTCTGGGGGGACATGTTTGCCTGGCCAGTACCTGGACCGTAGGGCTGACCGCAGTATCACCAGTTGCCATTGTGAATGGGCAGTAACTTCTGTACAGTTGCTCTGCAGCAACATATCAGGACAGGTCCCTGTCAATGGTGTGGGACTCTCGGAGTGAGGTCATGCTGCGATGCGGACAGCACTAATCAATATCCAAATGCACCATCAGAGGTCTCTAACATTGTGCACATATGTCAGCACAGCTGATGTGCTTTTGGGCATGTGTTTCTGATGTTTGCACTGTAACATGGGCCCATCCTGATGGTTTCCTATGAATGACAGGGAATGTTGTAGTATTATGGGCATGCAACACTCTAGTATATATATAGCCTGGGTTGCATGGCCTTATCTGTTTCAACGGCATTAATGTCTTGTTTGCATGAGCACAACCTTTCCCAGCTGGCTTATTTATTTATTTTATTTGAACACATTTTTATACCACTCCTTCCAGTGATCAGCAGCGGTTTACATTTAACAATTAA
This sequence comes from Ichthyophis bannanicus, assembly GCA_033557465.1. Lineage (NCBI taxonomy): Eukaryota > Metazoa > Chordata > Amphibia > Gymnophiona > Ichthyophiidae > Ichthyophis > Ichthyophis bannanicus. The sequence continues at coordinate 426,636,521 of CM066035.1, read as the reverse complement.
ACTCTGCGCAATTAGCAGTTACATATAACAGTAAGAAGATAACATTGAACATTGGAGGGTTCACCTTACATAACATAATGAAGGACTCTTGATGCTGGCCTCTCCACTTACTCAGACTACAGTATACAATGAGACCCGGCTGTACAACATTTACTCAGTTCTCCTCCTCCCTGTCTCGATCCCACCCCTTCCCCCCTCCCTTCCCTTCCCTTTTGCTTTCCACTACTTACCTGCCTTATGTTATCTAGATATGCTGCTTATGCCTGTTTTAAGTAAAGTTGCCTGTTTTGAGGTTTATGCCTATTCTAAAGTTGCTTGTTTGGCTGTTTATGCCTGTTCTATGTAAAGTTGCTTGACTTTTCATGTTTCCTGTAAACCGCTCTGATGCTAAATAGTGCGGTATATAAAAGCTAATAAATAAATAAATAACACTGTCAGTGTGAGCATCAGCTTAGGAGATGTACATTGGCCAGTGGAGGTGTGGCCGCATGGGGATGTGAAGTATCCCAAAGGTCTATCTTTTCAGAATAGGGAGAGTATGGGGACAGGCTGTTTGCAGTGTTTACCCATGTCCCATTATAGCAGCGTATGCCTGTGGTTCCCCAGACATGTTGTGCGTGCCGTGCCGGAAACATATATCTCCCTGATTCCGGAACTGTCGCCACGTCTATCTCAGTGGTTTCGGAATCCGGTATATTACATGCCCGTTTTCACTTTAGACATTGCTGATAACCAGACATGCATATTATAGAATAAACTTCTCTAGTCAATTTATGCTTTCTTCCTCAATGGCTGCCAGAAAATGGGTCCAAATGACAAGAAAAAATTGAGTAGAAAAGCAGAGATTTGTAAATCAAGCACCAAAAAAGTGATAGGGATGGTGGATCCTATTTGTTAATACAGGCCTCTTCCACCAAAAGGCACATTGAAAAAATAACCAATGTGTGGTGAGTACTATCATCCATTTATATACACTGTAGCCCAGTCAAAGACATTTCAGCCATTCTCCATTTGGGTAGAGACATCCTTTGGGGAAAATCCAATCTTCTTCATTCTCTTAGGAGAGAAAATATATTCTTACACACAAACAATTCATAGCATCCAATGTAATATTAAATGTGCTACCAGGCAGCAGCTACTAATACATTTTGGATGTTTAATGACCTGGGTCTTGGCTGGTTGTGATGGTCTTTCCACATTAGCTAGTGATAATACATATACCATTTGTGGTGGTATTATGAGTGCATAAAATAGTTTTTCGGAGCTGACGGCACAGACAGCACCACCACTGAATTTTAAAGAAAAGAAAAAAATAATAAAACTGTTCATTTTTTCATTTTCTTTTGCTGACAAAATCCTTGACTCCTCCCTGACTGAACGTGCTGAAATATTTAAAAAGCCCCTAAGAATTTGGGAAAAGATCCTCATACTTGCCCCAGCTGAAGGGCCCAAGTTAGGCTGGTGTGACTCCCACTCTGCCCTGCTCTGACAGTGGCATGCTTCAAAATACTGCCAGCCTCGGGTCAGCCATCTCCATTTTCAAGTACAGCACTAGCAGGGCAGGAACAATTTGGAATTATTCCTGCTCCATATGGATCCTTCAGATAAAATAAGTTAAAGGGTGAGAGTGTTCTGGAAGTCTACGGAGGTAGAAGGATGTTTTGTTAAGCCCATGTTTTGTTTTGTTTTTCCTTTACTCTCTTGATGTGTTTAGTCAGTGGATATGGGGCTGGCAGCCAGTTTTTATAGCATGCATTAACACCCCCTTCAAAATAAGATAAATAAAATAAAAGATAAAATATCCTCACCAAAGAAATGAAAATGAGCCTTATTCATATCCCGAATCAAAACTTACAAGCATAGGTCCTTACATATATTTTTCAAAGTAATCATCAGGGGGTTATCTTAATGAAGTCATAATCATAATTTACTTGTTTATAAATGGCCACATATACATGTAAATCACTCCCACCTGTAAATGACCATGTTAAAAAGGGGCCAGTTTACACATGGATGACCATACCGTGTTGAAGTGCATGGAGGCATGCTGGCAGCATGTTGGGGGGGGGGGGGCATGGCCCGAGCAGAACAAAACTTTGCATGTGTATTCCCAATTTCATATAGCGGATGCACATGAAAATCTGGCAATGCCCATATCCTGATTTACACCCGCTCCCTAGCATGAATGGCTATTGGAATCGTTATTCTTGTCAGCCACCCCTTTACAGGGGGCATTAAGGGAATATCACCCGTAATCCTTGAATATTTGTTTCTGGTGTTAGCTTGCTATAACATGGTAGCACACATTAATAACTCAAATTAAGTTTATTTTAAGATCAATGTGACCAACTAGATTTTCAATTGAAAATTCTCTTAAATCTAGGTGTTTAAAGCTTAGCTAGCTAGTTTTAGGGAACTCCATCATGGGATCCTAAACTTAACCAGCTAGTGCTCAGTATCAGCCCTGGCTATCTCGGTTCCTTCCAGGAATCCTGTTCCAATCCCCCTTCCAGTTCCTTCAAGTTCTAGTATGTAAAAATTGTTTCCTGATTTTCTTCCTTATCTCAAATGATCCCTTCCTTCCCCACTCTTAAAAAGTCACTATTACTACAACTCTTTCCCACTCTCCCTGCAATAATGTTAAAAAGTCCCCTGAAGCCTGACCTCCTCCCTACCACCAAATAATCCCATTCCCCTCAATCTATATATACTACTACTACCCCCCCCCCCAAGACAGGAAAAGATATGTCTATCTTTCCCCAAATAGCACACAAATTGTTTGCTGTTGTCAATATCGTGTGATAACCTACAGTTATTTTATTAAATTTTTTCCCTTCACTTTTAAAGAAAGGACTAATATCCATTCAATAACAGTGGGCCATCTGAATAGGGATTGGTCCTTTTTTTGAAAGTGAAATAAATTAATTAATAGAAACTAGCTGGAAGCCAGCGCCCTCTACAGGTAGCAGTAGAAATACAACTATGCAGAAGGGAAGAGGTTAGGGTTGCCAACGTTTTGTATGAGAAAACCTGTCACCTGCCCTAGCCCTTGCCATGCCCCTTGCCTCTCCCTCATTTCATCCATTGCCTCTCTCTTACTTGGCCCATTGCCCCTCCCTTATGCCACTGCCATGGACAGGCCACCTCTGCCATATGCAGGCAAAAGGACGCTCAATGTTAAAAGACACCCATACTTTTACCGACTGACAAGTTGGGCCATAATGAAAGACACACTTTCCTGAAGTAAACTGCTGTGGTACCTGTGAAAAGGGCTCTGATAATATTGTAAAAATTAATCTACTTATAGACTTTTATTCCAGTTAACCATCTCACATACTTTTGAAAATGTAACACATCTGCATGCGACAATGTGAACCTCGCAAAAACAGTGAGTGTTCTATATTATTCAGACGAAAAGACCTCAGAACTTTATCCTGGGAGAAACTCCTCTGGCATTATCTCTGTTCATCGGTCATAACCCCTTTTCCTTTTTTAAAAACATATACAATCACTTGTGAAACTTGTCTATATTGAAACAATAGTGATACTTAAAGGCACATTTTACAAAGGACATCTTCGTGCGATCTGGGGCCTAGAAACCAGAATATCTCATAAAAAAGCAGGCATATCCAAGTCCAGGAACAATTTCACATACGAGGACATGTCTGATACGATATGTTTATGGGGACGTCTACGTAGACGTGCCCGGTATGGTAACTAAAAACTGGGATGTCTAATAGGTCAATGGTAAAAATAGTGGGCTAGGACCAGGGGAGCCAAGTTTCAAATCCCACTGCTGTTCCTCCTGATCCTGGGCAAGTCATTTAACTCCACACTCTTTGGATGTTTTAGGCCAAAACAAGCACTTTCTAAAGCCTATTTGTGCCTGGAGCAGGTCTAAACTTGGACGTTCCCGATGTTTCAGAAATTGAATAGGGACATCTAAATATATTGCATGGCCCTAGACATGTCTCTACCATGCCCCCTGGGACACCAAAGAGCAAAGAAGGAGGTCAAACCCTCTATATGTAGAATAGACTTTATTGAATTACCCCTACACTGACAGTGTTTCAACCCTATGAGGCAGGTATATTTGAAGGAGTGAAGAATAGGCAGAATGAACAGGTATTTCCCTTTTCATCATACTATTGTTATGTTGCAGAAATGAGCATCTTTACTAATCCTGTTTGTGTCCTGGAGCATGTACATGTATAGCCAAAGACATCCGATGGTGATATCAGATGTGCAGCACTGGTTAGTAATCTTGTGTGCACGTGTAGCTGTACTGACCCACCGTTGCCATGCCACCAGGCAATCCCATGGCTGATATAGACACGGTCATGCCAAAACGTATCTTTGGGCTTTCTAAAATGGCTCTGGGGACATCATTTGCTCATCTAAATGCCCATTTTCAGATGTCCGAATCATGAATAGAGCTTCTAAAGATGAAAGAGGAGGGAAAGAGAGAGTAAGAGGACCAGGGATTATGCCGGTGGGAGGAAAAGAGACAAGATCAAGGATCAAACAGGCAGAAGGGAGGGGAGAGGATCAGAGATCAAGCAGAGATGAGAACTATCCAGATATATTCTGCTCTATAGCCACATAATTTAGGATAGCAAAAAAGATAGGATAGCAGCTGACTATTGCTTCTATCCAGATACTTGCTGGCATCAGGTGCTGAATTCAGATATTCAATGCTGTCTGTTATCTGGATACAGATGTTGAATATCTGGTTAGTTTTTTAAGCAATACAGTCAGCATTTAGTCCTTTAAATATCGGGCTCTTTTAATATCTGCGGCATAAATTCTTCCATGGGTGCACTTTATATTCTCCTTAATTGATGAACTGCCTTCCTCGTAAGAAAAAGTGTAAGACTGATTTCTCAAATGTCATTGCCTTCACTCACTTCAAAGAAACAACATCCTACTTTTAAAATAATCTACTAGCCTGATAACTCATATAGGCTTACAACAAATCAAAATAGCATTGGAAAAGTACTTTAGGTGCAATGTAAAAAAGGTACCTTGTCTATCTATATCTAAATCTACCTATACCTCTCTCTCCCTCTCTCTCTCTATACACGCACCACAGCAGAGAAGGCATCTTTTTGCATTGCACCTGAAGTACTTTTAGAATGATTTCTACCTTAGCTATATTTCTCTCTACATTTTCTTCTTCCCTTCCCTTCTTTTCTTCCACCCTTTTCTTATACAGATAGCATCAGACCATTCAGATATATTTTACACCAGATACTATCCGTGTAGGATTTAAAAATCTAGGTCTATATCAGTTATACATTTATGAGTTGCCGGTGAACATATTTATCTGCTTATTTATTTTGCCGTGTTATGACAATTTATAATCCACAAAACTGGTACCTTGTTTCCCTTCTGGTGAGAGCAGGAGTGTTGCAAGTATGCTGGGGGAGTCTGGTGGCTGTTCCCTGCCCATTTTGCATTTTTCTTCTGCTTATTGGGCTGCAAAAATGACAACACCGGCAATTCAGCGCTGACATCATCATTCTGAGATGTTAAGGGGGCTTGAAAAAAAAAAGCCCATAGGTGAGTCCCTCTACCACAGACCCTGGCAAAGACTCTGAGGAAGCCCTGAGGAAATGAAGACTTGTGGGCTGTGGGTTTGTCTGATTTGTATGTTTTAAGAGTTTTTTTCTAAGATATTCATATTCCCATGGTTGCTTTTTGAATCATGTGGTTCATCTGTCTCTGTTCGTATTGCTGTTTTGCTGCTGGGTTAGGCATGGATGAGGTCTCAAGGTCTTTCGGTATTCCAGTTGTTTTGGGTTATGATAGATAGGGGTCTAATGCCATCTAAGCCTAAGGATCGAGGCCCTCCAGTTCGGAGGCTGTTATTTACTTTTCCCTCTTCTTATTTCTCTACTGTTTCTTCATGTCCAGAGCTAAAGGTTGCTGTTATAATTCTGTATGTAATAAATGCGAGATAATTTATGACTTTCTTTAAAAAAGCAGCCCTAAGCACATGGACGTACAGGGCCTATTCCGGTCAGGGCCCTGTACGTCTGACAAATGGATAATGGGTATGCTACTTATTCCACCTTGGAGGTGGAATGAACAACATCAATGGCGGTGATCTGGCCTGGCAGCCCTCCACCAGCAAAGGAGTCACAGCAGGTGAGTCCCCTCCACCTGACCCGAGCCTGGGCAGACCCCTCCGAGGGTCGGATGGTGGGGAAAAGATGTGTCTTCACCTTGGTGGACTTTCAGCGCTCCTGCTGGGCATCCTGGTGCCATGGCACTGGCTCACCAGCAGGAGTATAGGACGGGCTGAATGGGGTGATGGGAGGATGTTTTATGCTGCAGAATCAGGGGAATGCCAGGCTGTCCAGGTGCCTGAGTTGGCAGCCACGGGGATGTCTGGCTCTCATGGTTGCAGCATCAGGTACTATTTGAGGCCATCCATTATTCAGCTCAGATGTGCCCCTTACTGAATTGGCCTCAATGTTTCTTCTATATCTCTTGGTGACAAGTTTCATACAGGCTTTAGAATCTTTGGGATTTGAGCAAATTGTATGGCAGGCGACCTATGCTCATGGAGCAGTGCTGGATCTAATATTCATTCCTTCCAGTTTTTGGTGTTATAGAGCGGTTGACAATTTATGTTGTTTCCCTGTTCCTTGGTCTGATTTATCTGCTTTTAACTTTTGCTTTGTCAGTTGAGCTTGGGCGTGTTGCTGTGGCAAGTACTGTTGACTGGCCTCATTGTAGATTTGCATCATTCGACAAGGACCTGTTTCTTCTTGGATTGTCATCTCTTTCTGTCCCAATGCAGAATGTTTGACTAATGATTGGAAGCAGGTGACACTAGCAATTGCCTGTAGGCAAAATGTTTCCTGTGTCAGGCCACACCGCCATATTGCACCTTGGTTTAACGTGTCTGTTCGTGTCAAGAAACACATTTTACAACAGGCTGAGCACCATTGGTGTAGGCATCATACTGACACATTAAGGGTTGTTTATTTAGAGTTGTTAGCAGACTATCAGGCATTTGTACTTCATTGCAAGAGGAATATTTTACTCATTGTCTTACTCGGTCTCTTAATCGCCCACAGGAATTGTTTTCGGTGGTGCGGTCCCTTTTCTGTCTTCCTTATGATAGGTCCACTGTGTCTCGCTCTTACCTCTGGATTTTCTTGATCATTTTGCGGGTGGGAGGAATGATCTTAGTCGGGTTGCGATACCTATGCCCTGTCTACTTATGTACTATGTCCCTTCTATGGTAGGAGTTTTGGTTGGTTATGACAGATGAAGTGGCTGATTTTGTGTATGCGTTGTGTCCTTCACCCTTCCCTCTTGATCCTTGCCAAGTGACATGGCTGAAGGCTGTAAGGAAGGAGTATGCTCTCCCTTTAACAGAGATTCTAAATGCTTCTTTACTTTCTGGGGTGATGCCTGCCAACCTTAAGAGGGCTTCTGTTTGTCCTCCTCTTAAAAAGGATGATTTGGATGTGTCATCATCATCATCAGCGTCCTATCGGCCAATTTCAAGCCTCCCAATTTTAGCGAAGCTTGTTAAACGAGCGGTGCTGCAATAGTTGCAGGATTTTGCTGAGCAGTGTCATTTGCTGGATCAACAGCAGCATGGCTTCCACTGGGGTTATGGTGTTGAAACTTTGTTTCTGTCATTATTTAGTAATCTGTGGTGTAGTTTAAATCATGTGGGCATGGCTGTCATGATGATATTTCTCGATATTTCTTCCGCTTTTGATTCTGTTAACCATGTCTTGTTGCTTCAGCAATTGAAATCTGCTGGGGTCACAGGTCAGGTTTTATATTGGTTCTGCTCCTACCTTTCTGATCAGTTTTTCCAGGTGCAGATTGGAGCCTGTGATTCTGCCTGGTCTCCCTTAATACATAGTGTTTCGCAAGGGTCAGCTTTGTCGGACTTGTTGATTAACATATACGTTTCTCCCATCTGTGCCTTAATCAGAAGCTTCGGTGTTTCATATCATGTATGCAGATAATTTTTTGCATTATATGCCTTTTAATGTTGTCACTGGATTTGCTGTCTTGCCCCTTATGGAATGTTTACATGTTGCTGCACTTTGGTTTTCTCAACTTGACTTGCATATTAACTATAGAAAGACAGAGGTGTTATTTGTTTCTCATGCAAGTCATTTGTCACCCCTTCTCCTGGGTCATTCTCATGCAAGTCATTTGTCACCAGGTGGCTATCTGTAGTGAGGTGGTATATCTGAGTGTGACTTTGGACTCTGGCCTGCATATGTAGGCACATGTCTCTAAGTTGGTGCATCACTAGTTTTTTTCAGATTTGCTTCCTCTGACATCTTCGGCTGTTTCTTTTGGCTTCGGATTTTCATTTGGTCTTTCAGGCAGCACTTTCCCCTACTTTTGATTATGCAAACATGGTTTTGATGGGACTTCCATCATTGACCCTATCTGCTCACCAGATGGCACAGAATGCTGAAGCACAGGTAGTAACATAGTATATGACGGCAGATGTCTCGGTTTGAACATATTACCCCTTCCCTGTGGCTTTTGTATCCGTTGTCTATTCAGCAACGGGTTGTTTTTAAGATCTTATGTTTTGTGATAAAAATCAGGCTAGGTTTGCCTTGCAAGCTTGCTGTTGTGGCATTCTTCAGATCGTCTGATTTGCCAGGGTCTTAGGGAAACCCTTGTCTTGCCACCATTGTTTGCTAGCAGTTTAACTATTACGAGGTCCCGTGCTTTCTTGTTTTCTGTACCTTGTTTGTGAAATGATTTGCCTGATTCCTTACACTGTTGTGTAGACCTGTTGTCTTTTTGTAGGAAGCTAAAAACGTTTTTGTAACAACGGGCTTTTGAGTCTGTATCATTTTGGCCTGTTTTGTATAATGCTGTGTATTGGCTTTATTTTTGTTAATTTTATTGTATATGTATGATGTTCCGCTTTGAACTATGTGACTAAGTGGTATACAAATGTTGTAAATAAATAAACCATTTTATGCAGCATAATATAACACAACAAAACTATTAAAATGTCATTCATAAACCTAAACCAAGCAAACAATATTTAAAACAGATATTAAGTCTATAATAAAACAATCATTAGAAACCATACAATAAAATCCAAAATCAAAACTGTATTACAAAACATATAACTTCTGAATATTGGCTGTGTTTTTTAAAATAGCTTCTCCTATTGGACTGGAACCAACATCAGGTTCACTGGTCTATGAGGTTTGTTTACTAAGAAGTATTAAGAGAGCAAAGGTGCTGTTAACGGGCGTTATTGGCACCCGTGAGTGGTTAACACGGCAGAAAGCACTGATAACTCTAGAATAACGTGGGAACAGGTTCTATAACGTTAGGGTAAAAAGAGGCTGAGAGTAGGCGTTAATGAGGCGGAGTCAGAGTGGGGATAGTGTGTGCACCTTTAACGCCGGTTGTATTACCATGAGTTAGAGCTCTCAGCACTGATAAGCCTAATGCCATCTGAAAACTCATGGTAAGGATTATTTCTGAGGGGAAAGATCCTATTTTAATGTATGCAATGTGTTCTGCCCACCATAGTTCTCAAATTTGTGATAGTGGTGCTCCATTGGCAGCAACAGCATGGTGCCTCATTAAGAAAGGGCACTATGTTCTTGGTGCCAAATTGGCAAAGGAGGTGTCACATGGGTGATGCAGTGGCGTTGACAGGTCCACAAGACTGGCAAGGCTGTTGCCTAGGGTGTACAGCTGTGATGTCTGGTATGACTCCACTGTGACAGCTGAAGCATACAGAAATGCTGCCACAGTCAAAAAGGAGTCATGTCACATGCCTCTGTGGCATAATTCCCCCCCCCCCCCCATGCACATATTGACTGTCTATGTGCATGTGTGGGGGGGGGGGGAATTATGCCACTGAGGCAGGAAGACAATGTAAGATGATAGCAGCCCATGTCAGAGGAAAAATGATCACCCTGCCCCCTCACCTGCCAAATGATGACCATAATCTGTGTGTGAACCGGTGACCCCTCCATAAGTAAGTACTCAGTTGGCTACAAACATCTGAGCCACAGGTGAATCAAATGAGTGCTGGTGGTCTGCAACTTATGGAATTATTCCATGACTGCCCCACAAGCACACACCAGGACATGGGTACGTTGGTCATTCTGCTAGGACACCCATGGTCTCGAATGTGTGTGTTCATCTGTTATGGCTTGCCCCCTTGACTGGGCCAATCCCATATATAAGACATGAATGCCAGTTAAATCAGTGGCATAGCAAGGCAGTTCGACACACAGACCTTACAGGATTTCCCTCTCCCAGACCTGCCAAACATACCTTGTCAGACAAGTATGGCACAGAGCTGCAGAGGTCTAAGCAGACAAAGGCATACCCCAACTCATGCTCTCATGCATCCTGACAATGACAACATATACAGGGTGGCCCAAAAAAAGTGAGAACATCTCGTAAATTAAAAGCTTAAATATTTTACTTATTTATCTTTTTTAGCTATATAATGTCTTTATTTCGACAATTTCCAGTCGCCATCTTTTTTTTTAAATTTGTCGATCGTTTACATCTGTCTTTTTGAATTTTTAAATCACTTATATGCTACGAGATGTTCTCACTTTTTTTGGGCCACCCTGTATATCATGGACTGATGCATATACATGGCCAGTGTGTGTATGAGAGATGGGTCTTGGGTTCAGACTGACCTGTGGATCAGGAATGGTATGTCCAGATGTGTTACCTTTATCCTACATTACCAGAACTGTATCAGCATGTGCAACCTTCAACATTTCCTCCAGCTTGAGTCCACAAACTCAGATGCCACACTGAGAAGCTGCATCACCCATGCCTGGATGGCAGAGCATGCTAATAGAACTGGCACACTGAGCGGATGTTGACAGCACCCAAGCATTGCAGAACATGCTAATAGCACCTGTACACTGAGCAGGCATTGACATTGGTGGCTCATTAAAGGATGCCTAAGGGGAAAATAAGAATGCTAACTTGCATTACTTTTGGACAGCGGGGTCATGTCTTTGTGTGTGTGTGTGTGTATGCATGTGTATTTGTGTCTCCAGAGGAGTGTGAGCTGTAGCAATGCATGTGATGCCCAGCCTTTATGGCTGTGCATACAACATGCTGCTGGTCAACAATACAGCAACCCCACATAGTGTGTGAGATACCATTTAGAAGCAGAAAGTTAGTTTTCAGTAAGTAGTTGCAACATGTGGCTGTGATATTGCAATGCATTCCCAGTTACAGCATCGTCTAGCCCTATCCCCACAGCATTCCCCTACACTTATATCCCAACATGACACTGTTGTGCAGCTCCCAAATTGCCTGCTGGTTTGACCAGAGTGAGCAGGGGGACACGTGTGTGTGTGTTGCAACCCTCACCTGTGACTGAGCCTCCAGGCCTCAGGACGCACCCATTTGCACAGGTGAGAGGCTTGATTAATGCCAACTGCCATAACAGCTGCATCTGTGGCAACACTGTCAGCCCACTTGGTGCAGCTACAATCTATAGGGAATTAGGCTCAAGTGGAGACCTGGCCTCTGTGAATGTTCAGTTCAATCACTTAGTTGGTGACATTGGCAGGAATCTGCGATTTACCTGCATGCGCATTGCTCTTGTCCCATGCTGCATTCACAGAGTGCAATCAAGGGGATACATACAGGCAGTAATGTATCAGGCAAATTCACATGCAATAAACACTACTGCGACATTACTGATCATTGATCAAAGCATCCAACAGTATGTTATCTATTACCCCAAATTAAAGTCCAAATGAACTTGTGTGTCTGATTGGAACAGTGGGACACTGACCTCTGAATGGTGCGTGCACACTTCCAGTTGCCGAAATGTGGCACAGAATGTCATGTTGGCCTCTGCATCACCTGCGACCATATGGGAAAGCAGTGCCTGGAGGTGAATGTTGGGGTGGAGGTAGGGGTTTGGGAAACAGTGCCAAACATGTTTAGAATGTGCCCTTCATAGGTTATATTGCTGGCCAAAGCCTATGTTCACATGGCCAGAACCTATGCGGGCCTACTCAGTGTCTGCATGTGTTACATCAGTGGGCCTGCATTACATCCTCGCTGGCGCCCCATGGGAACTGAGTGTGGCAGTCACAAGGATGTTGTTAGAGTACAAAGAGACAGGGAATAGTGGCGTATGTGTCACCGCCAACTGTTCCAACATCCAAACACATGTTCAACCTGCCATGCTTCTAGGCACTCTTGGGGGGGGGGCAATATATCTGCAGCATGTGAGAGTGCATGTGCTGCACTGGCCAGTTCTGGAGTATCCGTGGTGAGGGATATGACATTATATGGGAATGCAAGCATGGCACTAGGTTCAATGCTCACTGCCAAAAGCTTGTAGGGGGACACCGTATTTGTGTTTGTGACAGCTGTAGCTCACTGTGGGCCAGCCTGCACTCTCAGCCTGTCTCTGGCCCACTTTCCACTGTGCCTCGCGATGCATATGCTGTCCCCAAGTCCAAGATAAAAGGGTACATATGAGAGCAAAGGATTCTGCGTATTACATAAAACGGAGCAGTTTGCACAGTATGTATTTGTGTCGGAGGTTAGGTCAATGGTTGAGCCATCATAGAGTGGGTCCACCACGGACATGTCATGGGTGCATATATTTGTTCATGCTGAGAGGACACTCTCACTCTGAACAGCTGCTAGCCTCACTTACTGGAAATTCCAATCAACTAGATCAATCCCAACTATGGTTTTGGCAAGCTCTTCTGCTTGGTGTCAGCACCCCCACCTAGACAACACTCACTGCATGCGGGTTCTTTGGCAACAGCTGCCGCAACCTTACAGACCAACATGAAATGTTATAGGAAAGTCCCTGGCCAACAGGAGCAGGACACAAAAGCCAGATAAGACAGGTTATGCTGGCATGCTGCAATTGTACAGAATAACAAGTGACTAGCATCAAACACTGCAGACAATACTTGCAGCATACTGGCAGTGACAGAGATTTGCTCAAGAACCTGGAGAATCCATATATTGCAGGGCTTAATCTGTGGACCAGGTGATGTATGCCCTCCCTCACAATCAGGGTGACTACAGAAACAGGTCATTTGTACATATGGCAGCTGTCATGTCCAGGAAGCACACAATGACCCTCCATATTACAGTTCTGGTAAGATGGATTGCTGCATATTCCACATCTCACTTTCACAGAACACATATGAAATACTACAAAGAGCATTTACTTCAAACTCAAAACAATCAAACACCTCAAATCTCTCCTAATCAACTGACTTTCATTCAGTCCTCCACGCAACCATCTTTCCACACTTTGTCTATTGTAATATCACCTTTCAAGGCCTACCAAAAACAGCTATCCTCCCGCTCCAACTCACACTCAACACAGCAGCATAAACCCTCTTCAACTCCCAAAAAACAGAGCACATATCACCCCTGTTCAAACAACTTCACTGGCTCCAATAATAGAATGCATAAAATACAAATCCATTCTCACAACCTTCAAGATTCTCAATAACTCATCTTTGCCACACTTGCAATCCCTACATCAAGTCACACTTAATAACAGAAAACGACGAACTGGATCACAGAACTTGCTTTGCATACCAATACTGTTTACTAAAACCAGCTCTACCACTTTAAAAAGAGCCTTCTCTCTTTTCACTCCATCCTTATGGAACTCTATCCCTGACAAACTATGGGCCACAAAGGACATCCCAACCTAAAGACTCACATATTTAAAGACTGCTTCTTAGACAATATCACTTAGCAAGCCATCATTCAAATCCTCAGTCCCTTTCCCCTCTCCCACAAGTTTATTCCCCCCTATGTACTTTACCATCCCCTGACCACCTAATGTCACTAATGCAACCCTTGACATACAAGTTTAAGTTAATGTTAAATATAACCTCCAAGTTGATTTCATTGTTTCAATGTATACTGTTCTGTTTCAATGTTAACTGCTTTGACAGTAGGATAAAGCGGTATAGAAAAACTGTTAAATAAATAAAATAACTATGGGCATCAGTTGCATATATCTGCTCAGATTGTGTGGTGTCTCATGAGTAATGGAGGGGCTAACCAATATTGGCACCCAGATCCCAAATTGCAGGAAAACCCTTGCCTATCTTTAAAATGCACAGCGCTAACCGGGCAGCCTGGTTAGGCTCAGCAGCTTTTTGGCTGTGTGGAGACCCTGGATGTTCACTTCTGTTGCCGCAGAAGTGAAAATCTGGGGCTAAGGGGTCACAGGCAGAGCTACACGGCTACGATGCTTAGTCCTGCCCAACTGAAAAATCAGCCCATTATGTACAGTCATGTATTCTCCTGCCAGCTGCTATATCATGGCCCACACAGGAACATTTTAAACATTTGGATGTATCACTCACACCTCTCCTGTGAATGATCTGCACATTTATTTATTTACATTCTCTTATATACCGCGCTATTCTGCATCAGTGCAGTTTACATTGAACAAACTGAAATTACATTGAACAGGGCATTATAACTTGGAGATAACTATTTTACAGGGAACATGAGCTATGGAGGGTTAAGTGGCTTGCCCAAGACCACAAGGAGCACCTGTGGGACTAGAAACCCCAGTCCTTCTGGCCCAAGGTTGCTGTCCTCTAGTGGGATTTGAACCCCCAACCTGAAGTACCTTGCCCCAACTACTAGGCCACATCTCCACTCCGTCCTCACAACCCCAAAAACTCTAGAAAACATGCGATAACTGCAGCAACCTGCTCCCCTCTACCTACCCTGGGTCTGCACGAGCAAGCGATCACCCTCGGAACCTGGATCATCGGCTAGGCGGGCACCCTGGAACCTGGAAAACCGCAGGGATCGCCCCTGAAGCGTGGCCTGCTGAATGCCTCCATCCGTCGATGGCTCTGGGCCTGACTGAGCCCGCCACCAACATCTAGGCCCCGCGCGGGGTTTGAATATCACCGGAGCGGAGCGGAGATCTGAAAGACAGCTGCTGCTTCCCGAGCGCTGCACTGTGGAACGTGCGGCAGCCCGTCGATCAGGGGGGGCAACTACTCCTGGCGCTGAGGCCTCTGCATGTGCTGATGAATCCTTGCCTGTGAGGCCTACGGAGACGGTGTGGAGACCGCGTGGCATCAGCTGGTGCCTGCTGTCCTCTCCTGCCATTGCAAATCGCCCCGAGGGGGGTAAGTTTAAGCGTCAACTCTCTCCTCCTCTGCACTGTGGCTTGAATTTGGAGCTGGTGACCGGGGATATATCCTAGCAGTGTGGTGTCCCGCCAAAGCTTACACTTTCCCTGAGTGGTCCTTGGGGGCCCTGTTAAAAGTCTGTTACCCTAGGAGGGCTGAGGCAGCTTTCTCCCTTTGGCCTCACTGTTTATCCAGTGCCCTATGCCTTGCTGACATTGCTTGAGCACGTCTCCTGACACTGTGAGGTGGTGACTGCGCTGCGGATCTGTGAAAACCTGGACGCCGCTGTCTTCTTGGTGTCCCCACTTTTGCTGGCATTGGATACATCTCTCTCCTACCACTGTGTGACTTTGGTGACTTTGTAAGATGGCTGCTAAAGCCAAAAGTTCTGAAAATCGGGAGGGGATGCGCTCCTCCCAGCGCTTGCAGAGTAAGTCCGGACCCCCAAGTAGTCCACCCGAACAACCCCTCCCATCAGGTTCTGATGATGAGACTGTCAGCAAGGAGGACTTGGATCCGCATAAGCAACTCTCCTCGGCTCAACTCAAACAAGAACTCCGTAGGGGCTTCGCGGAATTAGCTAATAAATTTCACGCGCTACGGGAGGACCTGATGAAAGATGTCGCCGAGCTTAGGACCGATGTCAAGGAACTGGGAACCCGAGTAGAAGACGTGGAGACCAAAATGGTAGAACAAGATGGGACTCTGATGGATTTAAAATGTGCTTTAGACCGGCAACACGCGCAAGCAATGGAACTGACTTATAAAATTGATGACATTGAAAACCGTTCCCGCCGCAACAATGTGCATTTCCGTGGGATCCCAGAGGTGGTAGGGGGTGGAGAAGATCTACCAACTGTACTTAAATTGCTGATAGCGGAATTGCTCTCGACGGAGGACTTGGCTGCACACGCCTCTGGTATGGAAATTGAACGAGTTCACCCGCTTTGGGGAAACCCCCCAATAACCAACCTCGTGATGTCATCGCGAGATTTCTGCGCTATTCTGATGCTGAGCTCCTTATCCGTCGAGGCCGGGAGAAAAAGACGGTCCGATTTCAGGACGCAACCGTGTCCATTTACCAGGACCTCTCGACGTTCACCCTGGCGCGGCGGAGAGAGATGAAGCCAGTCTCAGCGGTCCTGAACAGCAAGGGGATTCGCTATTCCTGGTCCTTCCCATTTAGGATGAACTTTCTTTTGGGCAACAAAAAGATCTCTGCGAAGGACTACACTGAAGCCTAGTGAGCCCTTCGCCAGGCGGGTTTAGTAGATGACAATGCTCAGCCTCATCCACCACCCCCTAAGCCACAACACTCCAGGTGGACTCGGGTGGGCAAGGCCACTTGATTTCTCTTTGTGGACTTGAGGAGCTCCTCTTACCTTTTCTTTTTTAAGGAGTCTCAATCTGTGGATCCCCTGATTTTTGGATAAGTGGTGGTGGGAATTAGATTGGGGTCCCTCCCTTTTTTGATACATGAGGGGTGGTGGATGATCTGCAAACGTTTTGTTGATGTTATTGCTTTGATAAAGGGGTATGGTGAGTTTGATGACCTGGGGGAGGTGGAGGAGTAGTGGGGAGTATGTTTTTCTTTGTTTTTCACTGTTTAGGTTGAACTTTTGCTTTGAGGGGTTCTGGGGGGATCGGGGTTTGTGGTCAATTTACCGTGTCCTGTAATAATTTAAACAGGCAGGTGGTATTGACGGGAAGGGGGGGGGGAGGGATGGGAGGGGAGGCTCTTTTTCAATGTGGGATTGGGGGGTGTGCTTGGGCTTGGGAGGAGAGACTATGGCTTCGGTTCTTGGAGGGTGGAGTGGGTGGGCCCGACTCACCAATTCCCCGGGTTTTCTGGGGGGGAGCTACCACTGGGACCTTCTGGATAGTAGGCGACAGCGAGAGAGTGGATTGTAATTGCTAATGGTGCGCTTTATTTCTTTGAATGTTAAGGGCCTTAACTCCTCGAGGAAGAGGTCCTTGCTGTTCTCAGAACTGCGCACCCTGCAGGGGGACATTGTTTACTTACAGGAGACCCATCTTCAGAACTGTAAGCAGGGCTGGCTAAAGAGGTCCCCGTATACTGAGGTGCGGGTGGCCTCAGATGCACAAGGACGGAAGAAGCGGGGAGTAGCCCTACTATTTCATCAGAGCCTCTCTCTCCAGATAGAGGAGATAAAGCAAGATGCTTTGGGGAAGTGGCTTTTCTTGAATATCCGCTTAGAAGGGCACTTGCTAACCTTAGCTAATGTTTACGCTCCCAATACAGGTCAGGGGGCCTTTTTTGCACGGTTGAAAGCCTTGCTGGCGGATTTTGCAAGGGGTCCTATTGTTCTGGGGGGGGACTGTAACATGCATCTGGTGCCCCATCTGGATTCCACAAGTCGCGCTGGGGGGCGAGTGGGGGGGTCAGCGAGAGCCCTACAGCGTCTTATGCTTGACTTAGGTTTGAGGGACGTCTGGAGGGACACCCATGGGGGGGAAAGAGGCTATACGTACTATTCTCCAGTCCATCAGGTTCACACTCGCATTGACTATTTTCTATTGGATCAGCGCCTGATGGACGGGAGAGTGAAGGCTGGACATGGAGCGCTGACTTGGTCAGATCATGCCCCGTGCTGGCTCGCTTTTCCGGCCGGATTGTACAGTGAACACCAACGGCTTTGGCGCTTAGACGTGAGGTTCCTACGGCGGCAGGGCGCAGTGCAGGACCATGTCCGTTTTATCACGGAATTTTTTGAGCTTAACAGGAAGCCAGAGGTGGGGGCAGGGCAGCTACTCCCAACCTAACTACCTGAATAGAGAGCATTCACAGCCGTCAGAAAAGCTTAGAGACTGGCCAGAAGACGTGTATATGTCAGAAGAGGAGCTGGCAGTAAGCTTTAAACCCCAAAAGAAGCCTTACAAGCTAAAGTCTGTTAGCAAGAGGGGACAGAGAGTTCCTCTATCCCTAACAGAAGATAGCAACAGAGAAACTTACCGTGAGGGCTTGTCAAGGGGAAATGTCCAAGCATATTTCAACCAAGAGGGTTTGGAACGTGAGGAGGAACCCATGTTAGTGGACTCTCTCAGTGAATCCTCATCTGTATCTGACCTAATGGACTGTACATTAATCTCATCTGAAAGAATATCTCTGCGCTAGAGAGAGCAAAAACATAGTGTCGTATGAAAGCACTATATGGTTTACACAGAAAGGCTGTGTGTTACAGTTTAAGTTCCTACCTTGAAGCAAGAAGTTATTGCTGTATGTCCTTTGTGTTTTTGCCAAAAAGATTGGAATACTTTTGTTTCTGCTTGTGTTCTGTTCACTTGTTTATTAATCCACCCCGGGAGGGGAATAAATCCACATTTTGCTTTACCATTCGAGTCTGTACAACTATTTCTTCACCATCAGAAGCGAACTGCCCCCTGGTGGTGACAGGTGTCCGGTTTTAAAATTAATTACACTAAATCGGATATCTTAAATGTTGGGGTCCCCGGGGCGGTTTGCGCGGAACTTCAAGCGGCTTATCCTCTTCGTTGGGTGTCCGGAGCTCTACGCTATTTAGGGGTGCATTTGACTGTGGAGAGGGCAGACCTCTTTAAAGCCAACTACGACCCCTTGCTTCGTCAGATTCGGCGGGATCTAGAGGTATGGAATGGCCTGCTCCTTTCTTGGATCGGGCGTATAGCCGTAGTCAAGATGGTGGTTGTTCCCCGCTTTCTCTACCTTTTTCAGGTTCTGCCGCTCCCCATTGCACGGGCTACCTTGGCGACCTGGCAGCAGCTGCTTCTGAAATTCATCTGGCGCTATCGCCGCCCGCGCTTGGCGCGACAGGTTCTTTATGCTCGTACGCGCTCTGGAGGTATGGGCATGCCCAATTTACATTGGTACTATGCGGTGGCACAATGCCGGGCGGGGGTGGAGTGGATGATTGCTGATAGCACTAAGCGATGGGTACAATTGGAAATGAACTTGGCGGGGGGAGCCGGCTTAGGAGACTGGCTGAGGCTTGGTCCAAAACTCCGCCGTGGTATCCGCACTAGCAATCCCTATATACTTCATACCCTCCGTTGTTGGGACCAGCACTTTCGATCTCGCGACATGGATTTAACCCTTTAGCCCCTATAGTAGATAACGCCTCTTTCCCGCCGGGGTTAAGTGATACAGTCTTTCGGCAGTGGGGACATCACGGCCTTAGTTGGGTCGGACAACTTTTTGCTGATGGCCAACTACAACCTTTTCGTGTGATACAAGATGAATTTGACATTCCGGCCAGGCAACATTTTCAATATCTGCAAGTGACGCACTGGGTTTGATCCAAACTTGTTCGGCCCCAGGTTGCTCGGGCCCTGACAGAATTAGAACGCTACTGTGAGGGGTGCACTACCACTAAGGGACTCGTGGCAACTTTGTATGCCCACTTGCAGGGATCCCAATCGTACTCTACTAGACACAGGGAACTTTGGAACTCCGACCTGAGCCTCTCCTACACTGAGCAGCAGTGGAAACGGGCGGAAACTCAATTGTGGAAGAGTGCGGTAGCGATTAATGCCCGTGAAACCAATTATAAAATCCTGTACCGTTGGTACATGACCCCGGCGCGGATAGCGCGCATGTATCCTGGGGCGGTGGACCTCTGCTGGTGTAATTGTGGGCAACGGGGTACCCTAGGGCATATTTGGTGGGATTGCCCCCGCATTCGCGCTTTTTGGAGGGGTATACAATACCGGATGCAATTGCTTCAGGGAGTGAGTGTCCCTTGGGATCCGGGGATCTTCCTGTTTGGGGCCTCGGTGCCGGGTGCACGGGCTCTGCAACTTGCTCTACTCCGCCATGGCCTGAATGCAGCTAGATTATCCCTTGCAGCAGCCTGGAAGCGTGCTTCGGCCCCTTCCTTTCAGGCTTGGCTGGAACGGATGTGGGATATGTATGCCATGGAACGAGGGGTAGCGGTCAGTAGGATGCGCCTGGCGCGCTTTGAGCTGGTGTGGGCGCCCTTCGTCTCTCGATATGGTACGTGACTATGTTGGCTAAGAGGGGGGGAACATTCAAACCTTAAAGGGAGCTTGCCCCATGAGTGTGTCTCTTGCTCACCACACTCCCGTGCTTGAACATTAGCAAGCCATAGTGGGGGGGATTGGGAGGCGGGGTGGGAGGGGGTACTGGGCTAGGGAGGTTTCGGGGGGGGGGAGAAAGGGAGGTTGGGGGGTTACTGTTCCCTGTTTCCTCATTTTAAAATTGCAAAAATGAAGGCATATTATTGAATGTTGTTGTGACCTGAAGTTATGTTATTATTGTTGTATCTTCTTTGAAGATCTTTGTGGTCTATGCTGCTATGTATTTTCTGGAAGCCTTTCAATAAAAAAAAACCGACATGAAGGAACAGAGCTAACAATCAAGGCAGTATGGGTTAAAACCTTTCAGCTACCAGTATAGAAAGTGGCATACTTAGAAATATTAGATACCATCTTTAGCATCATTGAAGAGTTTATCATTTTCTGTAAAATCAGTAGAAGGCCCTTCTCTGTTTTGAATGTACCTATACTTATACAGTGGATTTTGCCTTAATATAAAGAGCATCATGACAGGAGCCAGGAAACTTGGTCATAATACTCCTTTTATTCAGTCGGATTTAGCTCACACTTTTCTACTGATAACTCTAAGTGAGTTACATTCAGGAACAGTAGATATTTCCCTGGATTGCTAACAATCTAGGGGCTAGATTTACTAAACAATGATCATCAAGGGGATTTGAACCCTGGCTTTCTGTCCACTGTCCTAATCATTGGGCTACCTCTATATGGCGCAGCATGTTTTGGTCACCATTAAGTCTTGCTCACAGCATATTTGAATGTACTGACTGTGATACTGCTTCCACGAGTGGATAGCTTTCTAGTTTCTTGGAGGTGATTGCAGATATTGTGCCAAGTTTCCTAGCAAACGTCATAAAACATATTCTTTATTATAATTTAGGAAAAAGAGCGTTATTCCTTTCCACTTGGCTTAGCCAAGATAGATGTTTCTTTAAAGTACACATCTGGATCTTCAAATTAATCTATTACCAGGTCTGTCACAATGGTGCATGAGCACCAGCATCACCTATAAACCACCCTTATAATGTATCAGTTGCGTTAGAAGCCTTGAGACCTTTTTACTATTTGGCTACAGATTCCTTAAAGAGGACAGTAGGAAATGCAAACGGCATAATTTCATCTAGTACTTGTTCTGAGCTGGAGAGGAGGAGATGTAAAAGGGCTTTTATAGGATTGTCCCTTCATAATAGCTCATTTTCTAATGTCCTATAGAAGTCCATTTGTACTTGCCTTTTCTGCTGCTCAGAACGAGATACTAGGTACAGTACAGCATGTAGACAAGCATAGCCTCTAGAAAGGAAGAGACATGGAGATAGATGAAATGATACGTGCTTAGGCATAGTCAAATATATATTTCTCTTTACTGGGCTAGTTTAGAAAATGAAAATCTACTTTAATTTTGCATGTTTTATAAAAGTTCTTATTAATTGTAAGAAATAGTGCAGGATGTCTTTGAACTATGCCAAGTGTGGAAAGAGAAGTAGTGCTTATAAATAGCTGTAATAAGCACATAAGGAAAGACATGATAAGTCAGACAAGTCCAGCGGCCAGTCTAGGTCACAAGTATCCAGCAGATCCCAAAAAGTAGGTCTATTTTTACAGCATTGTCCTAGTAGAAACAAAGAAACATGATGGCAGAAAAAGACCACATGACCTATCTAGTCTGGCCTTCCACATCAACTACAATACTGCCCTTTTTTCCTTTAGAAATCTTCTGTGTTTGTCCCATGTTTTCTTGAATTCAGATACTGTCCTCATCTCTACCAGCTCCACTGGGAGACTATTCCACAGATCCACCACTCTTTCCATAAAGAAATATTTCTGCATATTACTCCTGTGTCTATCCCCTTTCACCCTCATCCTTTGTCCCCTCATGGAAGAACTTGATTTCAATCGAAAGAGGCTCTCCCCCTGTGCATTTATGCCATGGAGGTATTTAAACATCTCTATCATATCTCCTCTATCCTACCTTTCCTCTAATGTACTGTATACATATTAAGATCTTTAAGTCTGTCCTCATATGCTTTATAACGAAGAGCACGAACCGATGTAGTAGTCACCCTCTGCACCAACTCCATCCTGTTTATATCTGAAGATGTGATATCCAGAATTGCATACAATATTCCAAATCAGGTTGCACCAGAGACTTATACAGAGGCGCTATCACCTCCTTTTTCTGCTGGCCATTCCTCTCCCTATCCACCCAAAACATCCTTCTGGCTTTTTCCATCGCCTTTTCTACCTGTTTAGCCACTTTAAGATCATCAGAAACAATCATGCCAAGGTCCCTCTCTACTTTTGTGGAGTGCAGTACTTTGCTGCCTACACTGTACCTCTCCCTTGGATTTTTGCAGCCAAATACATAACCCTGCATTTTTTAGCATTAAATCTCAGCTGCCAAATTTCAACCATTCTTCAAGCTTAGCTAGATCTCTCCTCATATTATCTACTCCTTTTTTTGAGTGTCTACCCTATTGCAAATTTTAATATTATCTGCAAAGAGGCAAATCATCTCTGACAGCCCTTCTGCAATATCACTAACAAAGATGTTAAAAAGAATTGGACCAAGGACAGATCCTTGCAGCACACTACTGTCAACATCCTTCTCCTCAGAGTGAACTCCATTTATCTCTACCCTTTGTCACCTCCCACTCAACCAATTTCTAAGCCAGCCAGTCACTTTAGGGTCTATCCCTAGGGTGCTCAGTTAATCGCCTGTGTGGAACGATGTCAAAGGCTTTTCTGAAATCTAAGTACACCACATCTAGGGCTCTCCCTCGGTCCAACTCCTTGGTCAACCAGTCAAAGAAATCAAACAGATTTGTCTGACAAGACCTGCCTCTGATAAACCCATGCTGCTTCAGATCCTGCAATCTATTGGACTCCAGAAACCTCACTATTCTCTCTTTTAGTAGAGGTTCCAATTATTTACTTATCACAGAGTTTAGACTAACTGGCCTGTAGTTTTCAAACTCATCCTTAACATAAGAACATAAGATATGCCATACTGGGTCAGACCAAGGTCCATCAAGCCCAGTATTCTGTTTCCAACAGTGGCCAATCTAGGTCATATTTATTTATATTCTCTTATATACTGCGCTATTCTGCATCAGTGTGGTTTACATTGAACAAACTGAAATTACATTGAACAGGGCATTATAACTAGGAGATAACTATTTTACAGGGAACATGGGCTATGGAGGGTTAAGTGGCTTGCCCAAGACCACAAGGAGCACCTGTGGGACTAGAAACCCCAGTCCTTCCGGCCCAAGGTTGCTGTCCTCTAGTGGGATTTGAACCCCTGACCTTCCGGCCTGAAGTACCTTGCCCCAACCACTAGGCCACTCCTCCACTGTACCTAGCAGTTTCCCCAAGGGACACAGGCTCCACAATGCTTGTATTGGTTCAAGCATTGATATCCTGGGTCCCTTCTTAATAATGGCTTATGGACCTTTCCTCCAGGAACTTGTCCAAACCTTTTTTAAACCCAGCTACACTAACAGCCTTTACTACATCCTCCGGTAACAAATTCCAGAGTTTGATTACACGTTGAGTGAAAAAATATTTTATTTTATTAGTCTTAAATAGTTTACCCTGTAGCTTCATTGTATGTCCCCTAGTCTTTCTATATTCTGATAAGGTAAACAATCGATCTACGTTTACCCGTTCCACTCCGCTCATTAATTTATAGACTTCTATCATATCTCCCCTCAGCCGTCTCTTTTCCAGGTTAAAGAGCCCTAACCTTTTTAGCCTTTCTTCATAGGAGTATCCTTCCATCCCCTTTACCATTTTGGTGGCTATTCTCTGAACCTTTTCTAATAACTCTATATCCTTTTTAAGATATGGCGACCAGAATTGCACACAATATTCAAGGTGCTGTCTCACCATGGAACGATATAGAGGCATTATAATATCCTTTGTTTTATTTTCCATTCCTTTCCTTATCATACCTAGCATTCTATTTGCTCTCTTGGCCGCCGCTGCACACTGGGCCGAGGGTTTTAACATGGTATCCACAATGACGCCTAAATCTTTTTCCTGGGTGGTGGTTCCTAATGTGGAACCTTGCATCGTGTAACCATAGTTTGGGTTGTTCTTCCCTAGGTGCATAACCTTGCACTTGTCCACATTAAATTTCATCTGCCATTTTGATGCCCAGTCTTCCAATTTATCAAGATCCTCTTGCAATTTTCCACAATCCTCTTGGGTTTTAACAACTTTAAATAGTTTTGTGTCATCTGCAAATTTGATAACCTCACTCGTTATTCCACTTTCCAGGTCATTTATGAATATGTCAAAAAGCAGCGGACCCAGCACAGATCCCTGGGGTACACCACTATTCACCTTTCTCCATTTTGTGTAAAAGGACCACATGTGCCTTTCTCTAGTACTCTGGGACCACTCCTAACTCTGAAGAATCATTGAAAAGTCACTAGAATGTCCTCAAGTTTCTTCAGTATTCTTGGATGCATCCTATTGGGTCCCATCACTTTGTCTACTTTTAGTTTAGCTAGTTCCTCACGAACACAGTCTTCTGAAAATCATTCAAGATCCCCGTCACTTCTTTTCCTATTTCTGGGTGTTTTTAGAGGTCCTGCTCCTGGACCTTCATCTGTGAACACAGAACAGAAATATTTGTTAAGCAATTCTGCTTTATCCTCATCAGCTTCTACATATTCCTCTTCACCCTTGAATCTGACAGTGCCATTTTTGCCCATCCTCTCTCACTTACATATCTGAAAAATGCCTTATCCTCCTATTTTATTGCCTTTACTATTTCTTCTTCTTTTTGTAACTTTGCTTTCCTAACTACTTTACTAGCTTCTCTAAGGGGTATGTTTACTAAACTGCGGAAACATAGCAGTGGCTACATTAAGGTGCGTTATGTAACGTTAAGGCACCTTAACATTACATTCTGTAACGTTAAGGCGCCTTAATGTCACATAACGCGCCTTAATGTTCCCGGCCGTGGAAAGTCCAGAAAAGGGTGTAGAGAGGGCGGAGAGAAGGGGTCAATGGGCAGGGAGTGTGTGGGGAGAGGCCCCTTTCTGACTAATGAGGAGAAATTAAGGGCTGAATCCTAACACAACTGAAAACCTGGTATTAGCACACATTTGCAAGAGAGAGAAACAATTTCAGTGTCAGCAATGTACAGCATAGGCAGGGAGCCCGAGAAAGGTGATAGTGGTGATCCATTTGCAGCAACAGCATAGTACCCAGGTATGAAAGGCCACTATGGTGATGGTGCAAATGGGGCATGGGGACTGCAGGCGGGACATGCAGTGGGGGCTACTGGGGCACAGGGTGGACTAGGCGTTTGCTGAGGTGGCACATAGGAATGCAGAAAATGGAAACCAGCAAGACAGCAACTGACCAGGGTCAGACATGCCCATGAGTCTGTGTCCCACAGTGTCCCATCCAGGAGACATTACCCAGCAGGTATCCCAAGGGGCACATAACATTGACAGGTGATGCCAGGGGAAGCGTGGACATCTATGTAGGCATCCCTACCCCAGAACCCACACCTTAGACAGCCGCCTACCTGCCCCCTGGATGGCCTGGGATGGCACACCACTGGCACCGACAGCATATGTTCATGGTGGCATGGCAGAGGGGGTGGGTGATTGTGCTGGAGGGAGCAGTGGCACCCGCCTGCAGTGGACCTAGGTAATGCCCTATACCAGTACGTGATGTGTAGTGCAACAGAAGAGGTCTGGCCGAGGAACATAAGGGTAGCCCCAGGGACAACTATGCTGCTATGGCAACAGTGTGGTGCAGTACACCCAGCTAGCATGTCCAAGATCAGAGGGTCAGAGGTTCAGGTCCCATCTGTGGATCCTGCAGAGCATCTCCCCATAGTTTTAGCCCACAATGCAGCCACAACAACAACATGGGCAAACCCCAACACAGTGGTGCACAGGGGTATGGACACCCACTCACAAGGGCTCCACTATCCACAGCTTCATGGAGTGTCAGGCTGTTGGCCCCAGCACAGAGCTGCAGTTATCACCAGAGCACTACTACTACCCCCTGCACAGATTAGCAATGTCGGCAGTGTGATCAGGACCAGTGCAGCGGGTAGGGTTGTTAACCACCTCCATCTCTGCACAATGCTGAGATAGGTGTGGGATTGTGCGTATGTCTCCACATTGTTTGTGTCTGCCAACACCTTTCTGAGACCACATTGCTATCACTGCTTCCAGCGTTAGCCTGCAAATGTGCATAATGAGGAGCAAGGTATTGTGTGTATGGCCCAGACAGGGCGGATTGGCCAGGATGCATCTGCACAGGGTGGAGGGCAATGGCTCAGACACTGTAGTGCTCAACCACCACCTGCATGGACAGGGTGGCCACAGCATGTCCCACTGGGGGGGGGGGGTCACTCTCACTCTGACCGAGCAGTGACCATGGCATGTCTATGTTCCCACATAGTGCCACATATTATTTGTTCCCTGTGTGTTCCCAATTCTGGTGCCCAATCAAAGGGATACCTGCTTGGTGTCTGTGTTGCACATCCCACCTCTGGGTGCATAGGGTTCCTCTGTGAGCATGCACTATGGACTGGTTAGTGGGCTGTCTGCAGTTCACCTGTGCATGGGGGGGGGGCACCTTGTAGGATGCTGCATGTGCAGTTTGACTGTGCTGTCTGTTGATGAATGGCAGATGGTGGTGTGGGGAAGTTGAGCCTTCCCCTGCCTACCCCAAGCATCATTGCTGGTCTGCAATGGTCACAGGTATGGCACAGGCCCAGCAGCTCTGGAGGGCTGTCATCTATGGGCAGGACTGTGGTTGCTGGTAGTACAGCCATTCTGAAGGGTGCAGGCACCTGTCCCACCACACCCTCATCTACAAAAGGGGTGATTGAGGCACCCTTGGGGTATATAGTGCATACCACTTAGACTCATAGTGGCAGTGCTACATAGCCCTCATGCGAGTCTAGACACCCCACTGCCCTGATAACAGGTACCCATGGCAGCCAGAACCTAACACTGGGCATGCACTAATCTGGGTGGTGCCTGGTCCTCCAGGGCCATATGTGACTACAGAACACAGCTGGAACAGATGTACCTTCAGTTGCACTGCTGGGGACAGCTGTTACACAGTGGCACTGCTGGGGATGTGCAGCAGGACCTATGTCTAGCACCACATGTACTGTGGACTTAGTGCTGGCACCCATCATATCCCTCAGGGTGCACATGGAAGCTACACAATCGCATGGTCTGTAGCTACTCTGTGCTAGTATCACGCACCGTCAGTCCGTCTTACCACGCTGCAGTACCGGAGAGGTGCAGACCCCATTTGGTGGTCAGCTGTAGGCCGCTGTTCTGCATGTGCAATGCATCATGGGTGCTGGTGGGGTTACCCTATCCTGGCACACAGAGCAGAAGGTTTGTGCGGTGACCTGCAGTCCTTCTGTACCCAGCCATTGCTGTGCAACAGGCCATATAGGTATAGCCTACTGGTTAGTACACTGACGTTCTAGGTGGAGGTCATGGGTTCAATTCCTCATTGTTCCCTCCTGTCCAAAACAGATATTTTGCTTGCCAGATCCATGCTGCCAGCCCATAGTACCCTCACCACAGTTGCCAGCAATCCTTATAAGGCGTTATAAGGCTCCTAATTAGGCACTGTACAAGGCACGTTATAAGGCACCTTATTGGGCACAGTACATGGCACGTTATAAGGCACATTACAAGGCACCTTATTAGGCACAGTACAAGGCACGTTACAAGGCACCTTATTTGGCACAGTACAAGGCACATTATAAGGTGCCTTATTGGGCACGTTACAAGGCGCCTTATTAGGCACAGTACAAGGCACGTTAAGGCACGTGCCTTTTACTGTGCCTTATAACCCGCCTTATAACGCGCATTACCTGACATGCTTGCCATAATGATGCCCCGCCAACGCCTTTATATGGGCATCTGTACCTTTACCGTGGAACCTAACGCACATGACATTACCACAGTTTAGTAAACATGCCCCTAAGTTTTTCCAAATATAGTTGCTTGTTTTCCTCTTTCTGTGATTTCTTGTATTTTCTGAAGGCCACCTTCTTTTTCTTTACCTTCTCAGCTACTTCTTTTGAGAAGCATAGTGGCCTCCTTATCCTTTTACATTTATTTACCTGTCTAGCAAAAAGGTTTGCTGCCCTTAAAATATTCCCTTTCAGTTTTTCCCATTGCTTTTCTACATCCCCCAGCTTTTCCGGATAATGACTCCTTGAGGTATTGTCCCTTGCCACAGCTAGTGGTGGAACTGCTCACTTTAAACTACATGTATCATGTGCCTTTGCTTGACCAAGAAAAAACTGTAAGAATAGAAGGTAAAGATGCAGCACCAGTAGTGTTGCAGTGGCTGGACCATCCCTCTTTCTTCATTTCTTCTTCCAAAGTCAAACCACTATTGGGATATATGCTGTTGAGAAATGAGTACCTTTTCCTTAAAAGTGGCTTTGGGAGGCTTGTTAGGAGGGATTCAAGATGGCTACTAAGACTGCCTTGCCGCTGGACTATTCTTTTCAGTATGCCAAAAAGGAACGGGAAGACCCGCTGGAAGCCTTTCTTGAAGGCGGGAACTCCTTCGGCTGTTGTTACCTCTGGTCCCTTGGATCATTTCTTGTGCCCGGGAAGTCAGCAATGGGAATCAAGTGGTTTATTGGGATTGATGACATGGGGCTGGAAAGCTCGGCATCATCTTCCAGTTGTGAACTATTGCCAGTGCTACGTGCCCCACCCGTTATTGCAGCTGGTTTGACCATCGCGGGAGCACTCGAGGTGGCTGGTCAGGTGAAGGATTGGTCTGGGATCTTGGTAGAAGACAGTACTCCTGCTTTGGATATGGCCATTTCGTGGACTATGGATAATCTTGAGTCTGCAATGGGAGGGGTTTCTCTTTTGAAGGAAATGGAAGGCAATGAAGCTGATGAACTTGCGGCTGGTGTTTTGGCATCGGTTTTGTCCGTGAAGGGTCAAACGATTCCTGGGCAGGATTTTGTTTTCATCTTTAATTTGGAGAAGCATGCAGTAATTTCCTTGGACTCCATCTGGATGGCTATTTCTTCATTGGGTAAAGTTCTGGTGCAACAGTCAAACAAGTTGGCTTCATAAGTTGTTGCTAAAACAGGCTCAGTGGTTGGTCTTACAACAGAGCTTGCTGGGGTTAAAGAGTCTGTGAAGAATTTGCAGTTGGAGTGATTGAAATATGATAATTATTACTCTTTGTTAGATAAAGATATTGCTGCAATGAAAGTTAAAATGGAACTTTTAGAAAGTCAGGTTTGTTCCTCTAACCTCCGGCTGGTAAATTTTCCAAGTTCTCCTTTGATTTCTGCAAGGGACATGCTGAAGTGCTATATGACTGAGACTTCGGGAATTGCAAACAGAAACTTTGCCTCCTTTATCTAAAGTGTATTATGCACCTATTGGTTCTCAGCAGACCTCTCCTTCTGTGCTTCCACAAATGGATGTTTTAAATGTATCGGAGCTCCTGGAAACATTAGATTCTAAAGTTGCTGTTATACCTTCTACAATGTTAATTGCATTTGCATTACCTACAGATAAAGAATGTTTTTTGAAGATGTATTTTTGTAAGCGTTCCATACTGTTTAGGGGACTTCAAGTTAGAATTTATCTTGATTTGGCTCGTGAAACCCAAAAACGGTGACTTGAGTTTTTGCTTTATAAACTAGCCACTGCCCCATTGGGAGCCCTTTTTTTATTCCTCAAATTTCCTTGTAAATGTTTAGTTAAGTTACATTCTGAAAGTTATATTTTCTATGAGTTCTCCCAGCTCGGTGTGTTTATCAGCTCACGTTTGTCTCCGGCTTTGGTATGAGATTGAGTGTAGCAATTAGATTAGCTAGCTTGGCAGTCTGAAAGTTTTCTTTACATATTTGGTTTGGTGTTTATTTCCTATCTTTGAATCCTCCATAGTCTTGTTGGGCTGGTGGGCTCTTGCATTCAGTTTAGTTTCCTTTGAAATATTTTTACATGTATGTTGTGATAATTTTGCTTTGCATAGCCTTTTTCTTTTTTCAAGTGTAAATGCTTGTTAAAATCTTTGGAAATTGCAATAAAAAGTAAATTTTAAAAAGTGGCTTTGACCATAAGAAAGTGCAACTAGTGATTTCTAAGAGCATTTTGATCGCTTTTCCATCTTATGACACGTAAAATGGTCACACATGTTTCAGCCATGCAAATTTTATGCAATATACTAATGCAAACCTCTCCCATAGACTATAAAAACATGTCAAATATATTGTTTTTGGCTACCCTACATACCATTCAATTATTTCTTTCTATAAGACTTGCTTTTCTTCAAAAACTCTAATGTCCCCTTGATGCTCAACCTCTGGAGACTGAAAACATCAGAGCTTGAATTGATGACTATGTATCAGTATATCCATCTTTGCTGATTTATCATTTTATAATGTTTGTATAGATTGTAACCCCCTCAACAAACATACTGTATTTGAGTTCAGAATAGCACTAACATCATCTTGACAGGCTATAAGCTACCAGTTAAGGCTCTGACTTGTCAATTAAGTTTCAACTTTTCCTTGGGCTTCAACTCCTCCACACAATGAATGCCTGATCTATAGGTTATACATAATAATAATACTTGTTAGAGAACTACATTATTGGACAACAAAACATGCATTTTAATTGAAGCCTGCCTTTTTGCTGTTGTACTATGGGTTTCCTGTTTTTACAGTTAGAACATGGTGTCTTCTCTCTTTCGGAAACGTCATGATCTCACTATAGCTGACTAAAACTATGCTAAAATAAAATTTTCCCTCCCCGTCCTAGAGGCCCCACATGTCACCTATCCCAAGTCTGCTTTTCAGATCAGCCCATTGCTGGAAGTGACAAGTGCTGCAATGCTATCAGGGAAAGATAGCTCAGTAGCAAACACAGGGGGACATAACTTTCCATGGCAACTCTAAATGCACTTCAAGGGGAAAAAATACCTTTTTTCATGAATTAAAGATGGGACAAAATCTGCCACAGTATGAAATAATTTCGAATATAGAACAGTTAGTATAATTGTGAATTTGACTACAGGGGCTTTAGTGTTATCACTTTATTTAGCATACAGTAATGGGATGGTTCCTCATACACTATGCAGAGACAAATTAATCAACCAACCAGAGAAAGCCCAATGTATTAGTTAGCTGGATCCAAATGTAATAGTATACACAAGTGCCATTTGAATATGCCTTTAATTTCCCTTGGTAGAGATGTGCATATGAAGGGTGAGGGCATAGAAGGTGTTTATACTATGTTGATATTCTCAGTTATGATGTCTTAATGAACTAAAAAACAGGGTCTTGTTCAGTGACTCTCTACTAAACACTCTAGGCTATGTTTTAAAAGAGGATAAAAACAAATGTCCCAACATTTGGCTAAATTGTGGACACATATTTTTATAACAGCTATTTTATAATCATATGCGCCCTTCGAACATTGAAACAGCACAAATCAAAAATAAGCATGCAAATGCCCAAAATAACTACACTGTAGAGATACAGGGAACACAAGTTTAATGGAAACCTGTGGAAAATTCAAGCAGATTTGCTATTAATTTGTGATAGTCCATACCAAATCTGCTGGCTGTGGGTCCCATAACTCAGATGAATCTGCTCAAACTCTGGTGTAAATATACCACACACAGGGATTCATATTAGTGTTCTTTTATAAAGGTCACCAAACTAATTTTGCTGATCCAAACAAATCTTTGGTGGGTTTGATGGTGTATGTGATTGCTTATTTGCATATTTCTACTGCACCGATCTGTTAATTGTTTAAGTAATTATTTTGATCACTTTTCAAACTTCTTCCATCTTTGCTAATAAGCAAACACCCATGTTGATTCCCAGCCCAGAGCCCTGCATTGTAGGCTATGCACAAAGGGAGTGTTGCTGAAATTGTTTTCACATGAGTATGGTTTATCAAGGTTTCATAAGGCCACAAGACCCAAGATCAAAGGTGAAGTAATTATTGTGAAAACACTCAAAGGTTACTGCCAAAGAAAGTCATTGAGGTCCCAAATGATGGTTTCCTCTTGTTGACATTATTAAATTAGTGGTACTCAATTTATTTATTTATTTATAAGGATTTATATCCCACCTTCTCCTTTAATCAAAGCGTTGGTGTGCATGTTAGAAAAAGGTTATGGGGAAAAATGAAAGGATATACTCAGAGCTGCTAAGTTACTCAGTACCAGGAAGAAGACGTTTTGTCCAGTCCTGTTCTTGAATTTATATCCCAAAGCAGAGTGGTAATTTTGGTCCTTGATTCTACCCAATGAAACTAATGCTGCAGGTCCTAAAATACATCAGGATAGGGTTGTAAGAAATCCAGAACTGATCTAAAATCTCCCTTTTCATGCTGCTAACTTGGCTATGAAGGATTCTCAAATCTACCTCTCTACGCCTGATATCTCTCCAGCAATCCAGGCCAACATCTCTGTTTGCCTTTCTGACATTGCTACTTGGATGTCTCACTGCCGCTTGAAATTGAACATGGCCAAGACTGAACTCCTTATCTTTCCACCCAATGCCTCTCCTCCTCTTTCCCCTTTCTCTGTCTCTGTGGACAACTCTGTAATCCTTCCTGTCTCTTCTGCCCGTAACCTGGGTGTTATCTTTGACTCCTCTCTCTCCTTCTCCACACACATCCAACTCGTTGCTAAGACTTACCGTTTCTTTCTCCATATCAGCAAAATTCACCCATTCCTTTCTGATGACAGTACTAAAACAATTGTCCACTCCTTAATCGCCTCCCGCCTTGATTATTGCAACCTTCTCCTTGCCAGCCTCCCTACGTGCCACCTCTTTCCCCTTCAATCTATTCAACATTCTGCTGCTCGTCTAATTTTCCACCAGCCTCGCTTTTCCCACATCACTCCTCTTCTCAAGTCACTTCACTAGCTTCCTGTTTCCGTATCCAATTCAAACTCCTTCTCCTGACCTATACATGCATTCACTCCTCACCCCCCCCTTTACCTGTCATCTCTTATCTCTCCTTACACCCCCTCTCGTGATCTTCACTCTTCTAACACTCTTCGTCTATCTATGCCCTTCACTTGTACTGTTAATTTTAGACTTTGCTCCTTTCACCTGGCTGCACTCTTCACCTGGAACAATCTACCTGTGTCTGTGCATCGGGCATCCTCCTTGGCCCTCTTCAAGTCCAGGTTGAAAACCCACCTTTTTACTTCTGCTTTCTGTTCTTGACTCCTGTGTTCTGATATGACTGGTTTTAATTGCTGTTTGTGTTTGTGCTTTTTGCCCTATCTTGATTTATCCCTAAATATTTATATACTCTGTCTTGCTTATTGTATTTTGTATTTAGTAAATTGTCTTGATTAGATTGTGAGCTCTGTTGAGCAGGGACTGTCTCTCCTACATGTCTGTACAGCGCTTCGTACGTTTGCAGCGCTATATAAATGCTAAATAGATAGCTAGATAGATAGATAGACCTTAGACAAGATTCTAAAGGGCAGGCTCTCTCCATACAAAAATTTGACTTGTGCAGGCCATGGTATTTTCAGTAACATCATATGGATGCGAAACCTGGACAGTTAAAAGATAGACAGGAAGAAAATTGATGCCTTTGAATTATGTTGCTGGTGATAACTACTGTGTATATCATGGACTGCCTGAAGAACAAACCAGTCAGTACTAGAGGAGATCAAACCTTAGCTTTCCTTAGAAGCTCAGATGACAAGACTTTGACTTTCATACTTTGGACATATCATGCGAAGAGAGAGATCATTGGAGAAAGACATAATGCTTGGCAATGTAGAAGGTAACCATAAAAGAGGAAGGCTGGCAATAGGATGGATCGATACAATAACTGCAGCTATGGATACCACTCTATCAACAATGAGCCGCTTGACTAAAGACCGAACAAGGTTTAGGTCAACTATCCAGAGGGTCACTAGGAGTCGACATCGACTTGGCGGCATTTGACAACAATAACTTGGCAGTTCTGTATATACTGTTGAGGAGAAACCTTGTAGATATGATTACAAAATAGAGGCAGAAATAATCTTACATGCCACTGGGGATAAAAAAAACCATAGGTCCGGCATTACTAATGTGTGCTATCAGTTTAGCATATGTTAACTCATTTAACACGTATTACTTTAATGCAATTCCCATTTTATGCAATGGGACATAGTTACTACCAGTGGTGCATTGTTACTAAAGGTTAACGTGCATTAAGTGTCAATGAACAGATAGAAATAAAAGGGCTATGATGATATTTTACACGCATTAACATTTGTTAATGCACGTTAACTTTTAGTAAACATGTCCCGATGTGCGCTAACAGCATTACCATGTGCTAACATGGTAGTGTGCATTAGTAAGCAACTCTGATAGTTTTCCATGCTAGATGAATGGATCAGAAGTCTGAATATGTATAGGCAAACTCATCCGATCTGAAAGCAGGCCAGCAGAGCCTTTGTAGGGTATAGTTGGCTCACTACTTGGTCCTGTTTTGAAGCAAAGTATCTCTATTAATAATCAATGTACTTATATAACCATGTAGGCACTAATCTGGCCAGGATGCAAGCAACAGTTAATTTAAGACAGGAACCATTTTACTTTTGCCCTTGTCACTCTATGCAATCAAAAAGAACCACATTGGTTCCTTAGCTGGTATTATCTAATGCAGGAAGACAGGAATAAGCAGAGTAGAAAGCACCTGTCAGCTCCGCTTTCTACTTTCCTTGATTAGCATGAAACATTAATAGAACTTGCAGAAATTCTGCACAGAGATGGGCTCTGCCTACAACACTACAAGGTTTTCCTCCAGAATGCT
Source organism: Ichthyophis bannanicus (assembly GCA_033557465.1). Lineage (NCBI taxonomy): Eukaryota > Metazoa > Chordata > Amphibia > Gymnophiona > Ichthyophiidae > Ichthyophis > Ichthyophis bannanicus. The sequence continues at coordinate 426,601,450 of CM066035.1, read as the reverse complement.
GTTTCATTAGAAACAAACTATTTTAACATCGGGAGTCACCAGTTCTGATAAATGTTTCCCATAAAATCCCCCCATTAAATTTTCCCCTCAACTAGTCATATCCTTTTTAACAAATGACATGCACAGAATGATACATCATGCTTTCCTGTAAAATAAATAGGAATGAACATACTATAATGGGTTAACATATGTTTTAATACAATTTTCATCATTGCACACGTCACTTTTCAGTAGTGAGTTGAGTCTGCACCAGCAACCCCAGGCAATGCCTTGAGGTAAAATAAATCAGAAGGTACTGAACTATTTTCACCTATTTATCCCTCCACTGCAAAAAAATATTCAGAAATACAAAGTGAATCCATAGATCCATATAGATGAATGACAGATAACCAAGAAATTCTATGGAATCCAGTTCCTGTTGCCCATTATTTCTGCACGATCATATCACAGGCATGAGATTTGTCTATTTGTTTCATCCTAATTCATTTTACCATACATTTATTCTAACTGTGCTATAATAATTATTCTTTCCACTAATGGTCATTGAAAAATAATATATAGTCTGCATTGAAATAATCAGTAACATATGGGTTATTCTGCAATAGAACTAACACATCTTAAACCTTTTTATGAAATATGCACATAATAATAAATCTACAGTAGATTAAGTTGGACCCTCAACATTTGTCTATATGGTAACTTGCCATTTGATTATAGGTTAATAGGTGCAGTGTGTATAAAAGCTAGTAATTTACAAATGTCAGCCAATATGTCATTGGAAATATGGCATAATGCTTTTAAGTTTTATTTTTTGCCTTTTCTATTAGAAGCTTTCCCAAAAAGAATACATATGAAGAAATAAATTGTCAGATACAGAATTCTTAATTTTATAATACTGTGCCCTATATATTTTTTCTTGTTAAAACTAAAAAAAAAAAAACCCCTACAAAAATCTTGTTTTTGCTGCATGCCATCATACAGATCCATTCATCTAGCACAGGATGCAAGGACACTGTATGGAAATATATCTGCCACCTTGTTTGTGGAACACATCTAAAAGCTTTTTATGCAGAGTTATCAAGAACAAGCCAAAATCATTTCTTGCGAAATGGTTTCAGCATTCTCTAATTACAGTGTGATAGATCTACTACGGTTCTCAAGAAGGACAGAAAAAATAAAGTAAGAGAGAGATCTGTATATAAAACTTGTTTGTTCCCTAATCTACGTGATGTAAAGGTTTGTAACGTTGATTTTATTATTATGGTCATATGGAACATGGACCTTGTCAGATAGAAAAAAAATTGATAAACATTACAGATGCTTGTAGTGTGCCCATCAAACACAACTTAGATTTACAAGTTTTCAAAACTTCACTTTGTGCATAAGAGGATATCACTTTGCACTGTCCTGTATTTACTGTGCCTGAATATGTTATTCATAACAGTATTTTTTCTGCAAGGCACATCTATATTTGGCTTTTCCATTAGCATTGGCATCAGTGAGATATTTTTAACCCCTTTCTTACCCATTTCAGACTTTGACTCGAAACTACTGCTTAGAGTGCCCTGCATTCTGTCAACTGTACTCTCCACTCCATCAGTAAAAATACCACATAACAGCCCTAACCTTTTACCAGGCTAGTAAGTCTGCATAAATGTAAGTCTCAGACATTTCAAATATGTTAAGCAAACAAAGGAGAAAATGGCTTATGGAAGTTGATACTCTGAAGCAGTTGATTGCTAAATAATACAGGCATAAAACTTAATTCTGTAACTGTTCATGGAAAGCAACTGAATACCATGTATAAGGCATGTTCACTAGCCATGATGCATTTTCAAATAAAATGCTTTGCAGTTTGATAGCCTGTCAATCTTTAATAGAAAGTCATTAATTATTTGTGACCAAGAGATTGAAGCAGCTAATAGCTCAAACATATCCTTCTCTTTTATTGCGTCACTAGTTCTAAATGAATGTCTAGACGTTCTTAAATTAAGTTTTAAAAAAGTGGGAACACCGGCTTCATTTTTGATAAATCTGTCACTATGTCCATATGACCTTATAAATACAAAAGAAAAGTTATGATTTTAAATTGAAAAATGAATTAATTGCCCCATGAATACTTAGGTTTTTAGTAATCTTTAAAAAATATATATTTAATCTGGCAGTTGTGCAATAGTTCAGGTGATGATGAATGCAAACGATTTTTTCATGAAGGACGTCATTCTCTGATGGCATGTACTACCGTTATATTTTATAAAAAGCCATGGAGATGGGACCTTCTATGTTCCTCGTAAAGCAAAATTCATATCTTAATTAATCAACAATGAACCTTTTTGCCATAAGTAAGCAACAGCAGAAAATTGATAGGCAAACGCAGAACATTTCAACCCCAAATGTTCACCTAGATCATGAAAGTAGATAGGTTTTGGCAATCACATGTCGTGAAAGTAGCCCCCTGACCCCAGACATCTCTCAGAGAGCAGGCATTGGTACTCTTTGCACATCAGAAATGCACCAGCAGAGACTATTCAGGAGGAAAATAGGAAAGCAAGTCACATTTCAGCACACAACAAATACTGCAAAAACGTGACCCTCTGCATGCAACAGTGAGCCATAAACCCCGCAGCCGGCAACAGTGGAATGAATAGTAAAACCAAGTTTCTGACCTAGTGTCCTCTCTCGAGCAGACTACTCTCTGTTCTGCACACAGCTGATTTCTATAAAACAAAAGGAGAGCCTGCATTCTCAGCTAGCATCCTTAGAACAGAACAGAATAGATGGCACACTTACTGTAATGTCCCATGAAGCAAAGTTCCCATCTAGAAAGGCACTCTTTGCATCACTCCACTCCCTGAAAAAAGGTTAACCATTAAGGAGAAATATTATGCCACACATTAGCAAGCAGCATACTCAGATATTACATTTTTCCATACATGATAAATCCTGGGGAGCCTGTTTTTCTTTTTAAACACCTTGCAGAGTGAAGCCTAGCACTGCATCTGCTTGCCAAAGCACAATCAATATGGAAGGAGCGGTATTTTATGATTGGAGAAGTTGTTCTGTTTTTGGTGGTGAAATTCATTATTTAGTATCTGAACCCTCAGCATTTCAGTATCATTTATTCATAAAGTCCCTTTTTGCCAGGAGGAAATGGATACAGCTGGAGAGAGAGAGAGAGAGAGAGCGCGAGAGAAAGTGAGAGACAGAGGGAGAGAGAGTGAGAGAAGGAGATGGATTGAGATGGATTGATGATATTGATCAGATAGCATCTTGAAACAAAGGCTAGGTGCTCTATTTTAGTTGACAACTGTGACAGATAAAAAAAAATGCAAGAGGGAGGGAAGGGTAAGGCGATGAACATCACACACTTTCCGAAGCATTTGAAGAAACCAGTGTGACAAGCAGGTCTAGAGAAGCGGCTGCAAAGAAAAATGTATTCAGAAGAGTCATTAAAAAATGATGCTTTGTTTGCCTTGTGAATATGAGGTTTCTTGTTAGCTGTAGTACACTTTTCTACAGAGGAAATGAGGTTTGTACTATTGCATAACCACCTCTCAGGTCTTTCTTTAAAACTTTGTCAGCAGATTTTTTTTCATCTCTTCAAAGCCTGGCATTTTATAGTCTAATCGAAAAACGTATTGCAGCAAATTGTAAAAACAAATGTTATTGCTGAATGTTATGGTTTAAATAAAATGGACACTGGCATTTAATATTTTTTTAATCTGAAAATATCAAGAGGCATAATGCCTTTATCCACTGGAGACTGTAATAAATACATTGTTTTGTCAGAAGCTTCCCTTGGTTAAGACGTTGCAGCATTCAGTAGCTTATTGGCCTATCTCTCCCCAGGGTTTATAGAATGTAACAGGACGTATGGACTGATTGCTGAAATCATTCCCAAAGGAGATCTTTTGGCTTAACAATCAAAAAGCCGGTGGGCATCACTGTGCTGTAAATTATTTTTCAGGTAAGTGCACTACATGATGCTACTACCTTGACAGTAGTATTTTGTTTACAGTAGAGGATTCCTGGGAGATATCCAAGTTTGGATTTGGACTGTCTCTGCAAGGTGATCCTGACTGGGAGCATTTGCCAAGGAATCGTTATTGCCTTGAGGAGAGGGATTCAAAAAAGATAATTGCTACACATACACTGATGTCTTTACACAATATATTATATAAAATGGTATAGAAACTGTAGAATAACCATTATAGGGACCCATACACTAGAATTTGTATTTAAAACTTTTTAGCATGTATGTCGAAAGAAATTGAATGCGAATGCTAAAATAAGGAAATACCCTACTGTATCTGAATGTAACTCACCTTGAACTACCACTGGAAAAGCATGAGCTAAATAGTACTAATAGATAAATACTACATGACATTTTTCCATGCATTTGCTTAAAAGCGGGCTTTCTAATGGGCATGCAAAAATAGTCTGCATGCCAAAGCAAAAATCATTGCATGCACATGGTGCATATAAAAAAATCCCCCAGGATAACTGGACTGAAATGTCCTCTAAATCCTCATGTATATCCAACAGAAGCTAATTTGCATTTGGTTATGCCAGCTAGATTCCACTGAAAACTCATGCTCATTTCATGGCTGAGAATAGACAAAGATGTTAGTGTTGCCTCCTTGACATCTTGCTTACTATTGCTTCTGATGCTGGTCTTATGGGACCAGTATCATGACTATAAAAAGTCCATCTTACAGTACCTGTACCAGCAAGCCTCACAAGTGTAGCATACACATACCTTCTCTATAGGTGCAACATTTACCGCTAGTAAGAAAGGGAATCTTATCTCTAGTTTTGTACTTACTTTCTCAATATGTATATTCTATCCTCTAATGAGTATTTTTTCATGTTTACCATTTTGCAGAACCACCTGCCTGTATTTGGATTAGGAGTAGAAGAGGCTTATGTCAGGCCTTTCTTCAGTCACCTTGGCTGTGCCTTTCATTTGGCTTTAGGTATTTGACCTGCTGAACTTTTGGGAGCTTGCAAGGAAGTATCATATTTTTATTTTAGTTAACTCATCTTTATTAACTAACATAAACAGAACCAGTCATATATGGACTCTAATGCATGATCAGTAAGACACGTTACATGAATAACTTGTGTTTTTACAGTTTAATCAACCTCTCCCCTCCCCCTCCCCATATCTCCTATCTTCCCCTTCTTTTCCTCCCCTCACTCCAATCAGAACTAAAGGAAGTGAACACATCTGTGCATCCCCCTTCTTACTCCCCTCTCCCCATAGACGACAGCATCTATATACTTCCCCAAAGTGCTAAAAAGGAGTCTATGTCTAGGATGCCCTCTAGATTCCAACGTTCCCATCAACACTGTTGTGAAAGGAGTTTTGCCATTCTCAGTAGGGGGGGGGGGGCATGTTTCAAAATGCACTGTTTCCCAACCAAGCAAAACTTCGTCACCAGAAATCTCACTACCAACCCCTTGACTTTCGGACTGTGAAAATCAACTAGCAGCATTAGCCACGATTCAATTCCACTTTTTGCCCAAATAGTCCACTTAAATAATCTTGCACCCATCTCTAGAACTCCCAAACTCACCCGCACATCCAAAACATATGACCCAAATGGGCCAGGGCTTGTCCACACTTCGGACATGTTTCACAGCCAGAAAATCAAGTTTTAAACACTCATGCTGGTTAATAAATTCTCCTATCCAATCGCCTTGAATTGAATTGTGTGTAATCCAGAGCTCTTAATTAAACCAGGGGTCCATGCTATAGCTTTAACCAACTGACACGTTCCCTCTCCATCCCCAGCTTTGCAACCACTTCATATCCCCTCCACAATGCCATACCTAGCCCTGTGTGAGCGGTGCAGCCACACAGGGTGCAAAGAAATAGGGGCAAATTTGGGACTACCAGCCTCGGCTCCTCCCATGCTACCTGCACTTGCCTCTCTGTCGCTGCTTTTTCTGTTGCCTTGGTGGTAGCTGTGGTGATGGCGGCAGCAAAGCAGACATCCAATGTCCAAAGTCTGTCCTATGTCAAAATCATCAATGTTGCCTCCCCGGTGATGGCCCCACCCTTGTACTTAATTCCCCCACCCCCTATGTAACACCGCTTTGACCCGGTGAAAAGCGGTATATAAATACAGCTAAATAAAATAAATAAAAACAAAAATTGTGTCTTTCCGACTCTGTGCTTGCATGCATTTCTGATCCCTCCCTCCCTTCTCTGATGTATATATGATATAGAGGTAAGATGGGGAGATGCTGGGCATAGGGCAAGTGAGGGGGTGTGTCAGATGTTCAAGTCACAGAGTGCATATTTATGGCTTGGTACAGCTCTGACCCTCCACATAGTTTTGCCATGGAAGAAAATCAAACAACTTCTTATGCAATTTGAAATCAGCACAGTCTCTCTATCCTCGAACTCCAAAAATGAGTCCACTCTGTTCATCAAAGCCTTTCTCAAACAAGACTTCTCCAGAGAGGAGAAATAGTGCCGTAACTAAGTATCCATAAAATCTTTGCACGCCACCTCAAACTGTTCCTTCAATAATTGAAATTAGTGCACTCTCCCCTGGGGGTCCACTACTTGCTTCACCATTTGCGTTCCCACATTTTAAGGCAGCCCGATTCCAGACCTGGTGGGAACTAATCATTCCTCCACAGCATTAGGAACCCATAATCTGAGGATGAAGCTGCCATTTCCCACATAAATATTGCCAAATACTCTGAATCAAATGGATTAACAGGCTGGCAGAGCTCTCGAGTCAACATACAATATGACTAACAGACTGCACAGACAGACCAGACCCACCTCCATATCCCTAGGGGTACTGAGGTGAAACCTAATCAAGCTCCCAAATGCTGCAGCTGGCAAGCATTACTGTATATATCAGGCCCTCCTATCCCTTTGCAGCTCTATCTCCTTTCAATTTCCCCAGTACCACCTGCGGCTTCTTCCCCTGCTAAAACACCCCCACTTACTCCTTCTCTATCCTCCTAATGTCCTCCTTCAAGAGCTTGATCAGCAGGATTTGCAAGACATACAGTCTCGGGAAAGAGCATCATCTGATATGCTGCCACCCTTCCCAAAAGGGATAGCAGCAGCCTCCAATCCCACATTTTACTCCTGAGAAATGCCAACAACGATTCTGCATTCAGGGAACAGAACTCCTTTGGATCTGCCGGGTGGCAGGATACTCAAGTCCAGCCCAGTGCAATGGAAATCCTAACCCCCAACCTATGTGCAAAGTCTCCTGCATATCCAGTACCTCAGATTTGTCCATATTCGGTTTCAAACCTGCAATAGCACTGACATAATGAACCTCCTTTAATAATTTCTCTAGCAAATTGCACAGATTAGTCAGATAGACAAGCTGGTCGTCCACAAATGCTGATAGATGAAAGGACTCCTATCCATTGGACACCCCCTTGATATCATCCCTATTACGTATCCTTCTTAATAAATGATCCAGTGACAGGACCAAAAATAGAGGGGAAGGGAACATCCATGTCTCGTCCTTCTCTGCAGCTAGGAGTGGAGGAGTGGCCTAGTGGTTGGGGCAAGGTACTTCAGGCCGGAAGGTCAGGGGTTCGAATCCCACTAGAGGACAGCAACCTTGGGCCGGAAGGACTGGGGTTTCTAGTCCCACAGGTACTCCTTGTGGTTCTGGGCAAGCCACTTAACCCTCCATAGCCCATGTTCCCTGTAAAATAGTTATCTCCAAGTTATAATGCCCTGCTCAATGTAATATCAGTTTGTTCAATGTAAACCACACTGATGCAGAATAGCGTGGTATATAAGAGAATGTAAATAGATAAAATGCTCTGACAGCACCCCATTCACAAACACAAAAGCACTGGACCTAGAATATAAGACTTTCTCCCTGAAGCCAGAGACCTGCAAAACCTCAAAGAGCTAGCACCCCTCCACCCTGTGAAATGCCTGCTCTGTGCCAAAACTAATAAACATAGAAGGTAACTACTCATGGAACACACATTCTAGTCATGCCATAGTTTCTGCAGGTTTCTCACCATATATTGCTGTCTCACAAAACCTATCTAGGCATAATCAACTGTTCTTGAAGCCATTTGTAAAACTCAGCACTGTAGTCATCTAGACCTGACTTTTTACAGCACTGTGTCACTCCAGTGAACCTCTGCGCCTCATCTGTCATAACAAGTGCCCTTAGCTGCTCCGCTTGTTGTTCAGAAATACAGGGTAGGCCCTCTCGAGACAGGTAGTTTGTCACCCTCAAAGAGGACTTACACTGTCTAGCATACAGCCTGCAGTAATAGTCACAAAATGCATCCTCTATTCCATTGTTAATCTTTTATAGACCACTCAATCTATCTTTTAGGGCTACAACAAATATGGAGCTTGTAAGGAGCCTTCTGGGCCGCTAGGGCCACTATCTCACTTACACTGAAGAAGTAGGTCAACTCCACCTTCAGCATACATTCTAGCTGAAAGAGCATGCAATTGCTTAGAGGGATAAATTGCCTGCTGCTCCAGAATTGGAGGGTACTTGGTACAGCATGCCTAGCCTAGCAAAACACAAACAAAATGTAAAAAGAAAAGAATTAGTAACATTCAAACTGTGCTTCAGCTACAATCACTTTTTTTCCTTCCTAAATAAACCTTTCCAACAAAACTTGCATTCAAGGTCCCTTCGCCAGATAACTGACAATATCTCTTGTTACAAAGTTACTGCAAACACACACCAAGCTCTGCCAGACTTATCTGTACTGTCAACTTCTAAGGTTCTTACTTCAGTGTACAATACATTCCAATTGCAATCCATTGACTCAGAAAATCCATTCCATACTACAGTACAAACTCATACAGACAGAAAAAAACCCACTAGCTGTCTAAATACATTAACACTGCAAAATCCATCTAGAATCTCATCTCCCTTTCCATATACATTAAAACAACATATCACATCACATTATTCCGTTTCACTATTATCATATCTCACTTCACGCAACACCTTCTAATCATTTGCTCATAACTACATCCTCGTCCCAGCTAACATACATGCATAAACCATCATAACATACTAATCCTTACAAACTAAGGTTTAAAACTTTCCAAATTAAGGATTAACCAACAAAAACAAAAATCAACATGCACAGAAATCACTCATACTGAGACACAACTCAAAACAGAAAAATAATTGGAATTACCTTACCTAAGACCCAAGAGTGAAAACAAACAAAAGAACCCCTGTCTTTATACATTTAAAGGTCAGAGAAGTCACAGACAAGATGCACACATTCCTGCAATTTTTTTTTCAAATTTAGGATTGTACCACTCTTATGAAAATTTGTGTCTGGCCAGGGCACACAGAGGCAAAATGTGGATAAGCATTTGGAAACACCACATGGCCAGTGTAGGTTTTTCCAAAGCCAATCAGGATGCAAAGGGTGCCCAGTATTTCTCCATTTCTGATTATTTAGCATGCATCTGAGCTAGATGACTTCCGGAATTAGAGGCACGGGAGACAACATAGTCAAATATTAGGGTTACAGAGTAGAGAGCATAATGGTCTTATCAACAATTGTTAAAGCTTAACATTGTTCTTTAAACTAAAATAGCAACTCTCTACATATAAAAACTCTATTAAGCATATCATGATAATTATTAAATGACTATAGCTTTTCCTCTCTCTGTCTGTTCTTCATCTGTGGATGGAAGGTTTTAGAAGAAAAGAAGAAACATCCTCATATCTTTCTGGGAACAGTTCAATCTTTCTGTTTAATGTAGATTTTAAACTTGAAAAATAATATAATTTCAAATCAGTCTTCCTCCAAATTTCAACACATTTAAGGGTGATGCAAATTAAAAAGAAATAGTAATATTTACTCATCCTGTGATTGCTGCAGCACATTTAAATTTTCACTTGCACAGGACTTTGTATAGAAAAACGGCTTCATTGGCAGTGAGCCAAGAAAAAGGTTTTTTAAACCTTAGCTTTGAACTGCAGTCAGGACACACAACACTTGGAAGGGCTCAAATCCCAGCTCTTTTCGTAGATATAAGAGTGGAGATAACAAGATTCTGACAATCCTGCATTACCAGAGCCAGTGAAAATATTTATAACTCTCTACTTCAGAATTTTCAGGAGAGACAAAGATGGGAGGGGCTCGTCCTCAGAGCCAGCCTGCTTCCTTGCACCGATAAGAGGTAAATTAGCCTGTCCTATACACACAGTTTTAAAGTCTAAATGTTTCTGCCTAGATTTTGCCTTGTTTGCACATCTGCTAAAGCGGCCGGGGAATATGTCCCTTCTTTGGGCCACATTAGCCACCCAGTGGTCTCAAGCATCGGGACTGCTGTCAGACCAGGTACTCACCTCAAAACGTCTGTTTTGGTCTCTCCAGTGGTGGACATCCTCCAAAAATCTGTTGTTGGGGACCCCCTTCCAACCTTCGTTGCCCCAAGCAACCCTCACAACAGATGCCTCCCAAACAGGGTGGGGAGCTCATCTTCAACATCTCTCCACTCAGGGAACCTGGTCTCCCCAAGAGACCACCCTTCATATCAACCTTCTGGAACTGCGAGCAATCTTCCTTGCCCTCACAGTCTTCCATACCCTCCTTGCCAACCTGACTGTCCTAGTTCAGACAGACAATCAGGTGGCCATGTTCTATGTCAACAAGCAAGGAGGGACGGGCTCTCTGTCGCTTTGCAACGAAGCTCTCAGATTATGGGCTTTCGCCAGAGAGCATCAAATTCATCTTCTGGCAGTGTATCTTCCAGGAGTTCAAAACTCTCGGGCAGACAGACTCAGTCGAGTTCTGCTTCCACACGAGTGGTCCCTGCATATGGACCAGATACACAGAATCTTCCAGGAATGGGGGACCCCGGACATAGACCTCTTTGCAAGTCCGTGGAATGCCAAACTTTCCCGGTTCTGTTCCAGGATTCCGTGTCAGGGAGCTCAGGCCAACGACGCCTTTCTCCTGCATTGGGGTCAGGAATTCCTGTATGCTTTTCCACCCATTCCTTTGATTCCCAAGACTCTGTTCAAACTTCAGAGGGATCACGGGTCGATGATCCTTATAGCTCCACGCTAACCACGCCAAGTGTGGTTCCCTCTACTTCTACAGCTCTCCCAGGGCTCCTCCCTGGACCTGGGAGCTACGCCAGACCTTCTGTCTCAGGAGAAAGGGACTTTGTGGCACCCAAACCCCAAGTCCCTACATCTCCGAGCTTGGTTACTGAAGGCTTAAGCCTTCATGAGTTTAATCTTTCTCAGCCAGTGAAAGATATCCTTCATGCCTCTAGGAAACCCTCTACCAGGCGTTCCTATGCTTTCAAATGGAAACGTTTTTCCATTTGGTGTGCTCAACAGGGTCTTGACCCTCTGGCACTTCCTTTGAATTCTCTACTAGACTATCTCCTGCATCTTTCCAATGCAGGCCTCAAGACGAATTCAGTACGAGTCCATTTAAGTGCTATTGCAGCATCCTTAAAACCTATAAATGGACAACCTGTCTCCTCTCATCCTCTCGTTGCAAGGTTCATGAGAGGCCTGACCCTAAGTAAACCTCCCATCCGACCTCCGCCGGTAGCATGGGATTTGAACCTAGTTCTAGGTCAGCTTATGAAACCACCTTTTGAGCCTTTGGACTCTACCTCCTTGAAATTTCTTTCCTGGAAGGTTCTTTTCCTTATTGCAGTCACTTCGGCTCGCCGCATCAGTGAACTGCAGGCTTTGGTGGCTAATCCACCTTATACCAGATTTCATCATGATAAGGTGGTCCTTAGGACGAATCCCCACTTTATGCCCAAAGTGGTCTCGCCTTTTCATCTTAATCAAGAGGTATATCTACCTGTTTTTTTCCCGGCTCCTCATGCATCCAATGCAGAGAGGAACCTTCATACTCTTGACTGTAAAAGAGCTCTCGCCTTTTACCTCAACAGGACTCAGCCACATCGAAAGTCTTCCCAACTTTTTGTGGCTTTTGATCCTTCTCATTTGGGACTTCCAGTCACCAAACGTACACTTTCCAATTGGATTGCTCAGTGTATTTCTTTTACTTACCAGAGTAAGAACATTTCTCTGGAAGGCCATGTCACAGCTCACAATGTGAGAGCCATGGCTACTTCTATGGCTCATCTTCACTCTGTATCCATAGATCAGATCTGTCGAGCAGCCACTTGGGCCTCGGTTCATACCTTCACAGCCCATTACTGTTTGGACAAGGACTCCCGCCGGGATGCCTTGTTTGGTCAGGCTGTCCTCAAACACCTGTTCCATACTTAAGCAACTCCTGCCCACCTTCCCTGAATGGATGCCTGAGATCCATACGAAGATGGTTTACCCTTGGAGGGGGATCTCCCAGGCATCTTAGCTAGGGAGTCCCCATATGTGAGGACTTATTCCTGCTTGTTCCTGGAGATAGCACAGTTACTTACCTGTAACAGGTGATCTCTGGGAACAGCAGGAATTAGTCCTCACAACCCACCCACCTCCCCTAGGAGTTGTATCTTCTATCTATCTACCTTCCTTTCCTCTCTCTATTGTCTCAGCTTTAAACTCGAACTGAAGAGAGCTGGTAAGGAAGGCGGGAAGGCAGCGCGCATGCGCTGTGGGAAGCCCCAAAAGCTTTTCATCTGAAAAGCTGGGGAGCTTTCCCGCGCGGGCTCCGTCGGTTCCGACTTACCCAAATTGCCAAATTGCACAATTCCCTGATGAAACCTGAAGTGAAACGCAGGGGGTGCCCATAGTAGGCGTTGGATCGCGCAGCGGGATTGATTTTACTCCAGTCAGTCGGTGGTTTGCTGCTGATAAGTTAAGTGACTACATTCAGCTTTGATTTTCAACATCAGATTTACCATCGGATACCACGAACAGTTTTATAATGGTTGTTCTGTTGGACACTATAAGAAGAGTTGCATACTATAAGAAGCTGATAATAGACTGATAGTGGAACCATTGGACACTATAAGAAGCTGTTGAATACTATACGAAGTCGACAATAGACTGATAGTAGAATCTAGAGTCCCGTATATTGGCTATCATTGTTTGATATTTACACATTTCTTCAGCTTTATTAAGAATGCGAGGAGTGATTAACAGCAGAAGAAATGTGTTGTAGATTAAGCACACAAATATATCGTTGTTGTTGTATGTATATATTTTTTCAGCTTATATGAGAATTTAATGAGTGACAAATAGCTGAGTACATGTGTAATGGGTTAAGTTTCATAATATATTGTTATATGAAGTGGGCCATTGATGTGATGAGTGGCACAGTTAATGGGTTAACACCCTTGCTGTAGTGCTATAAGATTCTACTGAGGCCAGTGTTCTATATGATGATATATTTTGTGTGGTGATATATGTGAAAGGTTCTTGGTTGGTGGGTTTAAAATATTAAACGGATTTCAAGTGATTATATTAAATTCATCAACAGACAGCACAGTCAGACTGCACCTGCAGCATTCTACAAGGTGCTCCCACCATGCACAGGCAAAATGCAGACAGCCCACTAACCAGTCCATAGTGCATGCTCACAGGGGAAACCTCTGCACCCAGAGGTGGGATGCACAGCACAGACACCAAGCAGGTATCTCTGTGCTTGGGCCCCAAAAATGGGAACACACAGATTTCACTGGAAACAAATAACATGTGGCACTATATGGGAACATAGACATGCCATGGTCACTGCTCGGTCAGAGTGAGAGTGACCCACAGCGCGACATGCTGTGGTCACCCTGTCCATGCAGGTGGTGGTCCAGCACTACAGTGTCCCAGCCATTCCCCTCCACCCTGTGCAGATGCATCCTGGCCAATCCGCCCTGTCTGGGCCATACCCACAATACCTTACTCCTCATGGACATTTGCAGGCTAACGCTGGAAGCAGTATGAGCAATGTGGGCTCAGTGAGGTGTTGGCAGACACAAAACAATGGAGAGACATACACACACTCCCGCACCTATCTCAGCATTGTGCAGAGATGGAGTGGTTAACAACCCTACCCGCTGCACCGGTCCTGATCACAGTGACGACATTGCTAATCTGTGCAGGGGGTAGTAGTAGTGCTCTGGTGATAACTGCAGCTCTGTGCTGGGGCCAACAGCCTGACACTCCATGAAGCTGTGGATAGTGGAGCCCTTGTGAGTGGGTGTCTGTACCCATGTGCAACACTGCTTTGGGATTTGCCCATGTTGTTGTTGTGACTGCATTGTGGGCTAAAACTATGGGGAGATGCTCTCCAGGAACTGCAGATGGGACCTGAACCTCTGACCCTCTGCTCTTGGACATGCTGGCTGAGTGTACTGCACCACACTGTTGCCACAGCAACATAGTGGTCCCTGGGGCTATCTTTACATTCCTCGGCCAGACCTCTTCTATTGCACTGCACACCACATTCTGGTACAGGGCATGGCCTAGGTCCACTGCAGGCGGGTGCCACTGTTCCCTCCAGCACAATCACCCACCCCCTCTGCCATGCCACCATGACCATATGCTGTCAGTGCCGGTGGTGCGCCATCCCAGGCCATCCAGGGGGTAGGTAGACGGCTGCCTAAGGTGTGGGTTCTGGGGTAGGGGTGCCTACATAGATGTCCACGCTTCCCCAGGCACCGCCGGTCAATGTTATTCACCCCTTGGGGTGCCTGCTGGGTAATGTCTCCTGGATGCGACACTGTGGGACACAGACTCATGGGCATGTCTGACCCTGGTCAGTTGCTGTCTTGCTGGTTTCCATTTTCTGTGTTCCTATGTGCCACCTCGGCAACTGCCTAGTCCACCCTGTGCCCCAGTAGCCCCCACTGCATGTCCCGCCTGCAGCCCCCATGCCCCATTTGCGCCATCACCCTAGTGGCCTTTCATACTAGGGCACTATGCTGTTGGTGCAAATGTATCACTACTATCATTTTCCTGGGGCTTGCTGGCTATGCTGTACATTGCTGACACTGAACTGGTTTCTCTCTCTTGCAAATGTGTGCTAACGCCAGGTTTTCAGTTGCGTTAGGATTCAGCCCTTAATTTCTCCGCGTTAGTGTGAAAGGGGCCTCTCCCCGCCCACTCCCCGCCCATTGACCCCTTCTCTCCGCCCTCTCTCCACCCTTTTCTGGACTTAGAAACATAGAAATATGACGACAGAAAAAGACCACATGGCCTATCTAGTCTGTCCTTCCATAACAACTACAACAGTCCCCTTTTTACCTTTAGAGATCCTCTGTGTTTGTCCCATGCTTTTTTGCATTCAGTTACTGTCCTCATCTCTACCACCTCCACTGGGAGACTATTCCACGGATCCACTACTCTTACCGTAAAGAAATATTTCTGCATATCACTCCTGAATCTATCTCCCTTCACCCACATCCCATGTCCCCTCGTAGCAGAACTTGCTTTCAATTGAAAGAGGCTCTCTCCCTGATATTTATGCCACGGAGGTATTTAAACATCTCAATCATATCACCTTTATCCGCCTTTCCTCTAAGGCGTACATATTAAGATCCTTCAGTCTGTCCTCATATGCTTTATAATGAAGACCACTAATCATTTTAGTAGCCACCCTCTGCACCGACTCCATCCTGTTCACATCCTTTTGAAGGTGCGGTCCCCAGAATTGCACACTATACTCCAAATGAGGTTGCACCAAAGACTTATACAGAGGCTATATCACCTCTTTTTTTCTGCGAGCCATTCCTCTCCGTATGCACCCAAGCATCCTTCTAGCTTTTGATGTTGCCTTTTCTACCTGTTTAGCTACTTTAAGATCATCAGACACAACCACGCCTAGGTCCCGCTCTTCTTTAGTGGACAAAAGTACTTCACCCTCTATATTATATTTCTCCCATGGATTGCTGCAGCCCAAATGCATGACCTTACATTTTTTAACATTAAATCCCAGCTGCCAAATTCTAGGCCATTCTTCAAGCTTAGCTAGATCCCTCCTCATGTTATCTACCCCTTCCTGGGTGTCTACTCTATTGCAGATTTTGGTATCATCCGCAAAGACGCAAACCTTACCTGAAAGCCCTTCCGCTATATCACTAACAAAGATGTTAAAAAGAATTGGACCAAGGACAGATCCCTGGGGCACACCACTGATAACATCCATCTCCTCAGACTGAGCTCCATTTACTTGTACTCTTTGTCGCCTCCCACCCAACCAATTTCTAACCCAAGCAGTAACTTTAGGATCCATCCCTAGCGTGCTCAGTTCGTTTATAAGACGCCTGTGAGGAACAGTGTCAAAGGCTTTACTGTAATCTAAATACACCACATCTAGGGCTCTCCCTCGGTCCAACTCCCTGGTCACCCAGTCAAAGAAATCAATCAGATTTGTCTGACAAGACCTGCCTCTGGTGAATCCATGCTGCCTTGGATCCTGTAATCCGCTGGACTCCAGAAACCTCACTATTTTCTCTTTCAGCAGCGTTTCCAATAATTTACTCACCACCGAAGTTAAACTAACTGGCCTGTAGTTTTCAACCACATCTTTACTTCCTCTTTTGTGTAAAGGCACCACATGAGCCTCTCTCCAGTCCTTTGGCACCACTCCCGACTCCAATGAGGCATTGAAAAGGTCAGTCAGTGGAGCCGCCAGAACATCCCCAAGTTCCCTCAGTATTCTCGGGTGTGGAGTGGAGTGGAGTGGCCTAGTGGTTGGGGCAAGGTACTTCAGGCTGGAAGGTCAGGGGTTCAAATCCCACTAGAGGACAGCAACCTTGGGTTTCTAGTCCCACAGGTGCTCCTTGTGGTCTTGGGCAAGCCACTTAACCCTCCATAGCCCATGTTCCCTGTAAATAGTTTTCTCCAAGTTATAATGCCCTGTTCAATGTAATTTCAGTTTGTTCAATGTAAACCGCACTGATGCAGAATAGCGCGGTATATAAGAGAATGTAAATAAATAAATCCCATCTGGTCCCATCGCTTTGTCTTCTTTAAGTTGAGATAGTTTCTCACGAACACAGTCTTTTGAAAATTGTTCAAGATGTCCTTTGCTTCTGTTCCTATTTGTGGGTGTTTTCTGAGGTCCTGCTCCTGGTTCTTCATCTGTGAACACAGAACAGAAATATTTGTTAAGCAATTCCGCTTTATCCTTATCAGCTTCTACATATTCCTCCCCTGCACCCTTGAGTCTGACAATACCACTCTTGCCCTTCCTCTTCTCACTAATATATCTGAAAAATGTCTTATCCCCCCATTTTATTGCATTGGCTATTTCCTCCTCCTTTTGAATCTTTGCCTTCTTGACTACTTTGCTAGCTTCTCTAAGTTTGTCCAAATACAGATGCTTGTCTTCCTCTCTCTGTGATCACTTGTATTTCATGAAAGCCTCCCTCTTTTTCTTCACTTTTTCAGCTACTTCTTTCGAAAACCATAGCGGTCTGCTTTTCCTTTTACCTTTATTTACCATTTTAACAAAAAGGTTGGTTGCCCTTAAAATATCCCCTTTCAGTTTTTCGCACTGTTTTTCTACATCCCTCAGCTGTTACCATCCAACTAACGACTCCCTGAGGTATTGGCCCATCTTCGCAATGTTAGTCTTCCTAAAGTCTAAGATCCTCACCTTTAAATGGATTCTAACAGCCCTAGTCCTAATACTGAACCACACCATCTGGTGATCACTGGATGCCAAATGATCTCCCACTACAACATCAGAAACACTTTCACCATTGGTAAGCACCAAGTCCAGTATGGCCCCTTCACGTGTGGGGTCTGTTACCAATTGCCTGAATAGTTCTCCCTGTAGAGAATCCAGGATCTCCTTACTTCTAGATGATACTGCAGCAGGAATGTGCCAATCAACATCTGACATATTGAAATCTCCTATCAGTAACACTTCCCCTTTCCTAGCAATGCTGTGCATGTCTTCAATTAACTCTCTGTCCACCTCTTCCTCTTGTGAGGGAGGTCTGTATATCACACCAATGTAAATAGATTTCTCTTTCCCTCTATCTAGTTTAACCCACAATGCCTCCCCTCTCCCTTTTAAGCTCTGTAATTCCAAAGCTTTAATAGTAGTTTTTACATATAGTGCCACTCCTCCTCCCTTACTTCCTACCCTGTCCTTTCAGAATAAAGTATAGCCAGGTATAGTTACATCCCAATCATGGTTTTCTGTGAACCTTGTTTCTGTAACTGCCACTAAATCCAAGTCAGCCACTCCCACCAAAGCTTCAACATCAGGGATCTTATTTCCCATGCTACGGGCATTTATTCACACTGCTTTCCATATGTTACCCCTGTTACCCATTTCCATAAAGTTATTTAATGTACCACCTACCTGGGGGCTTTCACTTATCTGGGTGCTTTCTTCACCCATCCCCAATGAATCTAGTTTAAAGCCCTCTTCAGGAGATTAGCCAGTCTACTACTGAAGATGCGTTGACCTTTCTTGGACAGATGGATGCCATCTCTGCTCTGCAACCCTTGGAACAGCATCCCATGGTCTAGGAAACCAAAACGCTCTCGATGACACCACCCACGCAGCCATGCATTCATCTCCAGGATGCGAGCCTCTCTGCCTTGGCCTTTACCCTCAACAGGGAGGATTGAAGAGAATACCACCTGTGCACCTAACTGCTTCACCCTCTGTCCCAGAGCCATGAAGTCACTTTTGATACATTCCGAAATATACCTGGCAGTATCATTTGTTCCAACATGGATTAGCAACATTGGGCAATAGTCAGTCGGCTTGATGAGTCTCGGCAAACTCTCTGTAACATCTTGGATTTTGGCGCCAGGCAGACAGCATACCTCTCTGGACATCAAGTCTGGTCGGCAGATGGATGCCTCAGTACCCCTCAGAAGAGAGTCTCCAACCACCACTACCCTTCGTTTCCTTGTGGTCACTGATTCTGCAACTTTGGGGTACTTGAGCTCTGGTTCTTCCCTTTCCAGGGATGCTTTCACATCCTCCACTTCCAGGGCTGCATAATGGTTCTTCAATTCAAGGGCTGGAGAAGTTGGATTGGTGATTTTGCAGGCCCTGGTGACTTGTGTCCAATCATCGACATTCTGTTGGCACCCATCTTCTCCTTTGCTGGAGAGCTTGGTTGCTGCAAGAAGCATCTCATCAATGTACTTCTCACTGTCTTGAATGCTCCTCAGCCTCGCCACCTCCTCTCTGAGTTCCTCCACTTGTTTCCTCAGAGCTTTAGCATGCAGGCACCCTGCACATGGAACCGGTCCTTCAACTTCAATGCGGCCGGGAATGTTATGGCACATTATATAACATTAAGGCGCCTTAACTTTACATAAAGCACCTTAACGTAGCCACTGCTACATTACCGCAGTTTAGTAAACATACCCCTTAGACATAGTAATTTCTCAGAAAAAAACAAAATGTGACCTAGACAAGATTAATGGCACCCTTCACTAATATTTGGTTGCACAACCCTTGGCAGTGATGACAGCCTCCAAATGTTTCTGTCTGTTGGTAGTTTCTCTGAAGTGGTGGTTTCAACCCACATCATATGCTGCACACTAAACATCCAAGGAGGACCCCACTGTTCAAAGACAGACATAAAAAGGCATGCCTGATCTTTGCCCAAACCCACCTTGAGAGAACACAATCCTTCTCGGAAAATGTTCTACGGACAGATGAAACCAAACTTGAGCTCTTTGGAAATGCAGACCAGTGATACATAAGAAATGAAAATGACTTTCCTTGACAATCTCAGGCAGCTTTCTTGCCTTCACCATTGTGAAACTGAAACAGGGAGTGAATGTAGCCATTTTAAACATTAGAGCTATCATTTGATGGTTGATTCAAGACATGTGAGTACTGACAATTGATCACAGGTGTGTCTAATTTTACTGCAATGGGAATGTGGTCCTTTTTTCAAACTGATTTGAAGTGTTTATAAGGGTGACAATAATCATGCCTTGGCAATGTCCCAGTTTTTATACTATTTCCTACTATTTCCTTTTTTAATTGGTCTTATTTTATATGATTCATTTATGTGTGAAATATGTGTGCATATATAGTCCAAAGCCATTTCACTGGCCATTTTTTAGGAGATATTGGACATTTAAGGGGTGTCACCCACCAGCGTCCCCAGAGACCAGCAGCGTGGGTACGTCAGTGGGGTAGTACTCTAGTATCTATAGAGTATTGGGGGAAGGCTTTGCAATGCCTTCTGGAACCTGTGGTTCTAAACACCAGTCAAATAATTGTAGTTGCAGACCAAGTGTAAGGTTATAATACAGGATTTTATTCCCCGTCCGGGATTGGATATTTAGCATTTGAAACAAAGGAAAACAGACCATTCATCTGGCATCAAAATTAAAGAAATGCTGGAACAAAACTTGGCTTTAACTTCAGCTTTTGTAACAAACAGAAGGAAAAAGAAAACAGTCCTTTTCACATGAAAAATCTTCTTCCTGTTTTCTTTTATACAGTTTTCACAGCACTCTGACATAGAGAGGATATGACATCTGCCATAGTGTACATACAGTCCATATCACTGCCATTCAAAGATTCCTCATAAGGCTCATATTGCATCTCTTCACTGTCGGAATAACTTTTTCCTGGAGTAAAGCTTCCGTTGCAAAGTTCCTCTCTGTAACTCACAGCATTCCCCTCCTCCACTGAACTAGAGGGAAATGGGTAATTACCACATTCACTATAATCACGGTCAAGAGAGCTACACAGTTCCTGGTAAGTGCAGGGTAATTCTCTGTATTCTGGACCTCTTCTATTAAGGTTAATACGCCTACCCTCTGGCACTTTCTCTTCCTGGTCTCTCAGCCGAGCCGAGCTCCGTTTGTGTGAAAACCTTTCACTGTGCTTCTTTGCTAGCTGCTTCTCTGGTATAAAAGTTTCCTCAGGGTAAAAACTATTCCCTGCTTGGTACCTTGTGCTGGGTAATTTGGCTCTCTTTAGCCTGGCCACCGGACTGCCACCTCTGCTCCCTTCATAGCAAGGTTCCCGGGGATTTTGGAGAGCTGTGCCCTGCTTCTCAAAGCAGTCCCTCCTGGATTCCACAGTTCTGTGTTTCCCTCGTGAGGCTTCTCTCCAAAGGTTCCTTTGGCTTCTCTCCTCAGCAACTCTCTCACTGAACGTCCCTCCAACTCTCTTCCTGAACGTTCCTTCCACGGCTCTCTTCCTGAACGTTCCCTCAGCAGCTCTCTTCCTGAACGTTCCCTCAGCAGCCCTCTGCCTGAACGTTCCCTCAGCAGCCCTCTGCCTGAACGTTCCTTCCACGGCTCTGCCACTACCTTCAGGTGAGTGATTTTTAACTGTCTTTCTCGTGGTGTTTGTTTGGGCTCCGCCCCTACCCAGCTGCCCCTCATTTCCTAATGAGTTCCTATCCAGGCTTGTGTTTGGGCGTTCCCTTACACCTCGTGACCCAGCTTGTATCTGTTGCCCGTGGTAACCTTTCTCCATGTGTATTTCTGAGCTGTCAGCTATGTTTTGCTCAGAGTTCCCTATTTCCCTGGGCTCTGACAGCGCTACCTCATGACAGGGGTTGAACTACAAGGGTTGCTAAGATGTTGACCACAACTGTACAAAAGAAGTTGCAATAAAGTAATCAACATTCCACTAATTCCCTGCTTTTAGTACATATTCTGTGGCATTTTGGGGCCAATTTTTGAAAGGCGTTTACACAGTTTACAGCCAGTAAAACCCTCACCTATCTATGAGGCACAGGAGCTAACCAGGCAGCATGTAATATCATTGCTGCCTGGTTAGTGACTGTGGCTTCTGGCGTGTGCGACGATTCCTAGATATTCAATACCAGGGCCGCATATGACCCCAGCATTGAATATCTGGGCTTAAGGGTCAATTTTGGGTCCTATATGAATAGTTTTACAGAATATTCTCTCTGACTACCTCAGCACTATCTGGAGAGTGCCAAGGAAGTCCAGGGGGCAGAGATTTGGAGCACTGCTATACAGATAGCTTAGGGCAGAAAATAGATGTCCTAAATTGCTAGCCAGATAGCTATCTATATAGCAACACTGAAAATCACTGCTATATGGATAATGGTCAAATCTGACTGCATGAACCGGATATTCTTTACCAGACACTATCTGGATACTGACATTGAATATATGGCCAACAAAGTTTAACCCATGAATTACATTAGTTGAAATGGTTAAAGCATAGATGAAAGCAGATGGCAACAATAGTGGATTTGAAAAAGAAAGGAAAGTTTAGTACAGTATGTTTCCATGAACCGAGGTAGGGCAGGCTTGATGCTCCTTATTTTCCCTCCCTTTCCCCTCCCCCCCCTTTAACTCAAAACTCTGACATGTTTCTTCTTGGGAAAACATTGGTCGCAGTTTATTAACCATTAAACAATTCAACAATCAACACCCATAGCAATCCATAGTGCAACAAATAGCAGACTGATACCTCACCAGTCTTATCACCATGTAATTAGCAAAAGCCAGCCAGGGGTTGTCCGGGTCGGGGGTACCCCACCCCTGCCCCAAGCTTATCATACAGCTCTGGACCCCGGAAACCTCCGGGATCCTGCCTCACCTCCCCCCCCAAACTGCGACACCCCTACTCAATCCAACCCCGTAACAAGGGGCGGGCGGGCGGGACACCGGCAACGGACCGCTTGTTCCCTCGCGCTGGATTGCTGTAGCCGTTCCCGCTCTTCCCGCCTCCTCCTCTTTGCTCATTGGCTCCCCTCGCGTGCACACGCGCCACGGGAGCCAATGAGTTCAAACAATGCTGCTCTCCTCTCCCCCCTCCCCTCTGAATTACTTGCTGCTCGCCTCTCGCCGCGCCACCCGGTTACGGGCTGCTGGCCTGGACATCGCCACGCGGCCTTCTATTTCTCTGAGTACTTCTATATATATTAAATGGTAGTGCACACAATTTCCCTCCACAGATTCTTCCAGTTTGGCATGCAAACTTAATTCCCAGTTACAATAACAAGCATTTAAAAAGTTGCCCTTACACATTTTAATGAGTATTCCTTTTCAAAGAACTTCTGAAAGAGGGCAGCTTGATGCTTAAAATTAGGAAGAAAATGTTTCTATTTATTTAAAATGGTACACAGGTAAATTCCATCAAAAAACCTCAAGAATAATAAAGGGGTATGTTTACTAAACTGCGGTAACGTTACATACCGCGCGTTATGTAACGTTTGTTAATGTTACATAACGCGCGTTATGAAACATTAACGCGTGTTAACATTACTTAACGATCGTTAACGTCCCCGGCCGCGGTAAACACCGCAGAAGGTGGAGAGAGGGCGGAGAGAAGGGGTCAATGAGTGGAGAGTGGGCAGGGAGAGGCCCCTTTCACACTAACGCGCTGAACTGAAGGGCTGAATCCTACCGCGAATGAAAACCTGCCGTTAGATGCACATTTGCAGGAGAGAGAAACCATTTAAGTGTCAGCAATGTACAGCCAAGGCAGGGAGCCCAATAAATGTGATAGTAGTGCTACATTTTCAGCAACACCATAGTGCCAAAGTATGAATGGCCACTATGGCGATGGTGCAAATAGGGCATAGGGGGCCGCAGGCGGGACATGTAGCATGGGCAGCTGGGGCACAGGGTGGACCAGGCGGGCGCCTAAGTGGCACATAGGAACATAGAAACCAGAAATCAGCAAGATAGCAGCTGACCAAGGCCAAATACAATCCACCTATATCTACCTGGTTCACCCTAGCCAATAGTTGCTAGGGCACTGACCTGACATCCTCCCAGCCATCCCGCCCCCATTGTGGAAGGGACATAATATTGATAGGCAGTGATGGGGGGGGGATGTGAGGATGTCCATGTATGGCACCCCACCCCGGGATCCGCTCCCTAGGCGGGCGCCTACCTACACAGTGGATGGCCTGGGACTGTGCACTACCAGCACCGACAGCAAATGGCCATGTCAGCTTGGCGGGGGGGGGGGGGGTGCCCATGCTGGAGGGGGCAGTGCCACCTCCCTGCAGTGGACCTAGGCCATGCCCTGCATCAGTACGTGTTGTGCAGTGCAACATACAAAGTCTGGCTGAGGAAAAGTACAGGTAGCCCCCAGGGACTATTGTGCATCTGTGGCAACAGTGTGGTGCAGTACACCTAGCCAGTGTATCCAGAAGCAGAGGTTCACAAGTTCAAGCCCCAGCTGTGGTTCCTGCAGAGCATGTCCCTATGTTTTACCCTACAATGCAGATATAACAGCAACATGTGCAAAGCCCAAAGCAGTGGCAAACAGGGGTACAAACACCCACCTACACAGGCTCCACAATCCAAAGATGTATGGAGAGTCAGACTGTTGGCCCCAGGATTGAGCTGAAGTTATCATCAGAGCACTACTACTACCCCCTGCACAGTTTAGCAATGTCGGCACTGTGATCAGGACCAGTGTGGAGGGCAGGGTTGCCAACCACCCCTATCTTTGTACAATGCTGCAATAGGAGTGAGCGTGTGTGTATGTCTATCCATTGTTCTGTGGCTGCCCACCCTTCACTGGGCCCAAAATGTCCCACTGTTACCAGCGTTAGCCTGAATAGGTGCATAATCAGGAGCAAGGTATTTTGGGTATGGCCCGGGCAGGGCAGATTGGCCAGGATGCATCTTCACAGGGTGTGGGGCAATGGCTGGGACACTGTAGTACCTGACCACCACCTGTATGGACAGGGTGGCCACAGCATGGCATGCTGGGAGGGCACTCACTCTGACCGAGCAGTGACCATGGCAGGTCTAGGTTCCCACATAGCGCTCTACACTGTCTGCCTACAGTGATATATTTGTGTTCCCCAGTCCTGGGGTCCCAATCACTGAGTTGCCTGCTTGCTGCACATAGTTCTTCTGTGAGTAGGCTGGTAGACTGTCTGAAGTTAGACTGTGCATGGTCAGAACACCTTTAAGGTACAGTCTGACTGTGCTGTCTGCTGGTGACTGGCAGACAGTGGTGGAAGGCAGTTGGTGTTTTCCAGACCTAACCCCAGCATTGCTACTGGTCTGCCCCTGCTCCAGTTATAGGTATGGTTCTGGCCCACCAACCCTGGAGGGATGTCTCATACAAACAGGATGGAGGTTGCTTCCCCAGGGCAGGGCCACCTGTTCTTTCCCTACATAAAGGGTGATGTGGCCCCTGTGGGGTATATGCCACTGCAACCTATAAAGGCACTGCTACACACACCTCATGCAATTCTAGGAACCCCTCTGCCTTGCTAATAGCTGCCCATGTCAGCCAGACCGTAACGTGGTACACACCAATCTGGCTGGTGTCTGGTCCCACAGGGCCACATGTGACTGCAGGATACAGATGGACACCAAATTACCTTTGGCTGCACTGCAAGGAACACCTGTCACACACTGATAGTGACGGGGATGTACAACAGGACCTATCTCTAACACTGCATGTACTGCGGACCTAGTGCTGGGCACCCATCCTATCCCTCAGGGTGAACACAGACATACACAATGGCATGGTCTGTAGCTACTCTGTGCCAGTATCACGCACTGTCAGTTCATCTTTCCAAGCTGAGGTACCGGAGAGGTGCAGACCCCATTTGGTGATCAGCTGTAGACTGCTATTCAGCATGTGCATTGCATCATGGGTACTGGTGGGGTTACCCTATCCTAGCACTCAGAGCAGACAGTTTGTGCGGTGACCTGCAGTCCTTCTGTACCCAGACATTGCTGTGACATACACCATAGAGGTATAGCCTACTGGTTAATACAATGCCATTCTTGGCAGTGTTCATGGGTTCAGTTCCTCATTGTTCCCTCCTCTCATGCCTGTCCACCTCAAATAGTGTGCATGCCTGTAGAGGTCATATATTTGCAGATTTGTGCTTCCAGCCCATAATACCATCGCCACAATTGCCAACATTCCCTCAGTCCGTCTATCTGCATCTGTCAGCTGTGTAGAGTCCTGTCTGCCAGTGCAGGTTGCCACCCCATGTCATGCCCTGCTACCCTTTCCTGCATTGCGCCTCTTCATGCTTGCCTCACCTGTGCCTGATATGCATGGCATCACCATTCCTCTGTCCACCCATCATTGTAACTATCCTGCCACCTCCGCCTCCACTGGGGGACACGTATTCCCATCGTCTGCCACCAACTGTTTTTCCGGTACTTTACATTGCCAACACTCTGTGCTGTGGTACAGCTGCCCCACCATGTTTGTCATCAGTACTAGCAGACACATGGGATGCCCGCAGATATGGCAGGTCCAGCGGCTCCCACCTCTCCCTCCTTCACTCACCTGTTCATTGCCTTTCCTGAGTACTCTATCTAGTGTTAGGGCTATATCTGTCTCTGTTCCGCACAGGTCATGCATGTCATCCTGAGGCACCTTGCAGTCCCTAGGGCACACTAACCTAGGACACCATATCCTTGTTAGGCCACCTTAACCTATAGTTCTGTAGCCCAGGGTGCCTTCTGCGGTGCCTTGTCCAATGGTGCCTAATATGGCGCTTAGCCTAGGAGGCCCTATAGGGCACCTTATGAGGCACCTTACATGGCACCTTACTGGGCACCTTACAGTGTGACTTACAGGGTGCCTTGCAAGGTGCCTTACAAGGTACCTTGTAACGCTCATTAGTCTAAGGCGCCTCTTAACGCGCGTTAGCTGCTACAGCTTGCTGTAACGATGCAATGCCCACACCTTTATATGGGCATCTGTACCTTTACCGCGGAACCTAACACAAATGACATTACCGCAGTTTAGTAAACATACCCCAAAGTGTTCCAAATGTCCAAAAATGCAATATCTATGAATTAATTTGGGCAGTGGACTATAAAGTGTTATGGCAAGAATTTAGCCATTGATAGAATGCATTCAACTCAGACATAGGACTGTTCCATATAAAGACATCAGCAATATAACCTTTTTAAAAATAGCATTCTTCCAGCTCCAATTAGGTAGCCATAGGGACTTATAACAGATCAATTCACTTATTTCTCTCTCTCAGATCTTTCTCTGTTGTTTCTGCCACTACTTTGTCTGATCCTCCTCCCTCTACACTGTGGTGTCCCTCAAGACTCTGTGCTTGCCCCTCTCCTCTTTAATGTTTTCTTGGGTCCCCTGACCCTGCCGATACAGCAATTCAGACTTACTATTTTGCTGATGACAATTATCATACTTCACCATGCGGATTACCACGCTCCTGACCTGCATCCTCTAAATGCCTGTTTAATCTGTGTTTCTGAATGGCTAGCCTCTAATTTTCTTCACCTTAATCCCTCTAAAACATCTGTTATATGGTTCTTTCTTGATGGTCCCTGTGCCTCCCTGGACCCCTCTATCTCTGGCATCCCGATTCCCCTGGCCTCATCCATTCGCTACCTCAGTGTGACACTTGACTCTGCTCTGTCTTTTCATGAACATCTGTCTATTCTCATTTGTTGATGCTTCTTCCATCTCCGTCAGATTTGGTAAATTCGTCCATTTCTAACTGCCCCCATGCTCACCATTCTCCTTCTGACCCTAGTTGTATCACATATCGATTATTGTAATGTCATCTTTGGAGGCCTTCCCCTCTACCAGGTTCGTTACCTCCAACTGTTGCAGAATATTGCCACCAGGATAATTTCTCATGCATCACGCTACAACCACATTACTCCACTGCTTCTCTATTTACACTGGCTTCCAATCAAATTTTGCATCCGTTACAAGGTACTCACTTTGGTAAATAAAGCCCTTCGCACCACACCCTGCAATATCTGGCTGACTCTCTGTTTCTACACCCCCTCCCGCAGTCTGCATTCCATTCAACTTAGGCACCTTCATCTTCCCCCCATTTCACAAGCACATTTAGGGGTATGTTTACTAAACTGCTGTAACGTTCCCCACGTTAGGTTCCCTGGATTCCCATATAAGGGAATGGGCAGTGCATCATTATGGCAAGCTATGTCAGTTAACATGCGTTACAAGGTGCCTTAGGCTAATGCGCGTTATAAGGCACATTACAAGGCACTTTATCAGGCACAATACAAGGCACGTTATAAGGCACCTTAGTAGGCACAGTACAAGGCATGTCATAAGGCACGTTACAAGGCACATTAGTAGGCACAGTACAAGGCACGTGCCTTGTACTGTGCCTAGTAAGGTGCCCTGTAATATGCCTTATGACGTGCCCTGTACTGTGCCTAATAAGCTGCCTTGTAATGTGCCTTGTACTGTGCCTAATAAGGTGCCTTATAACACCGTATAGGGAGTGATGGCAACTGTGGTGAGGGTATTATGGGCTGGCAGCACAGATCTGCAAAGATATGACTGTCACAGGCATGCAAAACATCAGACATGGACAGGAAGGAACAACAAGGAATCGAACCCCATGACCACTGCCTAGAACAGAGCTACTCAACTCCAGTTTTGGAGGTCCACAACCCTGCAGATTTTCAGGATATCCCTAATGAATCTGCATGAGATATATATGCATTAGAGATATCCTGCCAACCTGACTGGTTTGTGGCCCTCCAGGGCTGGATTTGGAGACCCCTGCCTTACACCTCTGTCAGTTAAGATTGTGAGTGGGCAAGGTACAGATGTCATAGACATAAAAAGGGTAGATAGAATGTGTCACATTCCACCTCGATTCTCACCACCACCATAAAGTTGTCTATTAGACAACTTTTTGGTGGTGGTGAGAAGCGAGGAGGAATGTGTCACATTCTATATACCCTTTCGATGTCTAGGACATCTGCACCTTGCCCACTCACAATCTTAAATGACAGAGGTGTAAGGCAGGGGTCTCCAAATCCAGCCCTGGAGGGCCACAAACCAGTCAGGTTGGCAGGATATCTCTAATGCATATATATCTCATGCATAGTCATTAGGGATATCCCGAAAACCTGACTGGCCGGTGTGCCCCATAGGACTGGGTTGGGAAACACTGCAGTAGGCTATACCTCTATGATTTTTTGCACAGCACTGGCTGGGTACAGACGGACTGCAGGTCACCGCACAAACCGTCTGCTCTGTGTGCCAGGATAGGGTAACCCCACCAGCACCCATGATGCATTGCACATGCAGAACAGCGGCCTACAGCTGACCACCAAATGGTGTCTGCACCTCACCGGTACTGCAGCGTGGTAAGACGGACTGACAGTGCGTGATACTGGCACAGAGTAGCTACAGACCATGCCACTGTGCAGGTTCCATGTTCACCCTGAGGGATAGGATGGGCACCCATCACTAGGTCCACATACATGTGGTACTAGAGATAGGTCTTACTGCACATCCCCATCACTACTAGTGTGTGATAGGTGCTCCCACCAGTGCAACTGAAAGTACTTCTATTACCATCTGGGTTCTGCAGTCACATGTGGTCCTGTGGGACTGGACACCACTCAGATTAGTGTGTACGCAGTATCAAGGTCTGGTTGCCATGGGTACCTGTTATCAGGGTAGGGTGCGGTGCGGTGCGGTGCGGCACGACGGGGGGCTAGACTTGCATGAGGTTTAGGTAGCACCGCCTTTATGGGTCTAAATGCTAGCCACAAGTGCTATTGTAGATGAGGGTGTGGTGAGACAGGTGCCTGCACCCTGCGGAATGGCTGTAATACCAGCAACCACAGCCCTCCAGGGCTTATGGGCCAGAGCCATACATGTGACCATAGCAGACCAGTAGTGATGTTTGGGGTGGTCAGGAAAAGGCTCCACGCCACAGTCTGCCATCCGTCAGCACAATCAGACTGCACCTGCAGCATCCTACAGGGTGGTCCCACCATGCACAGATTAACATCAGACAGCTCACTAGCCAGTCCATAGTGCAGGCTCATGGGTGAACCCTGTGCACCCAGAGATGGGATGCACAGCACAAACACCAAGCAGGTATCTCCATGATTGGGCCCTAGAACCAGGAACACACAGGAATCACTAGAGACAAATAATGTGTGGCACTAAGTGGGGACATGGACATGCCATGGTCAGTGCTCGGTCAGAGTGAGAGCGACCTACCAGCGTGACATGCTGTGGCCACCCTGCCCATGCAGGTGGTGGTCGAGCACTGCAGTGTCCCAGCCATTGCCCTCCACCCTGTGCAGATGCATCCTGGCCAATCCGCCCTGTCTGGACCATACCCACAATACCTTGCTCCTCATTATACACATTTGAAGGCTAACGCTGGAAACAGTGTGAGAAATGTGGGGTCAGTGAGGTGTTGGCAGAAACAAAACAATGGATAGACATACGCACACTCCCACACCTATCTCAGCATTGTGCAGAGATAGAGGTGGTTGACAACCCTGCCCACCACACTGGTCCTGAGCACAGTGCCGACATTGCTAAACTGTGCAGGGGGTAGTAGTAGTGCTCTGGTGATAACTGTAGCTCCATGCTGGGGCCAACAGCCTGACACTCCATGAGGCTGTGGATAGTGGAGCCCGTGTGAGTGGGTGTTTGTACCACTGTGCACCGCTGCATTGGGGTTTGCACATGTTGTTGTTGTGGCTGCAATGTGGGATAAAACTATGGGATGATGCTCTGCAGGATCCACAGATGGGACTTGAATCTTTTGCTTTTGGACATACTGGCTGAGTGTATTGCAGCACACTGTTGCCACAGCAGCATAGTGGTCCCTGGGGCAACCCTTACATTCCCCAGCCAGACCTCTTCTGTTGCACTGCACACCACATACTGGTACAGGGCTTGGGCTAGGTCCACTGCAGGTGGATGCCACTACTCCCTCCAGCACAAACATCCCTCCCCCGCCATGCCACCATGACCATATGCTGTCGGTGCCAGTGGTGTGCAGTCCTAGGCCACCCAGGGGGCAGGTAGGTGGCTGCCTAAGGTGTGGGTTCTGGGGTAGGGGTGCCTACTAGCTGTCTACGCTTCCCCCGGCACAGCCTGTCAATGTTATGTGCCCCTTGGGGTTCCTGCTGGGTAATGTACCATGGATGGGACACTGTGAGACACAGACTCATGGGCATGTTTGACCCTGGTCTGTTGCTTTCTTGCTGGTGTCCATTTTCCGCATTCCTATGTGTCATCTAGGCAACCGCCTAGTCCACCCATGCCCCAGTTGCTTCCACTGCATGTCCCGCCTGCAGTCCCCCATGCCCCATTTGCACCATCACCATAGTGGCCCTTCGTACATTGCCACTATGCTGTTGCTGCAGATGGAACACTACTATCACCTTTCTTGGGCTCCCTGCCTATGCCCTACATTGCTGACACTGAAATGGTTTCTCTCTCCTGCAAATGTGCATCTAACGGCAGATTTTCATTCGCAGTAGGATTCAGTCCTTCAGTTCAGCTCGTTAGTGTGCAGGGAGCCTCTCCATGCGCACTCCCCGCCCATTGACCCCAGCTCTCCACCCTCTCTCTTCCCTCTGCGGTGTCTACCGCGCCACGGAACGCTTCCACGCGGGTTGTAACGTTACCGCACATTAACATTACGTTACCACGCGTTAATGTTACATAACGCGCGTTAACGTTACCTACCGTGCGGTCTGTAACGTTACCGCAGTTTAGTAAACATACCCCTTAGACTCTACCCGCATCTCTGCTTTTTTCAACTTAGGCTCATCCCTCTGGAACTCACTGACTATTGAATCTGCCTAGAACCCTCATTTCAAAAATGTAGGTCCCTTCTCAAAAAAGCACCTTTACCATCCGCCTATGACTTTCCATCCTCTCACTCTTAATTCCTTCCTCTTGTTCCGCTCTCCTTGCTTCTCCCTTTTTTTCTACTTCTATGTGTGATTGTACTCTGCTGTCCTGTTGACCATTGTAGTTCTTTTCCATTTCTCGGCCTCGCCGTTCTTTACTTTTAAAATTGTATACTGCCCTGGTGTCATGAAGGGCATTACATAAAGTTCCATAATAATAATAATATATGATGTAAAAGACCATAGCAGCTCCCATTACTGTTCTCTTCTGAAAATAAAAAGCACCATTGAAAAGAAAGTAATTTATTAAACAAAATAATATTAAACAGTATACATTAGCTGATAAATTAAGTAGACACCAGAAGTGGGATTGGTCTTTTCTGAAGGGTACTTTTAATTAACTATAGCATCTTGTAGCATACTGTATGCCGATGGTATGTCTATAGCAGAAAGGGAGGCAAAACTCCTAAAGCAATTATGCATGTGGAATCTCTTACTAATGATGGTGATAAAGAGACAACTGAATAAACTTGATTACAAAAATAAAGGCTCAAGAAGTCAAGATTCCCAAGAGATAATAGACCCACTCAGTGTACATTTTGAAGGTAATTTTATAACAGGGCACTTAGGTTAATGCAGTAAAAATGTGTCTAATTTACAGCAAGACTATTTTATAAAGACTGATAGGTGTCTACCTGTCTTTAAAAAATACTAGTATAAGTAGCAGAGACTGTGCCTTAAATGTAGACGTAGATATTTACCCCTGCTTTATAGCAGGTGGAAATAAACATGCATTAAGTTCACGTGTGAATTATAGCATCTTATAATCAATGTATGTACTTGTGAATTCCACCCACATTCTGCCTAGACTATGCCCCCAGGTATGCCTATAAGCAAAGTATGTCCCTTCATATCAATGTGAGTCCTTTAACACCGGTTTTATTATATAAGAGGCCAATAACACGCATAAACTACTACATGTGCATTAATGACTTTATAAAATTACCTTCTTCGTGAGCTTCTGTATTATGCCAATATAAAATAACAGGTCTTCATGGGAGTTGAACAAGAGGAAAATAAGATTATTTCCCAGTAATCGACTCATATTATCTGGATGAGTCCGCCAGCAATTTAATTTCACAACTGGTTAGGATTTTAAATAATAAGATGAACTAGAGTGCTGTCAATGAATCTCAGTAACTTAAGCTTCAAGTGATTTGATCACTGTGGCACTGCCTAGATCAGTTGGTTTAATGACCCTTGACATATCAATGGAAAGTTCCTTCAAGGCATTCTTCTTTTCGCTGGCTATAATATAAAATGATGAGGATTTCTTTTTCTCAGTGGTTTCCATACCTGCATCATGACTTGTGAAAAATATTTATTTATAAGGATCGACAGGACCAGGAGGGCATCATTTTTTTTTATCATTGATGTATCCACAAATGAATTAGTATGTTGAAAAAAATAATAACTTTAGAGTCAATAGATAAACCTTTGAAACTATATACAAAACCCAAAAGGATTGTATGTGGTAGTAGGACTGAATGAGAAACCCTTGTATACAGCTTTACCAAGTGCCCAGAGGCATGTGCACCTTATTTGGCATCTTGACCCCAACAATGGTAGCATGAGAATACTGCCGACAGCCAGAGCTGCCATTTTTTACCCAGGCAACTCTAGCTGCCCCCAGCTAGCCCCCTAACTAACCTACAAGAGAGAGACCCCTGGAACCCATAGTAAGTCATATGTGAAAGATATTGGTTGGAGGGGGGTCCGGATCCTGATTGGGGGAAGAGGGGTTTGGGATTCTGATCAAGGGGTGGAAGATCAGGATCCTGATCATGGAGGATAATTTATTTTACTGCAGTGGGCCACAGTAACTGCATTCAAAAAGCAGATGCACTTATTGTGTTATTTGCCAATACATGTGGAGGCAAATTCAGAGCGGGGGGTATCCGGGCTGTACAGGCAGCCAAAGGTTTGACAGGGCCATTTTGTACCCAATTCTGAAACCTCAGGTTGCAGAATCAGGGCACTTGGTCAATTATGCGCCATTTATACTGATCAAAAGAATGGTTATGTGAAACGCTATGAGCCACAATAGGAGCTGTCAATACTTGCTTATTTAAACGAGATCTATGTTCTTGCAATTATACCTTCATTGGTCTGGTAGTCCTACCAACATATTTTAATGCACAAGGGCATATCAGCAGGTAAACAACGTAGGTTGATAAGCAGGTAGTATTAAAACGTGCTCTATAACATCTAAGGTAATAGAGTCAACCCATTCTAATCCTGATATTGTGGAACTTTAAAAATCACAGCTATTGCATGGAGAATGTCCAGTTAGGGAAGACCGAATGGAGGGGTCATTTGATTTTAAAGCAACAGGATGAACCACATAATTTGCTATATTCCTGCTCCGACAGTACGCGATCATAAGCCTCCATTGAAAATGAGGATGAATTCTTAGTATGTGCCAATGCTTTCTCAATATGGCACTTACTTGGGAAGAACAGTGTGTAAAAGGCAGTACTCCTACTATGGAGCTCTCCTCAACTGATCCTGTAGGTCTGTCAGTAGTATTCCACCATTCTGGGTGGTTAAACTGAGATCTCCGGTATGCCATGAGAACTAAATCTTTTGGATAACCTCGTTTCCTTAATCGCTGACATAGATCTTTGCATGTATATGAAGGTCCTCGATGGAAGTACATAACCTACAAATTCTTAAAAATCAGCCCAACGGTAAGCCCTACATAGGGGTCCTGGATGAAAACTATCATACTGTAGTAGAGTGTTGCATTGCACTGACTTTCTATAAAGAGAAGTGTGTAAAGAGTTCCCTCGTTTATAAATCCACATGTCCAAAAAGTTAATCTGCTCCAAATGGTAAGAAGATACAAATTGTATATTTGTTTTCAACGTGTTAATCCATCTAAAAAAATCAATTTGTTGTGCTTCAGTTCCTAACTAAATGAAAAAAACATCATCCAAAAAATGTAACCATTTGAAAATATATGAGAACCACTCAGAAGGATAAATATAACGTTCCTCATAATTTGCCATATACAATGTGGCCACCGATTGGGCCACCATTGCTCCCATCAGGACTCCATAAATTTGTAAGTAATATTGCAAATCATATTGAAAGTAACTACGTTCCAGCACCAACTTTAAAAGTGACAACAAGAAGGCGCATGGCATGTGATTAGGTAAATTTAATGGAAAAGCTGATATAATTTCCAACGCCTCACGCTGATCTATATTTGTATAAAGAGCTGTGACATCCATAGTTACTAAATAAGAATTTTCCAATGGGCATAACCCCTGTTTAAGTAATGATATGAAATGGAAAGAGTCTTTTACAAAGGAACGAATATCTTTAATAATTGGCTGCAGAAAATGATCACAAAATTGTGAAAGAGGCTCCAAAACTGAATTTCGGGAAGACACTATAGGTCGGTCCGGTGGTGCTGGCAATGATTTATGCATTTTTGGAACCATATAAAACACTGGTACCAATGGGTCCTTTTGATATAGGAACATATATTCTTTTTTATTAATCCAGCCTGAATGTAAGGCTTCATCTAAAATGTTATTTCTTTGATGTACTATCCAGTGGATTATACAATACAATTTTTTAATACTGAATTTGGCGTAAATGATCTAATGCTAATTTATGATAATAGTCATGATCTTGAATGACTATGGCTCCCCCTTTGTCCACACGATGGATCACAATTTCCGACCGGGAACCGAGTTGCTGTAGTGCCTGCCATTGTTGCAGTGATAAATTGTAATGTTTCTTAGATTGATTAGCCTCCAATATCACCAAATCATGCAATACTAAGGACTGAAAAGTAGAGATATTTGGATCAATCTCCCCTGGTGGAGATTGATGATTTAGATGATTTAGTTTTCACAGAGTCGTCCTGTGGTATCTCCAACGATCTTGTTTGAAAAAAATGTATAATTTGTAGTTTGCAAAATAAACCATATAATGTTCTCCCCATTGCAAATGGATCATATTTTGGAGTTGGAATAAATGACATCCCTTTAGTTAACACAGATTTTTGAGTTTCGGTTAACTCAACTCTAGATAGATTAATCACTGAAGTTTGGTAGTTGAACGGGTCGATGGCCCCCAGCGGTTGTCCGCTGTCTGGTATCGATAGGGCTGGCGTCCTCGAGGGCGGCCCCATTGAAAATCCTGCAGTAATTCTCCTGATGTTGCCCCTGTATGGGAATCAAACCTAGATACTCCACTGCCTATAGAGTCACTATCTGTGTCCTCTAAGGAAGAATCAAATGTTACTCGTCGTCGAGTACTGTATTTACCTTGGTCGTTCAGACCATGTTGTCTCCATGTATAGACTTGATCTTTTTCGTAATCATTGGAATCACGTGTAAACTTTTTTATTTTCGATGATTCTCGCAATTGATCAAACTCGACTTTAAATTGATTATTCCTAGACTCCAGAGTTGATGCAGGTGTCTCTTCCTTTAATTGGGCTATCAACAAATCCAGTTTACCTTTAACAATTGCTTCTGCCAGTGTTAACCGTTCGATCAACAGGGCTATCAAGTCCAGTCCACATTTATTAAGAATCATATTCCATTTTTGTAGGAACTCAGGTTCTTCAGCAAACATGAGAGGAGGCTTCAATACCCGTAATCCTCTCGGAATCATTTGTTGTTTAAGGTATTGAGTCATCGTCGATGCATGCAATTCTACCCTCACAGCTTTATGGTGTGTATTTTGAAAATCAGTCCTTAAAGAGAAGATCCCTGTTTGAGTACCCGAAGCATGACCATCAAACAGGGCTGGATGTTCCAAAAATTTAGAAATATCAGCCTCCGAAAAGGCAAAAGTAGCTTTATTAGATTTAGATAATTCTAATTATGACATCATATTATGTGTGGAACAAAATCAAATATTAATCAAAAAAACCACTAAAGGTGAACAATCAATACTAAATACTTTAAACACTACCTTTAAATCCTAATTCCTATTTTTGTACCGCTATAATTTTGTCAGAAGTGTTACCATGAGGGAATCCCTCTCGAGGTAACCTTTCCCTTTTATTCGTTTTATACGAGCCAGAAATACCAGCTCAACATGCTAAAAAGGTACAGCAGTTACACCAAGGGAAGTGCTTGAGCAAGCCCCTTTACCAAAATAAATACTTTCTATTCCAAAGGACATCAATTCACTTAAGGAGCAAAAAATTCTTATCTGTTTGTTCCTCCCAGACAAAAGTTTCTTCTTCATCGCTTGCAGTTATGAGAAGAAGCTTCTGATTGTATTCTCATAGTAGGGTGCTCAAAAGCATTCTCAAGATCAAGCCAATCTATCATTCATGAATGGTACGCAACATAGCACCATGTTTCAGGCTTAGATATTCTTCTAGCCCTTATGCATTAAAATATGTTGGTAGGACTACCAGACCAATGAAGGTACGATTGCAAGAACATAGATCTCGTTTAAATAAGCAAGTATTGACAGCTCCTATTGTGGCTCATGGCGTTTCACATAACCATTATTTTGATTAGTATAAATGGAGCATAATTGACCAAGTCCCTCCGACTTTTCAGGGAGGAGATAAGGTAGCCTATCTACAACAATTAGAACAGCATTCGATTTTTAATTTGCAGTCGGTTACCCCAAAGGGATTCTCTCATGGTGATACTTCCGATAAAAATATAGCGGTATAAAAATAGGGATTAGGATTTAAAGGTAGTGTATAAAGTATTTAGTATTGATTGTTCACCTTTAGTGGTTTTTTTGATTAATAATCATGTCCTAGCAATAGCCCAGTTTTTATACTATTTCTTACTATTTCCTTTTTTAATTGTTCTTGTTTTATTTGTTTCATTTATCCGTCAAATAAGTGTGCATATGTAGTCCAAAGATAGTTCATTGGCCACTTTTTTTTAGGTGATATTGAACATTAAGGGGTATGTTTACTAAGCAGTCTTAAAGTGCGCCCGGCGATAGTGTGCAGGCTGCCAAAAAAGGAGTGGGCGTGTCGGTCTTAACGTAGAAAAACGGGATTTTCATGCGATAACGTGCGCTGAGCACATTATCGGGCAAGAAGCCGCTAAGCACGTTAACGTGTGCTAATCTTAAGTAGGCGCGCTGACTTACAAACAGAGCAACAGAGTTGTAGCACAGTGGTTAATACACTGACTGATGGTACAGGAGTCATGAGTTTGATCTCCCAGTGTGCCTAATGAATAAGGTTGGCTGAGGTGTTCCCCTTTATGTTCAAGTACTACTTTTTGAGGCATTTTATTTTTATTTTAATTAGTGCTGCCAGCAAACACACCCTCACAGTGCCGTAACCTAAGGTGCCACATAAGGCGCACTATAAGGCACTCCAGAGGCACATTATAAAGTGCACTGTCCGCCAAGGCACCCTATAATGTCCCCTATAGGATGCCTTATAAGGCCCCTAACAAGGCCCCTAACAAGCCCCTGGCTGGCTACAGAAGGACTGCAGGGCACCACACAAACTGTCTGCTGTGGTTACCAGGATAGGGTCAACCCAGCCGTACTCATGATGCACTGCACATGCAAATCAGCAGTCTACAGATGATCACAAGATGGGGTATGCACCCCCACAGCACCTCGGCCTGGTAGGGGGAACTAACTGAGTGCACCCCCACAGCACCTCAGCCTGGTAAGGGGTGCCGACGATGTGTGTTAGTGGCACAGAGTAGCAACAGACCGTCACATTGTGTGGGTACTGTGCTCACCCTGAGGGTGAGGTGGGG
Source organism: Ichthyophis bannanicus (assembly GCA_033557465.1). Classification (NCBI taxonomy): domain Eukaryota; kingdom Metazoa; phylum Chordata; class Amphibia; order Gymnophiona; family Ichthyophiidae; genus Ichthyophis; species Ichthyophis bannanicus. Next base: position 426,563,175 of record CM066035.1, on the reverse strand, counting down.
CACCCAGCACCAGGTCCGCAGCACCTTCCATGGATGAAACAGGCCATATTGAAGGTACCCATCAGTGCCAGTGTGTGTGAGATTAGGTAATTCCTGCAGATACACCTAGGATGCATTAGTGTCCATCTGCAGTTTTCCATCCAGTTTAGCCCTTATGGGCTATGATGTACCCAGAATAGTGCATATTCTGTGTTGGTGCCATGGCAACAGGGGGTAGGGGGTGTGGACCCAGGACCCAGGACCCAGGACCCAGGACCCATAGGCAGATTATATACTACCCCCCACAACCTGCTCTCTGTGGCTTAGGGTGGGAGACAGGATCTTCCACCAACAGATCCACATTCTACCTCCCTGCAATGGTGGCAGTGGAGGGGGGCCATCAACCCCAGTCCTGCTGGGGAACAGACACCCTACAGGGCAGCCATTGCAGAGCTGTACACAGCCATAAGGCAATGGCAGAAAGACAGTAGGCCTGGAAATGCTCAGCTGCCCCCCACCACCATCTGACATTCTCCAGCAGCAAGCACAGTGAGTCACCAGCCATTGCAAGGTGTTCCAACCATACACATATAACTGCAGACAGTCTGCTAGCTAGTTCACAGTGCATGTTCCTGGAGAAAATGTGTGCACCCAGAACTGAGATGGGAGTACATCCACCAAGCAGATAAGTCAGTGATTAGGCCCCCAGAAGAAAGAACCCATAAATATCACTGATGAAAAATAGTATATAGCACTATGGGGGAACCTAGCCATGGCATGGTCACTGCTCAATCAGGGTGAGAGTGCCCTTCCAGCAGGACATGCAGTGGCCCCCCTGTCCATGCAGTTGGTGGCCAGGCACTACAATGTCCCAGCCATTGCCCTATGCCCTGTGCAGATGCATCCTGCACAGGCCACCCCATCCAGGCTATACCCACAGTACCTTACTTCTCATTATGCACATTGGCAGACTAACACTGGAAACAGTGCCAGCAGTGTGGGCTGAGTAAGGTGTTGGCAGCCACCACACACTGGGTAGACAGACACACACTCCCACAACTATGCCAGCATTGTGCAACTATAGAAGCTTTTGGCAGCCCTGGCCACCGCACCAGTCCTGGGCACAGTGCAGGCATGGCTATGGTACGCAATACTGTTGGGGTCACTCCCCAGGGTGGTAAACACTGTCAGACACCAGACCTGTAGCACACTCCACAGACATCAGAGAGATTGCTATGATACAGTTCAATGAGCAGATTGTGCTTAACTTAGGAATTGCTATCTGCCAGTAATCATAGCAACCGTTTAATATATGTGTACCGTATTCCAAGGTTTAGGGTGGCATTGCTAAGGTATGCAAGTGCTAGTATTGGGATGTGCATGCAGGGCCAAACATCCTGCCTCTCCAGGAGGCTTTGGATAATGGAGCCTGTGGGTGCGGGTGTGTCTGCCCCTGTTGGCCGCTGCTCTAGGCCAGAGGTGCCCAACTCCACTCCTGGTGGGCCAAACACTGTTCGGGTTTTCATGCTGTCCCTAATGAATATGCATGAGATACATCTGCATACCATGTGGGCGGTGCATACAAATGCAGCACAGCCATATTTATTAGAGGCAGCATGGAACCTGAATGGTGTTTGGCCCTCCAGGACTGCATTTAGGAGACTCTGCTCTAGGTAATGTGCATGTTTATGGTGTCTGTGCTCTGTAGGGTAAAATGTAGGCATTTTGGGCATGTTTACGTTATCTGCAATAAAGGTTCTGTCTGTATTAGCATGTTTTAGTAGTGGGTAAAATATGGGGACTGGGTTGGCAAGAACCACAGCTGGGACTTGAACCTGTGATCTTCAGCTCCTGAACACACTGACTGTGTGTACTGCACCACCATGTTACCACAGAGGCAGTGCATTCCCTGGGGATAGCATGACTGTTCATTAGACAGGGCCTGTCTGTTGCAGTGCATGGCACCCACCTACACAGGGCTAGGTCATGGTCTGCTGTGGGCAGCTGCCACTGCCCCCCCACCACCAGTACCCCTCTGCCACCATGCTGACATGCCCTTCTGCTGGTGGTGCTGGTGGTGTGCAGTCTCAGGCCATCCAGTGTGCTGGTAGGCGGCTGCCTATGGTGCAGGTTCCAGGTGCCTGCATAGATGTCCACGCTTCCCCCCAGCACCGCTTGCCAATGTTCTGTGCCCTTGGGGGTACCTGCTGGGTACTATCCCCTGTGACACTGTGGGAAACACACTCATGCCCATGTTGGGCCCTCATCAGTTGCTGTCTGGATGCTCTACTGTTTCAGCATTCCTATGGGCCACCTAGGCATCACCCTAGTCCACACTGAGGCCCAGCTGTACCACAGCATGTGCCGCCTGCAGCCCTCTGTGTCCCCTTTTCCAGCATCTGTCCAGTTGCCAGCTCCGACATGCCCGCCCTGCTGTTGCAGAACATGTGCACGCCATAGGAAACCTGTCCAATGGAAAGGGAAATCCCTGATCAGCGCTATTTCACTGTGGGATCATTCACCTTCTATGGGGACAGAGCATAGACCCTTCCAAAATTAATATCTTTTTTTTGGAGCTTTTTTGGTAGTGTTTTTTGATGTTTCCCATTAATATCGCTATTGCCCAGCTTGGTTATGTTTTTGTTACATTTTCTTCTGATCATTTTCAATGTTTATTTGCCCTTTTGTTCCGTGTACATGTATCACACTTATCACATTTTGTAGGTTTCCCTGGTTTTGCTTTACATTGCTGACGGAAATGGTTTCTTTTCCCTTTAAATCTGCTCTAACGCCAGGGTTTCACTGGCGTTAGTTTTCAGCCCCGGAGTCCACAGTGTTAGTGTGCAGGGAGCCTCTCCCCTCCCACTCTCCGCCCATTGACTCTCTCTCTCCACCCCTGGGAAGCCTTTCTCCACCCTCAACACTCATTTGCACCGCTGCACACGTTATCGCACGCTAAGGTATCTTATCACCCGGTAATGCACCTTCAGTGGGCAATAAGGTACCTTATCACCCGATAACATCGCCGGGCACACGTTAAGACTGCTTAGTAAACATACCCCTAAGGGTGCCCGTAATGTTGACTACAATTGTAACATAGGGGTATGTTTACTAAGCAGTCTTAACGTTCGCCCGGTGATAGTGTGCAGGATGCCATTAAAGGAGTGGGCGTTCCCGTTTAAATGTAGCAAACCAGGATTATCATGTGATAACAAGCACTGCGCAAATAATCGGGCGAAGGATTGAGCTACACATGCTAACGCGCGTTAATCTTAAGTAGGCGCGCTGACATGCAAACAGAGCAGCAGAGGTGTAGCACAATGGTTAATACACTGACTGATCGTACGGTATGCCTAATGACTAAGGCTGGCTGAGACATTACCCTTTAAGTTTAAGCAGTGTTTTGTGTGGCATTTTAGTTTTATTTTAATTAGTGCTGCCAGAATACACACCTTCACAGTGCCGTAACCTAGGGTGCCACAAAAGGCACCCTATAAGGCACTCCAGAGGGAACATTATAAAGTGCCCTCTCCGCCAAGGCACCCTATAATGTCCCCTATAGGATGCCTTATAAGGAGCTTTATAGGACACCTTATAATGTGCTTTTAAGGCACCTTATAAGGCACTTTATGGGGCGTCTTATGAGGCACCTTAAGGTTACAGCACTGTGAGGGTTTGTTTGCTGGCAGCACTAGTTTACATTAAAAATAGACAATGCTTTGGACAGCCCTATCAAATAACCCCACTGTGGGATCAAACCCATGACCTCTGGTGTCACAAGCATTGAAGTAACCAGTGGGCTACATCTCTATTGCTAACATACACCCCTGGCTGGCTACAGAGGGACTGCAGGTCACCACACAAACTGTCTGCTGTGGTTACCAGGATAGGGTTAACCCACCCGTACCCATGATGCACTGCACATGCAGATCATCAGTCTACAGATGATCACAAGATGGGGTATGCACCCACACAGCACCTCGGCCTGGTAGGGGGAACTGACCGTGTGTGTTACTGGCACAGAGTAGCTATAGACCGTCACATTGTGCGGGTACTGTGCTCACCCTGAGGGTGAGGTGGGGCATACAGCACCATGTCCACAGCACCTGAGTTAGCTGAGCTGTTTATGCTGCAGGTCACCATCAGTGCTAGTGTGTAATAAGTAGTTCTTGCAGACACACCTAGGATACACATGTGTCTATCTGTATTTCCCAGTCATGTCTAGCCCTTGTGGACTATGATGCACCCAGAGTAGTGCATATTCTGTGTGGGTGCCATGGTCACATGATTTAAGTGATTGGGGGAAGGGGGGTGGGGGTGGGGGTGGGGGTGGTGGAATTTGGACCCAGAGGTGGATTATCTAGTATCACCCAACCTGTCCTCTGGGAGACAGGATCTCCCACCAACAGATCCACATTCTACATCCCTGCAATGGTGGCAGTAGAGGGGACCTTCAACCCCAGTCCTGCTAGGAAACAGACACCCTACAAGGCAGTCAATGCAGATCTGTACACATCCATAAAGCAATAGCAGACAGACAGTAGGCCTGGAAATGCTCAGCTGCCCCCCACCTCTATCTGACATCCTCCAGCTGCAAGCATAGTGAGTCTCCAGCCGCTGCAACCTGCAAGGTGTTCCAGCCATACACATACTAACTGCAGACAGTCTGCTAGCTAGTCCATAGTCCATGTTCCCGGAGGAGATGTATGCACACCCACCAAGCAGATAAATCAGTGATTAAGCCCCAGAAAAGAGAACCCATATATATCACTTTAGAGAAATGCAATATAGCACTATGGGGGAACCTAGCCATGCCATGGTCACTGCTCAGTCAGGGTGAGAGTGACCTCCCAGCAGGACATGCTGTGGCCACGATGGCCGGGCACTACAATGTCCCAGCCATTGCCCTATGCCCTGTGCAGATGCATCCTGCCCAGGCCACCCTGTCCGACCCATACCCATGGTACCTTGCTCCTCATTATGCACATTGGCAAGCTAACACTGGAAACAGTGCAAGCAGTGTGGGCTGAGTAAGGTGTTGCAAGCCACCACACACTGGATGGACAGACACACACTCCCACACCTATGCCAGCATTGTGCAACTATAGAGGCTTTTGGCAGCCCTGGCCACCACACCAGTCCTGGGCACAGTACAGGCATGGTTATGGTACGCAATACGGTAGGGGTCACTCCCCAGGGTGGTGAACACTGTTAGACACCAAACCTGAAACACACTCCACAGACATCAGAGAGGTTGCTATGATACAGCTCAATGAGCAGGTTGTGCTTAACTTAGGAATTGCTATCTGCCAGTAATCATAGCAACCTTTTGATATATGTGTACCGTATTCCCAGTTTTAGGGTGGCATTGCTAAGGTATGCAAGTGCTAGTATTGGGAGATGCGCGCAGGTCCCAACATCCTGCCTCTCCAGGAGGCGTTCGATAATGGAGCCTGTGGGTGTGGGTGTGTCTGCCCCTGTTGGCCGCTGCTCTAGGGCAGAGGTGCCCAACTCCAGTCCTGGTGGGCCAAACACTGTTCGGGTTTTCATGATGTCGCTAATGAATATGCATGAGATACATCTGCATACCATGGGGGCAGCGCATAGAAATGCAGCACAGGCATCTTTATTAGAGACAGCATGGAACCTGAATGGTGTTTGGCCCTCCAGGACTGCATTTGAGAGACTCTGCTCTAAGTAATGTGCATGTTTATGGTGTCTATGCTCTGTAGGGTAAAATATAGGCATTGGAGGCATGTTTATGTTATCTGCAATAAAGGTTCCGTCTTTATTACCACGGTTTAGTAGTGGGTAAAATATGGGGACTGGGTTGGCCGGAGCCACAGCTGGGACTTGGGCCTGTGACCTTCTGCTCCTGAACACACTGGCTGTGTGTACTGCACCACATGGACACTTCATTCCCTGGGGATACCATGACTGTTTGTCAGACAGAGCCTGTCTGTTGCAGTGCACGACACCCACCTAAACAGGGCTAGGCCATGGTCTGATGTGGGCAGCAGCCACTGCCCCCTCCACCACCAGTACCCCTCCGCCACCATGCTGACATGGCCTTCTGCTGGTGGTGCTGGTGGTGCACAGTCTCAGGCCATCCAGTGTGCCAGTAGGCGGCTGCCTATGGTTCGGGTTCTGGGGTAGGGGTGCCTGCATAGATGTCCACGCTTCCCCCCAGCACTGCCTGCCACTGTTCTGTGCCCTTGGGGGTACCTGCTGGGTACTATCCCCTGTGACACTGTGGGAAACACACTCGTGCCCATGTTGGGCCCTCATCAGTTGCTGTCTGGCTGCTCTACTGTTTCAGCATTCCTATGGGCCACCTAGGCATCACCCTAGTCCGCACTGTGGCCCAGCTGCACCACAGCATGTGCCGCCTGCAGCCCTCTGTATCCTCTTTTCCAGCTTTTGTCCAGTTGCCCGTTCTGACATGCCCACCCTGCTGTTGCGGAACATGTGCATGCCATAGGAAACCCGTCCAATAACAAGGGGAAACGCTGATCAGCGCTATTTCACTGTGTGATCATTCACCTTGTATGGGGACAGAGTATAGACCCTTCCAAAATTAATATCTTTTTTTTGGAGCTTTCTCGGTAGTGTTTTTTGCTGTTTCCCATTAATATCACTATTAGCCAGCTTGGTTATGTGTTTTTACATTTTGTTCAGGTCATTTTCAATGTTTATTGGCCCGTTTGTTCCGTGCACATGTATCACACTTTTCACTTTTTGTAGGTTTCCCTGGCTTTGCTTTACATTGCTGATGTAAATGGTTTCTCTTCCCTTTAAATCTGCTCTAACGCCAGGGTTTCACTGGCGTTAGTTTTCAAACCCGAAATCCACAGCGTTAGTGTGCAGGGAGCCTCTCCCCTCCCACTCTCCACCCATTGACCCTCTCTCTCCGCCCCTGGGGAGCCTTCCTCCGCCCCTGGGGAGCCTTTCTCCGCCTTTAGCGCTCGTTTGCGCCGCTGCGCGCATTATCGCGCAATAAGGTACCTTTGCGCCCAGTAAAGCGCCATTATCACGCGATAAGGTACCTTATCGCCCGATAGTGTCACAGCAGTCTATCCCGAATCCCTCCTAGTCCGCTCTGACTCTCCCTCCCCAGTCCTCTTCCTTCTGCTTTATGTACCCCCCTCCCTACGCCCAGATCTCTGGGATTCTCTCCAGCTCACCTTGTCTGACTCCGTCCTTCTATCTCCCCACCTAGTCATCCTAGGTTATTTCAATGTCCATTTGGCCACCCCTCTCCGCACTCGCGATAAGACTCTTATCTCTCTGTTTTCTGACTTGTCCCTTACCCAACACGTCGTCTGCCCCACACATGCCTCTGGCCGGACTCTAGATCTTGTTCTCACCCTTAATCCCTCCCCCCACCTCCCATCTAACTTTTCCACCATCCCTGTTCCCTGGTCAGACCACCTGTGCCTTCTTTTTTCCTTCCCTTTTCCTTCCCCCAGTTCGCTAGGCCCTCCCCCCAATCCCCCTGTCTCATCCTCCAGACGGCGCCTCACCTCCCAAACCCTACATTCTTTTCCCCCTGCTGACTCACTCTTCCCCCCAGATTTCTCCACTTTTCCTGTTGACCAACAGGTTCTCACTTGGTCCTCCACCCTCTCCGCCACCCTCGATGCTCTCGCTCCCCCTTTTCCTGTTTCTTTTCGTCCTTCTTCTCGTCACCCTTGGTATCACTCTGGCCTCTTTCTTCACCGCTCCTATCTTCGTCGGGCGGAACGCCTATGGAGGAAGCATCGCTCCCCCGACTCCCACTCAGCTTTTCGTCAGGCTCACCTTTCCTACCGCTCTCAAATAACCTTGGCCAAACAGTCGTACTACTCTCAGCTTATCACCACCTCTTCTTGCTCTTCCAGACACCTCTTTCTTATCCTTAAATCCCTCTCCTCAACCTCCACTCTCCCCCCGCACTCCCCTTCATCAGCCCCCAGCCCGTCTACACTTGCTTCCTTCTTTACCAATAAGGTCCTTTCCCTCCGTTCCTCTTTCCCCGCTTGCCCCCCCTCTTTCCCCTCCCCCTACCTCCCCTTCTGCTCTTCCCCCCGTTGGCTCTCCGCCTCCCTCTCTCGTCTTTCCCCATACTTGGCATTCCTTTTCGCCTATCTCTGCCCCTGAAATCGTCAAAGCTATCTCATCAGCTCACCAGACCACCTGCCCTCTTGATCCCTTGGCTTCCTCTTGGCTACTTAACTCTGACCTTGCTCTTGTGCCCTACATTCTCTCCATTTTCAACACTAGCCTTTCTTCCGGTCTCTTCCCCTCCAGCTGGAAACACGCCATTGTCCGTCCTCTCCTGAAGAAGCCCACCCTCGACCCCGCTGCTCCCGCAAATTGGCGTCCAGTCACTAATCTCCCCTTTCTTTCAAAAGTCCTCGAGAAATTGGTGTTTTCCCAACTTGCCACTCACCTTGATTCTACTTTTGCTCTCCACCCCCGTCAGTCCGGATTTCGTGCAGGCCATAGCACTGAAACTATTCTCACAGCCCTACTTTCCGAGCTTCACTGTGCACACGACCGTGGTGATTTTTCCCTGGTGGTGTCCCTGGATCTCTCGTCCGCTTTCGATATGGTCGATCACCACACTCTCCTGTCTCGTCTGTCTGACTTTGGGATATGTGGGACCGTCTTACAGTGGTTTTGTTCCTTTCTGTCCTCACGCACCTTCTCCGTGCACTCTCATCACTCCGCCTCCACTCCTTCCCCTTCGGTCTGCGGTGTCCCTCAGGGATCTATTCTTGCCCCCCTACTTTTCAATGCCTTCCTCGCTCCACTTACTCTACTTATCCAACAATCTGGCATATCCTTCTATATTTACGCTGACGACATCCTGCTGGTTCACCATACCTCCCCCTCCACTCCTGACCTAGTTCCACTTAACCGCTGCTTGTCTTCCATCGCATCATGGTTCGACTCTAACTTCCTACACGCTAATCCCGCTAAGTCCTCTGCAATCTGGTTCTCCTTCGGTCTCTCCTCTCCTTGCTTGTCCCCCGTAATGTCTTCCCATTCGATTCCCCTGGTTCCTACCCTTCGTTACTTGGGCGTCACCCTGGACCCATCTCTCTCCTTTCACCAACACATTTCTTCTGTCCTTCGGACTTCTTTTTTCCATTTACGCAAGATTCGGGCCGTCCAATCATCACTCCCCCCTTCCTCTGTTGTCACCCTCATCCTGTCCTTAGTCATGACCCGGTTAGACTATTGCAATGTCATTTATGCAGGTCTGCCTTCTTTTCAGCTTTGCCGTCTTCAATTAGTACAGAATGCCGCCGCTCGCCTCATTACTGGTTCCCCAGCTCGCTCCCATGTGTCCCCCTGCCTCCTTGCCTTGCACTGGCTTCCGGTCAGGTTCCGCTTCATCTTCAAGGTCCTCATCCTTACACACAAGGCTCTCCATTCCAGCACTCCCCAATACTTGTCGGACATCATTCACCTCCAACCCTCTCCTCGGCTTCTCCGTTCCTCTTTTGGTAACCGCCTTTTTCTTCCTTCCCCCGCTCAGGCCCACTTAGAGCTCACCCGACATTCAGCTTTCTTCTTCTTAGGTCCAGCTCTCTGGAATTCACTCCCTCTATGTCTTCGCTTGGAACTTTCCTATTCCCGCTTTAAAACTCTCCTTAAAACACATCTCTTTTGTCAAGCCTTTGATCTCCCTCCTTTTGACGATGGTGCCTTGTCCTCTGGTTGTCCCCCCCCCCCACCCTCCATGATTATCCCCTCCCCTGCCCTTCCTCTTCCACTTTCCTTTTTCTCTTTCCTTCTCCTGCCCTATTACCCCTCCTGTCCCTCCTGGGCTCTTTCCCCTTTCGATCTTTTTCTCTGCCCTTTCCTATCCTGTCGATTTTGGCGTTCTTTTCTAGCTTTGTTTCCAGTAGCCTGCTTTTTGTATTGTACACCGCCCTGATGCTTCGGCCTGGGCGGTTCATCAAATTGTGCAAATAAAGATAAAGATAACGATAAAGCAGCGCAAATAGTGCCCTTTAGTAAACATACCCCATAGTAGTAACATAGTAACATAGTAAATGACGGCAGATAAAGACCAGTATGGTCCATCTAGTCTGTCCAGTAAGATGGCAAGGGTAGGTGCACCTGCCGCTCCATGCAGGCCACCCCTCCTCATGTCTTTGTTTTAGGAGTGAACCCACCGCTCTGTTTAGGACACCCCTGTATGTTGAGAAATTAGTTAGTTAAGTTTATTTTGATTTTATCCTGTTGCTATAAAGGGATCCACTGTGTCTGTCCCATGCCATTTTGAATTCTGTCACTGTATTTGCCCCCAACACTTCCACCGGGAGGATATTCCAAGCATCCACCACCCTTTCAGTGAAAAAGTATTTCCTGACATTGCCTTTCAATTTACCCCCTTGCAGCTTCATGTTATGGCCTCTAGTTTTACAGCTTCCCCGTCTTTGGAAGAGATTTGTTTGTTCATTATTTCTCTTTAAGTATTTAAAGGTCTGAATCATATCTCCCCTGTCCCTCCTCTCCTCCAGAGTGTACATATTTAGGTCTTCAAGTCTCTTCTCATAGGTCTTCTGATTCATGCTCCAAATCATTTTGGTCGCCGTCCTCTGAACAGTTTCCAGTCTTTTTATTTTTTTTTAAAATTCTTTATTTTCGTTTTATAACAACAAAGGAAAAGGAAGACATACAGCTAAAAGACAAATACATAAAGTGTAATACATACACCAAAGTAAACCCCTGCCACCCCCCTCCCCCCTGCTTCTTCTCTAGAAAACTAATCATTCCCGAAGCGGGCGTGTGCTTACATTATTGTGTTACAAAACCTAACGGTGATCTGAAACATGATGAGTGCACATTAAACAGGCATGTCGGAACAATGAGCAGATTGTACATAATCATTGAGCATCTGCCATTTAGACAAGCGAGAGTGAGTTTGGGCATGGGGAATAGCTCTCCGAGGTATCTGCTCATATTTACTATATAAGCAGACGAGGTTCCACCATTCATTGACAGTAAGTCGAGAGCTATCCTTCCAATTCCTCGTGATTAAACATATGGCTATACCCAGCATGAAATCAAGGAGAAAGCGACCCTTCTTAGGAAGAGAGGGGACCTCCATAGCAGCATGATCTGAAATATGTTGGGAGTGAATCTTTGCAGTGTCCACCTGAGGAACTAACAGTTTTGATATTAGAAAGAAATCTATGCGAGACTGGGATTTGTGAGGGGAAGAGAAGAAGGTGAAGTCAAGCTCATTGGGGTGTAGAAACCTCCATAGATCAACTAAAGCAAGATCTTTGATCAAAGAGGTAAGCGTGGTGTGACTCTTGGGGGGACCACTTGTCCTAGGCGGCTGTTTGTCAATCAGGGGATCAAGGACTAAATTGAAATCCCCCCCAATTATCAATGAAGTATTAGCAGAGGCCTGCGCAACCTGAGCAATGGTAGCAAAAAAGGCAGGGTCATCCACATTAGGAGCGTAAAGGCATATACATGTAACTTCAAGGCTACCTATCTTGAGGTGAACTCTGGACCATCGACCTTCTGTATCTGAGCTAGTCGCAATAATAGTAGCATGCAAAGATTTCCTAACCAGTATGGCAACCCCACATTTCTTAGAAACGGCTGGGGAATAGGCGGCCACCATGTAAGGTTTAATATTGAGTTTAAGAGTTTCCTTCGAATTTAAATGCGTTTCTTGGAGAAAAATCAGATCCGCAGCTTCCTGACTTAGGTAGCTTAGGATTTTCTTCCGTTTTATCGGATTATTGATTCCTTTTACGTTCAATGAGAAAATCTTACATGGTGCCATCAATCGGTAATAGACATTTTAGGTAAGGGCGCTTGAAAACATACAACATAATCAGAATCTGTGCAACAATGACATAATCACCGAGTATGCTGGCTAATACACCCCATATTGAAAAGTATGTACCAAAGTATCTTAGAGAAGAAGCAAAACCCCCAATGAATATGGCGACCATATGTCTGCGGGAGGAGGCCCTAGAGAGGAAATAGAGACATGAAAAAAAAAAGAAAAGAAACACCAAAGTCCATAATTAACACTGTCTCTGATACTCATCGAGGCTACTGTGGGTAGATGGAATCGGGTGGCAGATATCGTCAAAAGTAAGGCAACAAACCGCCTTCGCCAGACTCTTTGCTGGGCTGCGGCAGATCCAATATGGCAGGTACAGCGGATATAAGAATACTTGCAGGAATATTCTGGAAGTCAGCGCATCAAGTCGGCTTCTTTGGAATCCAAAAACTCCGCTAGTAGATCAGGGTCCTCAAATGTTCTTGTCTGATTGTGAAGCGTGACTCGGAGCTTGGCCGGGTACATCAGGCCATAGCGTGCTTGTAGTTGTTGAAGCCTCGGCCGGAATTCCAGAAAGCGCTTTCGGCGGTCGACCGTGGGTTTAGCCAAGTCAGGATAGAAGGAGATCTTGTGGCTCTCAAACTCCATATGGCCCTTTGCCCGAGAGGCATTGAGAATTTGCTCCACGTGTTGATATCTCAAAAGTCGAAAAATGATAGGCCGCGGGGTCTTCCTGTTGAGCGTTATGCTTGTGGGTACACGATGAGCGTGATCAATCTCCAAATCTTTGGTAAAGGTGGTTTGGAGCAGGGAAGGGAGGATTTTGCATAAAAACTCTTTCATGTCTCCCGATTCCGCTCCCTCCGGTATGCCCACGAGTCGTATGTTGTTGCGGCGCGCTCTATTATTGCCATCTTCCACTTCTTTCTGCAAGGCCCGTACCTGATGTTCAACTTTGTCGAGTTTGGACAACCGGGCCGCATGGGAGTCCAATATGCTCTCCATTTTGTCCTGACGCGAAGAGAGCCCCTCTAGCTTGCCCTGCAGTACACCAAGATCTTCCCGCAGCGCTCGGAGTGCTTCACCGTTTGACTGCACGAGGTCCTTGACCCCTCTAATCTCTGCGAGGATTTCCTGCTGCATTTCGGGGCCCTCGCGCAAGGCCAGCCCCTTCTGCGGGGACGGGGGTTCAGTTTTGGAACGTTTGCCGTGAGAAGCCGCTGGAGATCCAAATTCCAGGCGCGTGGGTTTGGTCCCCGCCATCTCACCAATGTGCCCCGGCAAGATCAGAGTAGAAGTTCCAAGTATGTACGGTGTTAATTCAGGATTCTGAGTAGGCCTCTCGGGAGCCTCAGCGTTATGCGACCATCCCGCTGGACATCAGGCTCCGCCCCCCCTGGACATCAGGCTCCGCCCCCCAGTTTCCAGTCTTTTTATATCCTTTGAAAGATATGGTCTCCAAAACTGAACACAGTATTCCAAGTGAGGCCTCACCAGTGATTTTTACAGTGGCATTAATACCTCTTCCTTTCTGCTGGTAATTCGTCTTTATACGCAACTCAACATACTCCAGGCTTTTGTCACCGCCTTGTCACACTGTTTTATCACCTTGAGATCCGCAGAAATAATCACACCATGGTTCTTCTCCTGGTCCCTGCAGACCAACCTCTCGCCCCCTTTCGTGTACATTTCCCCTGGATTTCTGCTTCCCAAGTGCATGACACTGCACTTCTTTGCATTAAATCTTAACTGCCAAGCATTAGACCATTCTTCTAGCTTTTGTAGATCTTTCCTCATGTTATCCACTCCCTCAGGGAAGTCCACTCTTGCAAATTTTCGTGTCATCTGCAAAAAAACAGACTTTTCCAAGCAGTCCTTCAGCAATATCACTCACAAATACATTGAACAGTGCTGGGCCCAGGACCAAACACTGGGCACTCCTCTAATCACCCTCCTTTCATCCGAGTGAGCTCCATTTACCATCACCTTCTGCTATCAGTCAACCAGTTTCTGATCCAGTTCACCACCTTGGGACCCATCCCCAAACTACTGAGTTTATTGATAAGCCTCCTATGAGGAACAGTATCAAAGGCTTTGCTGAAGTCCAGGTAGATGACATCCATCGCATGCCCCTGATCTGATTCTCTGGTCACCCAGTCAAAGAACTCAATCAGATTTGTTTGGCAAGATCGTCCTTTGGTAAAACCATGTTGCCTCAGATCATGTAACCTGTTGGTTTTGAGAAAGTCCACTATTCACTCTTTCAGATACGCCTCCATTACTTTTCCCGCCACTGAGGTAAGGCTCACTGGCCTGTAGTTTGTCACTTCTTTCCTGTCACCATTTTTGTGAAGAGGTACCACAATCGCCCTTCTCCAGTCCTGAGAAACTACTCCTGTCTCCAATAATCTGTTGAAAACATCCTTTAGCGGCCCTGCAAGAACCTCTCTGAGCTCTTTCAGTATCCTGGGATGTATCCCATCCGGTCCCATGGCCTTGTTCACTTTCAGTTTTGCAAGTTGTTCTAACACATCATCTTCAATGAATGGTGTGGTATCTTCTTCATTCCCATTTTTATATTTGGGAGTCACAGATGGTCCTTCTCCAGGATTTTCTTTAGTAAAAACAGAGCAGAAGTATTTGTTTAGCATCTTCGCTTTTTCAATGTCACTTTCCACAAATCCGTTCCCAGCACTCCTGTCTCCTGCAATTTCATCTCTGATTTTCCTCCTCTCCCGAATATATCTGAAGAAAATTTTGTCGCCACACTTCACATCTTTAGTCATATTTTCCTCTGCCTTTGATTTTGCTTTCTTTATTTCTCTTTTTGTCTCTTTTAGTTTGCTCCTGTATTCCTTAGTATGTTCCTCTATTTGTATGCTTTTGAATTTTGTGAAAGCTGTGAGTTTTGCCTTTATTTGAGCAACCACTTCTTTGGAGAACCAAACAGGTTTCCTTCTCCTTGCTTTTATTTACTTTCCTTACATATGTATCTGTTGCCCCTTTTATTGCCATCTTTTGTTTAGTCCATTGCAATTACACTTCCCTTATCTGCTCCCACCCTGCCAACTCCTCCTTCAGGTACTTGGCCATTTTACTGAAGTCAGTGTTTTTGAAGTTTAGGACTTTGAGGTTGCTATGATTGGACTGCACCTTGGCTTTGATCTCAAACCACACCACGTGATGATCACTGCTGCTCACAGGGGCACCCACCCAGACATTCGATACACTATCACCGTTGGTGAGCACTAAATCCAGCATGAAGCTTTCTCTGGTTGGTTCCATCACCATTTGTTTAAGTGATGCATCTTGGAAAGCATCCACAATTGTTTTGCTTCTTGCCAAATTCGCAGAAGGAGTACTCCAATCCACATCAGGTAGATTAAAGTCACCCAATATGATCACTTCCCCCTTTGTGACTATCTTGGGAGTCGTTAGCTGGATGGGAACAGCTGAGGGATGTAGAAAAACTGTGGGCAAAACTGAAAGGGGAAATTTTAAAGGCAACAAACCTTTTTGTTAAAATGGTAAATACAGGTAAAAGGAAAAGGAGACCGCTATGACTTTTGAAAGAAGTAGCTGAAAAAGTGAAGAAAAAGAGGGAGGCCTTCATAAAATACAAGAGATCACAGAGAGAGGAAGACAGGCATTTATATTTGGAAAAACTAAGAGAAGCTAGCAAAGTAGTCAGGAAAGCAAAGATTCAAAAAGAGGATGAAATAGCCAATGCAATAAAATGGGGGGATAAGACATTTTTCAGATATGTTAGTGAGAAGAGGAAGGGCAAAAGTGATGTTGTCAGACTCAAGGGTGAAGAGGAGGAATATGTAGAAGCTGATGAGGATAAAGCGGAATTGCTTAACAAATATTTCTGTTCTGTGTTCACAGATGAGGAACCAGGAGCAGGACCTCAGAAAACACCCACAAACAGGAACAGAAGCGAG
Organism: Ichthyophis bannanicus; assembly: GCA_033557465.1. NCBI lineage: Eukaryota > Metazoa > Chordata > Amphibia > Gymnophiona > Ichthyophiidae > Ichthyophis > Ichthyophis bannanicus. The sequence continues at coordinate 426,547,446 of CM066035.1, read as the reverse complement.
GGACATCTTGAACAATTTTTAGAAGACTGTGTTCGTGAGAAACTTACTCAACTTAAAGTAGATAAAGCGATGGGACCGGATGGGATACACCCTAGAATACTGAGGGAACTTGGGGACATTCTAGCAGCTCCACTAACTGACCTTTTCGATGCATCATTGGAGTTGGGAGTGGTGCCAAAGGACTGGAGAGAAGCTCATGTGGTGCCTTTATACAAAAGCGAAAGTAAGGATGTGGTTGAAAACTACAGGCCGGTTAGTTTAACTTTGGTGGTGAGTAAATTATTGGAAGCACTTCTGAAAGAGAAAATAGTGAGGTTTCTGGAGTCCAGCGGATTACAGGATCTGAGGCAGCATGGATTCACCAGAGGCAGATCTTGTCAGACAAATCTGATTGATTTCTTTAACTGGGTGACCAGGGAGTTGGACCAAAGGAGAGCCCTAGTTCCGATTGATTTCTTTAACTGGGTGACCAGGGAGTTGGACCAAAGGAGAGCCCTAGTTCTGATTGATTTCTTTAACTGGGTGACCAGGGAGTTGGACCAAAGGAGAGCCCTAGATGTGGTCTATTTAGATTTCAGTAAAGTGACACTGCTCCTCACAGGTGACTTATAAACAAACTGAGCACCCTAGGGATGGACCCTAAAGTTACTGATTGGGTTAGAAATTGGTTGGGTGGGAGGCGACAAACAGTACAGGTAAATGGAGCTCACTCTGAGGAGAAGGATGTTACCAGGGGTGTGCCCCAGGGATCTGCCCTTGGTCCGATTCTTTTTAATATGTTGTTAGTGATATAGCAGAAGGGCTGTCGGGTAAGGTTTGCTTCTATGCGGATGATACCAAAATCTGCAATAGAGTAGACACCCAGGAAGGTGTAGATAACATGAGGAGGGATATAGCTAAACTTGAAGAATGGTCTAGAATTTGGCAGCTGGGATTTAATGTTAAAAAAATTAAGGTCATGCATTTGGGCTGCAGCAATCCAAGGGAGCAATATAGTATAGGGGGTAAAGTACTTTTGTCCACTAAAGAAGAGCGGGACCTAGGCGTGGTTGTGTCTGATGATCTTAGAGTAGCTAAACAGGTAGAAAATGCAACGGCAAAATCTAGAAGGATGCTACGGAGAGGAATGTCTAGCAGAAAAAAGGAGGTGATAGTGCCTCTGTGTAAGTCTTTGGTACGACCTCATTTGGGGTATAGTGTGTAATTCTGGAGACCGCACCTTCAAAAAGATGTGAACAGAATGGAGTTGGTGTAGAGGGTGGCTACTAAAATGGTTAGTGGTCTTCATTATAAAGCATATGAGGACAGACTTAAGGATCTTAATATGTATACATTAGAGGAAAGGCGGGATAGAGGTGATATGATTGAGATGTTTAAATATCCCCATGGCATAAATGTTCAGGGGGAGAGCCTCTTTCAATTGAAAGCAAGTTCGGCTATGAGGGGACATGGGATGAGGGTGATGGAGGATAGATTCAGGAGTGATATGCAGAAATATTTCTTTACAGAAAGAGTGGTGGATCCATGGAATAGTCTCCCAGAGGAGGTGGTAGATATGAGGACAGTAACTGAATTCAAAAAAGCATGGGACAAACACAAAGGATCTCTAAAGGAAAAAAGGGGATTGTTGTAGTTGTTGATATGGAAGGACAGACTAGATAGGCCATGTGGTCTTTTTCTGTCGTCATATTTCTATGTTTCTATGTTTCTATCTATAATCAATTCATTATCTATTTCTTTGATTTGAGTCAAACGTCTATAGACTACAGCAGTATGGATGACAGTGCCATCTCCTCTTTATTATTTATTTATTTTATTTATTTATTACAATTTCTTATATACCGCACTATTATCAGCGCGGTTTACATACAACAAAATGACCATAACAAACTGTTTGGCTTCACATAGAACAGGAGAAAACAACTTGGATAACATGCTTATGCTTTACATAGAAGAGGAGTAATAACTTGGATAACATGCTTATGCTTTACATAGAACAGGAGTAATAACTTGGATAAACGGGGAATGCAAACTAAACTACTTACATATGTACAATGAGATCGAGTATTGGGAATTCAGTGTGAACATGTGTACAATAGAGTTGATATATTAACTTGAGGGGGTGAGGGAGAGGCACTTATGTACAATGAGATCGAGTATTGGGAATTCAGTGTGAACATGTGTACAATAGAGTTGATATATTAACTTGAGGGGGTGAGGGAGAGGCACTTATGTAGGGGTAGGGTTAATCTGGTAGTATTGAGTAAATAAATGGGATTTGAGAGCCTTTCTGAATTGTGATAGGTCAGTAATCGCACGGATGCCTGGTGGTAATGCGTTCCAACATTTTGGGGCATAGATACTGAATGCCCTGTTAGATGTTGCGGTTGTGTACTTTGTTGAAGCCTTTGGAATTACTAGCACATTTGTAGATGGGGTTCTCCTTGTTCTGTTGGGAGGAGCTGGCTGGATGATGTTGGTTAATGAGGGGGAGGTGATGCCATGGATAGATTTGAAGGTGAGTAACAAAGATTTGAATGAAAGCCTTCCTTGAAAGGGGAGCCAATGAAGTTGTATTAGGATAGGCGTTATATGGTCGCATCTTGCTGCTCCTACTAAGATTCTGGCTGCGGCATTCATGGCAAGTTGCAACGGATTTAGAGATGATTGAGGGAGACCTTGGAGAATAGCGTTGGCAAAGTCAAAGTGTGGCAAGATAAGTGCTTGGTATATTGTCCGGAAGTCTTCAGTGCTTAGAAGGGATTGCAGGTGTCTGAGTGACCGGATTTTGAAGTATAAGGCTCTGACTATGTTGGATATATGGGTTTTCATATCTAGTCGTTGGTCGAGGGTGACCCCTAAGTACCGAATTGCTGATTTGGTTTGGAGCTCAGCTTCTTTAACTTTTATATGAGGTGGGGGGCAGAATTTCTGGTCTCTGGTGATAAATAGCACCTCAGACTTTTTGTGTTGGATCCTGAGGTTTTGTGATAGGAGCCATTCGGAGACTGTATTGAAGCATTCAATCAGTGGCGAAAGGTCCATTTTTTCTGTGGAGAATGGCATAAATAGGAGGATGTCATCAGCATAAATTAGACAGTCGACCTTGAATGATTCGATAATGTTGAAAATAGGTTGCATGTAAATATTAAATAATAGAGATGAGAGGGAGGACCCTTGGGGGACGCCTTGTCGCTGATGGAAGGGTTCGGAAGATCTTGAACCTGATTTTACATGCTGCCATCTGCCATCAAGGTACGATCTGCACCAATCGAGGGCGACGCCACTTATGCCCTTTTCTTTTAGTCGTTCCATTAGCAGACCATGGTGTACAGAGTCAAAGGCTGCCGCAATGTCTATAAAGATGAGGGCGAAACCTTGATGGATGTTGTCGATACCTGTGACGATTTTATTGAAGAGAGAGGTAAGTAGGGTTTCGACGCCATGGTATTCCCTGAAGCCATGTTGCCGATGGTCTAGTGGGGAGGCTAAATCTATATGGTCTTGCAGTTGCCTTTGTGCTTCCTTTTCGATTATTTTGGCTAATAGAGGTATACTGGCTATGGGTCTATAGGATTCAACTTTGCTTGGGTCCAGTTTAGGGTTCTTTAACAGAGGTCTGATGGATGTTTGCTTGAGTGGTGCAGGGAAGGATCCATTTGAGAATGATAGGTTCATCATTTTTGTGATAAGTGGGCTGAGTTCTGATCGTAAATTTTTAATCCAATATGCGGGGCAAGGGTCAGTTTGTGCAGTCGTGGTGTTGAGTGCTGCAATAGTATCTTCCACATGTTTCTTGGATGGTGTGGAGAACTTATAAAGTAAAGTTGGACTGGTGGTGCCTTGTGCTATGAACGTGTTAACTTCATCAGTTTGAAGTAGCTTGGATTGTAAATGGTTGGCAAACTCTTGTGGGTGGATCTCTTCGGGATGGCTTGGGGATGGTTCCTTAGAGAATGATTTAACTAGTTCGAAGAGGTCACGAGGTTTGTTTAGAGATCTTTTGAGCGTGTCAGTATGGTATTGTTTCATATTTGATAGGATAGCCTCTTTGTAGATTGCAAGGTGAGTTCTGTAAGCTGACAGGTCTCCAGCGGAGTGGGAACGCCTCCATCTTTTCTCTAGTTTCCTTAAATGAGAGCGGGAGATACATAGTTCAGGAGAGAACCAAGGAGAATGTTTTCTATTATTTACGATGTTGTTCTTCGTAGGTTTTTGGACAATAGCGCTAAGATTCTTATTCCATGAGGAGATTAAATTGTCGAGGTTGAGGGTTGCATTGTTGTATAGGGGAAGAGTTTCAGCCAGTATAAGATCTTTGTTGAAGGCTCTGAAGTTTCGAGAAGTGGTGTTGCTTAAAGTTCCATTGTTGTGTAAAGAGTTGTTGTTGATAGGTATGCTGAAATTGATAAGCTTGTGATCAGACCATGGTACAGAAGTGAGTGATGTTACCAGCTTTTCATTTGGATCTTGTAATGACAGAGGGGCAAAGATCATGTCCAGTATGTTCCCTTTGGTGTGGGTGGGTTCGTTGATGATTTGTCTGTAGCCCAGATCATTAATTGCTTCTAGTAGGGCAGTGGCATGACTGGAGTGAAGTGAAGGGAGATTGAAATCTCCTAGTATCCAGTTTGATAAGTTGAGGTTGCGAGTGTTGGCTGCTAGGTCGAGGATGTTGCAGAGATCGTCAGTTGAGGATGAGGGTGCTCTATATAGCAGGTTGATGGCGCATTGGTCATTTGCAATGGATATGATATCAAGATTGTTGGTACTGGAGGAGTCTGTTGTATGAAAATGCAAGTCCGTTTTGGTTAAGATAAGGGCCCCCCCTCCTCTTTTGATTCCTCTATGCCGGGAGTGGCTTGTGAAGTTGTTGGGTAATAGTTGGTTGAGAATTACATTGTCTACGTCGGAAAGCCACGTTTCAGTTATTAAGAGAATATCCAGGTTGTGGGATGCAATTAATTCAGTGACAACTGGCCATTTATTACGAATTGATCTTGCATTTATAAGGGCGCAATTAAGAACTAGAGTGGATTTCTCTGGTTTAGTTTGTTTGTTATGTTGGAGAGCTATGTGTAGCAAATATGATTGACGTGTGTGTGTGTTCTTTAAGTGGTTAGGGTAGGCAGAGTTTGTCCATGTTTTGGCATGGTGCTGGAGTATTGGGATATGATTAGTAGCGTGGAATAAGGCTAGGGACTCAACAATCAGCCAAGAAAAGATCATGAGGCCGCTCATTATGGCCGTGATGGGTGGGGCCATTTCAGTGTTGATCTTGGATGTTGAAGATCTGGTGTCAGCCTTGTTGTTAGTGTATTGGTGGTAAGTCTATGCTGTGTTAGTGGGTATTACTGACTGCTGGGGGTTGTCAAGAGAGCAAATGCAGTATTTTGTAGTGGTTTGGCAGTGAATAGAGATAGGAGTGTAAACAGGTGTATAATATGCAAGTTCTAGTAGTGTACAACAGGGACAAATGGATCAAACATATCAATGAGACAGAATTTAGAGGTAAAGCTATTAAGTATTACACAAAGTATATGACAGATTTCAGAAACTATCTAATTCTGACTGAGTTTTGGAGACAATGCTGTTCGGTGGGGTACAAATTAGCAGGTAAATATTGTATGAGAGCTTACTGAGAGATAGTTTGTCAACAGTGAACCATTACATGAGAAACTCCAGGTATAAGGCAAAATAGCAGATACATAAGGGGTCTATCTAATCTTACTTGAGGCAATGAGAAAGAGCAGTAACTTCAAAGTTCCTGAGTATGCAGGGAGTGGATGTGAGACATGCCCAGCCAAAGCGTTCACATGGGTGGTGGTATTGGAGACTCCGGCCCGCTCTACCCCGACTGGGAGAGAAACTGTTATGAGGAGCTGAAATCTTGCCTAAACAGCATGACGATGAGGACAGGTTCAGACGTTGGCACACGCTGGTTCTGTAGTGTTAGGTGAAGACTCTGTTTTCCGCCTATCGTGCCCCGCCTAAGGGCCACGCCAAAGGGCCCTCTGGCGAGGCCCTCAGGCGCAGGCCCGCCAGACGCGGGCGCGCCTGCTGGCGCGAAGGTTTAAAACCTTAGTTGCAGAGCCCGGATTGGGCCTTGAGGATCGCTGGCCCCTCCTGCCGCTGGTGGCTCGATCCCCGGGTAGGGGAGAGCTGCTGGTGGTAGCGGGGGCTTCCTGGCGTCGGCGCCTGCTGGCGCGAAGGTTTAAAACCTTAGTTGCAGAGCCCGGATTGGGCCTTGAGGATCGCTGGCCCCTCCTGCCGCTGGTGGCTCGATCCCCGGGTAGGGGAGAGCTGCTGGTGGTAGCGGGGGCTTCCTGGCGTCGGCGCCTGCTGGCGCGAAGGTTTAAAACCTTAGTTGCAGAGCCCGGATTGGGCCTTGAGGATCGCTGGCCCCTCCTGCCGCTGGTGGCTCGATCCCCGGGTAGGGGAGAGCTGCTGGTGGTAGCGGGGGCTTCCTGGCGTCGGCGCCTGCTGGTGCAAAGGTTTAAAACCTTAGTTGCAGAGCCCGGATTGGGCCTTGAGGATCGCTGGCCCCTCCTGCCGCTGGTGGCTCGATCCCCGGGTAGGGGAGAGCTGCTGGTGGTAGCAGGGGCTTCCTGGCGTCGGCGCCTGCTGGCGCGAAGGTTTAAAACCTTAGTTGCAGAGCTCGGATTGGGCCTTGAGGATCGCTGGCCCCTCCTGCCGCTGGTGGCTCGATCCCCGGGTAGGGGAGAGCTGCTGGTGGTAGCGGGGGCTTCCTGGCGTCGGCGCCTGCTGGCGCGAAGGTTTAAAACCTTAGTTGCAGAGCCCGGATTGGGCCTTGAGGATCGCTGGCCCCTCCTGCCGCTGGTGGCTCGATCCCCGGGTAGGGGAGAGCTGCTGGTGGTAGCGGGGGCTTCCTGGCGTCGGCGCCTGCTGGCGCGAAGGTTTAAAACCTTAGTTGCAGAGCCCGGATTGGGCCTTGAGGATCGCTGGCCCCTCCTGCCGCTGGTGGCTCGATCCCCGGGTAGGGGAGAGCTGCTGGTGGTAGCGGGGGCTTCCTGGCGTCGGCGCCTGCTGGCGCGAAGGTTTAAAACCTTAGTTGCAGAGCCCGGATTGGGCCTTGAGGATCGCTGGCCCCTCCTGCCGCTGGTAGCTCGATCCCCGGGTAGGGGAGAGCTGCTGGTGGTAGTGGGGGCTTCCTGGCGTCTAATACAAGTCAGAGTGCTTCTTCTTTTCCCCATGCCCCCTGCATTGCAGTAGCTTTAATATTACTTTTGACATACAAGGCTACTCCTCCTCCTCTTCCATTTTCTCTGTCTCTTCTGAATAGATTATAGCCAGCTATGGCTATATCCCATTCATGTGATTCATTAAACCATATTTCTGTAATGGCCACAATGTCCAAGTCCATTTCCACCATTAGGGCTTCCAGGTCGGGAACTTTGTTGGCTAAGCTTTGAGCCTTTGTGTTCATTGCTTTCCAGCATTTAACTGGCTTGCTTCTATTTTGCATTGATTTTGTTCTGTCCACTTCTTCCCCTTGTCGTTGATGTGTGGTTTAAAAGTGTGGCTGTTTCTGATGTTGTTCTGCATTTGTCAGGAGTGACGTCCTGAACTAGTCCTTCTCCATCCGTCACCCCCTTTTCCTAGTTTAAATGCATATCCACATACTGCCTGAATTTTTCACTTAGGATTCTTTTCCCTGTGACAGAGAGATGTAGTCCATCAGCACAGTATAGTCTCTTGTTGGTCCATCTGTTTCCCCATTCGCCAATAAATCTGAATCCTTCTCCTTCACACCAGGTCTGGAGCCATGTATTAAAGCTGTTTATGTGATCTAGCCTTTCTGCCCCCTTACCATGAACAGGTAGAATTTCTGAGAATGCTACAGTGTTAACAATGGGCTTGACTTTCTCTCCAAGAGTCTGGAAGTCCCTTTGAACTGCAGAGGCGCTTATTTCTAGCCAGGTCATTTGTACCCAGGTGGATGACAACATCAATTTTGGAGTGCTCACTTTCTGTGCTAAGTACATCAACAATTTGGTTTGTATTCCTGCTGGCTGAAGAGCCTGGGAGGCATTTGACTATCTTCTCTCCTTTGAACTGTGTTCCCAAGTTGGTGCCTCTGATGATGGAATCTCCAAGTAGTAGTAGTTTTCTGTTTGGTGAAGTTTTCTTCATGTTTGGTGCTTTAGCAGGAGTTTGGGCATTGACTGACTCATTTAAGGGCCCTTCAGTTTCCATGGATTGGTGATCCTCATTAACCAAAGAGCAACAAAAATGATAAAGGGCTGTAGAAAGGTTAAAGAATCTAGGGCTCTTCACTTTTGAGAGGATACTGATAGAGGTATATGAAATGATGAATGGGGAAGAATGGGTACATAGGGATCTGTTATCTACCCTCTCAAACAATGCTAAGACTACATGATGCTGATAGATAGTGCTTTCAAAACTAATTGGAAAAAGGTTTTTTTTTCACTCAACACACAGTTAAGCTGTGGAATTTGTTGCCAGAAGATGTGGCAGAAGCTTGGTTTAAAAAAGGTTTAGAGACGTTCCTCCACTAAAGGTCAATAAATCAGTATTAGCCAGATTTAGAAAGTCTCTGCTTACCCATGGGTTTAAGTAGCAAGAAAAACTGACAAGTCAGTATTCAGCATTTTTAATGCACCTTCCAATTGCCGGTGAAACTGAAAATGGTTATCCAATGTACAGCGCTGAATATATGATTTCGTGGGCAATTGGATTTGCTCTCTAGGCAACATTGATATTTAGCGGTTGACTGGATAGCAAACTTCATAAAGATAGGGCAGCCATTGACCTGTCCTCTTTATGCTAGACCTATTCCATTTAGCAGGCTGAATATGATCTCTAACTGGATTAGTGCTGTGCCCACCCTTGCCCTGTCCACAGACCACCTTGTCATTGTTCTGACAATGCCTTGGTGGTCAGAAGGGACATTCAGTGGCACTATTTAGTTAGTGCCATTGAATATCCTTCTAAGTGGGTTTTATGCATTTTGCAGGTCCTGCAAACCTCATGCACCCTGCTGAATAATGGGCCCTCATTGTTTATGATCCTGTTGGTACATTTGATATGGATAGGCAATTGCTAGAAATAAGGTGCTAGGGGTTTCTTGGACCTTTAGTTTGATCCAAGATGACAAGCTCTTATGGAGAGAAAGTCTGCAAAAAACCAGAGAAGTGGAAGCATTTTAAAATGCTTGAAGATCACCATTATAGAGAATACATATCTACTGGAAGGGCTTTAGTTCAGGACATCTAATGGGTCATTGTGATGGGGTATATATGAAGTTACCCATCCCTCCCCAAAGGGATTGTCAGCAGCCCACCTTAAAAGGATCTACAGCTCAGAACCCAGGGCTTGGAGGGCATGATTTCAGAGAAAGGGATTAAGAAGCCAGTTGTTTGCACAGGGGAAGAGAGAGGCCAGTGGAGACAGAAAGCTCCTTCCAAGCAGGGCTGGGAGAGGATACCAGCTGTAAGGTAAACGATTCAGGAGGTGGGAGTCATATTTACAGACACTGAAGCCCAAGTGACTGACTGGACTTTGTGCTTAACTGAATTCTGTGTGTTAAATTGTGAGTTGGGGGGAAGGGCATTGAGAACCAGCCTTGTGAAGGTAACAAGCTGGGAGTGATTGCTGGACCACTGAAGGGAAATAAAAATGTTTTTCGTTTGGCTCTGAACTATCGTGTGCTTGATATTTTAAAAGTCCCCTTGCTATCACACACCTCATTATACCACATGTGGTGGTAGCTTTGGGATTTCCTCCAGCCATGTGACAGAGGGAAAATCTATGTACCTCTAGGACTGTGCCTCTCTGAAGCAGGGTAGGACCTTTTTTTTATTGTTGCTTGTATGGGCTAACAGGTTAGCCTTGCCCTAGCTAGGGAGCTTGAAGAAAAGTCTAGTCAGTGCTGGACAGGCCACTAGCCACTAGAGGCCACCAAATATTTGTTGGAGCTGGAAGGCTGCAGTTAACTCAGCTACAGAAGAATGAGCTGTAGTTGTTTGCGAGAGATCAGTGAAAAGTCAGAATGGAGCAGCTCCTCCAGATTCTGGCAGAAGGGCAACAGCAACAAAAATAGTATCAACAGCAACAATAACAATGTCAGCAGGAGTTTCAATGTGCCCTGCTGGAAGGGCAGCAACAACAACGGCAGCAACAGCAGATACAGGATTTTGGTCTGGCGCAGGGGGAGCTACAGAAGAGTCCCCTAGCTCAGTTGACTCAGGCTCTACAGAGACCACAACTCCAGTAGGCAGTGGAGACTTCCCTGGGAAAACCTTTCCCTATTTTATGCTAAAGGGAGATTTGTTATACAGAGTGGCCGAGGGTTCCTTAGAGGGGGAAGAAATAGAACGACTGATTGCTCCCCGACCCTATTGTCAGCAAGTGCTATCGCTAGCACATAGCGATTTTTAGGGGGGCATCTGGGGTGGAGAAAACACTAGAGCATATTTTAGTTCGAGGTTTCTGGCCCGGGGTCCATAAGCAGGTGCAGTTATATTGCCAGTCATGCACCACCTGCCAACTTCACAATCCCGCCAGATTCAGACCTGCTCCTCAAGTGCCTATGCCCATTATTGAAACCCCATTCAAAAGAGTGGCCATGGATCTGGTAGGGCCCCTGGAGTGAACCACCTGAGGTAACAAGTATATTTTAGCTATACTGGACTATGCTAGTAACGTCCACGTACACATATAAATAAATATAGTTCAATGTAGCAACTATTACTGTTCAACGTAACTTTTGATAGTTCCCTTGCTTGCATCTCAGATCCACTGTACATACTTTTATCATTCTTTGTACATATTTATTTAGTTATTTATTTGTTTTATTTAACAGTTTTTCTATACTACCTTTTCTTTTAATCAAGGCGGTTCACAAACTTTAACTTTTAACTTTTGCATAGAACTTGCAAATTAAATTAAACAGTAACAACATAGCTTAAATAGTAACATCATAACTTCAGATTTAAACAGTATCTTGTAACATTAGCTAAACTTATAAAACATCTTGATAAATTGTAATGGGAGGGATGATAGATATAGATGGCATAGCTTGTGTGAGTCTGGTTGTTGAGTGGTTAGTGTGATTGTGGGTCTTCATTGAATTGTTCTGTGAATATGGTGGTTTTGAGCAACTTCCGGAAGTCTTTTATATCGGTTGTTGATCTTATATATTCTGGGAGGACATTCCAAATAGCTGGGGCAGCAAGAGAGAAGGCTCACATGGAAGTTGATTTATTGGTTCTTGTGAATAGACTGGGGGTTGGTATGGTGTTTGTGGTGCTGTTTCTGTCTGGTCTTGTGCTTGCTTTAGTTCCAATGAGTTCTTGTAGAATTCCTGCTGACATGTTGTTTTTAATTTTGAAGATGGTGAGTGCTGATTTACATTTTGCCCTTGAAGAGATTGGTAGCCAGTGTAGATCATGTAGTATAGGCATTATATGTTCATGTATTGAAGTGCCAGCAATAATATGGGCAGCGGTGTTCTGGACTATTTGAAGGGGACGAGTGGATTCGTTCCTTGTATCTGAAAGGTTCTGTTAATAATAACCATTCTGACCCAGCAAAAAATGGTATAGAAAAACAGTTAAATAAAATTAACTTCCCTTTGGGAAGTCTTTTCTCAGGTTGGAATACTCAACAAGAACCTCACAGACCAGGGAACACCCTTTGTATCCAGGGTGTCGAAACAAGTATGTGCCTTGGTTAAGGTTAAGATGCTGCAAACATCAATGTATCATCCACAAACAGATGGTCTCATTGAACACTTCAATAAAATTCTGAAGCAGATGTTAAAAAGGTTTGTGGAGGGGGACAGGAAGAAATAGGACATTCTCCTACCTTATTTGATGTTTGCCATCCGCGAGGTGCCTCAGAGTTCTATAGGGTTTTTGCCTTTTGAATTGCTCTTCTGAAGATGGCCAAGAGGCATATTAGACATGGTGAGGGAATACATCATACAAATGTAGGACTCAGTCTGGAAAAAGTCCAAGTCAAATAGGCCAAAGGTTACAACCAAGCAGCCATGCACTGCACCTTCCAACCAGGAGACAGAGTTTTAATCTTTCTGCCCTCGTCTGAGAGCAAATTACTCTGTAAATGGCAGATGCCCTCTGAGATGGAAAAGAAAGTGTGGCCGGTTAACTACAAAATTGCCCAGCCAGATAAATGGAAGAAGGCCAGAATTTGCCATATTAATTTACTGAAAAAGTGGACTCCTGTGATGCCTATGATGGTACAGGAGGCTTCAGGGATGGAAACTTCAGCCTTGTCCGATCCAGCTAAGTCCCAATTGGAGACCAGCTCTCCGTGGCCCAGAGAAGAGACCAAGAGGGTCTGATCAACAGGAACCTAGAGGTATTCTCCGCCCGCCCGGGACAAACCCACCTCACTTATCACAATATCATTACTGACCCTGGGGTTATTTATATGTATATAATGACTCTATCAAATTCTGGAGGCCCAGCAATAGGCCATTTGCAAGGATCTTGAGGAAATGCTTAACCTGGGAGTCATAGAAGAGTCTATGAGTGACTGGTCATCCCCCTTTGACTTGGTTCACAAACCAGACAGGAACATCAGATTCTGCATAGACTTGTGGAAGGTCAACACTGTTTCTAAATTGGAAGCATAGATGAGCTAATTGAGGAACTCGGTGGAGCATGCTTTATCTCAACCCTGGACTTGACCAAGGGATACTGGCAGGTACCCATGACTCCGGCTGCCAAGGAGAAAACTGCCTTTTCGACACCGCAAGACTTGTTCCAGTTTACCTACTGCCATTTGAATTACACGGGGCTCTAGCCACATTTCAATGCCTGGTCGATTGCCTGTTGAGACTGTTCATGGAGTATGTGGCTGCACACCTTGACAACGTCATCATCTACAGCAAAGACTGGGTCACCCATCCAACCCAGGTAAAAGCTGTGTTGACCAGCCTGCGAAAAGCTGGGTTTATGGCTAACCTTAAGACATGCTTCCTGGGCGGCTGGGCTATTTAATTGAGAGTGGCCAGGTGGATGCCATTGACCAAGGCCCCGCCCCAAAGTTGAAGAAACATATTCAGGCCTTACTTGTATTGGTTGGCTATTACCACTGGTTTATCCATAACTTTGCAGAGATTGCAGAGCCATTAACTAATCTCCTTTGGAAGATAGCTCCCAAGCGGACTCAATGGTCACCGAACCTGGATCGGGCCTTCCAGCATCTCAAGGAGGTGGTGTGATTGGCACCTGTCCTAATTAGCCCTGATTTCTTTCTACTATTTATTGTACAAACAGATGCCTCGGAAGTGGGCCTGGGAACCGTTCTGGCCCAGGAAGTCTGAGGTGAAGAACATCCAGTGGCATTCATCAGCAGGAAACTTCTCCAATGGGAGAAACTATTGCTGTGATTGAGAAGGAAGCCCTAGCTGTCAAGTCGGCACTAGAAACCTTCAGGTACTATCTACTGGGCTGTCTATTTACACTGGTAATGGTCCACCAGCCCCTCAAATTGTTATGCAGTGGTTTCTTAGTCTCCAGCCCTACCAGTATCAGATCCACCGCAGGGAAGGTCAGGTCCACCTAAATTCTGACTTACTTTCCCATGTGGGAGTCCTGTGTGTGGCAGGCACTCAACAGGGCATGGTTGAGCTGAGGGGGAGAGTATGTGATGGGGTATATAGGAAGTTACCCATTCTTCTCTAAAGAGATTATCAACAGTCCACCTTAAAAGGGTCTACAGCTCAGAACGCAGGGCTGGGAAGGCGTGACTCAGAGGAATTAAGCAGCCAACTTATTTATTTATTTAAGAGTTTTCTACCGCCTTGTGTGCACAAGGAGGAGAAAGATCCACGGAGAAAGAAAGTTCTTTCCTAGCAGGGCTGGGAGAGGATTCCATCTATAATGTAGGTGATTCAGGAGGTGGGAGTCATATTTACAGACACTGAAGTTCAAGTGACTAAGTGGACTTTGTGCTGAGCTGAATTCTGTGCTTTATATTGTGGGTCAGGGAAGGACACTGAGAACCAGCCTTGTGAAGGTAACAAGCTGGGAATGATTGCTGGACCACCAAAGGGAAATACAAGTGTTTTTTGTTTGACCCTGAACTGTTGTGTGCCTAATATTTTAAAAGCCCCCTTGCCACTGCATGCTGTGCTGTACCACAGCCATCTTTAAGAACATAATAACTGCCATACCTGATCAGACCAAAGTTCAATCAAGTCCGGTGTCCTTTTTCCAACAATGACCAATCCAGGACACAAGTACCTGACATATGCCAAATATAGTCAATTCCACGCTACTTATCCATAGAGATTAGTAGAGGTTTTCTCTTTGACTACCTTAATAATGGTTTATGGACTTTTTCTCCAGGAATTTTTCCAAACCTTTTTAAAAACCAGTTACACTGATAGAGGACAAAGGAGGGAGGAGTCAAGATGGCATTGGCTGGGCTCTAGTGAAGCGATCGTTTTTCCGTATGGGGTTGAAGCATAAGGTTAAGGGGGGGGGGGGTTGTAGCCTTTCCATGCCCCTGCTATCTCTGCATCAATCCTGCAGTGGTTTCCAGATCTCTTGATACTTACTTTCAATGACCATGTCAGTATTCAGCGGCCATGGGGGAGGTAAGCCTGGCTGTAATTTTGCTGGGACCAGAGAGCTTGGCAACTGCTTCAGAGCAATCATCTCTCTCCCCCGATTTGCGGCCAACACTGAAGGCAGCGTGCCTCCAGCAATCTCCTGAAGAAAGCCTGCAGCCATGATCCCCCTCAGGAGAGGGGGACTTCTTTGAACTGCAAAGGACAGGTTCACTAGTCGCGACAGCTGACGTTTTCTCTGCCCTGGAACAACCTCATCATGCTGATCCTTTGGTGTTGCTGGGTGGTAGGTCAGCAGGGTGTGTAGCTGCTGTTCAGAGAGGTGTAACAGTAGGAATGGAAGTGGAATTAGCCCAACCAGTGATACTGTTTCATTCTCTTTGGTGCTACCAGCAAACTTCACACTAGAATCTATATGGCAAACAATTGTTTCACTGGGGGAAGCTTTGCTACCCTAGGTTTCCTCATTGGCAGTTAAAGTTAACAAAACCTTTGTGGCAATTGAGCAAGTTGTGAACAAGTTTTCTGCTGCCCAGGTGGAGGTCTCAGAAGTTCAGACAAAAGTAGCTTCATTGGAAGAATAGTCTGTATCATTTATTAAGAATTTTGCTTTGATTAATGTTATACTGGAACATTTAGGGGTATGTTTACTAAACCGTCTTAAAGTGCGCCTAGCGTTAGTGTGCAGGATGCCATAAAAGGAGTGGGCGTTCCAGTCTAAACGTCGCAAGCGCGTGTCAGTGCGCGATAATGTGCGCTGTGCACATTATCGCGCGATAAGGTGCGTAACGCATGTCAACGCGCAGTTAGCACAAGTAGGCGCACTGACCTGCAAGCAGAGCAAAAAAGGTGTAGTACAATGGTTAATACACCAACTGATAATACAGGGGTCATGAGTTTGACTCCCGAGAGGGCCTGCAGAAGAAGGCTGTCTGAGGCAGTACCCATTGCATTTACCCACTGCTAGCTGAGGCAGTTCCCTTTTTATTTGAAATCTGTGCTGCCAGCAAACACACCCTCAAAGTGCCGTAAAAGAAGGTGCTGCAGAAGGCACCTCCCAAGGCGCCCCAGAGGGCACCTTTTAAAGTGCACTGTATGCCAAGGCACCCTATAATATTGCCTATAGGGCACCCTAGAGGGTGCTCTATAGGGTGCCCTATGAGCCGCTGCAAGGGTACAACACTGCTTTGGATGGCAGCACTGCACATGGTAACCCCTGGTCATCCTAAGTAGGTGAGCTGACATACAATCAGCAACAGCAGCGTAGCACAATGGTTAATACAATGACTGATGGTACGGGGTCATAAGTTCAACTCCCGAATGGGCCTGCTGAAGAAGGCTGTCTGAACCTGTACCCATTGCATTTACCCACTGCTGGCTGAGGCTGTACCTACAACATCCACCCATTGCAGCCTGAGGAAGTACCCTTTACCTTTACATAGTGCTGTCTGAGGCATATTAGGTCGTAATTTAAACCTGTGCTGCCAGCAAACACACCCTCAAGGTGCCGTAATATAAGGTGCCCAATAAGGCACGCCAGAGGGTACAGTATAAAGTGCACTGTCCGCCAAGGCACCCTATAGTGTCTCCTATAAGGCCCCCATAGGGCACCTTATAGGGTGTCCGATGCGGCACAGTAAGGGTACAGCACTGTTTCTGATGGCAGCACTGTGCATGTAAAAGTGTGTTAAGCCTAAGAAGGCCCCCCCACCTGCAAATACAGCAACAGTGCTGTAGCACAATGGTCAATACATTGAGTGATGGCACAGGTGGTATGAGTGCAAGTCCCCAGTGTGCAAAATGAGTAAGGCTGATAGAGGAAATTACCTTTTCTGCTATCAATCTGTGCTGCCATCAAAAACATAACAAAACCCTAGTGCCATAAAACCATGCACCTTTTCAGGGTGCACCAGAGGGCACATCCTAAACAACCACGTCAGCGAAGACAGCTTATGATGTGCCCCAGAGGCCATGTTGAAAGGTTGCAAACCCCCAAGGCACCATAGTAGGCACCCCAGAAGCTGTTGAATCGACGGTGTGATGCAAGATGCCCCAAGGATGTATAGGTGAACCCAAAAACATTGCCCAAGTGCAGTAATGTCCCCCAATTTGAAGGGCAAGAGAGGTATGTGGCAAACAGACATGTAACCCTAACACTACACAGAGCAACAAGGAAAGACAATGCATAAATAAAGGAAGGATGTAGAGCAGATCTGATGGACCAGACGAATCAGCATCCAGCCCATGTGGCTGCTTGAAAGCTGCACAAACATATCGGGGGCACCTGCAGCGATGCACAGAGGGAAGGTAATGTACCATGCAATAATGACAGTGTGTGGCAAAGGATGGGAAGACATGTGCAGCAGAAGAGGTAGAAGTGACAGGATAGGTGGAATGTCATGATGACAATGGAGTAGCAGTGCTATGCAGAGGACACACAGGAGATGCAACCAGAGAGAGTCGCAATGCAGGAATGTATAGGAGTGCAGGATGTGGGGGTAGCAGCATGCACATCAGGGTAGGATGGCACACAGCTGGCAGACACACATAGATGGACAGAAGGATGGCTCACAACTGTGATGAGGGTACAATGTGCTCACAGTACAGATCTGCACAGATATGACTGTTACAGGGATGAAAGGTAGTTGTGCAGGACAGGCAGACAAATGAAAGAGAACAGAGAGGAGTCAAGCCCATGACCAGTAGCACAAATGGCAATGCACAAACCTGTAGGCCACACCACCAGCATCAACTCAGTAGCAAAGGCTGCATACAAACATACTGGAGGGCATCACACAAGACACCTGCTGGCCCTCAGGATAGGCAAAGCCCCAACAGTAACTATGATGAAATGCATATGCAGATCTGCTGTGTAAAGAGCAGATCACAGTCAGTAACTGGGAGCACACACACATAGGGCCACATGTACGCACACAATGAAAGGTCATGCAGTAGATACAGCATGCAAAAGAGGAAAGAAAAGAATTCCCAAGGGCAGCAGAGGATGCTCTGTGGAGTAGGTGCCTAATCTGTACCTGGAGAGGAGAGAAGTGAACCTGCAAACAGATGCACTACACACCAGCTGAACCACAGCAATATGAAACCCCCAACCGGACTGCCATGTACACACCTTAAATAATGAGACATATGTAACAGCTAATATGTGATGGTTAGGCAACTCAGAGGGCACACCGTGGTGTTCAGTGAAAGGATGGAGGTGTGTGTGCAGAGGTGATGAACCTGCTGGTAATTAGTGGTCATATTAGCACAAAAGCAAAAAAACAAACAAACCATGTGGGGATCAAACCTGCAACCAATGGTGTTAGATCATATGCTGTAAACAACTAACCCAAACAAACACAATGAGAACACAGAGCACAATTCAGAAATAGCCCCACAAGGGAAGGGTGTGTATGGGGACCTGTAATACCCAGTGATGTTGCAAATGGCTAGCAGACAGACAGCTGACACCATGCAAGGATGTGAACACAGGTAGGCCATGTACATGACCAGAGAAATACTACATACAAGTGTTGGTGGGATGAAAGATTGGTGGAGTAGCCCAGTGGTGAGAACACTGTCAGGGTCACCAAGCAAACAGGGTTAAAATCCAACTAGCACCCCTTGTGGCCCTGGGCAAGTCACGTCACCTGCCAGTACCTTGGGAGAAGTGCCTGGCAATCCACCTCCAGTGACACTGCCAAGGAAACCTTGGGGTCTCTGGGTAACAATGAGTCAGGACTGACACAAAGGCACACATGGGGCAATGCATGTTTGTCACCATGACCAAGCAGCAGCAGAGACAAATGTATGTAAAACACATATGTTCATTTGGAGAAGCATGACAGATAGTGTAGATAAGGCCATCATACTATCAATGTGAGGGGATCCTTGGTGAAAGACGGGAACACATTTAGCAGGGTAGCTGCCCACATCCCACAGAAAGGTCACTGGCCCACCCACAAATGAGGGGCAGGAGACACAATGTGCATCAGGTGCATGGTGTGCAGTATGCATTAGGCCCCCCCCCTACTGTTGTACCTCTCCAATGTGCCACCCACATATGAGGGCACGTAGACAGTAGGACGTGCATGATGAGGGCCCAACACACATCAATCATGATTTGTGTCCCTAAACATATCTATCTTGCAACACAGGAGGCACACAAATGGAAACAGCATGTGTTAAAATGTTGTAATTTTAAAAAAAAAGATGAAACATTATGTTACAGCACCCACATAATCTCTGACATAGGAATCCAAGATGCCACAATGTAACCCTAAACAATCAGCTAATGCACATTGAGGATATGCGAACAGGTAGTAGAGGCACATGAACACAGACAGCATCCAAAAGAAAATACCTGCTGAAACATGCATAGGTAACATTGTGCAGGAGGTCCCCCTGCACTGGTTGGTTTATAGACAGTGTCTGTACACATATATCACGGTACATGGAATGCACAAGTGAAGGAAGACAGGCACTCACAGTGTCACACTCCAAATATAATGTGCCAATGTGAATGTAGTTACTTCAGGGCATACATAGGAATGTCCAGACATGCAATGCAAGGTTTGTAAATCAATGTTTATCGCCATGTCTGTACAGTAAACATACACAACAACTAGTATATAGAGATGGAAAGTAAGGGCAAACATATTACAGGGAAACACACAGAAACCATATTGCCGCGTGTGTGTTTCCCCAACATAGTCAGCCATATGCACATGCCCCATCCACATTTCAACATGATACAGTGATACCACACATGCAGGGAAACACCCTTGGTGATTGAGAACATCAATTCAGGATGATGGTGTGTATGAAAGCAGTGTCGTGGCAAAACCTGCATCATGTCCAGGTGGAGAGTGTGTGGATATAGACAACGTGACCTCTCCATTGATCCCTCTATGCCCCATGCATGGCTATATGTTTGTGTTGAAACAAACAGATGCGTGTATCCTGTGTCCCATGTCACACACATGACTGAAACACATCAACAACACAACTGTGAAGGAATGTACAACATACGTTGACAATGGCAGCCCTTGCTGCATGCATGGGGACCAGTACACAGTGTCCAAAGTGCAAAGCGTATCTGCTATCCCACACATAACCTAAATACTGTCCTCGCAACACTGGGCATGCATAGTCTAGTGCCACATCCCAATATGCTGCAGTCCATGAAAGTTCATGTGTGTGTCCTGCAATGATCACGACTCCCAGCCAGAGCACGGCAGCAGCGTTGTGTTGGACAGGTTTGTCATGGCCAAAGTAGCAAGTCAACAAGAATAATGTCCATCCGAGGCATGTGTCCCACTCGCAGAGGTCGAACATCCTATGGCACCAATTTCCAGGGAAGGTTCCATGGTGTTGTGTACCCCAACAGGTGGCTGATGGAGACGCCAGATGCATTGTAATAGATGTGACCTGTATGTCCTCCACCCTGTGTCAGAGGAGGAAACATATTGTATTGGTATGCTGCTGGTAAAAGCAGCACAAATTGCAGAGAGTCTGACATTGAGAAAGACATAGGAAAGGGACGCACCGGCAAACATGACATTATCACATGAAAAACACCGCATGTGGGTGACATCCCGAACTGGAACAGCAGACACAGGTGTCACATGGATATGGACATGTCCATGCCCATGTCACACAGGTGTCACACTGCTCCACCCTATGTGCATCAGTGCCCGTGAACAGAGATCACGCCAAATATGCATATGACAAACAGTAAAGCACCAACATGTAAAGGCTAATGTCAGCACCAAGCAAACTATGGTGCAAACTACCTTGTGCTTGCATCAGGTGTATGTCCTGGATCCCCAGAGCTGCTCAAAGGCTGTAACAGGTCCAAGTGATGGGAGGCATTGTCGCAAAAATGTGTAGAATCGCCAAGTCACCATGTTATGCCACTGTTGATGTATGTCCACGTGATGAAGCTATCTGTGATACAAAACAGCTGGTCAACAGTGGTCAGTCAGAACACAGGACATAGTTCTGCCCCCAACATGCAACACATGCCCACAATGTTCAGATGGTAAACATCCGTGCGGTATAGATAGCACACTCACCCCCACTACCCAGGTGTCTAGCCACTCACAACACATGCAAATGTGAAATGCCTGCACACTGTATCATCACACAGCCAACCACAGAAAAAAGATTCACAAAGAATGTTAAGGGCAGCATGCTAGCAGTAGGAGACGGCCTCGAAGTGCATAAGTGGATAGTGGTTGATATACATGCCATGTGAAATACAATGATACACTGGTGTTAGCTGATGGTACAATGTTGGTGAAGGGTGCAGGTGAAGCCCACTACCAAATCCCCTGGACCCATACACACATGTAGCTCTGTTGGTCATATCCCAGAGACAGTGTTGTTGAAGACCTACTGTGCAGGAACACATGGGGAATTGTGTGTGCACAGAACGATCTGGGGTATGGAGGTGCAGGGAAAAGAGGTCAATTACAAAAACAGGGCGATATGACATATCACGGAGGACATGTGTACCCCCTGTTTGCTGACACAGACAGGGCAGTCGCAGATCCACCTACCCCTGACCACTGCCTGTTGGTCGACGCACAGTCACCAGCCAAAGCTCCACAGCACCCGGAGTTCCACCAACTATGTCCTGTGCATTGGGAAACACAAGGGCAAAATACATCTGTTATGCCCTAGCTGTGCAACCTGCACCACATCTTCCCATAACCAGCGTGCAGACCCACCAAACCCTGAACAGACTGACTGTTCACCATCACACTGCACAGATCACACCCATGTGACGGTCATCATTGATGTTTCCCTGGCAAACTACAGGGATCCGTATGCTGTCTGTCCCTTCCCTCACCTCTCAGCTGCTGTACAGAGTGGTGGACAAAGGTGTTTGCTCCCCACTGTGTTGTGTCACGCCAGGGTTGCCGTTATATCCTGGCCCTTCCAAATTGCTCCCTATGCCCCATCACTGTGTGTATTGCTGTCTCAATGTTGTTTCCTACCCTGCTGTCATGTCCAGTAACACAAGGATATATGTAGGGTCAACCCCCATATCCCCTGTGCATACCCATATTCGTGCTGTGGATAGCCCCCACCGTAGCTAACATTAACACCTGTGTGCTGATGCTATTATTTATTTATGTACATCTCCTATATCCCGCGCTATTAAAATCAGTGTGGTTCACAATGAACGGAAAACTACTACAATGCGTAATAACAGTGCGTCTACAGAGAACAGAGGTTGAACTGGGGAGAACTGGGGAAACCAATCACAGGTCATATTGAAATAACAGTGTATGCACAGTTGGATACAACAGGGTATTTACAGTTGGGCAGAGGTTGGTGGTACAGGAGAGGTGTACCAGAAGGTGTACGCTGACTATCCACCTCTCCTGTACCCCCAACCCCTGCCCAACTGTAAATACCCTGTTGTATCCAAATGTTGCTCCTGCTTGGTTCGCCTCTGTCTGTGTGTAACTAGGCAACACTGCAAGTCCCGACTATTCAACACCCCATAAATTGGGCAACAATCCCCCCCCTGGCTGGACAACGCATGGGGCCCCTATCCACCACAGCATCCAGGTCACGACTACGTGATACCCTACACAGTCAGGCACACTGTAGTGGCTCCATAATCTCCTTTACAGACCTCACAGAACAGTAATCCACATACCACAGATCACGAAGATACCACAACATAGCAAATGGAGTGCCATACAAACACAGCACACACATGGACCCTGCAACTTGGAGCATATCAACCTCACAAACAGCTTAGAGGACATACTGATAAGCACACACATCTAGACAACTGACCCAGCCATGCTCCTCGCCCCACTGTGAAAGTCATACCATATGCTTGTCACCCCACTGCAAACCATTTATCGAAACCAACAACGTGTGTCTGCACAGCAGCCCCTATCACATGCATACACAAACCAGGTATGTCAGGCAGCCCCTATCACATGCACCCACAACCAGGTATGTCAGGCAGACACCTCCCACATGCACCCACAAACCAGGCATGTCAGGCAGACACTTCCCACAAGCCTAAAGCAACACACACACACACACACACATAGCACCTCCACCTGCTGCTGTACCCCGCCCACAGTTACTGTGCATCAGGCATGAGTATATACGATGCTGGCATGGCTAGCCACCATAAGTTAGATGTCCGTGCAGTGCTGCATATCACTGATACTGTGATACAAATGGTCACTGGTAGTAGCTGTACACACATATTCAAACAAATGTAGGTGGTAACAAATGAAGTACGTACATGTGAAGAGCTCTGTAATCAGCTGCCACCTGACTGCTGTCCCCTCGCGTGTGTCACCACAGGCACGTGCTGGGGGCACACAGGGTCATCCTCTAGATCCTCATTAATGTTGACAGGGATACGGTGCCTGAGAGCAATGTTGTACAGGATGCAACAGGCTAAGATGATCTCTGCCACGGTCTGTGGACGGTATTGTAAGGCACCACCTGTCCTATCCAGACACCTGAAGTGACTCTTTAATACGCCAAAGGTGCGCTCTATGATGGAGCGGCTGGTGGCATGGGCCTCATTGTACCTCCACTCTGCATGTGTCCGTGGATGACGCACAGGGGTCAGCAACCAGGGCCGACACCCATATCCTGCATCACCTGCAAAAAGAGGAATGTGTAATATTAAAGGAGGAGCGCATGTCCTCTCAAAGTGACAGAGGTACATATGTGCTAAACAAATGCATACCACAATTTGACATACACATATGACAACACATGATGGGACAGCACAGCTATGTATCAGGGTGCGAGGGCAGACACACAGGGCAAGGGCTAGGTGCACGGATTGGAATCAGTAACCACGGCACATATGCTATGCAGCCATTCACGCTCCACGCTCCCGCTGAGGCAGCTCTCCCTGCACGGGATAGAGCAGCCCCATCTGACCACCATTGCTCTGCCCAATCGGGGCAGCAACGAGCAACGATAAAAGGCAGCGCCAATCGGGCGCAAGAGAACTGTCCACCATGCTCCCGCTGATGCTGCTCTCCCTGCATGGGATAGAGCAGCCCCATCCGACCGCCATCGCTCTGCCCAATCAGGGCAGCAACGAGCAACGATAAAAGGCAGCGCCAATCGGGCACAAGAGAACTGTCCACCATGCTCCCGCTGAGACTGCTCTCCCTGCACGGGATAGAGGAGCCCCGTCCGACCGCCATCGCTCTGCCAAATTGGGGCAGCAACGAGCAACGATAAAAGGCAGCGCCAATTGGGCGCGCCAGCGCCTGGCGGGCCCGCGCCTGAGGGCCTCGCCAGAGGGCCCTTTGGCGTGGCCCTTAGGCGGTGGCACCGCGGCAAGAGTCTAAAAGCGTATACTGTCCAGTACCATCGCCACAGACGGCAAAGACAACTCAGAGCAAATCTCTCACGCCCAACCAGAAAAAGCCACGACTGAACATCACGAGCTGAACTCCACATGTAAGATTGAGACCTGCAAACACCACGCAAAATACAGAGGTAATGCTCTCTTTTAAACAGCTCTATGTGCTAACCCTCTATGGGCACAAAGAAAGCGAAAAAGCCATTACAATTTATTTTATTTTATTTTATTTAACACTCATTTTTATACCGCATCTTCCAGAGATCAGTTGCGGTGTACAAATAACAACAATTAACAAAGCGAAGTTTGTTTTATATAGAACATCTTAAAATAACATAGAACATGGAACATCTTAAAATATGATAAATTAATCAAAGTTAAGTCAAGGAAACTAAACAGTGAATTTAAACTGGAACCGTGTTAAAACAATTAACTAACAAAATGTAGTGTGTATATACATAAGATAGTACATAACAGATGTAACTATATACAACATAAACTCCACCATCCCAGGTGACCATATCACTAAGAACTGCATAAAGAAAGATAACCAGTTAGAAAAGCCATCAGTATCTTAAACAAAGGCAGTGATCGAAATAGTTAGCCATTTATTTTAAAATGTTTTGTGACCTATGAATGCTATAAAAATACATGCAGATAATCCCATAACAATATAAGTTTCTAACCGGTATATGGGTAAGCAAACTGTCTGATATACTGATCTCTTTTGCTCTAAGACAGCGAGTAGAAGTTTCCAACATAGTAACAACTGGCATAACAGACCTCTGAACATAAAAAAAAAAAAGGATCTTTTCAACTATTTACTTATATTATCTATGTACATGTTTATAACCACACGCACCTTCAACACTAATATGCACTACTTCATATCCTACACATTGAGACCAATCTATATCTACAACCCCTTTCTGATACCTTCACTACTGCAACTCAATAAATACACTAAATACATGCAATACCACCCTACCCTCCAAAATCTCTCACCACAACCGTTTCTAAAACCTCCTTTCATGAACCAGACAAAATCACGAAAGTCTCACAACCCAAAACTACAAAGAACACGCAGTGCTAAACCCACAGGAAGACAAAGCCAACACAAACAAGCAGACCAGCTCACGCAGGATACATACACCAACATCCTAATCAATGCCAGATCCATAAGGAACAAAACACACATCATCCACAATATCATCACAGATGAACAGCCAGACATCCTCTGCATCACTGCCGACGCTGCAATACTAAACCAAATAAACACACCTGGATACAAGATACACAATTGCCCCCAAACCAACAAAAGGGGAGGAGGAGTCCTAATCGTTGCTAAATCCTCCTTATCTCTAACCAACACCTCCCACAGCCCAACTAAGGACATTGACGTACTCAAAGTAGAAAACAACGCGATAGCCATCTGTCTTATCTACAGACCCCCATCGTCACATCACGAATCACTGGCTACAGCTTTAGAAAACATCTCAACCACAGCACTCAGAAAATACCAAATTATCCTGGGAGACCTAAATCTAACATCAATTCCACAAGGTCAGGCAAACACCTTCCTTGAAGCCATGGAACAACTTGGATACAAGCAAGTAATAAATGTTGCCACCCACAACAAAGGAAACACCCTAGACATGGTATTCATACCCACCGAACAGCAGCGTGACAGAGAAACACAACCTGTAACAAAAATAACTCAGGTACCATGGTCCGACCGTCACCAAATAGAACTCAAGATGCATCTACCCGCGCTACCCAAAAACCTGAAAACCGAGCAACCAACTCACACTCACAGAAGTTTCAGCAAATTCAGCAGAGAAACCCTCATAAGCTCTATCACATCATACATAGATCTAGAAAGCACTGACCTCAACAACCTAATAAACAACTGGAACTCAGGAATTCAAGCAACAGCAGAACCGAAATGGAAAGCCACAACTAACACAACCAAAAACAAAACAGAATCATGGTACACAGAAACTCTGACCAGACTGAAGAGAGAGCTGCGAAAATTAGAGAGGAAATGGCGGCAAAGCAAAACTGATGAACATAAAACTGAATACCTGACACTACTCTCAAAATACAAAAATGAAGTCAACCTGGCAAAGCGAACACATCACACTAACTTACTAAACAAGGCCATAAACAAGCCCAGAGAACTGTTTGCACTGGTCAAATCCCTCACCAAAACCGCCCAAGAGGATCACTATAATAACAAAATCAAGGCCCAAACACTAGCAGATCACTACGCTAGCAAATTTAACCCACACGTGGCCATAAAACCCACACAAAGCCTAGACAACCTCCCCCCCCCCCCCGCGCCTCAAATAAACATGACGACAAGCAAAACCTGCATCAGTAAATGGATCAACTTCCAGAAAATTGGAGACAAGCACATCATGAACATTATCACTAACATTAATACCACTACCTCCCCACTTGATCCCTGCCCTGCTGCTTGGATCAAAGCAACGAAAACAGAGATCGCTCAGCATGTTTCTCACATAGTAAACCAGTCACTTCAACAAGGAACCATGCCCGCGCAACTAAAGAAATCCATCATAAGACCGATTCTAAAAAACAAAACACTCAATGGGGACGATCCAGCATCCTATCGCCCAATATCCAGCATAGCCCTCCTAGCAAAGATTATTGAAAAGGCAGTCCTACAACAACTGCAAGACCACCTGGACAACAACGGAACCCTAGATGACCACCAATACGGCTTTAGGCAACATCATGGAGTCAAAACCCTGCTTATTGCACTAATGGACAACCTACTCAAAGGCCTAGAAGATAAAATGAAAATGTTCATTCTCATATTTATTGACATCTCAGCGGCTTTCGATATAGTTCACCACCAGACACTCCTGAGCAGAATTGAAGCAATAGGAATATCAGGAACCCCCCCTAAAATGGTTCTCATCTTATATTACAGACAGAATGCAACAGGTCCAATTCAACAATGAGAAAGCAGAGGCCTTCCCCCAAACACAAGGCATACCACAAGGCTCAGCTCTTTCCTCACTTCTTTTCAACGTTTACATGCAACCAATCTGCGAAATATTCAAAAAGCACAAAATCAACTACCACATTTACGCAGATGATATTATGCTATACACACAACTTGACGCAGATAATCCTAATTACACCCAACTAGAAGATTGCTTAAGCGAAATGCAACAAGGGGAGGAGCGTCGCTTTTGCAGAACAAATGAGGAACAAACGGAGCAAGAGACGTAGGTTGGTAACAGACTGCTTTTTTGGGACTATCATCAATAAAGCAGTCTGTTACCAACCTACGTCTCTTGCTCCGTTTGTTCCTCCCCTTAAGCGAAATGCAGACATGGCTTCAACAAAACAACATGGCTATAAGCCACAAAAAAACTGAAGTCATGTACATCTCAAGAAAACCGGAGTTCAACCCGCCTGCAATAATCGCCCTATGCAAGAACACCTATCACACAAAAAATGAAATAAAATATCTAGGGATAACGCTTGATAGTGACCTAAAGATGGAAAAACACCTCCGCTTAATAAACAGGGCCATTTTCCACAAACTCAGAGTCCTACAGCCACTACAGAACATCATTGAAGCTAATGATTTCAGGACAATAGCACAAGCTCTAATCACACCCCATTTCGACTACTGCAACGCCATTTTACAGGGCCTCCCAAAGAAAACCCTAAACATACTCCAAATGGCGCAAACCGTCATGGCCAGAATCATCATGAAAAAAGGCTTTGCTGAACACATCACACCAGTATTAATCGAACTGCACTGGCTCCCCATCATAACTCGCATAAAATACAAGAACCTAATAACCGCTTTCAAACTTATCCACAACATAGCACCATCTTTCCTCTCAAACCTAATCAACACGCAACCTCTCAACAGAAACAGAAGAACCACAAACCTAAATACCCTATGTGTGCCAACAAGTATTAGATCCATCAAAACCGTCACAAGTAACAGAGCATACTCATACACAGCACCCACACTCTGGAACCAACTCCCACCTGAGCTACGCTCTAACAACGACTTGTTGGACTTTAGAAAAAAACTTAAGACTTACTTATTTCAACTATCCTATAACATGACCTAGACAGCGAGAACCATTCTATTACCATCTGGTAAAACAACAATGTACTTACGTGTAAATATGTAGATATGTAAATAACCCCCCACCCCTTTTCTAATGGAAGAAAAATCAAATTTCCCAACTATTGTGTGTCGTGCTTAGCCTGTAGATCAATTTGTATTTCTTATCCTGTAGATCAATTTGTATATCTTTGAAAATGATACAGAGACATGGTGGAAGGAGGATTACCAGTGGGACACTGTGATACCTGGATACACACTATATCGTAATGATAGAGCAGATCAAATTGGTGGAGGGGTTGCGCTCTATGTTAGAGAGGGCATTGAGTCAGAAAGGATTAAAGTTTTGCAGGGAACAAAATTTGCTGTAGAATCTCTATGGATTGAAATTCCATTTATGAAGGGGAAGGTGATGGCAGTTGGAGTATACTATCGACCGCCTGGCCAGAATGAACAAATGGATGATGAAATGCTCAAAGAAATCAAGGAAGCTAACAAAAGTCACAACAGAGTAGTAATAATGGGTGATTTCAATTACCCCGGTATCGACTGGGTCAGTGTCACAGCAGGACAAGCTAAAGAGATAAAGTTTCTAGATGGAATAAATGACTGCTTCTTGGAGCAGCTGGTTCATGAACTGACCAGAGGGGAAGCCATACTGGACCTAGTCCTTAGTGGAACGCCAGATCTGGTGCAAGAAATAAGGGTGTTGGGACCACTTGGCAATAGTGATCATAGTATGATCATGTTTGATTTAATTAGTGGAGGACAGATAGTAAAGGCATCCACAGTACTACCTTTTAACTTTCAAAAGGGAGACTATGATAGAATGAGGAATATAGTTAGGAAAAACTAAAAGGAGCGGTTCCAAAGGTTAAAAACTTACAGCAAGCTTGGGTGTTATTTAAAAATACTATCCTCGAAGCCCAGACCAGCTGTATTCCACGCATTAGGAAAAGTGGAAGAAAGTCCAAAAAACTGCCAGCATGGTTTAAAGGTGAGGTCAGAGAGGCTGTTGCTGCCAAAAAAAAGCAACCTTCAGGAAATGGAAAAAAGAGCCAAATGATGAAAACTGGAAACCGCGGGGGCGGAGCCTGATGTCCAGCGGGATGGTCGCATAACGCTGAGGCTCCCGAGAGGCCTACTCAGAATCCTGAATTAACACCGTACATACTTGGAACTTCTACTCTGATCTTGCTGGGGCACATTGATGAGATGGCGGGGACCAAACCCACGCGCCTGGAATTTGGATCTCCAGCGGCTTCTCACGGCAAACGTTCCAAAACTGAACCCCCGTCCCCGCAGAAGGGGCTGGCCTTGCGCGAGGGCCCCGAAATGCAGCAGGAAATCCTCGCAGAGATTAAAGGGGTCAAAAACCTCGTGCAGTCAAACGGTGAAGCACTTCGAGCGCTGCGGGAAGATCTTGGTGTGCTGCAAAGCAAGCTAGAAGGGCTTTCTTCGCGTCAGGACAAAATAGAGAGCATATTGGACTCCCATGCGGCCCGGTTGTCCAAACTCGACAAAGTTGAACGTCAGGTGCGGGCTCTACAGAAAGAAGTGGAAGATGGCAATAATAGAGCGCGTCGCAACAACATACGACTCGTGGGCATACCGGAGGGAGCGGAATCGGGAGACATGAAAGAGTTTTTACGCAAAACCCTCCCTTCCCTGCTCCGAATCACCTTTACCAAAGATTTGGAGATCGATCGCGCTCACCGTGTACCCACAAACATAACGCTCAATAGGAAGACCCCGCGGCCTATCATCTTTCGACTTTTGAGATATCAACACGTGGAGCAAATTCTAAGTGCCTCTCGGGCAAAGGGCCATATGGAGTTTGAGAGCCACAAGATCTCCTTCTATCTTGACTTGGCTAAACCCACGGTCGACCGCCGAAAGCGCTTTCTGGAATTTCGGCCGAGGCTTCAACAACTACAAGCACGCTATGGTCTGATGTACCCGGCCAAGCTCCGAGTCACGCTTCACAATCAGACAAGAACATTTGAGGACCCTGATCTACTAGCGGAGTTTTTGGATTCCAAAGAAGCCGACTTGATGCGCTGACTTCCAGAATATTCCTGCAAGTATTCTCATATCCGCTGTATCTGCCATATTGGATCTGCCGCAGCCCAGCAAAGAGTCTGGCGAGGGCAGTTTGTTTGCCTTACTTTTGATGATATCTGTGACCCGACTCCATCTACCCACAGTAGCCTCGATGAATATCAGAGACAGTGTTAATTATGGACTCTGGTGTTTCTTCTCTCTTCTTCATGTCTTTCTATTTCCTCTCTAGGGCCTCCTCCCGCAGACATCTGGTCGCCATATTCTTTGGGGGTTTTGCTTCTTCTCTAAGATACAATGTACATACTTTTCAATATGGGGTGTATTAGCCAGCATCTTCGGTGATTATGTCATTGTTGCACAGATTCTGATTACGTTGTATGTTTTCAAGCGCCCTACCTAAAATGTCCAATACCGATTGATGGCACCATGTAAGATTTTCTCATTGAACGTAAAAGGAATCAATAATCCGATAAAACGGAAGAAAATCCTAAGCTACCTAAGTCAAGAAGCTGCGGATCTGATTTTCTCCAAGAAACGCATTTAAATTCGAAGGAAACTCTTAAACTCAATATTAAACTTTACATGGTGACCGCCTATTCCCCAGCCGTTTCCAAGAAATGTGGGGTTGCCATACTGGTTAGTAAATCTTTGCATGCTACTATTATTGCGACTAGCTCAGATACAGAAGGTAGATGGTCCAGAGTTCACCTCAAGATAGGTAGCCTTGAAGTTACATGTATATGCCTTTACGCTCCTAATGGGGATGACCCTGCCTTTTTGCTACCATTGCTCAGGTTGCGCAGGCCTCTGCTAATATTTTATTGATAATTGGGGGGGATTTCAATCTAGTCCTTGATCCCCTGATTGACAAACAGCCGCCTAGGACAAGTGGTCCCCCCAAGAGTCACACCACGCTTACCTCCCTGATCAAAGATCTTGCCTTAGTTGATCTATGGAGGTTACTACACCCCAATGAGCTTGACTTTACCTTCTTCTCTTCCCCTCACAAATCCCAGTCTCGCATAGCACGGTCACTTTCAGAGCCCAACAGGCCTGGGAGCGCGAACTGCAAACCACTTTAACCCCTGTGCAATGGAGCGTTTTCTGGAGCAAAGTAGTGCGGGTTTCCCGGTCTGCCTCTGTTACCCAAACTCTCTTCTTTTTGCACACAGATGCTTTTATACCCCAGAAAAATAGCCAAATGGAACACAACTGCTGGGGACCAGTGTTGGTCTTGCCATACTGCTGTGGGAACCTTCGCTCATGTTTATTTATGAATGTCCTCAACTACAGGTTTATTGGGGGCGGGTTTGGGGTTGTATTCAATTTATCTTATACCTTCACGAACCTCTCTCTTGGAAGATTGTGGGACTCCGCTCTGTGGCGGAGGTCCCCTCTCTTCCTAAGAAGGGTCGCTTTCTCCTTGATTTCATGCTGGGTATAGCCATATGCTTAATCACGAGGCATTGGAAGGATAGCTCTCGACTTACCGTCAATGAATGGAGGAACCTCGTCTGCTTATATAGTAAATATGAGCAGATACCTCGGAGAGCTATTCCCCATGCCCAAACTCACTCTCGCTTGTCTAAATCGCAGCTGCTTAATGATTATGTACAATCTGCTCATTGTTCCAACATGCCTGTATAGTGTGCACTCATCATGTTTTAGATCACCGCTCGGTTTTGTAACACAATAATGTAAGTATACGCCCACTTCGGGAATGATTAGTTTTTTAGAGAAGAAGCAGGGGGGAGGGGGGTGGCAGGGGTTTACTTTGGTGTATGTATTATACTTTATGTATCTGTCTTTTAGTTGTATGTCTTCCTTTTCCTTTGTTGTTATAAAACGAAAATAAAGAATTTAAAAAAAAGAAAACTGGAAACCGCACAAGCACTGGCAAGTTAAATGCAAAGCATTGATAAGGCAGGCAAAGCGGGAATTTGAGAAGAAACTTGCTACGGAAGCAAAAACATGAAATAAAGACTTTTTCAAGTACATTCGTAGCAAAAGGCCTGTGAGAGAGTCAATTGGACCATTAGATGATAGAGGGGTAAAAGGGGCAGTAAGAGGAAACAAGGCTATAGCAGAGAGACTGAATGAATTCTTTGCTTCGGTCTTTACTGAGGAAGATGTAGGGATGTTACCCAAGACTGAAGTGGTATTTAAAGGTGATACTGCAGAGGAATTGAGAGAAATATCGCTACACCGGGAAGATATATTACAACTATTTGATAAACTGAATAGTAGCAAATCACCTGGACCGGATGGTATACATCCCAGAGTGTTGAAAGAACTGAAATATGAGATTGCAGACCTGCTATTGGTAATCTGTGAACTTTCATTTTAATCATCTGTAATACCTGAAGATTGGAGGGTCGCCAACGTAACACCAATTTTTAAAAAGGGTTCCAGGGGTGACCCAGGAAATTACAGACCGGTGAGCCTGACGTCAGTACCAGGGAAAATGGTAGAAACCATCATAAAGAACAAAATTACACAGCATGTAGATAGTCATGGCCTAATGGGAGACAGCCAACATGGCTTTAGACAAGGAAGATCTTGTCTTACTAATCTGATATGTTTTTTTGAAGGTGTGCATAAACAGGTAGACAAAGGTGAGTCGGTTGATATAGTGTATCTGGACTTTCAGAAAGCTTTTGACAAAGTCCCCCATCAGAGACTTTTGGCGAAGCTAAAAAGTCATGGGATAGGAGGCAGTGTAATATTGTGGATCGGGAACTGGTTAAAAGATAGAAAGCAGAGGGTAGGGTTAAATGGCCAATATTCCCAATGGAAAAAGGTGAATAGTGGAGTACCCCAGGGATCTGTACTGGGTCCGCTGCTTTTTGACATATTCATAAATGACCTGGAAAAGGGAATAACTAGTGAGGTTATCAAATTTGCAGATGACACAAAACTATTTAAAGTTGTTAAAACCCAAGAGGATTGTGGAAAACTGCAGGAGGATCTGGATAAATTGGAAGACTGGGCATCCAAATGGCAGATGAAATTTAATGTGGACAAGTGCAAAGTTATGCACCTAGAAAAGAACAACCCACACTATAGTTACATGATGCAAGGCTCCACATTAGAAACCACCACCCAGGAAAAAGATTTAGGAGTCATCGTGGATAACATGTTAAAACCCTCCGCCCAGTGTGCAGCGGCAGCCAAGAAAGCAAATAGAATGCTAGGTATCATAAGGAAAGGGATGGAGAATAAAACAAAGGATGTTATAATGCCTCTGTATCGCTCCATGGTACGACCGCACCTTGAATATTGTGTGCAATTCTGGTCACCGTATCTTAAAAAGGACATAGCGTTATTAGAAAAAGTACAGAGAAGAGCCACCAAATTGGTGAAGGGGATGGAAGGCTACTCCTATGAAGAGAAGCTAAGAAGGTTAGGGCTCTTTAGCATGGAGAAGAGACGGCTGAGGGGAGATATGATAGAGGTCTATAAATTAATGAATGGAGTGGAACGGATAAACGTGGATCAATTGTTTATGCTATCAGAGTATAGAAAGACTAGGGGACATGTAATGAAGCTACAGGGTAAACTATTTAAGACAAATAAGAGAAAATATTTTTTCACTCAACGTGTAATCAATCTCTGGAATCTGTTACCGGAGGATGTAGTAAGGGCTGTTAGTATAGCTGGGTTTAAAAAAGGTTTGGACAAGTTCCTGGAGGAAAGGTCCATAAACCACTATTAAAAAGGGACCCAGGATATCAATACTTGACCCAGTACAAGCATTGTGGAACCTGTGTCTTTTGGGGATATTGCTAGGTACGTATGACCTAAATTGGCCACTGTTGGAAACAGGATACTGGGCTTGATGGACCTCGGTCTGACCCAGTATGGCATGTCTTATGTTCTTATGTTCTTATGAAAATGTTTTGTCCTGATCTGACATTTTCCATCATGTAATCAAACCGCTCCTGATCGCTGGAAGTAGCGGTATACAAATGTATGCTAAATAAATAAATAAATTCAACTATTACGACAAAGCTCCATAGCAAGGTGGACTGTGAGGCAACCCCTATTAAGTCACATACAGTTGACATACCCACACACTGAGTCAGACATCTGCACATACTTTTAGTAACATGAACAACATGTGCACGTAAGAAATGAGAAATACACACCCAGCAATACACAGTCCCCATACTGTCCAGCCTCAAATTGAGTGAACAGTGCCGAGTTCTGCAGGATATAGGAGTCATGGGTGGACCCTGCAAACCTGGGAACCACATTCAGAATATGCTGATGTGCATCACAGACAACCTGAACATTCAGGGAATGATAGTGTTTGCGGATGCAGAACACTACCTCCCTGTCTCTAGGCGGGACCAGGGCAACATGTGTGCAATCAATAGCTCCCATCATGTGTTGTATTCCGGCTTGGTTCAGGGTCCCCCACTGTTGCCTAGTGTGGGGAAGGGCTATGTAATCCCCCACCCAGCTGACCATGGCACACAGTACCTGGTGGAGACAGCGTGAGAAGGTGGGGTGGCTCATGCCACCCACTGCGGCCACCAAAGACTGGAAACAAAGAAATGTAGGGCACCAAGGAGCTTGACCAAACCCGGTATGGCATGTGACCGACCAGTCAGGGGCTCGAGGTCAGGTCTGAGATCCTCGTACAGCTCCAGAATAGCTCCCGTGCTCAGGCGGTAGAGGGAGATGACCTGGTCCTCACGCATGCCCTGGAGATGGGCCCTGGGCCTGTAGAGGCGAGGCCGGCGAGCCTGCACCCCTGCATGTCTCCTGCCCCATGCGGGTACAGCCCCTGCCCGGCCCGCCCCCACAGCTGCAGGCCTGAGTTGAAGCGGGTCCACATCCATGTCCTGTGCCGCAGCCCCATCGACACCATCTCCCCCATCAGGCAACCGCAGCCCCTCCTCAACAGCAACCGCAACTGCAGCAAACGCAAAGGATGCCATACACACAACCTGTCCAAACGCACAATGACACACAGACAATGACACCCACCTCACTGACCAGGACACACAGACACACACACAGGCCAAACAACACTCACACACAGCCACTACACACAAAGAACCGTCCTCCAACTCTCGTCAACCTCCACAAACACGTCACCAACTCTGTCTCTCTCCAACACAATCCCATCAATGTGTCCCAGATGTGCAGCTGAATTTAAAGGGTAGAGGTATGGTGCGCGCGTTGCGCATGCGCTGATACATGGGCATGGCCGTTACGCGCGTTACGCATGTGCTGAGACGTGGGCACTGCAACGCGCGTTACGTGATCTCTCACTATAAATACTTCTGCATACCTAGGCCACTTCGAGGGTTTTGTGTAGGAGAAAGAGACAGAGAGAGAGAGAGAAGGAGTGTGGTATTGGCTAGTGTTTGGCGGAGTAGTGTTGGTGGAGAGAGTCAGCGGCAGTTGGATAGGAGTTGCAGGGGGCAGAGGCAGGTGCAAAGGGTAGTGAGACAGCAGAGGAGAGATAGAGGAGGGGCGGTGATCAGCAGGTGCGAGAGACATCAGAGGTGAGAGGGGGCCATCAGGGTGAGGGGGGGTGGTGGGTAGGTGTGGGGGGAAGCCCTGTGGGTGGGGGAAGGGATGGCTGATGGGGAGGGGGAAGGGGGCCTCGTAGGGTGCTGGAGCACCAGCACATGGCTGGGCAGGAGGTGGGGCGGCCACCTGATCATGCGGGAAGGAGGGGTGGGCAGGGAGGAGGGGAGGCGGGCACATCAGGTGGGTCACAGCCCACACAGGGGCCCCCCACTGCCAAGAGAAGGAGGATCCCTGTGCCTGTTGCTGTGCGGAGAAGGGCTGTGCGTTTCAGCCCCCAAGAGAACCACACCCTGCTGGCCTGTGTCCTCGAGCACTACTATGTTCTGTATGGGCGGCTCAGCAACAGCACCACAATTACCACATGGGCAGAGGTGTGGGAGGAGGTACGGGTGGCCGTGGCTGAGTTAGGGGGGCCACCAAGGGACCTGGACAGCCTCCGTAAGAGATTTAATGACATCAAGCGTGGGGTGCGAGCACACATGACTGCAGAGAGGCAACATGCCATGGGTACTGGTGGGGGTAGCCCCTTCACCCCAACCCTCACCCCCTTGGAGCAGGAGCTGGCAGACAGACTCAGGCCAATCTACCTGCATGGCCTTCCAGAGGCCCTGGACACCGCCCATCCCCGGGCAGGTACGTATGTAAGACTGTGCACCCTCTCCCTCACCCCCCCCCCCCCCGCATCTGCCGCTCCTGCTCCCCCCCACCCCTCACTCCCCTGGTATGTCTCTGCCCCCACCTATCACATGGTGTGGCCAAAGTGTAACGTGGCTAACATGAGCTACGTCACCCTCATTTCTGGACCCCAAACCCAACCTCTCACTCTGTGGGGGCAACCACCCACCCCTAACAGACCTCTCATGTTGGAACTGGGCCTACCACAATCCCTTAAACCCCATCCACATACCCCTCCCCACCCCGCATGCCCTCCCCTCCCGGGCCCTGGAATGTGCACACAAGTACAGATGAAGTCGCCTTTGTACATGACCGTTTGAATCCCGCTCCCCTCACCTCTCAGCTCAGCTGTGACCTGGCCCCTGCCTGTGGTAAATGTTTCCACAGCCACACCATTTAAGGAGGGCCTCCAGGTCTCCCACACTCACCAGTCCTCTGGCCATGGCAGGGGTAGTGGGCCCCCTCTGTCTCCTAAGGGTCACATATAGTCTCCCCTCCCACCTCTAACTCTCCCCTCCCACTCTGTCGGATTCCATCTGAGCCGCTGCTCCACACAAACACCACCCCGAGTAGCTGGTGTCCACCGTCCCAACAACACCTCCAGACCCACCATCCTCTCAGATAGTGAGTAATGTCTCTCAACCCTCCATGCCCATCTCACCTGCAGTCATGGTGACATGAAATGTCATGTCGCGGACACCTCCACCCCCAATGTTCGAAACCCCCCCTGCTACCCCCGTATAGCCCCCTGCTCTCACTCATTGCACCAACACACCAGCAGGGTCATAGCCCTGTGCTGCCTGTCACCTCTAACTGTTCACCCCCCAACTGCCCTGACTCTGTGCCCCCTTTACCTGACAACCACCTGTTAGGCCTCATCACTCCCCATCCCCAATATCAGCCACGCACGGGATCCACTACTCTAATGAGTGACCCCCTTGCCACTGACCCTCCAGTTCTCTCCCCCACTATGTCCACACCCCCTCATCCACTATGTCCACCAATTCCACTGCTGAGTCTGTGGCCCCCTTAACTGCTGTACCCACCGCTGCTGTGGCGCCTCCTGCTCCCCACATCCTGTGCCCTGTTAGGTGTTCACCACACAGCCATGCCTCTCTCAAGTTACCCGCTATTTGCGTTCATGTGCCCGCTCCGCTGAGCAGGCCTGGCACACAACCTGCTCCAATGCTGACCATCCACACAGTAGATGCATGCCCCTGTCCTGACCATCAGCCATTGCCGCCTCCAAACAAAAGGTCCTGGCCAGCTGGCAACCTTTCCTGTCTCTCCTCCCCGTCATCTGTTCTGTACATGTGACCCTCCCCTATGTGTTACCGCATTCCGGGCACCTACCTCCTGTTGTGCGCAAACTGTGGCATGGTGCCACCATGACCAAATCCATGACAGCACCCTCCCTGTTCCCACCCCCTTCCCCACCCTCCGTTCCCCCTGCCCCATCCTACCCCTCGTGTCCCCCACCACCTGCCATCCTGTCACAGATGAGGACACAACACCCCTCCAACGTCCACTGGGCTGACCACCTGGCACTCCGATCCCAGGGACACCCACCTCCCCAACCCCATGTGTAACACACCTGTCACCCCCCCCCATTACACTGAGTTGCATCCCGTTGCTCACCACTGCTAACATGCCATCTGACTGGCAGCATGCCATTGTCACAGCCCTGCCCATGAAACCCACACACAATCCCTCCCATCCCCTGACACCCATACTGAAAGAACTGCACTGGCTCCCAATCATCGCACGCAGAAAATACAAAGCTATCATGAACATCTGCACTATCATACAAGAGTCCTCCGCCATAAGCCTACACACACCCATACAACCCGACACAAGCACACTGGCAAGAAGAAGAGGCACCTCCAATCGGGTAAACACCCCAAACGGCATCACCAGGACACGCAAAGACACCGCACAACGAGCAATCTCCCTGGCCGCTACATCCACATGGAACGCTATCCCAGATGATCTGAGACTAACCACAGATATCAAGGACCTTTGCAAAAGGCTGGTGACAACCCTGTTCATCGGTTACTATGGACACACCCCCAGAACCAGCATACAAGTCAGTTCATCCACCCACCCATCCACCCCCCATAACTGTACATAAGACCGTGTAATAGCTCATGATGTATAATAGCACACTATTTAACTACACCAAATCTAATTACATCCCCGCCAACACAGACACAGCACTCTGTACACTGCATGTGAACATTTGCCCCCTCAATTGTTTGCCGTTGCAAACGCATTGATTGAATGATTAGGTGGTATAGCAATAACATTACAAAACGAAATAACTAAGTTGCGTCATCCCTCCCCTGCCCATCATGTCCACAATACGTGAGCGCGATGCCCACCACAGCTTCCCCGGCGCCCTCTCCCCACATGCCCACAGTGAACACACACAAGCCAGTATCCGTCCCCTATCTGCCAACGCAACTGGCCGTAGCTGAGTCATCTATGATTAGCCTCTGGTAGTGTCCAATGGCCTTTGACCCGTCATCACCCCTCTTGCTCTCTGCTGCCATCGTCAACATTGTCCAACGCCGTCCACCTATCACCCTGTCACCAGTTGGATCACAAGGGATCTGTGCCTACCTGGCCTACCCCACCTCCCCCGCCGCCTGCACGGCATGCACATCGGTGGCCTCTCCACCTCCCCAATCACTATACATGTGGGTGTATGTCATGGTTCTGCCCACGGTCCAACCTCCGCTCCCCCCATGCCCAATCCCGTGGTGCCCATATCCCCTCCTATGCCTCTGTTGTCACCTCTCTGTGTACCACCATCCATTCTACCAAACCATGCCTGTGATGACCCATTCACATCAGGCCATCATCTCGGCCTGCCCCTCTGACACTGCTACTTGGAGGTCCCACCACTGCTTTCAGCTGCCCATGGCCATGACCTAATCCCTTGCCCCTCCCCTTGATGCTTCCCCACCTCCACCCCCATTCACAAACTCTTGTACGAACTGTGTCAGCCCCCATGGCTCCCTGCCACAGACCCCTGGAGTCGACGCAGGTCATCTCTCCACCCCGCATCACATACCCACAAGTTATGTCTTTATTTATGTACATTCTCTCATATACCACGCTATTCTGCATCTGTGGGGTATACAGTGAACAAACTAAACTTACATTGAACAGGGCATTATAACCAGGGCATTTTTACAAGGTACTTGGGCTATGGAGGGTTAGGTGGCTTGCCCAAGACCACAGGGAGCACCTGTGGGACTAGAAACCACAGTCTGTCAGGGCCAAAGGTGCTATCCCCTAGTGGGATGTCAACCCCCGACCTTCCGGCTTGAGGTACCTTGCCGCAACCACTAGGCTACTAGGCCAAAATTGCGTACGCATCCCGTTTCAATCCCTGCAACATCCCCTTTAACCGCCCTGTCCTCCCTGATGACACTCCGACACTGCTTGTCTACTCTGTCGGTCCATCACACCATGGGTACTGTAACCACCCCCTTGCTGGCCACCCTGCTGACCACACCCTGGTCCTCCCCAGCCTAGTCAACGGTCTGCTGCCTGTCATATGTCCCACCAGCCACGTATTGCACACATCGCTCCATTTACCATTTCTCTTCACTGGCCCCCTATCATCCCTCATATTGCATTCCCACCCCTCTGCCATACCTATACATGTGTTTCGTCATCTGCCCATCCTAGCCTTACATACCCCCTCTCCACCTAGACACCCTCTCACCTACTCTGCACCTCAAAATGTCGCCAGGTAGCTATGGCCATTGCATGTCCTGCCAATGCTGGATGATGGGCCTTTCCAATGACTGCACCCCTCTGCTGGGATCCTATACCTGTCACTGTCCACCACGCCTCCCCCCTGGGCACATGAGGCCCCAATCCGAGAACCCCAGCCCTCTCTGATGCCCCCTGTCCCTGACGCGTTCCGTCCCACCGTCTCCATAGACATGTTGCTGATCGTGGTGCGTGTCAAAGGCTCAAGCTAGCTTACATCGTACTGTGTCCTGACACAATTGCGGGCTGTAACGGGCAGGAAAAGTCCCCTGTTATGTCTGTACAGCGCTTCCCCTGTTGCAGTGCTCCGTACATATGCCTAGTGAGACCAACTATCAGTACATTCTGTGTTGACCTTACTGCTCCCGATCCATGTCTGCAACACCCTTTGTCTATGCAACTGCCATCTGCCTGCACCTCCCCCACCTTGTTCAGCACCCAAACCATGTGCCTCTGCCAGGGGCACATGGTTGCGCAGTACTGCATCATGCCCCTTCGCCTGTGATCTCCCTGCCTGACACTCTCATGTGTGTCAGGTGGCATCCCTGTTCCCATCTGCTACGGACATGTCTCTGCAAGCATGCCATGACACGCACCCCACCTCATGTCACTGCAACCAGTCTGCGGGATGGGGGGATGCCCCTCCTGCCCACTGCCTCCCTGCTGGATCCGCTGGAGTCTCTGTCCCAGGCCCTGGCCACTCAGGTGGTGGGTTAACAGCTATTCCGCACCCCTCACTCGCAGACACTCATATTTCCTCCCCCCTACCTCGCATCACAGCAGCCCGCTCACCCCAGCTCCATATCTATCCACCAACGCATATTCGCCATATCTATTCCCCCCCAGCCCCTCAACCTGGCCTATGGGGCTCTCATCCTCTAACCGTCATGGGGCCCTCCATTGCAATTGCTCACCCACCCATCGCATGCGACAGTAACAGTCACCTTAATCCCCCCTCCCCTAAAAGGGAGCACGTGTTTGCTTCTGTCCTTCATGACCTATCCACATCACAATTTTTTTCATATCGCCTTTTAGCTAGTGCATAGCAGCTTGACACAATTGTCTTAAAGAGACACCTTCTGGTGTAGTTCTGGTAGTTGTCAGCGATTTATATACACTAGTTTCAATTCACCACAACTATTTTATAGAGATTGTCTAAGAGTTTTTACCATGGTGAGTGTTTATGTCATGTTTGCTTATTTCGAGTATTTATATTCTTTCACTAGGTCTTATATTATCTTGATTCATTATTTATTTATTTATTCCTTCTAATATTATTTTTAACATAATTTTTACTAGTGATGTATTTAGCAGCTTATTTTATTTATCATTGAGTATGTTTTTATATCCCTCTTAATGTATAGATATTCATTCCCCCCCCCCTCTTTTATGCTATATATCTTCATGTAAAAAAACATTTTTATATCGCCTTTTAGCTAGTGCATAGCAGCTTGACACAATTGTCTTAAAGAGACACCTTCTGGTGCAGTTCTGGTAGGTGTCAGTGATTTATATACATTAGTTTCAATTCACCATTTTTATTCACTTATTGAATTCGGTATTCATCACACTTTATGTATATTTACTTATTAACTTGGTCTATTATTACTTTTTATCATTTTTAATACATGGTTCTTTAATATATATTGCTATTATATCAGCTGATTTCTGCATTGTTTTTGGTGTTACATTAACACGATTGTCTTTCCATGTTCATGCATGTGTCTCCAGTGTATTTACCTTCTCCTTTGTCTCGGCCCTACAACCTTTATAAGTTACTTTGAAGGTGGTTTTTAATGTGTTTGTATATTATTTTGATCTTTATTTTTATTTTTGCTATTATTTTTATAATATTGTTTTACATATTACTTTTTATTTTTTAATTATTTATGATGGTTACTATAACATGTTTTATGTATTTTATGTTAGCTGTATGTCCCCTGAGGAAGGCGTTTGCCGAAACGCGTAGGGGCGTTTTCTAATAAAGCAGTCTTCACCAACCTACAACTCTTGCTTCCTGTGTTCCTCTCCTATCCATATCACAAAACACTCCTGTCCCTACTCATTCCGCTGGCTACACATCTGATCTCCCTTGGACGTCATCCCCCCTACCCTACAGCTGCACAACCTCTCCTCCCTTCCCTTTCCGTGGATCGACTACACCTGCCTCCTCGCCTACTGCCCTCACTGTAGGACGCACCCGTGCCGTCCTCCCCTTCAGCACCTCCTCAGTTATGGTACTGTCGGTGTATTACCCCGCTCACTGCCCAGCTCTGTCCCCCTGCAACCTAACGTCTCCCCACTGACATCCCCACCCTCTCCCCTAACTCCCAGGCCTCCTCCTGGTCTTCCTCCCCTTCCAGGGCTTCTGACCACTTTGCACCCATGCACACCTGTCCGCCTAGGCACTGCCTAACACAACCCTTGTTGTCTAGTGTACATCGCTTGCTACATACCCATCTGCGCAGAGTCAGGCAACTGTGGCGCCAGTCCCCCTTCCCAGCTACATTGCCATCTTTCAGTGCACACCATTCCTACTACCGGTGCACAGTTCATCTCACAGAGCAGACATATGTCTCTACCGACAGCACTTACGCCCCCAGCCATACCCATCATTTGTGTAGCACACTCAACTTCCTCACCTCTCTCCACCCTGCTAACTCTGCCACACCCATTCAGCCCACTCCACCTCTACCACGTCTAGCGTCATTCCTCCGTGATAAGATCTCTCCCCTGAGTACAACCCTTCTCTCCTTTCCTGCTCCTATTCATGCAACCCCCTTCTGAAGCCACCCCCTCTCGCTCACCTCTCACACACATGGGCCCCCTTCCCCTTAACCACCTCAGCCGAACTCCACCAGCCATCCCCCCTCCAGTAGGACAGGCTGCCCTCTCATCCCTTCCACCCCACATGGCTACATACCCCATCCCTGGCACTCTGTCCCCCTATTCGCCCAATGCGCAACACACGTCGTTCCACATGGCCCATCCCTCCTTCTTGCTGCATGTCCTAGCCCGCCCTAGTCACCCATTACCCACACACAAGCCATTGGTCCCAGTCCATTTCCGCACAGTTCCCACCATCCCCCTTCTATCATAATCACATGGGGGATTG
The DNA here is from genome assembly GCA_033557465.1 of Ichthyophis bannanicus. Classification (NCBI taxonomy): domain Eukaryota; kingdom Metazoa; phylum Chordata; class Amphibia; order Gymnophiona; family Ichthyophiidae; genus Ichthyophis; species Ichthyophis bannanicus. The sequence continues at coordinate 426,504,176 of CM066035.1, read as the reverse complement.
TTTGTGCTCTGCTCCCCCATTATGTCGACTCCACCAGGTTCACGAGCCCCCGTCAGTCACAGATCTGTCCAGGCCACAATGTCTGTTCTACGTGCCTTCACAAACACAGTACATGTAGCCCACGACCATGGGGATATCGCGGGGACGGTGGCTGTGGATGTACCTGCCGCCTGTAATCAGGTTGACCACCCCCATCTTCCTTCCTGTCTCAACGGAGCAGATCTCTGTGGCACCATCCACCACTGGTGCACTCTTTCCTCTCATCCTCTCCGTCCTCCCCATCCCCGACCCCTTTCCTCCACCCTGTGGGGTCCCCTAGGGCTCTGTGCTTGCTCCTTTCCTCCTCAACCTCTTCCTTGCCCTTCCTGCCCTTCTCATACAACAGTCTGGGATCTCAGCCCTCTACCACGCAGACGATATTGTCCCCCCTCACAACACCTCTCCCTCTCACCTTGACATCTCCGCACATAACTCCTGTCTTTCCACCGTCGCTACTTGGCTAACCTAGAGCTGCCTCCATTCCAGCTTACCAAACACATCGCACTCTGGCTCTCCCAGGGCAGCCCGCCTCCCACCACAGCCCCCTCCTGCTCTGACACTCCCATCCCCCTGGGTCTCACGTTCCACAAGCTCGGTGAGCTCTGCAACTCTATTCTGTCCTTTCAGGCGCATGTCAATTAAGGTCATCCAGACACCCTTCCACTGTCTGTATCACAGTCCCACCATGCGCCCTTTTCCCATTCCAAATGCATTCACCACACTGCTCTCATCACAGATCATGGCCCGCCTATATCTCTCAACCCCATCCTCACCAGTGCCCCAAGGACGCAACGCGACAGGCTACAAAGGATGCAGATTACAGCTGCCCATATCATCACCCACTCCTCCCCTCGGGATCTTATATCGCCCCTCCTGGCCCCTCTTCAATTGTTACGTGTCCCCTTCTGGTTGCAGCGTTAACCACTCAACCTCAACCACAAGGCATTCCACAACAACACCCCATAGTCATTTGCAGACCTCAGCACCATACTCACCCCCATGCACACCACCCAGGCATCTAATTGCGATCGTCAACATCTTCCCCCCCCCTCCCTTGCACACCCTCCGTCCACCAGTTCCTCAGCCATCCTCCCCTCAGGCCATGCCCCCTGAGACGTGCTCCCTACCTCCCTCCAGCTAGATCCCCACCACCACACTGTCATGTGCAAACTACAGACCCATCTCATCTCCCTTGGCGTTGATCTGTCATCCCACCGTGTGTAACCCACGCCCTGCATCTCGTGCTGTCCTCCTCCCCTCCCAGTCTGCCACTGGACATTTGTGACCTCCTTTCCTCCTTCCAGCCCTGCACCCCCTTGTTTGATGCTGTGTATGCTGTGGCCTTTCACACCAGCACCCCGCAATACCTAACGGATCTCATTTTTTTTCATTCCCCCAGACACACACCGCGTTCTTTCCACCTCAACCGCCTCACCCTCCCCTCTCCCTCGCGCGCTCACCTACAGTCCACCCGTACCTCTGCCTTCTTTTTTGCCGGTCCTGCCCTCTGAAATGCTCTTCCCTCCTCCCTCCGCCTGGACCCCCAATATACCACATTCATGCAAAACTTAAAGACCCATTTGTTTTCCTTGGCATTTGATGTACCTTCCCCCTTCGTGTGATCCCTCTCCCCCCTCCTCTGAATCCCTATCATGCTTTCCTTCTCTTGTCTTGTCTTGTCCTGTCCGCCTCTTCTCTCTCCTATCCTTTCATGATATTGTAATTTCTTTTCCTTTTTATTGGCTTCCAGCCTCTTTTAACGATTTTTATTGTACACCGCCTTGGTTATTTTGGAAAGGCGGTTTTTATCAAACACAATAAACATAAACATAAACATATACCGCTCCTCCCCTTCTAAGAGTGGTATATCACATAGACCAAACAGAAACATGCACATTCAGCCACCATCGGGACTCTAACACACGCAGATACGTCAGTCCATTTATCAAATCATATTAACAGCAATGCGTGTGCTTGGCAGCGCCCTTTATTTGCATAATCATATTGGTCGGTGGTGTGGTAGTGCTGGGGTGGGACATGTTCAGTGCACCCCCAGGTGTACATTGATGGGGGGGGGGATGTCTTGCGGGTCAACCACGTGTACATATTTTGGAACCCATGGTTGACCTGTCATGTGTATGCTCTCACCCAACCCAGGTGACTACAGTATCATGGGGGCACCTGCTGAGGAGGAGGAGGACGGGTCTCTGGATGTGGCCTGCCCTGAGGATGGCATTTTGTGCGACATGGCTGCTGGGGAACATACTCCAGCCAGCCCAGAGGTGCCGGAGGTACAGGGTGGGACCACCTTTGCCGGCTCTGCAATGGGGGGCGTTGCAAGCCCCGAACAGGCTGGGCCAGCCAGTGACCGTGGGGACAGCCCCCACCCCATGCAGGACCACGATGCAGCAGTCGCAGCTCTTACAATGTTGGCAAACATCCTCGCGGAACTGAGGGACTACGGTGCAGGTGGGTATCCCCATACACACTGCTCCCCATGGTTGTGTGCCCAACATGCACAGGGGGTATGGTGTCTGCTGACACCGCTGATGCTGACTGGGGTTGGGGGAGGGGTGTCATGTGCCAGGTGTGTCCCACACCCCTGCCGGATGGTCTGTCCGGTGGCAGCATGTTCTGGGGTTTCAGGCCCACACCTACTGCGACTGGCCATATACCCCAGGTGCTCAGACAGCGGTACACACTATTGACGGGCCACCCAAACACACTGGCCAGTGTCCTTGTCCTCCACCTCTTTTGTTTTTCTCCATGTTGAATAGACACGTTTACCTGCACTTTTGATTTTATTCTTGTTGTGGTTATGTGGTTTATGATATGTTATTTATTTATTTATTGGTTTTATTTAAACATATTAGTTTTTTATTAGCATCTGCATGTCGTTATTGTTTTATATATACATTGCGTTAATTAATTAATTAATTAATTTTTTTAAAGGGAGCTTTGTCTTAACACAATCTAATATGTTTTATGTTTTATGCTTTTAGGCTTTTATATGTCTTAGTGTGATACATATCAGAATATGATTTTGCCTATGAGTTATGAATAACACATTTGTGTTTTTTATACATATTATTTATTTATTATCGTGTTCTTACAGTTTTTCAAATTATGTAATTAGTTTTTTATGTTTTTATACTTGTGTTTTAATTATTTACAATGTGTTTTTAGTATAAGGTAAGCCAACCCCTGAAGAAGAGCTTTTCGAAACACGGCCTGTGTCGGGTCAGGTCTCCCTTAATAAAGATGGATCAATAAAGTATTGGTGAGAATTCATACCTGCCTACGTTTCTGTACTGTTTGTCTGCGTGGCAGTGTGCTGCTTTGCCTTGGTGACTACGTTTCTGCAGCATGTTCTCCCCATGGAAAAACGTTTTAAGCTTTGGGGAAGATGCATTGGATAAGCTGCTGTCTCAACATTCCCTTGTAAACCATGAAGATGATGTAGAAGATCAGAATGATCAACTTTACACACAGTGGGATGATGCAGTTCGGCTGACGCAAAAGTTGGTCAAAGAGGAACTACATACGGCTTATCTTCTTGAATGTTGTAAATCGAAGATTATACCTAGAGGCCTAAGAATGAATAAAGTTCCAGGTTTGTATCAAAGCGAACAGGGCTTTGTGAACTGTTGGAACGCGATATTGAATAAATGCTCCCTGGATTTGATGATATTACTCATTACTACGGCAAATAAACAAATCTGAATTGTTCAAGATAGTATTAGATGAAAAACTAGGAGAATTGAAAAAATGTGATAATGATTTTGAAAAAGTACATGCGGATTTTAACAAAAATATGTCACAGTTTTGAAAGGAGGTTAAAAATAAAAAGATGGAGAAATTCAAGAGAGATGAAGAGGACTACAGGGTGGGATATGTGTACCACTGGTGCAAAAAGGTTGAACATGATAGACTATGGATTAAGAGAAGGTCTACTTTTTTTGACCGCAAAGATAGTGCATCTGAGGACACTTGCATATCTCCAGATAAAGATGTCTTTCGTGAACATAAGAAAAAGAGGAGCAGGAGTGAATCAGTAGGGAATCGGGATGCTTCAGCATCTCTTTTTCCAACCCATATAGATAAATCAGACCGTCCTATAGAAAAGGAGAAAAAGAAACATTTTTTCGATATGGATCGCCTATGGAAGAGAGGTGGGAGGAGCCACTCTCGGTCCAGGCTCCCATCAACCAAATTCTCAGAACAAGAACAGAATATAGGTTACAACAAGGCACAGTACAACGATTACAAAGCATTTCAAGGACAGGGCCGAGGTCGAGAACGCGGGCGAGGGAGGGGAAGAGGGAAATGGACGGGAGAACGTACACACGAGAGAGAATATTAGATCCTAACAATGTTATTAATATTTCTGAATATAATCTCACGACTGATGAAATTTCCATTTTAAATAAGGGATTATCATTTGTACCTATCAAGAAATACTATTCATTTCAAACTCAAATTGATTTGTACAAGTTTTTTAGAAAAATTCGCATACGTCATTTTTTCAATGATCAAATAGAATCTCATGGTAATATCTCAGTCGTTAGCAGACCATCCACTTGGGTCCCTCCTCCGAAAACAGATCCCCTCATTGAGGCCTTTGAAAAAGTTGTGATACAACAGGTGGAACAGATTCATGAAAATTACCATTTACCATTTCAGAACTTAACATTTCACGAACGACAGGCTCTTAAAGCATTACAGATGAATAGTAAAATCATCATAAAACCTGCAGATAAGGGAGGTGCTGTGGTGGTTATGGACAAGCACAAATATTTAGCCGAAATTACTAGACAGCTTAATGACAAGAATTTCTATTTACGTCTTGATGGTGACCCCACAGAAGCATTGAAATGCACAATAGATAACATAGTTATCAGTGCCTTTGAGACAGGTCATATTACCAAAAAAGAGAAAGAATTTTTGATTGTCGAGAAACCGGTTATGCCTACTATTTACGTGATCCCTAAGATCCATAAGTCCCTTACGCACCCTCCAGGACAACCCATTGTATCCGCAATCGGGTCACTCTTGGAACCCATTTCTCAACTGATGGATATTCTTTTGAGGCCTCATATTACACGCATGTGGTCCTACGTCCATGATTCATCACACGTTATTGACATTCTCTCAACATTTAAAGATTTGGGCTCAGAAGTTTTATTGGTGACTTTAGATGTTGAAGCTCTGTATACCAATGTTCCACAGTCTGAAGCCCTGAGTATTATTGAAGAGTATTTAGTGGATAGGAAAGAATATACACGCATTTCTACTTCTTTTCTTTTAATATTGGCGGAGATTGCATTATGTAAAAATTTCTTTTGTTTTAGAGATATATATTATCAGCAAATCAAGGGTGTGGCAATGGGGTCATCCATGGCACCGGACATTGCCAACCTATACATGTGTAAATTTGAAAATAACTTTCTCAAGGTCCACCCTTTTGACTCTAGAGTCAAATTGTGGATTAGGTACATTGACAACATTTTTATTATATGGGACGGCTCCATGGAGGATTTGTCTGCATTCAATGTATGGATCAATGACCTAGATCAAAATTTACGCTTTCAAATTACCTATGATCCGGTGCAAATTCCATATTTAGACTTAGTAATTAAAAAGGAAGGGAAAGGATTTATTACAAAAATGTATAGGAAACCGACCGACAGAAATCAGTTGCTCCACTATCAAAGTTTCCATAATCCTGCATTAAAAAATAATTTACCTGTCGGACAATTTCTTAGGGTAAGGAGAAACTGTATCACCGATGCTGAATTTGAACTGCAAGCTAAAGATCTAAAAGAAAAATTTGAAGCACGCCAATATCCTCAGCAATATATTAATAAAGCCTACTTCAGAGCCCGCGATTATTCACGAACGATGGCAGATAAACCGCATGATAACAAAAGTAAAAAAGACACTAAAATAGTTTGTCCATTACTGTACTCCTTACAGTCTCAACGGATTGCAGCAATTCTTAAAAAAGAATGGCATTTGATTCAGGCGGTTCCTGGTTTTCAAGATACTCAATTTATGATTGCTCACAAACATAACATTAATCTCCGCAATTTATTGGTGCCCTCTGCTTTTACTGAGAAAAAAACCTCTTTCTGTACACAAAGGGCAATATCAGTGTGGTCATTGTTCCATTTGTTTAAATGTTTTACCTATAAGGAAGGTTTTTACACATCCAGTGACACAACAGCCATTTTACATTGATGATTTTTCAAACTGTAATACCACACACGTTATTTACATTATACAATGTCCATGCAATCTCCTATATGTAGGCAAAAAATACACCGCGCCGCAGGGCAGGGTCCCGAGGCCGGTATGTAACCGGGTCCCCGGGGCCAAAACCCCTTGCAGCAGTAGTGCGCTGTAAGTAGGGGGGGTGCAGCGTGGAGGCGGCGTATAGGGGATGCCGGAGCCAGCAGCACGTCGGCATGGGGGTGGCTGGCTATTGGTGCTGGGCCGGCTGAGGGGCGTGGTCTCAGCAAGAGAGGGAGATCACGGCGTGTGATCTCCCTCTTTCTCGTTCCGCACTGGAAAGAAAAGGTGTGTGCTGGGCTGCGGCTCCTTGTGGCCTATTTCGAGGCATGTGGGCAGGCCGCGTTGTTTCCCTGGGCTGTGGGTTGGTGTTTTCGCGGGGAAGGGGGAAGGACAGTGATCGTGCCGGTAAGTACTGAGTCCCACGGGGTTAACAGCTTGGTGCTGGTGGCTGGACTGCACGTGGGCGGGGGGTAGTTGGGGTTTTCGGGGTTGGCAGTGGTCTGGTGTTTGGCAGGGGGGATATAAAAAATATATATATATATATAGTGCAAACCGATAACACAACCCTGCATAGCCCATAATTAGGGTATCTTTTGCTTTCATTAAAGGGTGGGAGGTGCACCATGGCCCGTAGGTCTCCAAGGCTCGGGGCCCGAGCGAGGGTCACAGCGCAGTGGTCAGGGCAGCGTGGGACTGGTCCGTCGGCACAGGGTAGAACGGCGGACAGGGTGGCGTTAGCTGAGGGAGCAGTTTGGGGTTCCCAGTCGCGGCGGGGTAGGGGGAGGTCCAGGTGCGCTGGGGCGGGGGTCCAGTAGGCCGGGCCTCACAGGGTGCTGCTATCTTGCCTGTGTGCGAGGGGGTTGGAGTGCTTGGGGGGCCTTCGCAGGGGAGTGGCAGTGCTTTGGCTGAACCGGCAGTGGGGGTGCCTGGGGCCGATGGGCTTGGAGGGGTTGGGGCCGCGGGGCCGACGGCTGGCTCTGGTAGCGCTGAGGCAGCGCTAGCTGCTGGGCTGCAGCTTGATGCCTTTGGGGAGGGGCCTATGGGTGTGTCCTCGCCCCCTACTTCTTCTGGTTGGTCTTCTCCCGGTTGGGCGGGCGGGCGTTTCCCGCATCCTGTTTTTTCGGGGCCCCCGGGGCCTTGGGCATATGGGGTCAGCCCATGGAGTGGATGTGGGCATTGGGGAGGTGACTGGTCTGACTGTATGGGGGGTGGGGGGTGGGGATGGGGGTGCTGCGGGTGGGAGTTCGGCGGCCTGGGCGGCTGGCGGCCTCGGCTCCTCGACGCAGGGATGGGGGGGGGGTCGGGCGTCGTTCCTAGCACTAGGGGGGCAGTTGCTGCTGGCTTCTCCTTTTCTCTTTTTATGCAGGTTCCTCAGAGTGCGCTGCCTGGGATGTCCTCGTTCGATACTGATCGGGCAGGCGGCGCAGGGCCCGCGAGTCCTACGGTGGAGCTCTCAGGTTCAGCGGCGGGGCTGCAGTCTGTTGGCGAGTTGGTGGTGCCCTCCGGTGCGGTTGGTGAGTATGTGGGGGGTGTGGGCAGCGAAAAGGGGGCGTGCAAACCCCGGGTACAGGCAGCATGGGGGGTGGAAAGGCACGGGTGAAGCGCAAGCGTGGGTGCCGCTGCCGGTGTGCGTCTTCTTCCTCCTCTTCATCGACATCCTCGGTGTCCTCTTCTGACTCTGTGGTCATGGTGGGGGAGAAGGTTGGGGGTGGCGGGACCTCAGTGGTGTGCTGTGCCGAGTTGTGGGAGAGCGTGCCGCGGAAACTGCGTCATCGGATCAAGCATCGTCGGTACATCGATATTTTTCGGTTGCTCGAGGGTCAGAAACTCTCGGGTGAAAGCAAAAAGAAGCGCAAGGAGGACGAAAAGGCGGGTCGGGTGCGTAAGGCATCCCGGAACACTCTTAATTGGACCCGCGCCTTCTTGCGCTTGGCCAGCGTGTGGGGCCATTATTTCCCGGAGCAGTATGGGGCGCTGTTGTCTTATGGGGATTCCATCTTAGCTGCATCGCAGATGCACGATGGGTTGGCCTGGCTAAACTACGACGAGGAGTTCCGGGACATGATGGAGGAGAATGGGCACTTATCATGGGGGACGAAGGACATCAACCTATGGCTGATGCAAATGTCTGCTCGGAGTCGGGTTGGGGGGGCAGGCGGTGGAGGCGGCAAGTTGGTATCTGCCGCGGCGGTGGTGAGTTCCCGGTCCTTTCAAGTGCCAGCCCCCGTGGCATCTCAGGTCAAAGGGGGGGCGGTGGGTGGGGACGTCTGTTGGCGTTTCAATAAGTCATCGTGCCCCTTCCCTGACTATAAATTCAGTCATGCCTGTTCCTTGTGTGGTCTCAGGAAAAAGATACCGTATGATCCCACAACAGATTTTTTATTCCATTTTTGTTGGGCATAAATCACGAGGAGGAGGCATTTATGAGCCTGCCCCCAGAATGTAATACATGTCCCTTTTATTCAACCACTTAGGTTTAAACAACGAAACTTTAAATATTCAATGCTTTCCAGCATATAAAGAGAGAATTGTACTTATCTTGTGTATATGCGCGACATGCACGTTTCGGGGGATAAGACCCCTGTATCAAGCGCCACCAAACGTAATTCAATAGGAACTCAATCCACCAAGAAACTGGCCATGACAATGGTTGCTGCCCTCCCGGTTTTAGAAGTAGTGGCAGTTTGTGGACATGTAAGTTTTTCAAATTGTGTTTTTCAATTTTTATTAGCAACGGGTTGTCTCCGGGCGTCATTCATGCACTCTCTTTGTATTAATCGAGACATAATTTCACTTTCAAAGTACGGCTATGTGTTTCGGCGGTAGTTCAATTCGGTGGGACACTGCGGTATCTATAGTTGTGTTTCCTTTGGTAAGGCAATCCAAAAATGTATGCTTTAACACATTGGCGACATTATTATAAAGTCACCCCCTTTCTTTTAATGGTTCATTGTTTGGCTGTATGGCATGGTATTTTTTGCATGCCATTTTTTAGTTTATTAGTTTGTTTTAATTTCATATACAACCGAAGAAAAGATTTGCACAATTGAATGGATTAAAGAAAGACAGCGTACGCCGTAGAATCTAGCCCGTAGAGAAATATACAAGAAGAAAGGCATTGTCCTTTCAATTAAGCATGTGGCCGGTAACCTAGCATTTTGGCCAAAATACAAAGAGGTTCCTCTTTTGATCTTTTTTTTGAGCACGATTGTGTCCCTTAAGTTTGTGCATTCATAGTTACTATAAGCTGCCAGTGAGTAATCACACCTAGAATCCGGTATTCAGATGGCTTCTTATTCTTTCTTCCCTTTTCCTTTCATTTTTCTAATTGATATCATTCTTCATGGTTCGGCCCCTCCATATTACGACAGCCTGGTACGTCTTTAAATAATGGCACTTTTTGGGTTTAAAAGGATTAATACATTTCAAAAATTTTTAAATGTAATACGTTTTCTAACATATAACCCCCTTTTTTAATCTAATTTGCAGTTACGGAAGTTTGTTTGACTTTCAGTGAAACAATTTATTTTTATGGGCGTATCCTTACGGTCCTAAGGTAATAGCACCTTTTTCACTCCTGCTCCTAGAACATTTTAGGTGTCCTTGTCCTCCACTTCTTTTGTTTATCTCCATGTTAAATAGACACGTTTACCTGCACTTTTGATTTTATTCTTGTTGTGGTAATGTTGTTTATGATATGTTATTTATTTAAACATATTAGTTTTTGATTAGCATCTGCATGTTGTTATTGTTTTATATATACATTGCGTTAATTAATTAATTAATTTTTTTAAAGGGAGCTTTGTCTTAACACAATCTAATATGTTTTATGTTTTATGCTTTTAGGCTTTTATATGTCTTAGTGTGATACATATCAGAATATGATTTTGCCTATGAGTTATGAATAACACATTCGTGTTTTTTATACATATTATTTATTTATTATCGTGTTCTTACAGTTTTTCAAATTATGTAATTAGTTTTTTATGTTTTTATACTTGTGTTTTAATTATTTACAATGTGTTTTTAGTATAAGGTGAGCCAACCCCTGAAGAAGAGCTTTTCGAAACACGGCCTGTGTCGGGTCAGGTCTCCTTTAATAAATATGGATCAATAAAGTATTGGTGAGAGTTCATACCTGCCTACGTTTCTGTACTGTTTGCTGTTTGTCTGCGTAGAAGTGTGCTGCTTTGCCTTGGTGACAGTGTCAGGTCCCAGCCACTGGGCCCCAGCATTGGGGGATAGCTGTGCTCCCCAGATGCAAATGGCACATGTCCTGGTGCCACATGTCTGGTGCTTGGCCCTGTCGCCGTCATGCCCCCCAGCTCCCCCCAGCATGAGCCACACATGTGCATACCGTCTCCCTGGCCCCACACGGCCTACATGGCAGGCCTCCCATGTTAACCTGCTTATAGCACTGACAGGCATGACTTGCTTACATAGGTCAGTTGCGCATTCCTGCATGCACCTATGGTCACCCACTGCCCATCCCTGGGACATGCATGTCCCTGGGCCACCCGCATATGCCATCCTCCTGGGCAGCTCCTTGGTTCAGAGGCACACCTTCCCCACAGACCACAGCCATCACTATCATCCGGTTCAGCTATTGACACACATGCATTGTGCATCTGATATGGTTCTCACACATTCCACTCAGCATACACGTAACCAGGTTCTGTGCGACATGATCCACATCGGCACACCACAGTGTCTATAATGCACATACATGCCTGCACACATGGCCATTCCCCCCAGCCACATGTGGGGACAGGACATGTCTGCTACACATGTCGCCCTTGCATACACATACCTCCCAGAACACATGTCCCAGGATCATGTCCGTAGCCTGTCTGGGGGAATGACGAAGGACCAATGGTTTTAGATCAAACACGTTGTATTTATTAACAATTAAACATATAGCTTTGAAATATATCAAACATAGCGCACTACATCTGTATACCCTCTGTACAGGCATACCATGCCATGCGGTGTCACACCAGCTGCCGTGTGGGGTCGGGGAACACAGGACACCACAGGGCACGTGTGTGGGCATCTCAGGAGCCATCACATGCTCCTGGGATGCCCGTCAGGGGATGGCCACCGAATGGGCATCAATCCCATCTCGGCGGCCATCCACTGAACAGCTGCTGTCAGCCACTGGTTGCTGTGTACAACGTGATGCAGAGTGTGCTGCATGCCAACCAGGGCCACATGCATGTCACGCACGCACATGCCACCACACACACACATGGTGCCAGGTGTCTGCGTGGTGGCATGTGCATGCAGGCCATGTGAGGCCATGGCTGGTGCATCCTCTCCTACCCATACATCCTGTACAGGCACACGCGGTGGCTGGCAGGGGTCCATGCTGCCCTGTGGTGTCCTGTCTTCCCTGGCACCCTCCCAGGGCCCTGCTCCTCCCCCCCTGACACCTCTCCCTCACTCTATGCCTCCCCCATGCTCCCCCCCTCGGCCCCACCCTCCCACACATCAGACGCACTCACTCCCTCCCCTTCCACCCCACCCCACAGCCCCTCCATGTCCACATTGTCCCCCCCTGCAGCATCCGCCATCTCCTTAGCCACCGCCTCGTCCTCTGCCTCTGTCTCTTGCTCCTCCTCCTCGTCCTCGGTGGTGTGGCGGGCAGTGGGGCATGGTAGGGGCCTCTCAGGAGCTGAAGGGCCCTCACCAGCTGCATTGCGCTCTGTGGAGGATGAAAGTCATTAGATCATTGTCCTGTGAGTCACCTGGCACATGTACATATTGAGGCACCACACAGGCTAGTGCGCCAGCGTGACATCCCTTACGGATCTGCATCAACAGCCTAACTCACCTACACCTTGGGCCATCACCCTCCTTTGGAGGCGGGAGAGATATTCTGGATGGCACAGCTGTAGCTCCCGGGCCTTTTTCCTTAGGTCCTCCACCTGTGTGTGGTGAGAAATGAGTGGGGGCATCAGTGACCATATATCTCTGGTGTGTGGCTGAAACAACGCTAACCTCTCTGGGGGTGGTGTCTCCTGCCACACTGCTCTGTGTGTCAGGTCTTGGCTTTTGCCACTGCCACCTCAATGTGTGGCGGTAGGTACGGGCATGTCTGCAGTGACACCTATGTGGCCTGTGCACTTTACCCTCGACAGACTGTTCAGTGTTCTTATGCTCTCTCTACATGACATGGCAGCACCTTGTCACGTGTGGTTTGCTGTGATGGTGTCCAGGGGACCCCCTGACCCCTTCTGTGGCCAGCAGCCACATTTGTTGTCCTCCTGTCCTGACCACTTCATCCAAAGCATCCCCGATGGCAACACCATATCCCAGAACACATGGGTGATGTGTCCATACATGGAGCAGTGGCTGGGTGGCCCTGTGCACTTTGGCAGGGGTAACTACCCTGCCATTTGCCCCTCTAGTATACCTATGGCCCATGACCAGGGACCTGTGTAGGTAGGTCAATGGTGGTTGGCAGCCACAGGGGCCAGGGCCTACACAATGGACTGGCCCATTGCCAACTATGCTACTGTCTGGGTGACAGGCAGTGCAGTGCAGACCTGACAGGTGCATAGATCCTTCCAAAAGCATCTGTGATGTTCCTCTGCAACCAGGGGTGGCATTGCTGCAGAGTGGGTGGATGGGTGTCCTGACCCAGCATACAGTTCTGAGGACATGGCTCTGTTACAGGCCTCCGTAGTCAGATCCCATTGCTCGTGGGGTGCTGTTCAGCACATTCACATCTGCACCCACCACACCATTGGGGTACCTCACATACTTGTGTGGAGTGGCATTCCCCCCATACTAGGGGTTATATGCAACCTACCCTGGTATATGCTAAATCCGGCGCTGAGGAACATACCAACCATTGCATTCAGGTCCCAGGCACCCTCCGGGTCTGTTATCCTAGCACACATCAGCATCATACACCGTATCAGCAAGGTGAGTGAGAGCCCACTCTGATGGGCCCTCAGCCCTCCTGGGGATAGGGAGGTTGCTTTAAACTGCAACAGCACAGAAACCCATATCACCAGGGTGACTGAGAGCCCACTCTGATGGGCCCTCAGCCCTCCTGGGGACAGGGTTGGTTATATGATTTCGACAACTGCATACACCATATCACCAGGAAGACTGAGTACCCACTTTCATGGACTCTCAGGGCAACTGGGGGTAGGGCTGATGTGTCACCCTGGAAATGCAGACCCACCATATGGCCATGCTGTTTGGAACACCTCCTTAGGCATACATATGGGCTACCTGTGTTACTGTTATTGTTTGGACATCAACGGCAGCAGCTGCCATGACACCAGGATGGCATCAGGGCCCTTGTAAACTGGACCTTGGCCCCCTGGGTGACGGCCGGACCAACCAGATGTGCTACATAGACAATATGGCACATGGGTTTACCTGCTACACACAACTAACTGTGATAGACTACCTACACACACCAGCAAACAGAGTACCCTCTAAAGATATTGAGAAAATTGCTAATGAAAATTACCCTTCGTTTCTTTTTTTCTTTTTTTATTATTTTCCTTTGTTCTTATATATATGAAAAAAGTGAATAAAGGTCTCAGACTCACATTGGCAATGCTTAGAATTTTCAAAAGCAATATGCCTTATCGCATCAACGACCATAAATATTCACTGTTTGACTCAAAAATATCGTGTTTTTTTCCTTTTCATCAGACTTTTCTCCAATTTTTAACTAATATCCATAAACCATGTTTTGTATGATAAAGAATGTGCTTATCTTAATGCTGTTGATACAGCTCCCCGATGCCACCATGTGGGTACCGCTAATGCGTTTCAAATACTTCTTCAGGGGTAAATTGTTTAATCAGCACGATCTCTCCTTATGCAGCGAAACAGAGCACTCCGATCCAACAGGTCACTTAATACTTCAAACTTATTCAGTGTGCTAAAAAACGCTTCCAGCAAACACACCCTCACAGTGCCATACCCTGATGTGCCGCATCAGGCATCCTATGGGGCACTGTCCGCCACAACACCTTATACTGTTCCCTTATAGGGCGCATCATAGATCACCTTATGGGGTACCGTTTTGGCGCTTTCTGGTGCGCTTTTGAGGCAACCTCGGTCTACAGTACTGAGGGTGTTGCTGCTGGCAGCACTACGTAGATGTAGGGAACATAAAAGCCTCTGCTAGCACTATCAGAGACCCCCACTGTGGGTTCACACCCATGACCTCTCGCTCCTCAGGCAGTGAGGTCACCAATGAGCTACATCTCCATAGCTGCTAAGTAACTGCTGGCTGGCTACAGTGGGACCTCAGGTCATCCCACGAACTGTCTGCTGTGGTTACTGGGATAGGGTTATACCACACATACCCATGATGCACTGCACATGTCAATCGGCACTCTTCAGATATCCACAGGATGGGGTATGCACCCCCACAGCACCTCAGCCTGGTAGGGGGTACTGACCGTATGTGTTACTGGCACAGGGTAGCTACAGGCCATCACATTGTGTGGGTCCAATGCTCACCCTGAGGGTGAGGTGGGTCTAATGGCACCATATCCAGAGCACCTGGCGTAGCTGAAATAGGCTATGCTGCAGTACCCCATCACTGGCAGTGTGTGATAGGTAGGTCTTGCAGATGCACTTGGGCATACATCTGTGTCCATTGGTATTACACAGTTACGTTTAGCCCTTGAGGACTATGATGCACCCAGATTAGTGCATATCCTGTGTGGGTGCCATGGCCACATGCGGTGGGGGGCGGTGGACACGAGGACAGTATCTGAATTCAAAAAAGCATGGGACAATCACAGAGAACCTCTAAAGATAAAGTTGATATACTGTAGAAGGGCAGACAAGATAGGCCATGTTATCTTTTTCCTCCATCATATTTCTATGTTTCTGAGATTTATACATTTTCCTTGAGCTACCATAATATCGGCAAGGGATATGTTTAGATCATACTTGAAGGAGACTCTGGCTGTTCCTAGGGAGATGATGCCACCTAAAGTGAAGTTGTTTTATCTCCCTGAAAGCAAGAAATTGGCTTCTGCAGCAAGAATTGGGACCAACAAACTGATCTTTTTAATGTATCATCATTGACAGAGACATCTCAAGAAGAAACTCTGGTCCCATCTACCTTGATTCTGATAACTTTTGCCCTTTTGTCTGTTAAAGAATGGATTCTTAAGCTATTCTTTCTCTAGAGAAATAAACTGTTTCATGGAAGCCCAGACCAGCTATATTCCACATTTTAAGAAAAGTGGAAGGAAGTCCAAAAAACTGCCAGCATGGTTTAAAGGTGAGGTCAGAGAGGCCGTTGTAACAAAAAAAGCATCTTTCAGGAAATGGAAAAAGGAGTCAAATAACGAAGACTGGAAACAACATAAGCACTGGCAAGTTAGATGCAAGGCAATGATAAGGCAGGCAAAGAGAGAATTTAAAAAAAAACTTGCTGTGGAAGCAAAAATGCATAATAAAGACTTTTTCAAGTACATTCATAGCAAAAAACCTGTGAGAGAGTCAGTTGGACCATTAGATGGTAGAGGGGCAAAAGGGGCATTAAGAGGGGACAAAGCCATAGTGGAGAGACTGAATGAATTATTTGTTTTGGTCTTTACTGAAGAAGATGTAGGGAAGTTACCCATGACTGATATGGTATTTAAAGGTGATTCATCAGAAGAATTGAAAGAAATATTGATAAACCGGGAAGATGTATTACAACTATTTGATAAACTGAAGAGTAGCAAATCACCTAGACTGGTTGGTATTTATCCAAGGGTGTTGAAAGAACTGAAATAAGAGATTGCAGACCTATTATAATCTGTGAACTATCATTAAAATCATCTGTAATACCTGAAGATTGGCAAATGGCCAATGCAACACCAATTTTTAAAAAAGGTTCCATGTCTGATCCGGAAAACTACAGATTGGTGATCCTGACATCAGTACCGGGCAAAATGGTAGAAACCATTATAAAGAACAAAATTACTGAACATAGAAGCACTGTGGGATGCAGTGGTGATCATGAACACTTCTCTACAGAAGGGTGTGGGTGCAGTAAGTACTGAGATACTTTATTTAAGGACTGTTGTTTCTGAGGCAAAAGAAGTCAGGAGGAACAGGCTGGACGTCTGACCAGTGTCGAAGCAGAGCTGGAGCATCTTTGAGGGCTGTGTGTGGCCCAAGTTAAGGACAAAACTCTGCTGTCCAGGAAAGCTGAATATTTGGAGAACCAAGTTTGTAAAAATAACTTGAGATTGTTGAATTTTCCTAAATCTCCTATTATATCTGCTTCAGAGATCGTTCGCAAATATTTCCTGGAAGTACTTAAACTCCCTGGAGATAATTTGCCTCCCATCATGAGAGCACAGTATTGGTCTGTGGGCCCCGGTTCTCGTGGCACTGTTTCTGAGAATCCATTTCAGGGATCCGGAAACCTTACTGTGTTTCTGGAAGATTCTCTGGAAATGGTGACTGACCGGACAACCTTGCTTGTAACCCTGACTCTAGAGCTGCATAAGTCTTTAGTTCTTCGGGCTTTCTTTAGAAATTTCAGTATAACTTTTCTAGGCTCTAAAGTTTATATGTTTCCTGATCTTTCTCGTGTAACCCAGTTGAGGAGGAAGGAATTCCTCAGTCTTAGACCTAGGGGTATGTTTACTAAACTCCGTTGCTGTGCGGGTCCCCGTTAGTGTGCTGGTGCCATATAAGGAGTGGGCGGGCCAGGCAGAAAAAAGCAAAAACCGGACCGTACATGTGTGCGTCGCGCTAATGTGCGCGGCCCACATTAGCGCGTGGGAAGGCTAAGTGGGGCGCTGCTGCAAAACCAAACAACAGAGCTGTAATACAATGGTGAAGACACCGACCAATGGTGCAGGGGCCAGGGGTTCAAACCCCCATTGCGCTCAACAAAAAAGACCAGCTGAGGCACCAACATTTATGGGCAAAAGTGCTTAGGAGGCATATTAATTTTGGGCGGCAGAAGGCGGCGCACTGTTATTTTTATTACGGCATGAGGCGGCGCACTGTTTAGTGTGGGCGGCAGATGGCGGCGCATTGGTAAATTTGGGTGGCAGAAAGAAAGCGGTGCGCTGATAAATGTGGGCAACAGAAGGCGGCGAGCCGGTGGGCAGAAGGCGGCGCGCTGATGTGTGAGGGGGCAGTCCAATAGTGGGAGGGAGAAGTGGCGCGCTGATGTGCAAATAACAGGAACGGAGCCATAGCACAATGGTTAAGACACTGACCACTCGTGCAGGGATCATGGGTTCAATTCCCCACAGTGCCCATTGAAGATAGCTGGCTGAGGCATTATTTTAGGGGCATATCCATGTTGTGCGGCATAAGGTGGCGCGCTGTTAATTTAGTGCGCCACAAGATGGCGCGCTGATGGCTACAAGGCTGCGTGCGGATGCACAAACACAGGAACAGAGCCACAGCACAATGGTTAGGACACTGACCAATGGTGCAGGGGCCAGGGGTTCAACCTCTCACACTGCCCAGTGAACAAGGCTGGCTGGGGCAGTATGTATCATGGTGAGGAGTGCTGTAGGAGGCCTTCCATTTATATTTTATTTCCCACCACTAATAAACCCGCTCTCACAGTGTGTTAACATACGGATGTCCGTAAGGCACATGTTACAGTGCACTGTCCGCCAAGGCACCCTAGAATGTCCCCTATAGGGCACCATGTATGTTGCGACACAGGATAATGTATAGTGCACCCTATATGGATGGCAACCATAAGGTGGCCTATAGGGCACCCTATAAAGCACCCTCAGAGGCACCTAATGGGTATAGTAAGCTGTGTGTGGTTTTGCCGGCATAGACATATGTACAGTAAATAAAAATAAAGCTGTGGACAGCCCTATCAAAGGGCCCCACTGTGGGCTCAAACCCATGACCTCTGGCTGTACAGGGAGTGATGTAACCATTGGGCTACAGCTCTATAGTTGACAGCAAGCCCCTGGCTGGCTGCAGAGAGCCTGCACGTCACCCCACAGACAGTCTGCTGTTGTAGACAGGATAGGGTTAGGCCACCCGTACCCATGATGCACTGCACATGCAAATCAGCTGTCCACAGATGCACACAAGATGGGGAATGCACCCCAACAGCTACCCAGCCTGGTAGGGGGAATTGTCCATGTGAACCCACACAGCACCTCGGCCTGGAAGGAGGTCCTGAGCGGGTGGACTACCAGCAAAGAGTAGCTACACACCGTCACATTGTGCGGGTACTGTGCTCACCCTGAGGGTGTGATATGGTGGCCAGGACCAGGTCCACAACACCAGCCATGACAGAGCTCCAAAACAGTACTAACCTGTGAGATAGGAAGGTGCTGTAGAAACATGTTGGATATCTCTGTCTGTCTCAGTTAGTGGAAACCCCTAGGTGGTCAAAGAACCACCACCCCCACGCCACCAAGGGTGGCAAACAGGGCCCCCCCACCAACAGATTCCCCATCCTATTCCCTCCTCTTTTCCTCCCTCCCCCCCCCCCACCCACCCACCCACCCACCCACCCAATGGCAGTAAAGTGGACCATCAAACCCCAGTCCTGCTGGGGAACAGACACCATACAGGGCAGTCCAAGCAGCTTCACACACATCCATAACACAATATCAGGCAGACTTTAGGCCTGGATATCCAAAGATGCACCCCAGCACTATCTGATATTCACCTGCAGCAAGCCATCAGCCACTGCACCCTGCAAGGCACTCCATCAAGACACATACCAGCTGTGAACAGTCTGCTGGTTAGCCCTGATGGAAATGCATGCACCCAAAACTGGGGTGGCAGCACACACAAACAAAGAGTTCTGTGAGGAGGCCCCAACAGGAAACCCATATATCACAAGAGAGAAACACAATACAGCACTATGGGGGTGCCTAGCCATGCTGTCATCACTGCACACTCAGGGTGAGAGTGCTCCCCCAGCAGCACATACAGAGGTCACCCTGTCTGTGTAGGTGGTGGCCTGGCACTGCAATGTCACAGCCAGTGCCCTATGCCCTGTGCAGATGCATCCTGGCCAGCCCACCATGTCTGACCTATACCCATGGTACATTGCTGCTCATTATGCACATTGGCAGGCCAATACTGGCAGTAGTGCTGGCAGTGTGGGTTGGGGAAGGTGTTTGCAGCCAACACACACTGTATAGACAGACACACACGCCCACACCTATGCCAGCATTGTGCTACTATTGAGGGGGTGATTAGCCTTGGCCACCACACCGGTCCTGGGCACGGCACAGGCATGGATATGGTACGCAGTACTGCTGGGGGTCACTCCCCAGGGTGGTGAACACCATCAGAGGCCAGGCCTGGAGCACGCACCGCAGACACCAAACAGATTGTTCGGATGGGGTCAACTAGCAGTATGTGCGTAACGTAGGGATATCTATCAGCCTGTACTCTTAGCAAACATTTCAGAGCTGTGTACCTCAGGTGTAGGGTGACATTGCTAAGGTATGCAGGTGCTGATATTGGGAGATGCACGCAGGGTCCAATGTTCTGCCTCTACAGGAGACATTGGCCAATGGGGCCTGTGGGTGTGGGTGTGGGTGTGTCTGCCCCTGTTGGCTGCTGCTTTACGGCAGCGCTTCCCCACTCAAGCCCAGTTTTGCATCACACTGTTCGGGTCTTCCTGCTGTCCCTCATGAATATGCATGAGCTACATCTACATGCCGTGGGGGTGGTGCATAGATATACAGCACAGGCATTTGTATGAGTGGCAGCATGGAACCTGACTGGTGTGTGGCCCACCAGGACTGCATTTGGGGGATTCTGCTGTAGGTTCTGCCCCTGTTCATGGTGTCTGTGCTCAGTGGGGTAAAAGATAGATGTATTACCATTGCATATGTCCTTGTCACCAAAGGTGTGTCCTTACTGTCACTGTTTATTTGTGGGGAAAATATGTGGGCAGGATTGCCAGTATCCCCAGCTGGTCTTTGAACCTGTGACCTTCTGTTCTTACATGCACTGTCTGTGTGCACTGCACCACCGTGTAGCCACAGCTTGGCTGAATTCCCTGGATAGTCCATGACTGTGGATCTGGCAGGGCCTGTCTGTTGCTGTGGACTGTGCCAGCCTGCACATGGCTAGGCCTCTGTCTTCTGTCGCTAGCAGCCACTGCCCCCTGCACCACATGTACTCATCCGCCAACATGCTGGCATGAGCTTCTCCCATAAAAAGCAGGTGACCTGATTGGAATGTGGCAGTACGGGACTGTATTTGGGGTACTTGGCTGTGGGTAATGCCCATTGTTGTGGTGTGTGTGTGCGTTGTTGGGTAAAATATGGGTGTTTTCCCCATGCTTATGTCCCCTGCAATACAGGGGTGTCTGTGCTATCTGTGTTTAGTGGTGGGTAAAATATGGGGACCGGGCTGGCAAGTGCCCCAGCTGGGCTTTGAACCTCTGACCCTAGAGGTACTGACTCTGTCTGCTGCACCACACTATGGCCACATAGATAGTGCAGCCCCTGGAGGTAGTAAGCCTGGCAGGATGGAGTCACAAACCCTGCTCTACGCAAATTTACTGTGGGCATATGCACCCTGTCTGGTGACAAACGTGCACATAAACCCCGGAAATGACCACGGGAAATGGGGGACAAAATATCACCACGCTGGGCAACAGTGATATTAATGGGCAACCATAGCAAACACTCCCAGGAAAGCTCCACAAAAGGAAATGTTTTTTGGAAGAGTCTCCGCTCCGTAAACCCTTCCAAAATTCATTTCTTTTTTCTGGAGCTTTGCTGGGTGTGTTTTCTGTATTTGCCTATCACTATAACTGTTCCCCAGCTGAATTACTATTTTTAATAGTTCTGTTGTGGTCATTTTCTATTTTTATTTGCACTTTTATGCTGTGCACATGTATCACACTGCTCACGTTTTACTGGTTTCCCCGGTTTTCCTGTACATTGCTGACGGAAATGGTTTCTCTTCCCTTTAAATGCTTTCTACCGCGAGTGTTTCCCTCGCGGTAGTTTTTACATGCAAATTCGGGCCCGATACTGTGCGGGGAGCCTCTCCCCTCCCACTCTCCACCCATTGACCCCGTCCCTCTGCCCCTCTGGAGCCTTCCTCCGCCCTCCTTTAGCCGTTCCACGCCTCTATCGGACATTTGCGGGCCCGCACTTGTACGGAGCCCGTTAGTGTGCCGCGCACCTTTGCGGGGATGACACGCACGTGTGCGGGGCGTTTATTAGCGTTTATTAGCGTTTCAGTGCCGCGTTTCCGTGCGCTCTTTTGCGGCGCGCACATTTCCGGTTTTTAGTAAACATCCCCCCTAGAGTCCTTTCTCTAGGGAGAGAGTTTTGTGTTACGGTTTCCTTCTCGCTGTATAATTATTTATAAAGATAAAGTCTTTCTTTTCTTTAAGCCTAGTCAACTATTGGATTTTCTGGTAGCTAGGGAGGAAATTGTGGTGAACGCTGCACTCCATATGGCTGACGTACAAGTCTCATCCTTGCTTGTAGTTACTTTTTTGCTATAATGCTAAATTTTACCTGGAACCCCTGGTATTGCCTTTTATTGTGGTCTAAATATGATGATTTAATGTTCCTCTGTTTTCTTTATGGTTTTTTTTATTATAGTGTATCATCTGGTTTCTTTCATTCTTGTATTACTTGAATGTTGTGAAATGAATAAAAAATTATAAATTAAAATTACTGAACGTGTAGATAACTATGGTTTAATGGGAGAAAGCCAACATGACTTTAGCCAAGGAAGGTCTTGTCTTACTAATCTCTTATATTTTTTTGAAGGTGTGAACAAACAGGTAGACAAAGGTGAATTGGTTGATATAGTGTACTGGATTTTTCAGGTGCCTCTTGAGAGACTCTTGGCGGAATTAAAAGTCATGGGATATTGTAGATCAGGAACTGGTTAAAAGATAGAAAGCAGAAGGTAGGACTACATGGCCAATTTTCCCCATGGAGAAAGGTGATCTGTGCTGGGTCCGCTGCTTTTTAAGATATTTGTAAATGACCTGGAAATGGGAATAATGAGTGAGTTGATCAAATGTGCAAATGACACAAAATTATTCAAAGTTTTAAAACCCAAGAGGATTATGAAAAATTGCAAGAGGGCCTTGATAATTTGAAAAGACTGGACATTCAAATGGCAGATGATATTTAATGTGGAAAAGTGCAAAGTTATGCACCTAGGAAAGAACAATCCAAACTATGATTATACGATGCATGGTCCCACATTAGGAACCACCACTGAGGAAAAAGGTTTAGGCATCATCGTGGATAACATGTTGAAACCCTTCACCCAGTGTGCAGTAGCAGCCAGGAAGGCAAATAGAATGCTAGGAATCATAAGGAAAGGAATGAAGAATAAAACCAGGGGGTATGTTTACTAAACGGTCTTAATGTTCCCGGTGCTAGTTGCAGCGATAATGTGAAGGATGCCATATAAGGAGTGGGCTTTCCGGTCTTAAGGTAGCAATCGCATGTTATCGCGCGATAAAGTGCGCCGTGTCCATTATCGTGCGATAGAGGGAGCCGCGCACGTTACCACGTGTTAACCTTAACTTTGCGTGCTGACCTACAGCCACAGCAATGAAGGTGTAGCACACTGGTTAATACAATGACTGCTGAAACAGGGGTCATGAGTTCAATCCCCCAGTGGGATTAATGAGTAAGTGCTGTCTGAGGCACTTTCTTTTTTAATTTAAATTAGTGCTGCCAGCAAACACACCCCTAGGATACACCTGTGTCCATCCGTATTTCCCAGTCCTGTCTAGCCCTTGTGGACTTTGATGCACCCAGAATAGTGTATAGCCTGTGTGGGTGCCATGGTCACATGATTTAAGTGAAGGGGGTGTTTGGACCCATAAGTGGATTATGTAGCATCACCCAACCCACCCTCTGGGGCTCAGGGTGGGGGGATAGGATCTCCCACCAATAGATCCACATTATACCTCCCTGCAATGGTGGCAGTAGAGGGGACCATCAACCCCAGTCCTGCTGGGGAACAGGCACACTACAGAGCAATCAATGCAGATCTGTACGCCTCCATAAAGCAATGACAGACAGACAGTAGGCCTGGAAATTCTCAACTGCCCCTCACCACTATCTGACATTCTCCCGCAGCAAGCACAGTGAGTTTCCAGCCGCTGCACCCTGCAAGGTGTTCTAGCCATACACATACTAACTGCAGACAGTCTGCTAGTTGTACATAGTGCATGCTCCTGGAAAAACTGTGTGCACCCAAAAATAGGATGTGAGCACACACACACCAAGCAGGTAAGTCAGTGATGGGGCCCCAGAAAAGATAATCCATAAACATCACTTAATAAAAAAAAATCTACACAGCATTATGGGGGAACCTAGCCATGCCGTGGTCACTGCTCAGTCAGGGTGAGAGTGACCTCCCAGCAGGACATGCTGTGGCCACCCTGTTCATGCAGGTGGTTGCCGGGCACTACAATGTCCCAGCCATTGCCCTATACCCTGTGCAGATGCATCCTGCCCAGGCCACCCTGTCCGGGCCATACCCACAGTACCTTGCTCCTCATTATGCACATTGGCAGGCTAACACTGGAAACAGTAAGGTGTAGGCAGCCACAACACACTGGATAGACATACACATACTCCCACACCTATGCCAGCATTGTGCAAATATAGAGGCTTTTGGCAGCCCTGGCCACCACACCAGTCCTGGGCACAGTGCAGGCATGGCTATGGTACACAATACTGTTGGGGTCACTCCCCGGGGTGGTAAACACTGTCAGAAACCAAAACTGAAACACACTCCACAGATATCAGAAAGGTTGCTATGATGCAGCTCTATCAGCAAATTGTGCTTAACTTAGGAATTGTTATCTGCCATTAATCATAGAAACCTTTTGATATATGTGTAACGTATTCCCAAGTTTAGGGCGGCATTGCTAAGGTATGCAAGTGCTAGTATTGGGGGATGCTGCTGCGTGCAGGGCCCAACAGCATGACTCTCCATGAGGCTTTGGATAGTGGAGCTTGTGGGTGTGGGTGTTTATGCCCCTGTTGGCCGCTGCTCTAGGGCAGAGGTTCCCAACTCTGATCCTGGTGGGCCAAACACTGTTCAGGTTTTCGTGCTGTCCCTAATGAATATGCATGAGATACATTTGCATACAATGGGGGCGGCGCATACTAATGTAGCACAGGCATTTTTATTAGGGACAGCATGAAACCTGATTGGTGTTTGGCCCTCTAGGATTGCAGTTGGGAAACTCTGCTCTAGGGATTGCACATGCTTATGGTGTCTGTGCTCTGTAGGATAAAATATAGGCGTTTCAGGCATGTTTATTTTATCTGCAATAAAGGTTCCATCTTTATTACCATGGTTTAGTACTGGGTAAAATATGGGGAAAGGGTTGGCAGGAGCCACAGCTGGGACTTGAACTTGTGACCTTCTGACCTTCTGCTCACAAACACACTGGCTATGTACACTGCACCACACGGGTGGTGCCTTCCCTGGGGATACCATGACTGTTCGTCAGACAGACCTTGTCTGTTGCATTGCACGGCACCCACCTAAAGGGGGCTAGGCCATGGTCTGCTGTGGGCAGATGCCACTGCCCCCTCCGCCACCAGCACCCCTCCGCCACCATGCTGCCATGCCATTATGCCGGTGGTGCTGGTGGTGCACAGTCCCAGGCCATCCAGTATGCCGGTAGGCAGCTGCCTATGGTGTGGGTTCTTGGATAGGGGTGCCTACATGGACATGCGCGCTTCCCTCCCCGCCCCACCTGCCAATGTTATGTGCCCTTGGGGGTATCTGCTGGGTAATCTCCCGTTACACTGTGGGACACACACTCATGCCCATGTTGGACCCTTGTCAGTTGCTGTCTTGCTGCTTTACAGTTTTGGCATTCCTATGTGCCACCTAGGCATCTGCCTAGCCCTCACAGTGCCCCAGCTGGATCACAGCATGTGCCGCCTGCAGCCCCCTGTATCCCATTTACAGCATCAGTACAGTTGCCGTTTCCTACATGCCCACTCTGCTGTTGCTGCACATGTGAACGCCATAATAAACCTGCCCAATCTAAACGACAGAAACCCTGATCAGCGCTATTTCAATGTGGGCTCTTTCACTTTGTAGGGGACAGATCATAGACCCTTCCAAACATGATATCTTAATTTATGCGCTTTGTCAGTAGTGTTGCTTTATGTTTATCATTAATATCACTATTGGCCAGCTTGGTTATTGGGATTTTAGATGTGGTTCTGGTCCTTTTATATATTTATTTGCCTTTTTGGTCCCTGCATATGTATCACAACTATCACTTTAATGGGTTTCCCTGCCTTTGCTGCACATTGCTGTCTGAAATGGTTTCTCTTTCCTGCAAATGTGCCTTACCGCGAGGGTTTCACTGGTGCTAGTGTTCAGACTCGGATTTCACAGCGTTAGTGTGCCTGGAGCCTCTCCCCTCCCACTCTGTACCCATTGACCCCTTCTCTCCGCCCTCTGAGAAGCCTTACTCCACCCTTCAGACCCGGATTTCACAACATTAGTGTGCCCTAACGCCACCGCTGCGTTATCGCGCGATAAGTGACATTATGGCATTATAATGTTAAATTATCATGCGATAACATAACCTATAATGCAATAATGTCACTTATCGCATGATAACGTCACTTATCGCGGGATGTCACTTATCGCGCGATAACGTCACTTATCGCGCGATAACGTCACTTATCGCGCGATAACGTCACTTATCGCGCGATAACGTCACTTATCGCGCGATAACGTCACTTATCGCGCGATAACGTCACTTATCGCGCGATAACGTCACTTATCGAGCGATAACATCACTTATCACGCAATAATACTGCCTCTGCACCATTAGCGCCGTTTAGTAAACATACCCTAAAAAGAGAATTTTTTTTTTATTATTTATGTAAGTTTACAATTTAAACATCAATCAATAATGTTTACAGAAAAGATGAATTCTTGTGAACTAATACAAAAAGGAAAATCACTTCTCTAGAAATACATAACAAGAAACATCATTAGTCCCCATAATGGGGAATGGTTACATAATTAACTGAAGGCAGGAAACAACCTACAGTATACAGGAAATCATTTCAAAAATAAAGATGGGGACAAGAGATTAGGATCATATTAACAACAGATGGTAAGCCGTTTAAGAAGGCAAAGATGTTATAGTATGCATACTGATAAACGACGAAAGGTCTCCAGGTTGAAAAAAAACATACTTCTGAGATTTAAAAAGTATTATACATTTACATGGAAATCTTAACGTGAAGGAAGCCCCCAATTGAGCTACACCTGGTTTTAATAAGAGGAAAGCTTTTCGACGTTTCTGGGTTTCCTTTGAGACATCTGGGAAAACAGATATCTTCTTCCCCATGAACAAATTGGCTCTTTTTTTATAAACTCACAAAAACAACCACCTAAAGGGTATCAAATAACCACGCAAACAGAACCACCCTTTATCGCCTCCTATCTTACCTTTTTCTTCAATAAACTATATCTCAACACTATAATCAAATTAATCAAATTAAATTGAATCAAGGTCGAAAGGCCTCAGTTATCGCTCATACAATCATTGGTGAACAGAGTCACCATAGGACAGAGCTGAAAAACGTCCACATCATAGGCCTTACCCTCCCTACCTACACCTTTAATTGACAATACGCCATAAAATTTTTATCCTGAAAAAGTACTTTTAAAGGATTCACTCAAACAATAGACGTTCCCGCTGCCCAGTCTAAGCTTGTGGTGTTGCTTGACCAGCGGTTTTGCTTGCCAGTGGCGGCGAACCATGAGGCGTTTTGAGTATCTTTGAAGGAACTACGTTGGGAGCTGATTGTTCAGATAAGTGGAGTATTACTACATGATTAAGAGATTGAAACTGGTTGTCCATAATGTTTCTTTTCTCTTTAATTTTTCAGATGTTTGCTGGTCTTTGTAAGAGACTTAATTATATTTCTCCATATGAAAGAGGTGTTCATCCCTCTGATTTAATTTAGATTCCAAGTAACTGATACGCTTTAGTTATTGAATTGATTTATAAGAACGATTGTTTGAGTGAATCCTTTAAAAGTACTTTTTCAGGATAAAAATTTTATGGCGTATTGTCAATTAAAGGTGTAGGTAGGGAGGGTAAGGCCTATGATGTGGAAGTTTTTCAGCTCTGTCCTATGGTGACTCTGTTCACCAATGATTGTATGAGCGATAACTGAGGCCTTTCGACCTTGATTCAATTTAATTTGATTAATTTGATTATAGTGTTGAGATATAGTTTATTGAAGAAAAAGGTAAGATAGGAGGCGATAAAGGGTGGTTCTGTTTGCGTGGTCTTTTTTTATAAAACCATTTAAGGAGCCAATCCCTATCTGACGAAAGGGCAAGGGATACCAACAAAGTAGAAGTTCTAATTTCACCCTCCCCAGGAGAACAAAGCATAGCGGAGACATTAAGAAAATCAAAATCCAAAGTTCCATGTGCAATCCGACCCTCTTTCTTACCCGAAGGTAAGTAGAAAACTCTCTGTACAGGAGGAATTAAGTCCACAGGAACCATTAAGGATTCTTGAAGATATTTCTTAAATAATTCCAACGGTGCTACATACGGAACCATGGGAAAATTAAGCAACCTAAGATTTGAGGCCCTGGTAGCATTCTCCAAAGACTCCAGCTTCGTTTTCAACATTTAATTGTCCTTCATTAGGGAAAAGGCTAAGTCAGAAACCTGTGAGAGCTTCTGATCAGAAACAGCAACATTATTCTTAACTTCCACAATATCATTAGTTAAAGAGAGCACATCCTCCTCAAGTTTAGAAGCAGTAGAAGACGAGAGAGTCAATTGCTGAGTCACAGCCTGTGAAAGCTGGCTAATTGCTTCCCAGATGTTATCTAAAGTCACCACAGCGGGTTGAATAAGTGAGAAAGAGAACGGAGGCCCAATTGAAGAGGATCTTTCCTTCGATGATTCAACATCCTTTACCAGACCGGCTTCATTGCTCACCTCGATAGAAGTTAAAGCTCCAGGTACACAAACAGCCACCTTAGAGACCGACAGCTGTACTCCGGAATTTCCACTCAGCATGCCCCGCTTCTGGTCCTTCACCACATCCAGCACCGGGGGAGGAGAAGGGCCGCATGCTAGAGGTGTCGCCGAAGAGCCTGGAGCCACCGGAGGTGAACGTCCATCTGGGGAGAGAGACAGCTCAAGGGCGGAAGACGCCGCACTTTCCTCAAGCAGCGAAACCAAGCCCGCTCTAATCTCCCCTATCTGATCCGCACTGAGCTGCACAAATTTGTCCATCGGGCCCACAGCAACAGCCGTCGACTCCGCAGGAGGAGCTTTAGGCTTACCCTTGCGTTTCGGCATTGAGCTCAGATCCTCTCGAACGCCATCTTGGAATTAACCACTCCCCTTCGCTGTTGAAATTTTTTTTTTTACTCAACGTGTAATCAAACTCTGGAATTCATTACCAGGGGATGTAGTAAAAGCTGTTAGTATAGCTGGGTTGAAAAAAGATTTGGACACGTTCCTGGAGGAAAGGTCCATAAACCATTATTAAACAGGACCCGGGAAATTCACTGCCTGCCCCAATACAAGAATTGTGGAACCTGTGTGTCTTTTTGGAATCTGCTAGGTACTTTTGACCTAGATTGGCCACTGTTGAAAACAGGATACTGGGCTTGATGTACCTTGGTCTGACCCAGTATGGCATATCTTATGTTTTTATATTCTTATATACCTTGATTTAGCTAAAGATATCTAGTGTCTTCATATGGAGTTTCTTCTACTACGCTCTGGAGTTCAGCAGCTAGATGGGCTCTTTTTCTTGAAAATTTCTTGTAAATGGTGAAGTACTGTTCAGTTTTGTATATTTTTAATGAGCCCTCCCAGCTGCTGGCTGCTGTGAATGCTTGGCACCTGGAAACCTTCATTGATTCTCCACCTGAATTTCCATCATATAAATATGGTGAATATTAGCCTAACCATTTTTCTTTTGTATTGGGTGCATATATTTTTTTTCTCATGTGCTCCTTCCCCCGTATGGAACAACTCCGAATAGTTTGGTGTCATCTGCAAATTTAATAACCTTCCTTGCTGTTCCCAATTCCTGATCATTTATAAATATGTCAAAAAGTATTGGTCCCAATCCAGATCCCTGATATACATTAGTATTCACCTTTCTCCAATGAGAAAATTGACCATTTATTCCTACTCTCTATTTTCTGTCTTTCAACCAGTTTCCAATCCACAAAAGGACATTGCCTCCTTTGCAGGGCTGTTGCAAGTAAATGATGTGCCCTAGGCAAACATCATCCCTTGTGCCCCCACCCCTCTGTGGCACTCATCACTGCTACCACTGCTGCCCTCTTGGAGACCTGCAGTGACAGGAATTTATTTATTTTATTTAGACAGTTTTTGTATACTGCCTTATCCTTCAATCAAAGCGGTCACAACACAATTGGGGGATACATTTAACATGCGGGGATATGAGACACATACACTAATACTTACAGGGAACATGGGCTATGGAGGGTTAAGTGGCTTGCCCAAGACCACAAGGAGCATCTGTGGGACTAGAAACCCCAGTCCTTCTGGCCCAAAGTTGCTGTCCTCTAGTGGGATTTGAACCCCCACCCTTCCAGCCTGAGGTACCTTGCCACAACCACTAGGCTACTCCTCCCTAGGCTACTCCTCCCTCCCAGGAATGGACTCAGACAACTCCATAGTACTTACCTTATAACTCTAGCATCATGGGGCTATTTGCTTCCGTCACTCAGACTGTCTGATGCTGAATTCCTAACAGGAACTCAGCATTGAGTGATCCGAGAGGACAAAGTGAACAGCCCCATGGCACCAACATTGTGAGGTAAGCGCTGTGGGGCTGTTTGTGGCCATTTCTGCCACTGCAGGTCCCCAACAGAGATGGAAGTGGTGGTGGCAATGGGAGCCGCAGGGAAGGGTGGGGACACAAGAAATGAGGACCACCTAGTGCTCCTCACCTCCTTGTGCCAGCCCTATCTGTCATGAATTATGGTCATGGAGACATCTATGTGGCTTCGGTCACCACTATCCATTTTGGGCATGTGTAAGTTTCTAAAATTGAGCCGCAAATTATATATGGCTGGCCTTTTTACATATGTTTTGATGTGGACATCCCAGATTGTACTTGGACGTCATTTCTAAAATGTGCCCTCACATCATCTGGCCCACCTTTATCCACATGTTTATTCACACCTTCAAAGGAATGGAGAAAAATGGTGATGCAAGACTTCCCTTGGCAAAATCCCTGTTGACTTTGTCATACAGTTGAGGGACCACCAAGGGGCAAATATCTTCATCAGTGATCCATAAAGCATAGAATTTGGAAATTTTGAGCTTGATTTTGTGAAAGGTAACCATCAAGGCAGTGGTTAAGAGGGGAGGTGGTCAAGAATGAAATGGAACATGTACAACTTGATCTGTTGGGTGTCAGCGAACTGAAATGGATTGGCATTGGGCACTTTGCATCAGATGATCACATGATCTACTATGCTGGAAATGAAAGACAAAGAAGAAATGGTGCTGCATTTATTATTAAGAAGAAACTTGCAAGAACTGTAATGAAATACAATGCAGTCAGTGAACACTTAGGGGGATGTTTACTAAACTGCGGTAATGGTACACAACGGGCGTTATGCAACGTTAACGATCGTTAACTTACGTTAACGCATGTTATGATGCATTAACGATCGTTAACGTCTCATAACGGGCGTTAACGTAAGTTAAAGATCGTAAAGTTCCGCAGCGTGGTAAAACACTGCAGAAGGTGGAGAGAGGGCGGAGAGAAGGGGTCAATGGGCGGAGTGTGGGTGGGGAGAGGCTCCTTTCACACTAACGCGCTGATCTGAAGAGCTGAATCCTAACGCGATTGAAAACGTGCCGTTAAATGCACATTTCAGGGAAGAGAAACGATTTAGGTGTCAGCATAGGCAGGGAAACCTAAAAAAAGTGATAAGTGTGATACATGTGCGCAGAACAAAAGGGCACATAAACATTGAAAATGACCTCAACAAACTGGAAAAAAAACATAACCAAGCTGGCTAATAGTGGTATTAATGGGAAACATCAACCCCCCCCCCCCCGAGAAAGCTCCATAGAAAAGATAGAAATCGTAGAAGGGTCTATGCGCCGTCCCCATACAAGGTGAATGAGCCACAGTGAAATTGCGCTGTGCAGGGTTTTCCTTTCCATCGGACAGGTGTCCTATGGCATGCACATGTGCGGCAACAGCAGGGCGGACATGTCGGAATGGCAACTGGACAGATGCCGGAAAAGGAGGTACAGAGGGCCACAGGCGGCACATGCTGTTGTGCAGCTGGGCCACAGTGCGGACTAGGGGGATGCCTAGCTGGCCCATACGAATGCTGAAAAAGCAGAGCAGCCAGACAGCAACTGTGTCACAGGGGATAGTACCCAGCAGCTACCCCCAAGGGCACGGAACATTGGCAGGTGGTGCTGGGGGGTAGCGTGGACACCTATGCAGGCACCCCTACCCCAGAACCTGCACCATAGGCAGCTGCCTACCCGCACACTGGATGGCCTGAGACTGCGCTCCACCAGCACCACCAGCAGAAGGGACTGTCAGCATGGTGGCAGAGGGTCACTGGTGGTGGAGGGGGCAGTGGCAACTGCCCAGAGCAGACAGTGGCCTAGCCCTGTGTAGGTGGTTGCCATGCACTGCAACAGACAGGCCCTGTCTGATGAACAGTCATGGTATCACCAGGGAATGTGCTGACTCTGTGTGAACATGGTGGTGCAGTGCACAAAACCAGTGCATTCAGAAGCAGAAGATCACAGGTTTGAGTCCCAGCTGTGGTTCCTGGCAACCCAGTCCCCTTATTTTACCCACTACTAAAACGTGCTAATACAAACAGAACCTTTATTGCAGATGACGTAAACATGCCCAAAACACCTACATATTACCCTACAGAGCACAGACACCATAAACATGCGCATTACCTAGAGCAGAGTCTCCCAAATGCAGTCCTGGACGGCCAAACACCATTCAGGTTCCATGCTGCCTCTAATAAAGATGCCTGTGCTGCATTTCTATGCACTGCCCCCATGGTATGCAGATGTATCTCATGCATATTCATGGGGGACAGCATGAAAACCCGAACAGTGTTTGGCACACCAGGACTGGAGTCAGGAACCTCTGCCGTAAAGCAGCAGCCAACAGGGGCAGACACACCCACACCCACAGGCCCCATTATCCAAAGCCTCCTGGAGAGGCAGGACTTTGGGCCCTGCGTGCATCTCCCAATACTAGCACTTGCATACCTTAGCAATGCCACCCTAAACCTGGGAATATGGTACACATCTATCAAAAGGTTGCTATGATTACTGGCAGATAGCAATTCCTAAGTTAAACACAATTTGATGATTGAGCTGCATCATAGCAACCTTTCTGATGTCTGTGGAGTGTGCTTCAGGTCTGGTGTCTGACAGTGTTTACCACCCTGGGGAGTGACCCCAAACAGTATTGCTTACCATAGCCATGCCTGCACTGTGCCCAGGACTGGTGTGGTGGCCAGGGCTGCCAAACACCTCTATAGTTTCACAATGCTGGCATAGGTGTGGGGAGTGTGTGTCTGTCTATCCAGTGTGTGGTGGCTGCAAACACCCTCCACAGCCCACACTGCTTGCACTGTTGCCAGTATTGGCCTGCCAATGTGCATAATGAGGAGCAAGGTACCGTGGGAATAGCCAGGATAGGATAGCCTGGGCTGGATCCATCTTTACATAGCATAGGGCAATGGCTCGGACATTGTAGTGGCCGGCCACCACCTGCATGGACAGGGTGGCCACAGCATGTCCTGCTGGGAGGTCACTCTCACCCTGACTGAGCAGTGACCACAGCATGGCTAGGTTCCCCCATAGTGCTTTATAGTGTTTTTTGTATGTGATATTTATGTGTTCTCTTTTGGGGCCCACTCACTAACTTATCTGCTTGGTGTGTATGCTGACATCCCAGTTCTGGGTACATGCATCTCCTCCAGGAACATGCACTATGGACTAGCTAGCAGACTGCCTGCAACTAGTATGTGTCTGGCTGGAACACCTTGCAGGGTGCAGCGGCTGGAGGCTTGCTGCTGGAGAATGTCAGATAGTGGTGGGGGGCAGCTGGCCATTTCCAGGCCTACTGTCTGTCTGCTGTTGCTTTATGGGTAGGTACAGATCTGCATTGCCTGTTCCCCAGCAGGACTGGGGTGGATGGTCCCCTCTACTGCTACCATTGCAGGGAGGTGGAATGTGGATCTATTGGTGGGTGATCCTGTTTCCCACCCTGAGCCCAAAGGGTGGCTTGTGTGTCCAAACACCCCCCCCCCCTTCACCCACATCACATCACCATGGCACCGACACAAAATATGCACTATTCTGGGTGCATCATAGCCCATAAGGGCTAGACATGACTGAGAATTTCAGAAGGACACAAATGTATCCTAGGTGTGTCTACCAGAACTACCTATCACACACTGATGGGGACCTGCATCATGGCGTATTTCAGCCGTGAAAGGTGCTGTGGACCTGGTGCTGGGCACCCCACCTCACCCTCAAGGGGAGCACAGTACCCACACAATGTGACGGTCTGTGGCTACTCTGTGCCAGTACCACACACGGTCAGTTCCCCCTACCAGGCCGAGGTGCTATGGGGATGCATACCCCATCCTGTGCCCATCTGTGGACTGATGATTTGCATGTGCAGTGCATCATGGGTACGGGTGGATTAACCGTATCCTGGTAGCCACAGCAGACAGTTTGTGTGGTGGCATGCAGTCTTTCTGCAGCCAGCAAGGGGTTTGTTAGCAGCTATAGAGCTGTAGCCCACTGGTTACTTCACTGTCTGTTCGGCCAGAGGTTATGGGTTCATACCCATAGTGGGGTTATTTTATAGGCCTGTCTGAGGCATTGTCTATGTTTGATATACATTAGTGCTGCCAGCAAAAACACCCTCAGAGTACTGTAACCTTACGGTGCCTCATAAGGCGCCCCATAAGGCAACTTATAGGGCGCCCTATAAGGTGCCTTATGAGGTGTTCTATAGGGGACATTATGGGGTGCCTTGGCGGACAGTGCACTTTATAATGTACCCTATGGAGTGTGTTATGGAGTGCCTTATGCGGAAGCTTAGGTTACGCCACTGTGAGGGTGTGTTTGCTGGCAGCACTAATGAAACTAAACGTAAAATGCCTCAACAATCACTTCTTAAATGTAAAGGGTGATGCCTCAGCTAGCCTTATGCATTGTGCACACTGGGGAAACAAATCCATGACCCCTGTACCATCAGTCAGTGTAGTAACCATTGTGCTACAGCTCTGTTTCTGTGTTTCATGTCTGTGCGCCTTCTTAAGATTAACGCGCGGTAACGTGCCATGTAACGCTCGTTAATTTATGGCACCTTGTAACGCGCGTTATCGGTAACGATGTACCGCCCATGTCCTTATTTGGGATTTCTGCCTGTACCACGGATCCTAACACGAATCACACTAACGCAGTTTAGTAAACATACCCCTTAATCTCTATTCGCCTATGAGGAATGCCTATCAACACAACTATAATTCAAGTATATGTACCAACAACAGCTGCAGAAGAGGATGAAATTGATGAGCTCTATGAACAAGTACAAGCTGAAACTGACAGAACATGCAAACAGGCTATCCTGGTAGTCATGGGTGACTGGATTGCAAAAGTTATCAACAAAGAAGAAGGCAAAGTGCTTGGAAAATATAGACTTGGCAACAGAAATGAAGCTGGAGAAAGACTGATAGAATCCAGCAAGACCAATGATCTATTCATCTCAAACACCTTCTTCCAGCAATACAAGCGGCAACTGCACACATGGACTTCACACAATGGATTGTACAAAATCAAATTGACTACATCTGTGGAAGTCAACGATGGAAAAACTCTATAACATCAGCAAAGACAAAACCTGGAACTGACTGTGATACAGATCACCAACTACTAGAATGCAAACTCAAGCTAAAGTTGAAAAAGAGCAAGCCACTCATGAATGTAGCAAAATATGACCTTGATAATATACCACTGGAATTTAAAGACTCCCTGCAAAATCAATTTGCTGCTTTAGATAGAAATGACAGAGCTCCAGAAGAGTTATGGAATGACATCATGAAGGTTGTGTTGGAAGAAAGCGAGAAGTCTCTACAAAAGGTGAAACAGCAAAAATAACCAAAATGGATGATGGAAGAAACTCTGAAAATTGCGCAGAAACCTAGAGAAGCTAAAGCCAGAGGAGAAAGAAAGTCAATCGCAGAACTCAACAGAGATTTCCAACGTGCAGCAAGACAGGACAAGGAAAAGTACTACAATGACACATACAAAGAGAAGCAGAAACTATTATAGGAAGAACAAGATCGGCTTTCCTAAAGCTATGAGAGTTAAGGAAAAAATTCCAGCCTCAAATTGGAATGTTACATGATACTCAAGGTTATATGTTAAATGATGCTGAGAAGATCAAGAAAAGGTGGAAAGAATATACAGAGATTTTGTATGATAAAGATTGAGTGGACCAACAGTCATTTCAACCTGTACCTTATGATCCAGAACCATTGGTGATGAAAAAAGAATTTGAAGCAGCATTGAAAACCTTATCAAAAAAGCAAAGCACCAGGCATTGATGACATTCCCATAGAAGTATTACAGCAATCTGATGAAACTGTTATCATACTTACAAGGCTCTGCCAAGAAATTTGGAAGACAACATCATGGCCAACTGACTGGAAAAGGTCTGTTTATACCAATACTAAAGAAAGGTGATCCAACTGACTGGAAATTATTGCACAATCACTCTGATCCCACATGCCAGCGAGATTCAAATGAAGATTATTCAACAGAGACTATACCTATACCTGGAACAAGAACTACCTGAATTGCAAGCAGGATTCAGGAAAGGTTAAGGAATGAGAGACATCATCGCCGCAGATGTGAGATGGATTCTTGAAAAGACTAAAGAATACCAAAAGGATATCTATTTGTGCTTTTGACTGTGTAAACCATGAGAATCTCTGGGTCACATTAAGCAGCATGGGTATACCAGAACACCTGATCGTTCTCTTGCACAATCTGTACATTGATCAAGAAGCAACAGTTCAAACGGAACAAGGAGAAACAGAATGGTTTAAAATAAGCAAAGGTGTACAACAAGGCTGCATACTTTTCCCCTACCTATTTAATGTATATGCAGAACAAATCATCAGAGAAACAGGATATTATGAAGACAACAGAGGTGTGAAGATTGGTGGAAGACTCATCAACAACCTTCGCTATGCTGATGATACCACATTACTGGCTGAAAGTGAAGATGATCTGAAACATTTGCTTCTCATGAGCAAGGAATATAGTCTTAAAATGGGCCTGCACCTTAATGTAAAGAAGACAAAGATCATGACAACTGGCAAAATCAATAAGTTCATCGTTGAAGGAGAAGAAATTGAAATAGTGGACAACTTTAACTTACTTGGATAAACTATCAATAAAGAAGCAACAAGCAGTCAAGAAATCCGATGACACATTGCTCTTGGCAGAATGGCTATGAAAGACCTAGACAGGATTCTCAAGAGCAGAGATGTCTCTCTCCATACAAAGATTCAATTCGTTCAAGCCATGGTATTTTCAATAACATTATATGATTCTACCAATCTGATGTTGGAGATTTTAGTAGAAAATCGCCAGTACCACAGAAGCCCAAAATCTAAATACATGAAGGAGCAAAACAGAATGAACTGCAAGAA
Source organism: Ichthyophis bannanicus (assembly GCA_033557465.1). Lineage (NCBI taxonomy): Eukaryota > Metazoa > Chordata > Amphibia > Gymnophiona > Ichthyophiidae > Ichthyophis > Ichthyophis bannanicus. Next base: position 426,467,097 of record CM066035.1, on the reverse strand, counting down.
TTTGATCATATTTCATGAACAGCACTCTGAGGGACGTTACACATGTTGAAAGCCTCAGTCATATAGCTGCAAACAACTATTGACAACACTCTCCAAACATCCTTTAGAGGTTAGTGTTGTTTCCTGTATTCAAGCAGCCTTAGTGCTCATTTAATCATTGGCTCTTAATTTTACAATAGAATTAAAAATCAATGTGCTTTTCAAATTCTCAAAGTATGAAACTCCATGAACTTCAGCTTTGAAAATTCAGTTTCCAAATGATCCGATGAGGAGAGTAGTTGCAGTTATTCATCCATTCTCTTAATATATACACTGGCTCACAGAGAAAACTGCAAATCTGCTGGTCTGCTCCCGCTGCTCTTTAGCTGCACTCTAAAGCAAATTTCAGCATTCTCCTGCCTTGAGTTTCATCAGGTCTTTCCAACTGCATCAGGGTTTTCGTTCTTTACCTTCTGCTACAAGCTTTGCATTCACACAGATCACACAGAACCAGACACACCATTTCTAAAACGTATGCTCATCGCCATGACTTACGGCCTTTCCATACATTCATTGTCCTTTCCATAAAGAAATATTTCCCCAGATTACTCCTGAGTCTATCCCCTTTTACCTTCATTCTGTGCCTCATTGTTACAGGGCTCTCATTCAATTGAAAGCTGCACATTTCCAGTGCATTTATGCCACAGAGGTATTTTAAATGTCTCTTTTCTCTTTTCTCTCTCTCGTCTTTCTTCCAAAGTAAGCATATTCAGATTTTTAACTCTGTTCCCATAAGCTTCAGGATGAAGACCACTGACCATTTTAGTAGATGACCTCTGAATTGACTCCATTCTGTTTTATATCTTTTTGAAGATATGGGGCATGATATTAGAAAGGTATTTACATGGTTTACAGTCCTGCAAACCATGTGAATGCCGTTCAGTGGGATAGTCAACAGCACGAACATGGTTAGTGCTACTGAATATCCCGTATTTTATCCCTTACATGCCCCAATGCTAATTGCTTAGCATTGAGGCATATCGTGGGTGTTCTGGGGTGTGTTGTGGATGGCAGCGTAGGCTAACCAGGTAGTGGTGATATTACATCATTACCCAGTTAGCTTCTACGGGTAAAAGATAGGCCCTGCAAAAGCTGGCCTATCTTTATCCGTAGAAGCTAACCAGGCAACGATGCAATATTGCTGCAACCCGGTTAGCCTCTGCAGCTTCCAGGCATGTGCGGCGACCCCGAATATTCAATGCTGGGGCTGCATATGATCCCAGCATTGAATGTCAGTGGTTAGAGGATGGCAGCAATGGCTAGGTGCTGTACTCACGCCAAGCCATTCTAAATATCGGGCCCATGGTCTCCAAAACTGCATACAGTATTTCAATGGTCATTTCTCTCTCTATGTATCCAAGTATCCCTCTAGCATTTGCAGTTGCCTTTTCCTGTTTGGCTGTGTTAAGGTCATCAGATACAATCATGCTAGGTTGCCCTCTTCTGTCATGCACAGAAGTACTGTACTTCAGCAACCAAATCCTGTACAACATCCTGGTGTTTTTGCAGCCTAAATGCATGACCCTGCACTTTTTACTATCAAATCTTAGCTCCCAAATTGTAGACCATTCTTCTTGCTTTGCTAGATTCCTCTTCATGTTATCTCCACCTTCCATGGCGTCTTCCCTATTGATATCTTCTGCAAAGCTTCCTGCATAGCACTTATGCAATATCGCTTACAAAAATTTTAAATGAACCAGATCATCTGTAGGGGATGGGGGTAGATCCAAAATGACAGCACTTCTGAGACACTTGCTTTCCTTCTCTTGATTTATGATGCTGAAGAGGAATGGAAGATTGGAAGTGTCCTTCAGTGGGTTGATTGCCTACTTCATCAGGCTTGATTGATAATTTTACGTAGCATGAAGGTTCCTGAGTTAAAGAATCAGGATCAACCCAGCATTATTGACACTGGAACGAGTGGTTTGGTGTCTCTCTAGGGACTTGATTTGTCATCCTCCCCTGAGCAATAGATCCCTTCCTAGCTGTCTTGGTGCAATACATCTCTGGAAGGCTTAACAGAGGCACTGCCAACTGATCTGACAACAGCTAGTGCTTCTCGAGGGTAAGCTACCAAGTTATTTTCATTTGTGAATTAGCTGGCTGTGTAAAGTAAGGGGAGAAATAACAAGCCATGCTGATTTGTCAAAGCAGTAGAATCCATCTGGAGGCTAGTATTAGTTTGGCTAGTATTAGCTCCAGATATTTTCTCCTGCATTGCTTCGAGTTTGGATTTTTCATACCTCTGCCAGAAATCTTCACTTGAATCTATTTAGGATGCTATCTCTGAATTATCGAAACTTAACACCTCAGATCTAATATCTCTCTCTCTCTCTCTACCAGAGTTCAGAATAATTCACTAAAAAATTGAATGTAATAAGCAAGTTATTATTCAGATGAAAGTTTTAACTTCTGAGATGCAAACTCAAGTTCTTTCCCTCCAGGCTAGATAACTCAGCCTAAATGAAAGATCATGTATTACTAAGAAATACATTGGAGTTAACGTGAAATTGAAGCTCAAAACTGCAATTAATTTCCCTACAATGCCTTTGATTTGGGCTAAAGAAATGTTTAAAAAATATCTAAGTGAAATATTGATGATACCATTGGACAATGTACCTCCGATCTCTTGTGTATATTATTTGCCAACGAAAAGACAATGTGAGGGACAAGAATTTGATTCATTCAATGTTTCTAATTTGTTGGAGAATTCTGGAACTGAGACTGTGATACCATCAATCTTGTTGGTGATGCTAGCTTAGAATGTGGACAGAGACTGGGTGGGTTAGGGACAGAATGTAGACATGGAGAGCACATTAGTGCATGATCACTGTCAATGTGGCAATTAACATATACCCTTGTTAATTGAGCCACTCATTAACATATGCATTCGCATGTTCACTGCCAGGAACATGCTGGTAACACTTTTGACATCTAATGCAGAGACATTATATTTGCCATGCATTAAAAACACACCATAAGAGTTAAATTGCTTGCTGAAAATTAGTAGAAATTGTTAGAAATTAAAATGCCTGTGCACGTGCAGCTTGGAGATGCTGAATCATCTTGAGACAAGATAGATACTGTAAGTTTAGTGAAAAATAACTTTTAAGGAATGAGTTAGATGGTTGGAACCTTGGATCAGAGCTTTGGCAGCCTATGTTTGCCAAGTTAGTTTAGAAATATGGGGAAAAAAGTGGAATATCAAGATGAACATCTGCTCATCTAGCTAGGACATCTGTTCTTGTCCTGAGCTGGACTTCTGTTTTTGTCAGTTTCCAATGTATTCATACTTAGGTGAAAATTTCACTTTGTAAAATTCTGGGTTTTTTTGGGGGGGGGTTAATTTCAATTTTAATATACGTACAACATAAGAATGCAGGAAATACGATCCATAATCATCAATAATGAAATTAAAATTGTTTCTTTCCTTCATTTTTGGTTAGCTAGAAATGATGGACCCGATTTTTGAAAGGCATTTACACGGTTTACAGCCCAGAAAACCATGTAAATGTCTTAAATTGGGATATTCAATGGCACTTACACAATTAGTGCCATTGGATAGCTACCCTACACACACCAATGCTATCCGGTTAGTATCGGGGCATGTTGGGGGCATTCTGGAGTGGACCGGAGGCAGCGACAAATGATAACCGGGCAGCAGCGATATTGCATGTTGCCTGGTTAGAGATCTGTGCCGAAAAGATAGGCGAGGAAAACCCTTGCCTATCTTTAAGGCACGGGAGCTAACCGGGCAATATGCAATATCACTGCTGCTCGGTTAACTTCAGCAGCTTCTGGTATGTGTGGCGATCCAAAGATATTCAATGCCATTGCCATGACATTGAATATCCAGGTTAGAGTTCGGCGGGGAGGGCTATGCGCTGATGAGGTGCATAACCCTTCGAAAATCAGCCTAGCTCAATACTGAGTCTGATATGTCTAGTCAGCATGACTTGCCATTTTACCTGCATAAATTGATGTGCCTTTTATTTCCTATTTTCATGTCTTTCTCATTTGTGACTTCTCTCTTACCTGACAATATATTATAGCAGTCTGAATAAAAGCTCTGACTATCTTACTAACAATCTTAGATTCTGTTCATTTAGCAGCCTGAAAACATCAGCGGGATTTAGTAAAAGGGCCCCAAAGACTATATTTGTTTCAGTATAAATTACACTACTCCACTGAATAGAAATGCAAGACAGGTCAGTGGGTTGCCTTATTATGGCATCTAGCAAGCTGAACTGCAACAATTGATATTCTGTAGATCCCGTGAATAATAAATCATATGTGAAGACAATACTGACATAAGAAAATACTTAAATAAAATATACAAAATAATATTTGCAGCCAAGTTATTGTAAATAAATGAATCAAATTAAATGAACAGTTTCAATACAAATAAAAAATGACCAAAAGTGGCATTTTATGAAAAAAATAAATAAGTGCCATATACATAAAATATATATTATGTATATTAAGTATATTAAGTATTAAATTATAAACGTTTTCTATTCCCACAGGGTCAAAAAAGGCTACGGAAGTCATTCCAGGCCACAAATAAGGCGTAGCGAAAACATCAACAACTGTATTCAGCATCCATCGCAGCCCAGCAGATACACATCAGTTGTATGGGGATCTCTATATATGGGCAAGAGGAGGCGGAGCTGTGGAATGGCCAGGCACCAGGGCATACACAGCGTATTCAGGAACGGGTTGTGTATGTTTTCACATTATCGGCGGACATACAGGTTATATCGGACGAAACATGGAATAAGGGCAGGACTTAGAAGGAAATTTTTTCTGCTCCACAATGAGTCCCATTGTGATGACTGGCTGTGGCACCTACCTATATGTCGAAGCGGTTTGCTTGCAGTTTGGAGATCCACAAGAACTAGGCCTACAGAACAGAGTGCAGAGGTGAGGGATGGGAATGGATCATGCCTAATAACCACTAGGGCGATATGTAGCTGAGAAATAATATGTCTTCGGGTCACAGAGACAGGTCCTTTCTGCTGCATATTCGGTCTGTGGATGTATGGATCCACTATAGATGACTCTAGGATGGCATCCTGTTTGAGGAAGTGCGAGGGTCGGACCTGCATTCCTGGAATGCCATGCCATGCAGTTATACCAGCTGATGCAGATAGGTACAGGGCATCGTCGTGCCAGTATTATGTTGTCTGTGAGTGCAAATGTGAGTGTGTGTGTATGCAGCTTGAGTGTTGCACGAGCCATGCAAGACTCAAATATAGTTGGACTATAGTGCAGCAGATCTACTGTTCCATCAGCTTTACATGTGCACACAATGACAGTGAGTTCAGCAGAGTGGGAATGCATGTTCTAACAGTGGAGGTGTAGATATGTGGAATGGGGAGTGTTGACTACGTCTAACTTTGCTGGATATGGTGAATGCATGTCCGTCATTGCCCCTGATTCTGCCATCACAGGTGCGTCTACACCCATGGTTGCAAAATTGGATTTACGTGAACCGTCTTCCATTTGTCCATGTTCGTGGGCCACATGCACAGGTTGGTTATGGATTCCTTCGCATGCATCTTTTAGTCATAAGGGGACTCAAAAACAACTCACAAAGTTAAATATACATATACTATACAAAAGAGAAAGCTTTGGCATGTGTTTACTAAAAATCACTCCGGTAGCATAGAGTTGGGCTGAGAAACCAGCACAGAGACCCTTGCCATCTTCAGGGCGCATGTGAGTCCATCCCCCCTGCTGTTGGTGCATTGCTAACATGTGGCACCATGGAAACTGGCACACGGGTGCAAATAACACTACCCATTAAGGTGGTGTTAAGTGCACCTCCGCTAACAGCTAGAATCATGGTTAGTGTGTGCACATAATGCCTGAACTAACCATCATGAAAAAAAGAACATAAGAAATGCCATACTGGGTCAGACCAAGGTCCATCAAACCCAGTATCCTGCTTCCAACAGTGGCCAATCCAGGTCACAAGTACCCGGCAGGTTCTCAAAAAGATACACAGGTTCCACAATGCTTGTTCCCATTGATGCACCATGAATGCCCATGTTCTGCCCCAACCTACCCTGTCTCCATCCAATTGCACGTTAACCTGTTAGCATGGTATTTTTAGCACTTGCCCTCATGCTAACTTTTAGATTGGCATGCTTAATGCATGCTAAATCCTGCACTAATGGTTAGTTTGGTTTAGTAAATATATCCCAATGTATGAAAAATATGTATTCAATACTTGTGCTTGGTTTAATTGGTATACAACATTCTATGGGATAAAAAAATGTGATGCCAACTAATAAAAAGAAAAACTGCAGTCACCCCTAATAAAATGTCCATAATTCTCGGAGTTGAATCATAACCCTATGCTATTTCAAAACAAGGCACCATCTAACATTACTCATCATAGTAAATACTTTTCCAAAAAAGTGGTAGTAATATCCTATAATAATGATCCCTTATATTACCATAAATTCTATATCAATTTTATATTTGCATTACGTTTATTACATAATTCATATTAATATATTACTGCAAAAGCATTGTACAGTAACATATAACAAATCTAAAAGATATATAAAATATTTAAATTATACAAAAATATAAAACATTCATATAGAAAAACTAATTTACAATATAAAATTATAAAAATAATACAAATAGAAAAATAAATTTATGAGGTAACTTATGAAACTGATAATGACATACTCATACACGTACCATATGAAAAATTCTGCCAGCCATAGGCCAAAGATGGTATCTAAAGGTGATCAGACAGAAAAATCAGCATCCTGATTAAGACCAGAAGGATGTGTCCCCATACAATCATAAAAGACAGTTCTAACTGCATTCTTAAGTCACATCCATGGTCACCTTGACTCTGGCAGAGTGGCTATGGTTGTCTCCCTGGATCTTTTTTTTTAAATTATTATGGGTCTTATTGGTCTTATTTTTAGCATTTTGAGTTTGGGCAGCCTCTTTGCAGTAGCACTGTTAATCAGGCTTCTTCGGCAGGAAGGTCTCTTTAAATGGCAGCCCATAGCAAGATCACACATTTTTTAGCATGGAGAGCACAGAAAAACTGTGGTTGGGCAAGTTTCCATGCAGTATATGCAGTTTTTCATTGTGTCAGTGCTTTAAAAGTAATTTTGCTTTTGCTGGTGCTTGTTTTAAGGGCTGTGTTGCTCTTTAAAATGACATTGGGGTTTAAACTGCTGTTTTGTAAAAGGTTATACTGATTTATGGCTCTTTTTAATGGCAGTCTTGTGAGGTTTTATGTAAAAGTTTTTATGGGGCTTATTTCTTTGTTCTTAAGGACTGCTTTTTAAGAGTTGTGTATCCTTTAAAGTGTAAGTGCTATGAGCTGTTTTAGGTGGCCGAGGTGCATGGTTTCATTATGTATGGCTAATAATAAATATGTCAATTGTTGTGCTTGACTGAGAATACTCAGGCATATGGTATAAAGACAGATTGGTTGTTCTTCTATTTAAGTTTATATATATATTTTGCTTTTACCCTCTGATGCTTTTTAAGTCTGTGTGGCCTATGTGAATGAATATGTTGGAGTAACCTGTGGCAAGAGGTTATAGGCTCTTGTATGCAAGCCTTTGATATGGTTCAATTTGTCTGTATCTATTGTTTCATCTATTATGTTGTACATCACCTTGGGCAGTCGTGTCTGAGGAGGCAATAAATAAAAGTTTCAGATAAATCCCTATAAATCAGAGTGGGTGGTCAAGATCTGCTCCCTCTTCATCCTCTCAGTAAGCCAATTTACCTCCTACCTTCTTATGCACTCAATCCAACTCCCTCAAATGGTACAAAATAAACAACTCGTCCAAAATTTTCCCTCCAAATTTTGCTTAGTAAATTTTAGCACATTTGCCCACCTTTTTATGTTAGAATGCAAGCTCTGTGCAATTTCTCTTGCCACATTATTCATCTTATAAGTACTACTACTGAGCATTTGTATAGTGCTACCAGTCGTACGCAGCGCTGCACAGATATAAAAGAGACAATCCCTGCCCATCAGAGCTTACAATCTAGTCCTTTTCCATTTTTTCTCTTCAGCACCCTATAGATAGGGAAAGGGGTCTGCTTGTGAGCTACTCTGTAACTTTAGATTCCTTTCATTTTTGAGCTTGCTATACTGCCTTTATAACAATACAATAAGAAGATTTACATAACAGACATACAAAATAAAGGGAAAAACAAGTCAAGTACACAGTTATATAGTTTAAGAATCAGGGAAGTGGTCTTAGGGGAAGGTAAGCAATAACTACAAAGCCACAAAGTAGAAGAACCAAAGACAAAGTTCTAAGGTGGAAGAGAGCTAAATCTATCAGGACCTTACAGAAGAGACCTGAATTACTACATGCCACTACACCAAAACCCCTTTCCGTTACCCGTCATTCACTTGAACTAGATTAACTCAATTAGCAACCCCTATCTCCAAGTTAAAGGCTTTCTCATACAGCCATGGTTTTAATCCAGATTTAAAAGCTGAGAAGACCAGGATACATCTTAGTTACATGTACAGAGAGTTCCAGAGATATTGAACAACATAACCAATTGCCGAGCAATGGATAGATTCCAGTCTAATTTTGGTCAGAGGGAGAATGGTCAAGAAATGGGGTTGAGAGGACCATAAAGAATGGGCTGGAGATAGACAATGAGTAGTCAATGAAATTCCTGCAGATGAGGAGGTTTGCCTTTTGGCAGATGATATGAAGATGAGAAAAGATCTACAAAAATTAGAAGAATGGTCAAATGCTTGGTAACTGAGATTTAATGCAAAGAAGTATGAAGTGATACAGAAACCCAAAGGAGCTGTACTCAATAGGGGGCAAGAGATTGATGTGTATGGACCAAGAGAGGGACTTAGGAGTGATAGTGTCTAAGGATGTTAAGGCAGTGAAGCATGAGAGAAGTCAGTAACCAAAGCCAGAAGGATATAAGGCTGCATATAGAGAGGAATAACTAACTGGAAGAAGGAGGTATAAGTGCCTCTGTACTGACCGTTGGTGAGGCCTCACTGGGAGTACTGTGTTCAGTTTTGGAGACCGCACTTTACAAAGAATATAAAAAGACAAGAAATGGTTCAGAGGAAGGTGACCAGGATAATATGGAGCCTGCTCCAGAAGGCATATGAGAAAAGACTTGAAGACCTAAATATGTATACCCTAGAGGAGAGGAGAGACAGGGGGCATATGATACAGAGCTTTAAATACTTAAAGAGTATTAATGAACAAACAAGTGATATCCTGAGTCCCTTTTAATAATGGTTTATGGACCTTTCCTCCAGGAACTTGTCCAAAGCTTTTTTAAACCCAGCTATACTAACAGCTTTTACTACATCCTCCGGTAACAAATTCCAGAGTTTGTTTACACATTGAGTGAAAAAATATTTTATCTTATTAATCTTAGTTTACCTTGTAGCTCCATTGCATGTCCCCTAGTCTTTCTATATTCTGATGATGTAAACAATCGATCTACGTTTACCCGTTCCATTCCATTCATTAATTTATAGACCTCTATCATATCTCCCCTCAGCCGTCTTTTTTCCAGGTTGAAGAGCCCTAACCTTTTTAGCCTCTCTTCTTAGGGGTATCCTTCCATTCCCTTTGCCATTTTGGTGGCTCTTCTCTGTATCTTTTCTAATAACCCTATATCCTTTTTAAGATATGGCGACCAGAATTGCACACAATATTCAAAGTGTGGTTCCACCATTGAACGATACAGAGGCATTATAATATCCTTTGTTTTATTTTCCATTCCTTTCCTTATGATACCTAGCATTCTATTTGCTCTCTTGGCCGCCGCTACACACTGGACAGAGGGTTTTATGATATTATCCACGATGATGCCTAAATCTTTTTCATGGGTAGTGGTTCCTAATGTGGATCCTTGCATCATTTAACCATAGTTTGAGTTGTTCTTTCCTAGGTGCATAACTTTGCACTTGTCCACATTATTTATTTTAAACAGTTTTCTATACTGCCTTATCCTTCAATCAAACAGTTTACGTTATGTAATCACTACAAACAGGTACTGGATACATTCCATTGTTCCCATAGGGCTCACAATCTATGTGTACCTGAGGCAATGGAGGGTTAAGTGGCTTGCCCAAGGCCACAAAGAGTGCCTGTAGGACTAGAAACCCAAGTCCCTCCAGCCTGAGATTGCTGTCCCCAGGTGGAACTTGAACCCCCAGTCCTTGGCCTGAAATAGCATCTCCTAACCAATAGGCCACTCGTCCCTTAAGCTTTGGATGCCATTTGGATGCCCAGTATTCCAATTTATCAAGATCCCTGCCTTACTATTTCCAAATATTAGTGGCATCCATATGTAAATTTAGCCCTTTCTAAAGTCGCTATTTACATATGGATGTCATTCCCACGTGAAAATAGCAGATTTTCCATATGGAAATCATAAATAAAGGCTTCTTTTTTTTTTAAATTCTTTATTTTCGTTTTATAACAACAAAGGAAAGGAAGACATACAGCTAAAAGACAAATACATAACGTGTAATACATACACCAAAGTAAACCCCTACCACCCCCCTCCCCCCTGCTTCTTCTCTAGAAAACTAAGCATTCCCGAAGCGGGCGTGTACTTACATTATTGTATTACAAAACCTAACGGTGATCTAAAACATGATGAGTGCACATTATACAGGCATGTTGGAGCAATGAGCAGATTGTACATAATCATTAAGCATCTGCCATTTAGACAAGCAAGAGTGAGTTTGGACATGGGGAATAGCTCTCCGAGGTATCTGCTCATATTTACTATATAAGCAGACGAGGTTCCACCATTCATTGACAGTAAGTCGAGAGCTATCCTTCCAATTCCTCGTGATTAAGCATATGGCTATACCTAGCATGAAATCAAGGAGAAAGCGACCCTTCTTAGGAAGAGAGGGGACCTCCGCCACAGAGCGGAGTCCCACGACCTTCCAAGAAAGAGGTTCATGAAAGTGTAAAATAGATTGAATACGACCCCAGACCCGCCCCCAATAGACCTGCAGTTGAGGACATTCATAAATAACATGAGCGAAGGATCCCACAGCAGTATGGCAAGACCAACACAGGTCCCTAGCATTTGGGTTCCATTTGGCTATTTTTTCTGGGGTATAAAAGCATCTGTGTGCAAAGAAGAAGAGAGTTTGGGTAACAGAGGCAGACCGGGAAACCCACACTACTTTACTCCAAAAAACGCTCCATTGCACAGGGGTTAGAGTGGTTTGCAGTTCGCGCTCCCAGGCTTGTTGGGCTCTAAAAGTGTCCGTATCTGTACCCTGACAAAGTATTTTATAGAAATTAGAGGCTACCCCATGTGTACTACTAATGGAGTGAACTATCTCTAATAGCCCTTCCTCAGTAGGGGCAGAGGGCGGCATGATTCGAGCACTTTTGAGGCAGTGTTGAAGCTGCAGCAATTGAAAGTAGTGTTTCACTGGTAACGCAAATTCCTTTTGTAAATCCGAAAAGGTTTTCCAACGAGCTGCAGAGAAAAGCTGTTGGGGTGTCCAGATCCCCCTGGAGTACCAGGTTTCCAGGCTATTGTTCTATTTAGGACTTGAATTCTGGGGTTATTCCATAACGGGAGTCCGTCCTGAGGACATACATTCGGGCTCAGTGATAGAATGAGAGTGTTAAAGGCCGCAAGAGTATCGACAATCATTGGTGGATGGCGGGTGTCTACTTGATAAGACATACCAGGGAGATGGGTCAACGGAATTGGGCTACTAAGCTCCTCTTCTATGTCAAGCCAAACTGGTCGGCGGTCTGTTGAGGTATCTAGCCATCGGGCACCTTGCTTAAGTAGAAAGGCTCGATGATATCTAAGAAAATCAGGAAATCTGGTACCCCCTCGTTCCTTTGCAGACTGCAGTTTATGTTTAGCTATCCTTGGTGGCTTGCCCTGCCAGAGATAACGGACGAGAAGGCCCTCAATGTCTTTATAAGTATGTAGCGGAAGTAAGCATGGCAGCATTTCTAAAATGTAGTTCACTTTGGGGACTATCATCATTTTCACAGTGTCTAAGCGGCCCCACCATGTGAGAGATAAGGGAGACCAACGATTTGTGAGTTCACGGACTTTGGAGACTACCTCTTTGGCATTAAAACTGATAGTGTCTTCTAAAGGAGAACAGTAATGGACCCCGAGATACTTCACCATGCGGGATTGCCAAAGGAAGGGAAAGGCCTGCATGTCAGCCTCATGTACCCAGCGGTTCAGTGGGAATGCTACAGATTTGGTCCAGTTAATTTTATAGCCCGATAGTTGTGAGTATCCATCAATCAGATCCAAGACAGCTGGAACCGAATCGAGGGAAACGAAGAGCATAAGGTCATCTGCATATGCAGAGAGTTTAATCTCCCTATGACTAAAGGGGACACCTCGAATACGTGCAGACTGTCTAATAAGGAGGGCTAGGGGTTCAAGAGCGAGATCAAAAAGCATTGGTGATAGGGGGCAACCTTGACGCGTGCCTCTTTGGAGGTTAAATGGCTGAGATTTGATGGCGTTTACACAAATACTGGCGACGGGTTGAGTGTACATGACTTGGAGATATCGGAGGAAGCCCTCTCCAAAGCCATACCATCGGAGAACTGCAAATAAGAAGGGCCATTCTAGACGATCAAAGGCTTTTTCGGCATCCAGGGAAAGACCCACCCATGGATGGTCGAGATTGGCAGCACTAGATAAAACATGGCACAAGGTCCAAGCATTGTCAGCAGTTGATCTGCCGGGTATAAAACCGCATTGGTCGGGGTGAATTAGGGTAGCCATCATGTCAGATAGCCGGGTGGCCAAGATCGTTGCGAAGATCTTATAGTCGGCATTAAGTAGGGAGATTGGACGGTAGTTGGCGGTCAGTAGCGGGTCTCTGCCTTCTTTCTCAAATACAACCACATTAGCTGCAGAAAAGGATCCCAAAGAGGATGTATCTACCGCAAGGGCAGTAAAATAGAGTTGTAAATAGGGAACTAAATCTGCACTGAACGTTCTGTAGAATTCGGTCGGGAGACCATCGGGCCCAGCGGCACGGCCCGAGGCTGTACGTTTTAGGGCAGATTGGATCTCTGAAGTAGAGAAGGGTTCATCCATCGCATCTCTATCATCTTCAGAGAGGGTCGGCCGCTGAATGCCAGAGAGCAATCGCTCGAATGTCTCTGACGAGAACTCACATTCAGATTGATATAGGCGGGTATAGAAATCCCGAAAGAGCTCTACAATATCGGAGTCTGTGGTCACTATGCCCCCTCCCTGTGGAGCTCGAAGGGCCGCAACGCGTTTGGCTTCTTTTTGACCTTTCAAGGCATTGGCTAAGAGTCGACCGGCTCGGTTATTTTCACGATAATATGTCCCTCGCTGAAGCTCAATACTCTTAGAAGCTGCAGTTGAGAGGATTGAATTATATTGAAAACGGAGACGCTGTAATCGAATTAATACACATGGGTCAGTGCGTGAAGTTAGAACTCATTCGCCTGCTTTTATTTGTTGGTCTAGTATGAGCAGCTGCTGTTTACGTTGTTTCCGCAGGCGGATTTGATAGCTAGTGATTGTTGCCCGAATGGCCGCTTTGAAGCCCTCCCACCAAGCCCAATTCGCAGTATCTTGGGGTAGATTAAAATGGAAGTAATCCTGTATGGCTACTCGAATTTCTGACTGGAACTCTGGCTGAGTTAACAGGGCTCTATGAAAGAACCAGGCTCCCGAGTTTCCCTGGGGTGCGGTAGTGTGTAATTGAAAGGAAATGGCCGCATGATCTGAAATATGTTGGGAGTGAATCTTTGCAGTGTCCACCTGAGGAACTAACAGTTTTGAGATTAGAAAGAAGTCTATGCGAGACTGAGATTTATGAGGGGAGGAGAAGAAGGTGAAGTCAAGCTCATTGGGGTGTAGTAATCTCCATAGATCAACTAAAGCAAGATCCTTGATCAGGGAGGTAAGCGTAGCGTGACTCTTGGGGGGACCACTCGTCCTAGGCGGCTGTTTGTCAATCAGGGAATCAAGGACTAGATTGAAATCCCCCCCAATGATCAATGAAGTATTAGCAGAAGCCTGCGCAACCTGAGCAATGGTAGCAAAAAAGGCAGGGTCATCAACATTAGGAGCGTAAAGGCATATACATGTAACTTCTAGGCTACCTATCTTGAGGTGAACTCTAGCCCATCTACCTTCTGTATCTGAGCTAGTCGCAATAACAGTAGCATGCAAAGATTTCCTAACCAATATGGCAACCCCACATTTCTTAGAAACGGCTGGGGAATAAGCGGCCACCATGTAAGGTTTAATATTGAGTTTAAGAGTTTCCTTCGAATTTAAATGCGTTTCTTGGAGAAAAATCAGATCCGCTGCTTCCTGACTGAGGTAGCTTAGGATTTTCTTCCGTTTTATCGGATTATTGATACCTTTTACGTTCAATGAAAAAATCTTACATGGTGCCATCAATCGGTAGTAGACATTTTAGGTAAGGGCGCTTGATAACATAGAACATAAGCAGAATCTGTACAACAATGTCATAATCACCGAGTAGTCTGGCTAATACACCCCATATTGAAAAGTATGTACCAACGTATCTTAGAGAAGAAGCAAAACCCCCAAAGAATATGGCGACCATATGTCTGCGGGAGGAGGCCCTAGAGAGGAAATAGAAGACATGTAAAAAAAGAAAAGAAACACCAGAGTCCATAATAAACACTGTCTCTGATACTCATCGAGGCTACTGTAGGTAGATGGAGTCGGGTCACAGATACCATCAAGAGTAAGGCAACAGACTGCCCACGCCAGACTCTTTGCTAGGCTGCGGCAGATCCAATATGGCAAGTACAGCGGATAGAAGGAGACTTGCAGGAATATTCTGGAAGTCAGCGCATCAAGTCGGCTTCTTTGGAATCCAAAAACTCCGCTAGTAGATCAGGATCCTCGAATGTTCTTGTCTGATTGTGAAGCGTGACTCGGAGCTTGGCCGGGTACATCAGGCCATAGCGTGCTTGTAGTTGTTGAAGCCTCGGCCGGAATTCCAGAAAGCGCTTTCGGCGGTCGACTGTGGGTTTAGACAAATCGGGATAGAAGGAGATCTTGTGGCTCTCAAACTCCATATGGCCCTTTGCCCGAGAGGCACTTAGAATTTGCTCCACGTGTTGATATCTCAATAGTCGAAAAATGATAGGCCGCGGGGTCTTCCTGTTGAGCGATATGCTTGTGGGTACACGATGAGCGCGATCAATCTCCAAATCTTTGGTAAAGGTAATTTGGAGCAAGGAAGGGAGGATTTTGCATAAAAACTCTTTCATGTCTCCCGATTCCGCTCCCTCCGGTATGCCCACGAGTCGTATGTTGTTGCGGCGCGCTCTATTATTGCCATCTTCCACCTCTTTCTGCAAGGCCCGCACCTGTCATTCAACTTTGTCAAGTTTGGACAACCGGGCCGCATGGGAGTCCAATATGCCCTCCATTTTGTCCTGACGCGAAGAAAGCCCTTCTAGCTTGCTTTGCAGCACACCAAAATCGTCCCGCAGCGCTCGGAGTGCTTCACCGTTTGCCTGCACAAGGTTTTTGACCCCTCTGATCTCTACGAGGATTTCCTGCTGCATTTCGGGGCCCTCGCACAAGGCCGGCCCCTTCTGCGGGGACGGAGGTTCGGTTTTGGAACGTTTGCCGTGAGAAGCCGCTGGAGACCCAAATTCCAGGCGCGTTGGTTTGGTCCCCGCCATCTCACCAATGTGCCCCGGTAAGATCAGAGTAGAAGTTCCAAAATGTGAGGTGTTAATTCAGGATTCTGAGTAGGCCTCTCGGGAGCCTCAGCGTTATGCGACCATCCCGCTGGACATCAGGCTCCGCCCCCCATAAATAAAGGCTTCTAAGATAACCCCTCAAATCTCATAAGCCTGTTTCAAAGTGCCTTTGATAGGAATAACAGCCTGAAAATTATCAGCATAGCAATGGTAAACTAAGCCCAGATTTGCTATTACTTAGCCCGGAGAGAGTACATAAATATTAAAAAGCAATGGAGACAAAGGAGAACTGTGAGGAATCCCATATCCTAATATCTCCTTCCTTTGAACTGACATAGTGGAGTACCCCAGGTATCTGTGCTGGGCCTACTTCTTTTTAATATATTTATAAATAGCCTGAAAATGGAAATAACGCGTGAGGTGATCAAATTTGCTAACAGGGTCGGTTCATCCACTAGGCAGGCTAGGAAGCTGTCTAGGGCAGCAGAACCTGGTAGGCAGCTGCTTCTTTCAAAATAGAGTCGGGCTGCGGCTGTCCTCCAAATCCATCTATCTCATCTTGCAGCGGCAACTCAAAACAGAGTGAAGTCGCTGCTGCTACTGCAAGATGAGAAGATGGATTCAGGCAGCAGCACCAGCATAGGAAGGGAGGTAGTGGGAGGTAGGATGCCAGCAGCAGGGGGAGAGGCTGGAAGAGGCAGTAGCAACAGGGAGCTGCTCATATTTGCAGATGATACCAAATTATTTAGAGTTGTTAAGACACAAGAGGATTGTGGAAAATTGTAAGAGGACCTTGAAAAATTGGGAGACTGGGCATCCAAATGGCAGATGAAATTTAATGTAGACAACTGCAACGTTATGCATCCCAAACTACTGTTACACGATGCCAGGTTCCACATTAGGAACCAACATCGAGGAAAAGGATCTGTGCATCATTGTGGATAATACATTGAAACTGTCTGCTCAGTGTGCAACCGCAGCCAAGAAAGCAAATAGATGCTGGGAATCAGAAAGAAAGGAATGGAAAATAAAACAAAGGATTTTATAATGCTTCTGTATTGCTCCATGTGCGAGTGCACCTTGAATATTGTGTGTAATTCTGTTCACCATACTGTATCTTGAAGAATAGAAGAATTAGAAAAGACACAGAGAAGAGTGACCAAAATGGTAAAGGGGATGGAAGGTTATATCTACGAGGAAGGGTTTAAAAAGTTAGGGCTCTTCAACTTAGAATAGAGACAGCTGAGCGGAGGTATGATAGAGGTCTATAAAATAATGAATAGAGTGGAATGAGTAAACATAAATTGGTTGTTTACTCCTTTTAAAACTGGAAAGAGTAGGGGCCACACAATGAAGCTACAAATGTTGCACATTTAAGAATAATCATAGAAAATATTTTTCCCTCAACACGTATAGTAATCAAACTCTGGAATACGTTACCAGAGGATTTAGTTAGTGCCAAAAAAGCATCTTTTAGGAAATGGAAAAAGAGACAGATGATGAAAACTGGAAACAGCACAAGCACTGGCAACTTAAAGGAATTGATAAGGCAGGCAAAGGGAGAATTTGAGAAGAAGCTTTCTGCGGAAGCAAAAACGCATAATAAAGACTTTTTAAAGTACATTCATAGCAAAAAACCTGTGAGAGAGTCAGTTGGTCCATTAGATGATAGAGGGGTTAAAGGGGCACCAAGAGGCGACAAGGCAATAGCGGAGAGACTGAATGAATTCTTTGCTTAGGTCTTTATTGAGGAAGATGTAGGAATGTGACCCATGACTGAAGTGGTATTTAAAGGTGTGGAAGAATTGAAGGAAATATCGATACATACTCCTTTTCTCTCTCTATACCCAATCCCTTGGCACCCATTAGGAACCACCATCCAGGAAAAAGATTTAGGCGTCATTGTGGACAACATGTTAAAACCCTCCACCCAGTGTGCAGCGGCAGCCAAGAGAGCAAATAGAATGCTAGGTATCATAAGGAAAGGAATGGAAAATAAAAGAAAGGATATTATAATGCCTCTCTATCGTTCCATGGTGTGACTGCACCTTGAATATTGTGTGCAATTCTGGTTGCCGTATCTTAAAAAGGATATATAGCGTTATTAGAAAAGGTTCAGAGAAGAGCCACCGAAATGGTAAAGAGGTTGGAAGGATATCCCTATGAAGAAAGGCTAAAAAGGTTAGAGACGGCTGAGGGGAAATATGATAGAAGTCTATAAATTAATGAACGGCATGGAATGGGTAAATGTAGATCAATTGTTTATGTTATCAGAATATAGAAAGACTAGGGGACATGCAATGAAGCTACAGGGTAAACTATTTAAGACTAATAAAAGAAAATATTTTTTCACTCAACGTGTAATCAAACTCTGGAATTTGTTACCGGAGGATGTAGTAAAGGCTGGTAGTGTAGCTGGGTTTTTTAAAAGGTTTGGACAAGTTCCTGGAGGAAAGGGCCATAAACCATTATTTAAAAGGGACCCAGGATATCAATGCTTGATCCAATACAAGCATTGTGGAACCTGTGTCATTTGGGGCAACTGCTAGGTACGTATGACCTAGATTGGCCACTGTTGGAAACAGGATACTGGGCTTGATGGACCTTGGTCTCACCCAGTATGGCATATCTTATGTTCTTATGTGTATCTGGGTTTAAAAGAGGTTTAGACAAGTTCCTGGAGGAAAAATCCATAAACCATTATTAAAGAGGACCCCCTAGTCTCCTATTCATCTTCTATGTGTTTCCTTACCATTCCCCTAGGTATATCCTAATCCTCAGTTGTGTTGTCTGTCTTGACAAGACTTAAGCTCTTAGGAACAGGGACTTTCTCTTACTTATCTCTGTACAGCACTGCATATGCCTTGTAGTGCTTTATAAATAATTAGTAGAAGTAGTAGTAGGAAATCTACCTCTTACCCCTGGGACAAGCAGCATGGATCTGTATACAGTAGCTTTTGGGAACTTGATAAGTACTTGTGACCTGGATTAGCCACTGTTGGAAACAGGATACTGGGCTTGATGAACCTTGTTCTGACCTAGTATAGCATATCTTATGTTCTTACATTCTTGTCTTACATGGTTTCCCTTTCAAAAATTCTTGCGCAATTAGAGGATTTTTTTGTCAGCTTGCAGGGAGGCTCCAGTTTCTTCTGTTTCCTGATTTCTTTATTTTTGTATATGCTGGATCAACTAAGTATAATGGGTTTGAATTTAGGTTATATCGGATGGTCTTGAATTCTCCTTTTGGTATATATTTTCTTTTTCTTTTCTTGACATTTTCAAGGATGTTTCACGCTCTTCTCTAGATGTGGGCTTGTGATTTCAATTTTCTTATGAGTTTTGTGATTGTTTAATTTCTATTCAATTTTGTAAGTTTCTTGTATACATTTGATATATTTAATTAAAAACAAATTCTACTTAAGGACTCTTCCAGTTATACCTAATTGAAAGTTTGAATAACATGAAAAATCATGATCAATTAAGTCAAATGTTGGCACTGTCTATTGGAACGAACAGTGCTGAGTTCCCTTTATCTAACAGGTCTCTTAATTCTGCTGCTAATAATGCCACTTCTACTGTTCCTGTACAAAACGTGGCCTAATTTCTTACCGTGATGGAAATAATATGTCATGTGTTGCTATATTGTATAAAGCTTTGACAGAAAGAACAGATGAGCACTTTTTTACACCCTATCCATGGACACCACAACCACCAGGGTCTCCCATTCTTATGCCAATCTGAAATCATTCCATGACCTGCAACTCTCTTGCTCCACCCAGGGCATGCCTCTGCAATGCTCCTGTGCTACCTGGACCTTCTCACACCAGGGATGTCTCTATACTGAGCTTTCTAAAATATCTCTGAGGGTATCTCCATGATTTACACATTTTTAGACTTCCAACTCACAAAGAGAGCTTCTAAAATACCCCCCCCCCCCTTCCCTTTATGTATTAACAACTTTCTGCAGATTGTTATGGTGAAGAATGCATGGCTGGATAGTATACATCCCAGAGTGCTGAACGAACTCAAAAATGAGATTTCAGACCTACTGTACTATAAGTAATCTGTGACCTATCATTAAAATCATCTGCAGTACTTGAAGACTGGACAGCGGCCAATGTAGCGCCAGTTTTTAAAATGAGTTCCAGGGATGATCCGGGAAACTACAGACCGGTGAGACTGATGTCAGTATGAGGTAAAATGGTAGAAACCACTATAATGAACAAAATTACTAAACAAATAAATAGTCATAGTTTAATGGCACAAAGCCAACATGAATTTAGCCACGAAAGGTTTTGGCTCACTAATCTCTTATATTTTTTGAAGGTGTGTATAAACAGGCAGATAAAGGTGAGCCGGTTGATGTGGAGCCTGATCTAGGAAGGGACATGTCTGGGCCGTTCACATATCCCAGCACAGGTTAGGCTCTATTGTATCTGATTCTGCACCATGGGAGGTAGATGCTCCCGTGGAGTGCAGGATCAGGCAATGGGTCGGCCTGGCATGCACCTGCAGCAGCCGCGGGAACATTCTGGAGGCAGCACGGGTAGGCCCCCTCTGCTCCCGCTGGTACACTGACAGCCCAATGACCCCCCTTTGACCATTTTCCTGCCACCAACCCTTGGTGAGTATACCAGGGCTGGGATTGGGTTGCAGGGTATTACCTTCAATGGCTCCGTTGCATCGGAGGGGGGGGGGCTGCTGGGCCAGGGTGCATGGGTGCCCAGTGCTTATTCCACTTCCAAGCTGGAATAAGCTGTGTGTCTCCCTGGTGCTCCCGAGATGTACAGGACTGTGACCTGAAACATCCTTGTATGCCCTGGTGCCTGGCCCACCCATGATCCACTCACACTCTGCCCCTGTGCCGCCCCCATCCTGATCTCCCCACACAGAAACTCTGTGCATGTGCGGAGAGGGGCTGCCTGAATTTTGATAGGACAGCTAGCAGGGCTGCATATCCCACCAGGACATACAGCCCCACTAGTCACCTTACAGAATCAGGCATATAGTGTATCTGGATTTTCAGAAAGAATTTGACAAGGTTCTACATGAGTGAGCAAATTTTCAGATGACACAAAATTATTCAAAGTTGTTAAAACACAAGAAGATTGTGAAAAAATTGCAAAAGGACCTTGAGAACTTGGGAGACTAGGCATTCAAATGGCAGATGTAATTTAATGTGGACAAGTGCTAAGTTATGAACTTTGAGAAGAACAACGCAACACAATACAAGATTCCACATTAGGGATCATCACACAGGAAAGGATCTGGGAGTTATCATGGATAATACATTAAAACCCTCTGTCCATGGGGGCGGAGCCTGATGTCCAGCGGGTAAGACGCTTCGCGCTGAAGCTCCCGAGAGGACTACTTAGAATCCTGACATAATACCTATACAAACTTACTATTTCGCTCCGGGCTGACCGGGGTACCTCGGGGGGGATGGCGGCCCATAAACCAGCGCGCTTGGACTTCGGGTCTCCTTCTTCTTCTCACGGAAAACGCTCCAAAACAGAGGTGTCCTCCCCACAGAAGATGGTTCCATTTCGGGAGAACCCCGAAATGCACCTGGAGATTTTAGAGGAAATACGCGGCGTGAAGGAATTGGTGCAGTCCAATGGAGAAGCGCTTAGAGCCATGCGAGAAGACTTTGGAGTGCTCCAGGACCGACTTGAAAGTCTCTCATTACGGCAGGACAATATGGCGGGGGTCCTCGACTCGCACGCGGTGCGCTTGGGCACACTGGACAAGGCCGAGCGCCAGATACAGAATCTTCAAAAGGAGTTAGAAGATAGCAATAATCGAGCCCGTCGCAATAATGTGAGGCTCATTGGAATACCGGAGGGGGTGGAAGCGGGAGATATGAGAGAATTCCTGCTCAAAACTCTTCCCTCCTTGCTGAAGATCACCTTTCATAAAGAACTGGAAATCGATCGAGCACACCGTGTTCCTACCCACATGGCGCTCAACCGAACGACCCCCCGGCCTATTATCTTTCGCTTGCTACGATATCAACAAGTGGAACAAATTTTAAATGCTGCCCGGGCGAACCATCATTTGGAATTTGAAGGTCACAAAGTCTCCTTCTTCCCTGATTTGGCAAAGCATACAGTCGACCGACGGAAGAAACTCCTTGCTTTTCGCCCTCGACTTCAACAGCTACAGGCTCGCTTTGGCCTGTTGTATCCCGCGAAGCTCCGAGTGACTCTCCACAACCAAACCAGGACATTCGAAGATCCTGATCTACTATCAACATTTTTAGACTCCAAAGAAGCAGAGCAGATGCGCTAATCCAACGACTTGGACTTTTATTTGCCGGCTCTGTCCGCCATTTTGAAGGGCCCGATGCGGCGGTCATAGTTCAGCACAGAGACTACCTGGACTTTCTTTCTTTCTTTCTATGACTTTTGTTTTGTGGTCTCCTATCCCTCCATGATGTGTGCCTCGGTCGGATTCGGAGCACGCACAGTCCTACAGGTTATGTGTTTTTTCAATTTCGGCCTTCTCTGGGGCTTCTCCCCGCAGACACATGGTCGCCAGTAATTTTTGGGGTTCTGCTTCTTCTCTACCGCGCTGCGGTTTTTCTTTTTTAATGTGGGGCGCTTCATTGTATTATCTAAGCTTATTTTCTTTTATGCCATATGTACAGCCAGATACAGTCAATATGAGGGACATTGTGAAATTAGGTGCGCTATCATGCTCAGAATTTTTAACTTGTCTGAATGGCTTTATGTAAAATCTTATCACTCAACGTAAAGGGCATTAATAGTCCAATCAAGAGGAAGAAAATCCTTAGCTATCTTAGCCATGAGCATGCTGATTTAGCGTTTCTTCAGGAAACGCACTTAAACTCTGCTGAAACACTGAAACTCAATGTTAAGCCTTACATGGTGGCTGCCTATTCTCCCGCCGTTTCCAAACGGTGCGGGGTAGCCATTCTGGTTAAGAAATCTTTGCAAGCTACTGTAATTGATACTAGCGCTGACAAGGAGGGTAGATGGGCCCGTGTACATCTTAAGGTTGGAGATAGTGAATTTACATGTATTTGCATTTATGCCCCGAATGTGGACAACCCTGCTTACTATGCAAGTATTGCGCAGTTGGCACAGGCCTCTGCCAATACTCCATTAATACTTGGTGGTGATTTTAATCAAGTGTTAGACCCTCTGATAGATAGACAGCCGCCTAGAACGAGTAGTCCACCCAAGAGTCTTGCTACCCTTACAGCTCTGATGCAAGATCTTGCGCTGGTAGATATATGGAGGCTGCTTCACCCCTCCGACTTAGAGTTCACTTTCTTTTCTGCCCCCCATCACTCCCAATCTAGAATAGATTTCTTTCTCATTTCCAAAGCACTGATTTCTCAAGTAGACACGTCTAGGACTCATCCTCTCCATATTTCAGATCATGCTGCCATATCTTTATCACTACGTGTCACTGCGCGGGACGATTCTCCCCGAGCTTGGTTTTTTGATAGATCCCTACTGGGTCAAAAAGATTTTCAGATTGATATAAAGGCCGCTATCCAAGATTATTTTCATTTTAACTCACCCCATGACACAGCGAGCTGGGCTTGGTGGGAGGGTTTTAAAGCATCTATCCGCGCCACTATAACTAGCTATCAAATTCGGCAGGGGAAACAAAGAAAGCAGCATTTACTGATTCTAGAGCAGCAGATACAAGCTGGGGAGCGTCTCCTCACGTCCCGTACTGACCCATGTATTTTACTCCGTTTACAACGCTTGCGTTTTCAATACAATCAGCTTTTGTACACTGCTGCTGTTAAAAATATCGAATCACAACAAGGGCTATATTATCGGGAAAATAATCGTGCTGGCAAATTATTAGCAAATGCCCTAAAAGGTCAAAAAGAAGCCAAGCGTGTTACCGCCCTCCGTAATCCGTCGGGGGGGGGCTTGGTCACTAAAGATACCGAAATCTTAGAACTCTTTCGTGATTTTTATACTCGGCTTTATCAATCTGAATGTGATTTTGAGCCAGATGTATTTGAACGCTTACTTTCAGGGGTACAAAGACCGACCCTATCTGACGAAGATAGAGTGGCCTTGGACACACCATTTACTGTCTCAGAAATTCATTCTGCTATCAAGAAATGTGCCTCAGGTCGAGCCGCAGGCCCAGACGGTCTCCCTGCTGAATTCTACAAAACTTTTCACGCTGACTTAGCTCCAGTTTTGAAAATTTATTTTTCTGCTCTGGCCGAGGAGGGTTCTCCTTCTGGGTCCTTTTCAATGGCAAATGTAGTAGTTTTTGAGAAAGAGGGGAGAGATCCGCAACTAACAGCTAATTATCGTCCAATTTCCCTCCTAAACGCGGACTATAAAATATTTGCCACCATTCTCTCTACCCGGCTCTCGGATAGGATGCCTACCTTAATACACCCAGATCAATGCGGTTTCATTCCTGGTAGATCAACTGCTGACAATGCTCGGACTCTATGCCATGTACTGACTACCGCAGTTAATCTTGATCGCCCATTTGTTGGCCTCTCACTTGATGCTGAGAAGGCCTTTGATCGCTTAGAGTGGCCCTTCCTGTTTGCAGTCCTCCGCTGGTACGGATTCGGGGAAGGTTTTCTCCGTTGTCTTCGTACCATGTACGCACAGCCTACAGCCAGTATATGTGCCAATGCTTTAAAGTTTCAGCCTTTTCCCCTTCAACGCGGCACTCGCCAGGGATGCCCACTGTCTCCACTTCTCTTCGATCTTGCACTTGAACCCTTGGCTTTACTAATCCGGCAATCGGAGGAGATTCATGGAGTCCCCTTCACCCATAGGGAAATCAAAATTTCAGCGTATGCTGATGACCTTATGCTTTTTGTCTCTATAGACTCCGTACCGGCTGTCCTAGAGCAAATTGGTAAATACTCACAACTGTCCGGTTATAAGATAAATTGGACCAAGTCGGTAGCCTTTCCATTAAATCCTTTGCTTCATCAGGCAGATATGCAACCCTTCCCCTTTTTATGGCAACCTCGCATGGTCAAATACCTTGGGGTTCACTATTGTTCTCCTTTGGAAGACACTATCTCCTTCAATGCCAAAGACTTAACCTCTAAAGTCCGGGCGCTCACTCACCGCTGGACTCCTTTAACACTTACCTGGTGGGGTCGATTAGAAACCATAAAAATGATGATTGTTCCGAAAGTGAATTATATCTTAGAAATGTTGCCCTGTCTCTTCCCTCGACGTATATATAAAGATATAGAGGGCCTTCTGACTAGATACTTGTGGCAAAACAAGACACCTAGGATAGCGAAACATAAGCTGCAAGCAGATAAGGAAAATGGGGGTGTCAGATTCCCTGATTTCCTGAAGTATCATCAATCTTTTCTTCTCAAACAAGGCGCTCGCTGGCTGGAAGATCCAGTACCGAGTAGACCTGTGTGGCTAGACATAGAAGAGGACCTTTGCAAACCGATTCCTCTTACTTTTCTCCCTGGTATGACTCTCCCATCAGACTCCCACTTTCCACCAATGCTTTTAGACACCTTAGGTGCCTTTAATAATCTTATGCACTCTTTAGACTCCCGACTCTGTCCGTTAGACAAGCTCCCACTTTGGTATAACACTCGATTTCGAATACAAAATAAGCCGATGGCGTGGAGCCCCTGGTACACTAGGGGCATTTGGATTCCTAGTCAGTTGTTCCATGAAGGTCGCTGGAAAACTTTTAGTGAATTGCAAATTGAATTTGGTCTCCCAGCGACACACTACTTTCAGTTGGTGCAACTTCAGCATTGTCTTCGGAGTGCTAAGGTGCTCCCGCCATCGGCCTCCCCTACACAAGGTTGGTTGGAGACTATCCGATCTATCGGTAGTTCACCGGGTGTAGCATCCAATTT
Organism: Ichthyophis bannanicus; assembly: GCA_033557465.1. NCBI lineage: Eukaryota > Metazoa > Chordata > Amphibia > Gymnophiona > Ichthyophiidae > Ichthyophis > Ichthyophis bannanicus. The sequence continues at coordinate 426,441,444 of CM066035.1, read as the reverse complement.
TTACAAAACCTTATGTAATGCTATAACTAGAGATACTCCTATAGCGCAGAAAGCATGGGAGAGAGAATTGCATGTGACTTTGACCCCGGAGCAATGGAGCCTTGTCTGGAGTAGAGTGACACGGGTCTGCCGATCCGCCTCACTCACTCTGACACTCTTCTTTCTAGCCCACCGGTGTTTTTACACTCCTGACAGATTAGCCAAATGGAACACTACTCAGGGCAATAGTTGTTGGACATGCCATGCGGCCATTGGTTCACTACCTCATGTTATGTATGACTGCCCCGCACTACAGTATTACTGGCGTCGGGTCTGGGGTCGTATCCAGTCTATTTTGCACTTTCAAGAGCCCCTTTCTTGGAGGATAGTGGGACTTCGCTCAGCTGCGGGGATCCCCTCTCTTCCAAAAACGGCTTACTTCCTTTTGGACTTTATGCTTGGCATTGCTATTTCCCTAATTACGAAATACTGGAAAAATAGCTCCCAGCTGAGCCCCAATGAATGGTGGAATCATGTCTGTCTCTACAGTAAATATGAACAAATACCTCGTATGTTTGCTTCCCCCATTCAGACTCCTCATCATCGGTCTAAATGGAAGATGCTCAATGACTATGTACATTCTGCTCAATGCTCTCATCTGACTGTCTAAATTTGTATATATCTTTGTCCCATGATTATTCTGTATCGCAGATACTCTTTTGATTGTTTTGCTGTATAATCACTGTTGTTTGGAAGCGCTCACATGCTGACATAATCAGCTAGAGAAGAAGCGTGGGGGTGGGGGGTAATTGGGTTTACTTTTCTTTATTGTATACTTGTTTTGTCTCCTTTGGTGTGTTGTTTCTTTTGTTTGTTGCAAAATGAAAATAAAAGTTTAAAAAAAAAAAAAACCCCTCTGTCCAATATGCAGTGGAGGACAAGAAAGCAAATAGAATGTTAGACATCATAAGGAAAGAAATGAAGATAAAACCAAGGATATTATAAAGCCTCTGTATCGCTTCATAGTGTGACCGCACCTCAAATATTGTGTGCAATTCTGGTCGCCATATCTTAAAAAGGATATAGCGGAATTAGAAAAAGTACAGGTAGGAGCGATCAAAATGATAAAAGGAATTGGAAGAATTATGGGGAACAACGAAGAACTAAGAAATAATTATGCATTCTGGATTATGGCTGCTCTGGATAAGTTCATAGCTGCAACCCTGTGTATATGAATCATCCTTAACAAGTTGTTGTTCTTTATCTATTTATTAGATTCTGTTCAAGAGGGATATCAGGTATCACAGAGATATATCACAGGCCACTGTATTTATACCATTAGAGCTTAGAAAATGCAATCATCCTCTCACCAAAATTACCACAACTTATGTAAATAATTGATGTTAGCTAACTGCGACTAGTAAGATAACATTTCTTATACACTACTGGGGTCATTCCAGAACACGAATAAGGGGTTTGTATGTGTGACAAGGACATTTATCTGCTAAAAACATCCCAGACCGTATTTCAAAACGCTGATGACATGCACGTCCACGGTGCTAGCATGGGGATCTTAGAACATGGGTGGGAGAGGGTACAACAGAGGCGAGGTCAGCTGCGGAGACATAGAAAACATATTCAGAAAAGACCTGTGTATGTACTGTTTCCCTGAAACATCCATGTTATTCCTGCTGAAACGTGGTATAAGTCTAGGACTTAGAAAATATTCTGCTGTGCTCTGCAATGCATCCCATATTAGAATGGTTGTGACAAGTATGTTTTGAACTAGTGTGACTGCAGTCTGGAAAAATAGAAGATGCAGTCTTAAGATACAGGGAGCAGAGGTGAAGGAATGTTGTAAGGTAAAGAAACATTTCTAAACACCCTTACAAAAATATTAAGAAGAGCAATAATGGGGGGGCGGAGCCTGATGTCCAGCGGGTAAGACGCTTCGCGCTGAAGCTCCCGAGAGGCCTACTTAGAATCCTGACTTAATACCTATACAAACTTACTATTTCGCTCCGGGTTGACCGGGGTACCTCGGGGGGGATGGCGGCCCATAAACCAGCGCGCTTGGACTTCGGGTCTCCTTCTTCTTCTCACGGAAAACGCTCCAAAACAGAGGTGTCCTCCCCACAGAAGATGGTTCCATTTCGTGAAAACCCCGAAATGCACCTGGAGATTTTGGAGGAACTACGCGGCGTGAAGGAACTAGTGCAGTCCAATGGAGAAGCGCTTAGAGCCCTGCGAGAAGACTTTGGAGTGCTCCAGGACCGACTTGAAAGACTCTCATTACGGCAGGACAATATGGCGGGGGTCCTCGATTCGCACGCGGTGCGCTTGGGCGCACTGGACAAGGCCGAGCGCCAGATACAGAATCTGCAAAAGGAGTTAGAAGATAGCAATAATCGAGCCCGTCGCAACAATGTGAGGCTCATTGGAATACCGGAGGGGGCGGAAGCGGGAGATATGAGAGAATTCCTGCTCAAAATTCTTCCCTCCTTGCTGAAGATCACCTTTCATAAAGAATTGGAAATCGATCGTGCACACCGTGCTCCTACCCACATGGTGCTCAACCGAACGACCCCCCGGCCTATTATCTTTCGCTTGCTACGATATCAACAAGTGGAACAAATTTTAAATGCTGCCCGGGCGAACCATCATTTGGAATTTGAAGGTCACAAAGTCTCCTTCTTCCCTGACTTGGCAAAGCCTACCGTTGACCGACGGAAGAAACTCCTTGCTTTTCGCCCTCGACTTCAACAGCTACAGGCTCGCTTTGGCCTGTTGTATCCCGCGAAACTCCGAGTGACTCTCCACAACCAAACCAGGACATTCGAAGATCCTGATCTACTATCAACATTTTTAGACTCCAAAGAGGCCGAGCAGATGCGCTAATCCAACGACGTGGACTTTTATTCGCCGGCTCTATCCGCCATTTTGAAGGGCCCGATGCGGCGGTCATAGTCAAGCACAGAGATTTCCTGGACTTTCTTTCTTTCTTTCTATGACTCTTGCTCTGTGGTCTCCTCTCCCTCCACGATGTGTGCCTCGGTCGGATTCGGAGCACGCACAATCCTACAGGTTATGTGTTTTTCAATTTTGGCCTTCTCTGGGGCTTCTCCCCGCAGACACATGGTCGCCAGTAATTTTTGGGGTTTTGCTTCTTCTCTACCGCGCTGCGGTTTTCCTTTTTTAATGTGGGGCGCTTCATTATGTTATCTAAGCTTAGTTTCTTTTATGCCATATGTACAGCCTGATACAGTCAATATGAGGGACATTGTGAAATTAGGTGCGCTATCATGCTCAGAATTTTTAACTTGTCTGAATGGCTTTATGTAAAATTTTATCACTCAACGTAAAGGGCATTAATAGTCCAATCAAAAGAAAGAAAATCCTTAGCTATCTTAGCCATGAGCATGCTGATTTAGCGTTTCTTCAGGAGACGCACTTAAACTCTGCTGAAACACTGAAACTTAATGTTAAGCCTTACATGGTGGCTGCCTATTCTCCCGCCGTTTCTAAACGGTGCGGGGTTGCCATCCTGGTTAAGAAATCTTTGCAAGCTACTGTAATTGATTCTAGCGCTGACAAGGAGGGTAGATGGGCCCGAGTACACCTTAAGGTCGGAGATAGTGAATTCACATGTATTTGCATTTATGCCCCGAATGTGGACAACCCTGCTTACTATGCAAGTATTGCGCAGTTGGCACAGGCCTCTGCCAATACTCCATTAATACTTGGTGGTGACTTTAATCAAGTGTTAGACCCTCTGATAGATAGACAGCCGCCAAGAACGAGTAGTCCACCCAAGAGTCTTGCTACCCTTACAGCTCTGATGCAAGATCTTGCGCTGGTAGATATATGGAGGCTGCTTCACCCCTCCGACTTAGAGTTCACTTTCTTTTCTGCCCCCCATCACTCCCAATCTAGAATAGATTTCTTTCTCATTTCCAAAGCACTGATTTCTCAAGTAGACACGACTAGGACTCATCCTCTCCATATCTCAGATCATGCTGCCATATCTTTATCATTACGTGTCACTGCGCGGGACGATTCTCCCCGAGCTTGGTTTTTTGATAGATCCCTACTGGGTCAAAAAGATTTTCAGATCGATATAAAGGCCGCTATCCAAGATTATTTTCATTTTAACTCACCCCATGATACAGCGGGTTGGGCTTGGTGGGAGGGTTTTAAAGCATCTATCCGTGCTACTATAACTAGCTATCAAATTCGGCAGGGGAAACAAAAAAAGCAGCTTTTACTGACTCTAGAGCAGCAGATACAAGCTGGGGAGCGTCTCCTCACGTCCCGTACTGACCCATGTATTTTACTCCGTTTACAACGCTTGCGTTTTCAATACAATCAGCTTTTGCACACTGCTGCTGTTAAAAATATTGAATCACAACAAGGGCTTTATTATCGGGAAAATAATCGTGCTGGCAAATTACTAGCAAATGCCCTAAAAGGTCGAAAAGAAGCCAAGCGTGTTACCGCCCTCCGCAATCCGTCAGGGGGGGCTTGGTCACTAAAGATACCGAAATTTTAGAACTCTTTCGTGACTTTTATACTCGGCTTTATCAATCTGAATGTGATTTTGAGCCAGATGTATTTGAACGCTTACTTTCAGGAGTACAAAGACCGACCCTATCTGACGAAGATAGAGTGGCCTTAGACATACCATTTACTGTCTCAGAAATTCATTCTGCTATTAAGAAATGTGCCTCAGGTCGAGCCGCAGGCCCAGACGGTCTCCCCGCTGAATTCTACAAAACCTTTCACGCTGATTTAGCTCCAGTTTTGAAAATTTATTTTTCTGCTCTGGCCGAAGAGGGTTCTCCTTCTGGGTCCTTTTCAATGGCAAATGTAGTAGTTTTTGAGAAAGAGGGGAGAGACCCGCAACTAACAGCTAATTATCGTCCAATTTCCCTCCTAAATGCGGACTATAAAATCTTTGCCACCATTCTCTCTACCCGGCTCTCGGATAGGATGCCTACCTTAATACACCCAGATCAATGCGGTTTCATTCCTGGTAGATCGACCGCTGACAATGCTCGGACTCTATGCCATGTATTGACTACCGCAGTTAATCTTGATCGCCCATTTGTTGGCCTCTCACCAAAGACTTATACAGACGCATTATCACCTCCTTTTTTCTGCTAGCCATTCCTCTCCGTATGCACCCAAGCATCGTTCTAGCTTTTGCCGTCACCTTTTCTACCTGTTTAGCTACTTTAAGATCATCAGACACAACCATGCCTAGGTCCCGCTCTTCTTTAGTGGACAAAAGTACTTCACCTCCTATACTGTATTGCTCCCTTGGATTGCTGCAGCCCAAATGCATGACCTTACATTTTTTAACATTAAATCCCAGCTGCCAAATTCTGGACCATTTTTCAAGCTTAGCTAGATCCCTCCTCATGTTATCTACACCTTCCTGGGTGTCAACTCTATTGCAGATTTTGGTATCATCTGCAAAGAGGCAAACCTTACCCAACAACCCTTCCGCTATATCACTAACAAAGATGTTAAAAAGAATCGGACCAAGGACAGATCCCTGGGGCACACCACTGGTAACATCCTTCTCCTCAGAGTGAGCTCCATTTACTTGTACTCTTTGTCGCCTCCCACCCAACCAATTTCTAACCCAAGCAGTAACTTTAGGGTCCATCCCTAGGGTGCTCAGTTTGTTTATAAGTCGCCTGTGAGGAACAGTTTCAAAGGCTTTACTGAAATCTAAATACACCACATCTAGAGCTCTCCCTCTGTCCAACTCCCTGGTCACCCAGTCAAAGAAATCAATCAGATTTGTCTGACAAGACCTGCCTCTGGTGAATCCATGCTGCCTCGGATCCTGTAATCCGCTGGACTCCAGAAACCTCACTATTTTCTCTTTCAGCAGCGTTTCCAATAATTTACTCACCACCGAAGTTAAACTAACTGGCCTGTAGTTTTCAACCACATCCTTACTTCCGCTTTTGTGTAAAGACACCACATGAGCTTCTCTCCAGTCCTTTGGCACCACTGCCGACTCAAACGAGGCATTGAAAAGGTCAGTCAGTGGAGCTGCTAGAACGTCCCCAAGTTCCCTCAGTATTCTAGGGTGTATCCCATCCGGTCCCATCGCTTTGTCTACTTTAATTGAGATAGTTTCTCACGAACACAGTCTTCTGAAAATTGTTCAAGATGTCCCTCGCTTCTGTTCCTATTTGTGGGTGTTTTCTGTGGTCCTGCTCCTGGTTCTTCATCTGTGAACACAGAACAAAAATATTTGTTAAGCAATTACGCTTTATCCTTATCAGCTTCTACATATTCCCCCCCTGCACCCTTGACTCTGACAATACCACTTTTGCCCTTCCTCTTCTCACTAATATATCTGAAAAATGTCTTATCCCCCCATTTTATTGCATTGGCTATTTTCTCCTCCTTTTGAATCTTTGCCTTCTTGACTATTTTGCTAGCTTCTCTAAGTTTTCCAAATACAGATGCCTGTCTTCCTCTCTCTGTGATCTCTTGTATTTCATGAAGGCCTCCCTCTTTTTCTTCACTTTTTCAGCTACTTCCTTAGAAAACCATAGCGGTCTCCTTTTCCTTTTGCCTTTATTTACCGTTTAAAAAAAAGGTTGCTTGCCCTTAAAATATCCCCTTTCAGTTTTGCCCACTGTTTTTCTACATCCCCCAGCTGTTCCCATCCCACTAACGACTCCCTGAGGTATTGGCCCATCTTTGCAAAGTTAGTCTTCCTAAAGTCTAAGATCCTCACCTTGGAATGGATTCTAACAGCCCTAGTCCTAATACTGAACTACACCATCTGGTGATCACTGGATGCAAAATGATCTCCCACTACAACATCAGAAACACTTTCACCATTGGTAAGCACCAAGTCCAGTATGGTCCCTTCACGTGTGGGGTCTGTTACCAATTGCCTGAATAGTTCTCCCTGTAGAGAATCCAGGATCTCCTTACTTCTAGATGATACTGCAGCAGGAATGTGCCAATCAACATCTGACATATTGAAATCTCCTATCAGTAGCACTTTCCCTTTCCTAGCAATGCTGCGTATGTCTTCAATTAACTCTCTGTCCACCTCTTCCTCTTGTGAGGGAGATCTGTATATCACACCAATGCAAATAGATTTCTCTTTCCCTCTTTCTAGTTTAACCCACAATGCCTCCTCTCTCCCTTTTAAGCTCTGTAATTCCAAAGCTTTAATAGTAGTTTTTACATATAGTGCCACCCCTCCTCCCCTTCTTCCTACCCTGTCCTTTCTGAATAAAGTATAGCCAGGTATAGTTACATCCCAGTCATGGTTTTCTGTGAACCATGTTTCTGTAACTTCCACTAAATCCAAGTCAGCCACTCCCACCAAAGCTTCAACATCAGGGATCTTATTTCCCATGCTACGGGCATTTATACACACTGCTTTCCATATGTTACCCCTGTTATCCATTTCCAGAAAGGTATTTAATGTGTCACCTACCTGTGGGCTTTCACTTACCTGGGGGCTTTCTTCACCTATCCCCAACGAATCTAGTTTAAAGCCCTCTTCAGTAAATTAGTCAGCCTACTACCGAAGATGCGTTGACCTTTCTTGGGGCATAATGGCATTCCTTGGAGAAGGGGCATAATGGCATTCCTTCAATGGAGCAGAGGCAACACAGTATGCCTATAAGGTGCCCAGGGGTTGCAGCTCCTTGCAGGCAGCACAGTGACACTTGATCTCCTGATTCCCTCCCTAACCAAAGTATTTTATCGTCATCTTTTTCATTAACCAACCGGCTTTAAATGCTACGTGCACTTGCCCTGAGGCCCTTCCCTCCTGACCCCTGGCCTTAAGACAAAGCTTCCTGTGCCTTTTGACAGGATGTTGTTTTAGAAGGGGCAGAAGCACCAGGCTATGAGGGCACATGCACACAACACTAAAGAGCCAGTCACACTGGTAAAAAAAAGCTGGTGATTAGACCTATTTGGGTCAATCAGGGATCACTTTGTCACCTGCTGTCCTAAGCAGACACTGCAATGGGCATGCCAGCCCTGATTAGCATTATTGGGTCTTGAGCTCTCAACCATGGCTGTATAAGGCAGTTGCATTGCAACAGTGGTAGCAGAGGAAACTGTGACATGGGTGTTACAGCAAGAGATGTGACAAAAGATATGTGATCACCTTGTTGGCCCGGGGCAATGGTTTTCCTACCATGCGAACAGTCAGCCTGGTTTGCCTCAGCAGAGGTTATAGCAGATGGTTAGCTCTTTTGAGAGCTTTGAGAGTTTAACAGAACACCTGGGCCATGAATGTGCAACTGCCCTGTGCAGTGGGTGGTGAGTGAGTCCTTACAAAACTCAGCATAGGATGTGAGCATTTCAGTTCATACTTCACATACTGATGGTATGTGGCCATGTTTCCATACAGCACAGGTTCAGACAGGTAGCCCAGCTAATCTCCCCCCAACACCCACCCCAAGCACACCACACCACACAACGCCATGGCAAGCTCCTGCATTTGCTGGAAGTGTACAGCATTTTCAGATGCTGTCATTCCATATGAGGGGGAAACAGTGCTTTGTTGCAGCACAGCAATATCACTAACAAAATCGGAGTTGACTTCAATCAGACAACAGACAGATGCAGTGAGATTCATGCTCTCATTGCTTTAATAAATATGCCTGTTAGACCCTGATGTTACTACTGTTGCTCCTACTGCAGTTCCTCCTTCTCATCCACATGTTTTCATAGCAGCAATTTTGTGTTGCACGGTTACTAACACACATGTGGTTTCCAATGTGCTCCTTGCAGCATTTAAAAACTAGCAAACTGTGGCGGGATTACAAGGAACTTTCTATCACAACCTCCTGCATCTGTTAACATCTCATTGACGTACATCCTTTCATTGCACATGATCACAGCATCACCTTAACATGCCACTCAGCCTTTCCTAGTGCGATGGTGAATCAGGGAAAAATAAGACGTCCATGTGAGAGTGATGATATCAGAGTGCTGATACATGACTCATCATTGACACTGAAAAAGCATACTCGTATTGTTTGTGTGTGCTGCTTACTGTCAAAATACATATACACATTTCCTTCTGACAGGGAAGAAACTGTTCCCCCATTATTCAGGGACTACTTATAGATGAGGAATATTGGCCCGAAATAGACATGTCATGTTGCTACATCCATCCTTGCTCATATCCATCATCATATGGCCATCTGCTTCAGTCATGTATACTCCTGTCCAGTACTACACCATGCCCAAACCAGTTAGTTTATTATCATTACTACATATCAGTCACATCTATCATGTGTCTACTACGCACAGCAGCACCCCCGCACAGCCATGCCTTTCAAGGCCACATCAGGACCATCCTACCTCCTCCAGGACACACCTCCACACAATCCTAGGCCACATACTGACTTCTTCAGAGCACATTATATCAGAACCTGTCAGCTGTACAGTCCAACTGCCAGCCACGTTATCCTCCCAATCACTGTGTGACCCACAAGATCCATGGTGATCTGACATGTGTATGAGCTGGTACCATTCCTTCTATCCTGCTTCTAAAATGTAACTTTCACATAGGCTCCCTTATCATGTGTTAAGGTGATCACCATTTTCAGGCATTAAGGTGCACATTTGGAACCTTACCGCTCAGTGTCCTCTTGACACTCGATATGTGGAACCAAGCGCCCTTACCACTGGAATGTCTATTCCCCACCCCGGCCTTAATCGCACAATAACACCCTTAATGCTGACATTTGCGCTCGATAACCAAGGCGCCCTTAACATGCTTTAGTAAACATACCCCTAAATAAATTAACAAAAGCAAAATATTTGATATTCCATGTAATGAACTGTTCCTAGCACAAATCTGTGAGTCACTTTACTATTAATCCCTTTTATTTGGAAAAACTGACTGGGATTGGCCAGTCTAGCTCAGAACCCTCATTCACAAAGACTGATAAGGATAGGAACCCTAGGTACTTAAACCCTTTGATGGTTCTAATATCTGTAGATGAGAGATCTAAATTACTATTGAGAATCTTGATCCGCCCTGTCCACACATCTCAGATGGACACTAGGCATCTCTGCTGTAGAATGTTGCACCTCTAATGAGTCCCATTTGAGGAGTAGCCTAGAGGTTAGAAAAGCAAACGGAGAACTAGGGAAACCTAATGTTAGCACTTACATCCCTTATGACCTTGGGAAAAAACACTTGATCTTCCATTGCCTCAGGCCCAGAATTTAGGACAAGCTTTGTTAATCTGCATTATTACTAGTAATTAGTAATTAGACCCTTAAACAATAATAGGACCTGCTTTAACGTGTAATAACACAGGTAATGTACTAGCACAGATTAATAAATCAAGTCCTTAGATTGTATGCCCTCTCAGAGGCCAATGCAATAAGCTGTACATAAAAAATGTGTGCTGAAAATCCACATACACTAAAATCCCTATTTTACTTGCAATGCAGGAAACTAATGCAATGGAAATGACTGTAATGTTAGAAATGAGGGCAGACAGAAACATACATGCACAAAACGTTGTTTTTTTCAGCACAAAACGTTTCATTTATTCTCTCTTATTTCCAGCAATGATGGGGAGCCTCGCCTGTGCAGGGGCCAATCCACATTCAGTATTGAAAACTGAACTGGAATTGGTCTCTTTGCTGACAAGGAACAATTCATTGCTGAGGTGCCGTGGCTAAATTAATGGATTCTGTGCACTTATTTATTTACATTCTCTTATATACTGTGCTATTCTGCATCAGTGTGGTTTACATTGAACAGGACATTATAACTTGGAGATAACTATTTTACAGGGAACATGGGCTATGGAGGGTTAAGTGGTTTGCCCAAGACCACAAGGAGCACCTGTGGGACTAGAAACCCCAGTCCTTCCGGCCCAAGGTTGCTGTCCTCTAGTGGGATTTGAACCCCTGACCTTCCAGCTTGAAGTACTTTGCCCCAACCACTAGGCCACTCCTCCATGTCTGTGTATTGAGGGGTAACAGCTACTGCCTTCGTTAGCAAAGGCTTAAAAAAGGTAATGAGGTAAAATGAGTGTGTATTCCCATAAGCAGAATTTTTGAGCACAAAAGTCTTTCCTACATCAGTCCCGAATCTCTACGGACAAAAAAGTTTGCATAACTCTGCGCTAGGTGGTGTATACAGCGTAGCAATCCATTTTACATTGGCTTCTCAGCAGAGCTGGTGCAAGAATATGAAACACCCTAGGTGAACTTCATTCCCAGCCCCAGCCCTGCTCCAGCCTCTGCTCCTATTGCCCCTGCTACCTCCCCTCTCTGGGGCATGCTGCAGCAATAATACTTTTAAAACGGCACTGAATATTCAGAGGTACCTTCAACTCCAGCGTTATGGTGTCCTTCGTGCTTCCATCCCCCTCCGATTCCACTTCTTGTTTGCAAATGAAAGTGGAATAGAAGGGGATGGAACACGAATGGCAATGGTGGAAATGGATGCCCTTTGACATTGGTGCTCTAGGAGATCACTTAGTTTGCCTAATGAAAACACCGGCCCTACTTCTCAGGCAAGGAAACACCTGGAGCTCAGATTTGAAAAGGCCAATAATGAAATCTAAATCCATCCCTAGTAAATTTGAAATAGACACATTCAAAATCACAGCAGAAAGTATCTTCTACTAATATTCTGAAACTTATTAATGTACTTTCCTATTCAAGATAAGTCTTTCCATTTTTCAGTAGTTATGAACATGCAATATGCACTCTAATCTCTAGTTTATAATTTATGCTTCAGAAGATTCTCTTACAGAACATTATTAAGAAGAAAAGAAGCACTGATCATTTCCAAAATTTAAAACAAATCAGTGCAATAAATATTCTGCTGCTGCAGGAAACTACTCCAGAAGGCAAGGATGCTAACAATAGCTACATCAATTTCTACTGCAGTATAAAAAATTAAGTACAATAGCGTATAAAGATATTGTAACAGATTGAATCCATATGACATCTACATGTAATAAATGTTTTGCAGGTCCAGCCTTTTTTCATTAAACTGTTAAGTTTATTTCAGCTAAAATATTAAAACTAATTGTTGGTAAGATGTGAAATCATTATCATCAGCTATAACATGCTTTCTATGTAAAATCTTTTAAGTACCATGTAACGCTGGGGTTAAGTAGCCAGCGTAGTGGTGTGTCTGTTTAGGAAAATAAAGAGGCCAATATTAAAAAAAGAAAGCCACGTGCTAAAATGCATTCTCTATTTTAAGCCAAACTTAGAAGCTTAAAACTTGTCTACTTAAATTTAGGACTGCCATTCATTTTTCTAAATTTAGAAGCTCGTTAGGTGCATAGTGCTGAAAATCAGCACTAAGCTCCCCAACATTTCTCCCTGCACTAAATCCACTCCTGTTGATACCCACTTTTTAGGCTGCTTAATTTAGGTGTTTAGTGAAACTGGAAACATAAATGTATGAACTTAGCCCTAATAAAAAAGGGCAATGTAAGAGCCTAGGACTGATATTCAAAGGATTTATGCTCCTAACTTTAAGGAGTATGTTTACTAAACTGGTCTAATGGTTAACCCGGGCTATCTGTAGCTAGGGACCTAGTTGCAGATAGCCCAGGTTAACTAATAGTCTGGTTTAGTAAACATACTCCTAAGAGTTAGTCTCCTAAAGTGACCTTTTTGAAAATTTACTAATACCTATTTTTTTAAAATTTCAATAAAACTCCTAAATTTAAGAGCATAAATAGTGGATAACAATGGGGCGGATTTAGAGTGGTGGAAAAAATTAGGAGCTTAGCAGTGATTTTCAGTAGTAGGCACCTAAATTAGACTCATAAATCTAGCCAAATGAATGGCAGGCCTAAATTTAGAAACATAGGGCCCGATATTTAAAGGCATTTACATGGTTTACAGGCCTGTAAACCGTGCAAATGACACTTAGAGGGCTATTCTTGGTTAGTGCCATTGATTATCCCTGAGTAACGCCGCTACACACCCCGATGCTAAATTTGGAGATTATGGGATGTAAGAATGTCCACATGTGCCACCAGAGGATCTAGGAACTGGCTGATGTTTTACAGTCTTTGCTGCATGTGCTCACCACTCTAATTTCTCTCTTGAGGCACACAAAGAATGACCTCAGGAATGCTGGTGCATGGCTATTCCAGCTCAAGGAACTCTTCGTTCTGTCATGGTAATCAATCCTCACAGAAGATGAGCTGTTGTCTGCGATGGCTGGCCATGGGCCCTCCTCTGCTGTCACAATCACTGCCTCCTCAAGAGGAAGGCCTACTCTGCGACTGTGGCCATGAGTGGCCTCCACTTGTGCCATCTCCTCCATGCACTCATCCTCTACTTCATCCCGCAGGTGTGGCTGCTGGGGCTCTCCCTCCTCCTTTTCTACCATGGCACTCATCTCCTCCTGCCTCTGACAGTGCAGAGTGCCCATGTTAGATGTGCCTGGGTTGGACTTCTGGCTGACCCTCTCTGGACCACCCTCACCTTTGCTCAAGAACTGCTGCACCATGTCGCCAACAGCATCAATAATTGCAGGTGAGTGGGAAATATCAGGCTGCCTATTCTGGAATCTATGCCCAGCTGTGGTGCTGGGGTGACTGACCAGCCATCTTACATTTTAGTATAGTGCTACCCACCTGTTTTCTGTGAGGACCTTGAGGTATCCAGATTTATGACACTGCTCAGTGACTCCTTGTCCATTATGCCCAGTACCCATTTCTCTAGCTCGGTCAGCACTGGTGCTTGACCATTGGGACCTTGCTTGGCTGCCTTTGCCTTGGCCTTGCGTTTAATAACCCTCCATTTCTTCTTGCAGCCCTCAATGTTGTGGTTGTAGTGATATATTGCATTGAGCATTGTACTGATGCCACATCAAAGATGCTCATTCTGGTGGGCACTATAGTAGGCCCTGGCATGACTAAACAAGATGTGGTGTTTTTTAAGGACTTGCCGCACCAATAGTGTCACCTCTGTTTGACAGAAGTTCTCCTTTCTACTGGATACCATTGCCAATGGAGTCATACCTCTGACCCTCTGGAATGAGCTGCATGCTCACATTGCAAACTCCACCATACAGTGGTGGTAAACATTTTGGCACCCTTGCAGTTCAACATCTTATTGTCCAATATCTCCTAAGAAAAAGTGGCCAGTGAAATGGCTTTGGACTATATAAGTAGTCATACAGTATCTGACAAATAAAAGAACCAAATACAAAAAGACCAATTAAAAAAGGAAATAGTAGGAAATAGTATAAAAACTGGGACACTGCCAAAACATGATTATTGGCACCCTTATAAACAATTCAAATCAGTTTGAACAGAAGAAACACATTCAAATTGCTGTAAAATTAAACACACCTGTGATCAATTGTCAGTACTCATCTGACTTGAAGCAACCAATAAATGATGGCTCTATTGTTTAAAATGGACACATTCACTCCTTGTTTCATTTTCACAATGGTGAAGACAAGAGAGCTGCCTGAAACTATTAGAGGAGCCATTATCTCCAAACATCAAACTTCAAAGGGGTACAAGGCCATCTCCAAAAACCTTGGGATTCCTGTGTCTACAGTTTGCAATGTAAATAAGGACTTTTCTGCTCATGGAACCTCCCAGGAAATGGTGGGAATAGGAAAATTAATCCAAGAATTCTTCGAAGGTTAGTCTGAACTGTTAGAAAAACACCACATACAGCTTCCAAAGAGCTTAAGGCTAACCTGCAGCAATCTGGAGTGGTGGTTTCAACCCGCACCATATACCATACACTAAACAAAAAAAGGACTTCATGGACAAAGGCCAAGGAGAACTGCACTGCTCAAAGACAGGCATAAAAAGGCATGCCTGTTCTTTTCCCAAACCCACCTTGAGAAACCACAATCCTTCTGGGAAAATGTTCTGAGGACAAATAAAACCAAACTTGAGTTCGTAGGCAATGCAGACCAGTGATACATTTACAGGAAAAGAAATAAAACTTATAAGGAAAAAACCACCCTTCTTATAGTTAAATATGGTGGAGGTTCCATGATGTTGTGGGGCTGATTTGATGCCTCAAGAACAGGAGACCTGGAATGCATTAAAGGAATCCTGAAGTCAGTGGACTACCAAGGTATTTTGGAGTGAATGTGCTATCTAGTGTCAGAAAGCTAGTTCTGGATCAAAGGTCATGGGTCCTCCAGTGTGACAATAACCCAAAACATACATCCAAAAGTACAAAAGAATGGTTAAAAAGACAAAAATGGACTGTTTTAAGCTGGCCAGCAAAGATCTCAATCCAATCGAGAACCTTTGGAAAGAACTGAAATCTGCCATTGGTAAAAGGAATCCTGGAAACATTCATGAGCTAGAAAAAAAATCACAGTTGAAGTGCGGAAGAAACTACCAGCAGACAGATGTACAAAACTTATAGATGGCTGCAAGAAATGTTTGGAGGCAGTCATCACTGCCAAGGGTTGTGCAGCCAAATATGAGTGAAGGGTGCCATTAATCCTGTCCAGGTCTTATTTTGTTTCTTTCTCTGGAATTACTATGTCTAAGTTGCATAGACATCATTTTTGTTGTTGTTGTTGTATACCTTTGAACAAACTATTGCAATATTATGATGACATACAATGGGAATATTTCCAATTATTTCTCAAGATATTGTACACAACATACTTAAAATGCAAGGGTGCCAATAATGTTGACTGCAACTGTATTACGTACAGCAGGGCTGTTAAGCATTCTGATGACTTGCATCTGCATGTACCTGAGTTGGATATTTCAATATTCAAAATGGACTGTTTGCGTGGATCTTCTCATGACCTGGACATCCCACAGGTCATTTACAGAAATGACTGATTGGATATCTTTGATGCTAGCATGGTGTAGATGGGGTCCTGGTGGCAATGGGGGCATTATCTGGGTGGCCAGGGTACACCATCATGGAGGGTAGGCAGAGGTGTGGGCCATTCATATGCCGTACATGCCTTCTGCCACTGTCTGGATGGGTAGCTGATGTCCATATGTTACAAGTGTTAACATGTCTCGAATACTCATGTGCAGGATATGTCTGCCTCCACCTTGATCTTAGAGTCTTTCATTGCTTTGCAGATGTCAGTCACACTGAAAGACTATGCAGAGTGAGGGCATGCTGTATGGCACTACATAGGCATAATGCACCAAAACAGTAGTGAGGCATGTGTATGGGTGTTGTAACCCAGTGCCCGGTGGGATAGTCAGAGGCACACAGGCCTTGTCTGTAGAGTGCCTTGGGTACATATGATGGTGATGATGGTGCTGTTATAGTGCCAAGAGAACAAGAACCATGTCAGGATGATTGCCTGGGCAAGTGAGGCTGGGTGGCATCTGCAGGTCCTACTTATGTTTTTCCATTGCTATGGCCCTGCATCTGTGGCGCTAGGGTACAGCCATAGCGCTTTGTGAGGTATACATCATGATCTGTATACATATATTTCAGTGGTCATGCAGGGTTCAAGAGGTGATGGTCAGCTTTTCCAGGCCCCCACAATTGGCAGTAAGTGCAGGGCTGCTGTGCCAGGGACTATGAGCATGTATGTGCTGGAGGAGGGAAGAATGATTTAGACACTGAGGTAGAAAACATATAACTAGTTTTTATTTGCACAATTGAACATGTTATCCATCAGAGCAGCCTATCCCCTTCCCCTTCCCTTCTGTCCTCCCCCCTGGGAGCGAATGGCATTGGTGCAGAGCTGAGGCCATACTGGGCCAACACTGCTTGTGACAGGGCTTTCATCTCTGCTCTGATGCCCTTCAGATGCCCAACCATAAGATCCTGGGCTCAGGTGACAGCAGAAAAGCCCTGCTGTACCTCATGCCTCAGGGCCTGTAGGTGCAGCAGGAGGTATGGAACTGTAAGGCCCATAGGGGCCTCATGGTGGGGTAACTGTTGTGGTGGTGGGTCTTGGTGCCCCCACTGTGCTATAGTTTCTGATAGCTGTGGCATAGTGGTGTTGCCACTCACTTCCACTCCCACTACCCCCTCCCATCTGCCTCACCCCACCCACTACCTCTTTCCATCCCCCTTCCAAAGCTTCCCCCTCCTCACCCTGCCTCCTCTACTCCCTCATCCCATACCTCCCCTGCCTACCTAGATGTCCTTCCCTACCTCCTCACATACCTCCTCCCTCTCACCTCATACCTCTATGCCTCCAACAGTTCAGGGCTTGGCCCATCTACCTGCTAGTCTGAGTGCCTCTCTCCGGCAGTGTGGTGACTGAGTGCCTCTCTCCGGCAGTGTGGTGAGCTGATCAGGTTGGAAGGCCAAAATGGCCCTAAAAGTCAGTGTGGGGCTTTGGAGGCCATGTATGCACTGCATGTCAGATGTGCAGTGTGTGCATGAGCTTCATAGCTTCATGCTATGTTTAGCTTCCTGACCACTGTGTTACCGGGAAAGAAATCTGGAAGATGGTGGTGCTGACTGTGGGAGGTGAAGTGGGGGTAGAGGTGGGAATGAAAGAGAGAAAAATGTTGGTTGATGTTTGGGGGGGGGGGCAAGGAGAGAGAGAGAGAGAGGGGGGGAGAGAGAGAGAGAGAGAGATTAGGTGGTAACTAGAGGGGGGCAGGGAGAGAGAGAAATTGGTTGACGGATGGGGCAATGAAAAGAGACAATATGTGATAGTGGGAGGGCTTTAAGAGTGACTGTGTCTCTCTCCTAACCGAGAGGAGGTTAGGTGAGAGACACTGGGTGATGGCCGAGTAGAGGACTACCAGAGAGAGAGTGACATTGTGTGATGAATTGAGGTTCTACAAAAGAGACAGGGAGAGAGACATAGGGTGATGGCTGAGGGAGGGTCAGGGAGAGAGAGACACACATGGAGTGATTGCTGTAGTGGAGACAGTAGAGAGACAGTGAGAGAAAGAGAGAGAGAGAGACTGGCTGGGTGTGAGGGGACTGAGAGAGAGATATATCGATTTATGGCTGGGGGCTATGGCAGAGAAACTGGGCAATGGCTGGGTGGGGCTATGAGAGAGTGAGAAAGAGAAGGAGAGAGCCACACTAGGTGATGGTTTTGTTGGGCTGTGAGATAGAGAAGGACACTGGGTGATGATTGGGAGAGGCTGTGATAGAGAAATCCATGGGTAATGTCTGGGGGCTATGAGAAAGAGAGACACTGGGTGATGGCTGAGGATTGGTATGATAGAAAGAAAGAGAAACAGACTGGAAGAAACCTGGGGAGGGAGGGGGATGGCATGAGAGAGACACACACACACACAGCCCATGGCACTCCCCATGCCAGACTCACATACACACACACATATATGCAGTCTCTGATACTCTCCATGATGGGCAAACACACATTCATGCACACATGCGCAGCCCCCAGCACTCCCCATAAAACACACATGCAACCCCCAACATTTCCCATGACTGACAGACAGAGACCAATATACATACAGCCCCAACACTCCCCTTGACACACACACATGCATGCAGCCAGCCCCTGAAACTCCCCATTACATATCTACACATACACCCACCTACCTCCTGTTACTGCCTAACACCTCCAATGAGACACACATATGAAAAACCCACATTCCTGATTCTGGAAATGGGGGAAACACACAATTGTATTACACTGTTATTGTACACTTTTCAACTTATTGCTTTTCAAATTGGTGATAGTAATAATAAAAAGGAAGATGGAGTGGGGGAAGGGGGACAGAAGCTGCAATGGGATAAAAAATCAAGTTCAAAAAGATTCTGGGGGCACTAATCTGGTGGAAAATCACCACTGGCAGCATCCAATAAAAACTTGTTCAAGTGCATTCATAGGAAAAAACCTGTGAGAGAGTCAGTTGGATCATTAGATGATAGAGGGGTATAGGAGGTATTAAGGGAGGACAAGGCCATAGCAGAGAGACAGAATAAATTCTTTGCTTCGGTCTTTACAGAAGATGCAGGGAAGTTACTCATGCCTGAAAAAGTATTTAAAGGTGATGTATCAGAAGAACTGAAACAAATTTCAATACGCCAGGAATTATTTGATAAACTAAAGTGTAGCAAATCACCTGGATCCGATTATATGCATCTGAGTTTGTTGAAAGAACTGAAATGTGAGATTGCAGACCTACTATGTATTAATAATCTGTGAACTATTATAAAAATCATCTGTAGTACCTGAAAATTGGATGGCCAATGTAACGCCAATTTTTAAAATGTATTCCAGGGGTGATCGGGGAAACTACAGACCGGTGAGCCTGATGTCAGTGTCATAGTGTTTAGGACACAGTGGGTGTCTTTGAGGTATTATACTGATGATCCTTTAGTTCATACTGCAATGTGCAGTGGAGTATCTATTTGTCGCTGCCTTCATCCTAGGACGATAGTGGTGGTGTATGATTGGGATGTGGTGAGCCTGTTGTGTCTGCAAGTATGAGTAACCTATTAGTATAAAGATAACTAGTATAGAGACACATGTGACATACAGTTTTGGCTCCATGCTTGTTTGAGTTCTCTGTTAGTACAAGTCTTTTCAAGTGTCTGTAGGGTATATGAAGATTGATTACCTGTCCTTATCTCTGCTTCAATAAGTGCTCAGTGTTGCTGTCGTTCCAGGTTCTGCTAAGCTCCATGCTAACGGTTATGCCTAAGCGCCCTTTGGCGAGGCTATTAGGCACGGGCCTGCCAGGCAAGGGTATGTCTTGCACTCTGTTTTTTAAAGGTGCCGGGAGGAAGCATTAGCCATCGTTGGGCCTTAAAGCTGTGGCCATTGGGCTGTGGTTGTTGGATCTTGAAGTCTTTGCCATCCAGGGCAGCAAGCAGGGAGTCAGAGAATTGTGTCTGTGTTGGGATTGGTGTTGGGAGTGCCTGCTGATCTCTGCATGCAGGGGGGACGCTGAAGAGAAAGCCAGGCTCTGTGCTTTGGTTTTTAAAGGTGCCGGGCGGAAGTGTTAGCTATTGGAGCAAGATCAAGAGTGGAGCTTACCACCCTTAGTGGGGACAGCAGAGTAGTTCATAATTAAAATTCAATTAAAAAGAAGGAGAAAGAAAGGAACATCAATGATGAATAGGAAAGTAAGACAGAGCATCAACGAAGGAGCTTTATAAGAAGAACATAGAAACAGAGGGAGGCAAGGGCTATGGGGGAATGGGTGGAAGGTCAAAGGCTAGGGAAAATAGGTGGGTCTTGGGCAGTGACTTAATTTGGGGAAGGAGGGATCTAACCGAAGGGAAGGAAGGAGGTTGTTCCAAAGAAAAGGACTGAGGAAATAAAATGCAAAATAGCATGTGGATTCCAAATGTGCCTGAGAAGGAGAAGGGAGGAAAAGTCAATTCATAGAAACATAGAAACATAGAAATATGATGACAGAAAAAGACCACATGGCCTATCTAGTCTGTCCTTCCATATCAACAACTACACCAGTCCCCTTTTTACCTTTAGAGATCCTCTGTGTTTGTCCCATGCTTTTTTGAATTCAGTTACTGTCCTCATCTCTACCACCTCCACTGGGAGACTATTTCCCAGATCCACTACTCTTTCCGTAAAAAAATATTTCTGCGTATCACTCCTGAATCTATCTCCCTTCACCCTCATCTCATGTCCCCTCATAGCAGAACTTGCTTTCAATTGAAAGAGGCTCTCTCCCTGAACATTTATGCCATGGAGGTATTTAAACATCTCAATCATATCACCTCTGTCCCGCCTTTCCTCTAAGATGTACATATTAAGATCCTTCAGTCTGTCCTCATATGCTTTATAATGAAGACCACTAATCATTTTAGTAGCCACCCTCTGCACCAACTCCATCCTGTTCACATCCTTTTGAAGGCGTGGTCTCCAGAATTGCACACTATACTCCAAATGAGGTCGCACCAAAGACTTATACAGAGGCATTATCACCTCCTTTTTTCTGCTAGCCATTCCACTCCGTATGCATCCAAGCATCCTTTTAGCTTGTGCTGTCGCCTTCTCTACCTGTTTAGCTAGTTTAAGATCATCAGGCAAAACCACGCCTAGGTCCCGCTCTTCTTTAGTGGACAAAAGTACTTCACCCCCTATACTATATTGCTCCCTTGGATTGCTGCAGCCCAAATGCATGACCTTATATTTTTTAACATTAAATCCCAGTTGCCAAATTCTAGACCATTCTTCAAGCTTAGCTAGATCCCTCCTCATGTTATCCACACCTTCCTGGGTGTCTACTCTATTGCAGATTTTCGTATCATCCGCAAAGAGGCAAACCTTACCCGACAGCCCTTCCGCTATATCACTAACAAAGATGTTAAAAAGAATCGGACCAAGGACGGATCCCTGGGGCACACCACTGGTAACATCCCTCTCCTCAGAGTGATCTCCATTTACCTGTACTCTTTGTTGCCTCCCACCCAACCAATTTCTAACCCAAGCAGTAACTTTAGGGGCCATCCCTAGGGTGCTCAGTTTGTTTATAAGTCGCCTGTGAGGAACAGTGTCAAAGGCTTTACTGAAATCTAAATACACCACATCTAGGGCTCTCCCTCGGTCCAACTCCCTGGTCACCCAGTCAAAGAAATCAATCACATTTGTCTGACAAGACCTGCCTCTGGTGAATCCATGCTGCCTCGGATCCTGTAATCCTCTGGACTCCAGAAACCTCACTATTTTCTCTTTCAGCAGCGTTTCCAATATAATTTACTCACCACTGAAGTTAAACTAACCGGACTGTAGTTTTCAACCACATCCTTACTTCCGCTTTTGTGTAAAGGCACCACATGAGCCTTTCTCCAGTCCTTTGGCACCACTCCCGACTCCAACGAGGCATTGAAAAGGTCAGTCAGTGGAGCTGCTAGAATGTCCCCAAGTTCCCTCAGTATTCTAGGGTGTATCCCATCCGGTCCCATCGCTTTGTCTACTTTAAGTTGAACTAGTTTCTCACGAACACAGTCTTCTGAAAATTGTTCAAGATGTCCCTTGCTTCTGTTCCTATTTGTGGGTGTTTTCTGTGGTCCTGCTCCTGGGTCGTCATCTGTAAACACAGAACAAAAATATTTGTTAAGCAATTCCACTTTATCCTTATCAGCTTCTACATATTCCTCCCCTGCACCCTTGAGTCTGACAATACCACTTTTGCCCTTCCTCTTCTCACTAATATATCTGAAAAATGTCTTATCCCCCCATTTTATTACATTGACTATTTCCTCCTCCTTTTGAATCTTTGCCTTCTTGACTACTTTGCTAGCTTCTCTAAGTTTTTCCAAATACAGATGCCTGTCTTCCTCTCTCTGTGATCTCTTGTATTTCATGAAGGCCTCCCTCTTTTTCTTCACTTTTTCAGCTACTTCTTTCGAAAACCATATGGATAATAAGTGGAGAACAATGGGGAGTGTGTAATATGACAAGCGAGGAGATATAGTGCGGGGTACCAGTATGGAGTGTTTTATGAATCTGAGTGAGTATCTTAAATTGGATGTGAAGGTGAACTGTAAGCCAGTGTAAGCGGATGAGCAGGAGGGTCACATGGTCAAAGTGGGAAGAGTGAAAAATCAATCTGGCGGCAGTGTGTTGAATGAGCTGGAGATGTTTAAATTTGTACTGGAGGAGACCAGCAAGGACAGAGTTACAGTAATTGAGATGAGAAAGAACAAGAGAAACAACCAAGGTAGTCAAAGCAGAAGAAGACAAAAAAGACCGAACAGCTCTGATACAGCAGAGGGGAAAAAAAGAGCATTGATTGATAAGACTGATATGATCATGAAAGGAAAAAGACAAATCCAAGATGACATCAAGATAATGCAAGGAAGATGTAAGTGTGATATGTGTGTCACTGAGACAGAAGGAGCGGTTAATGGACTAGAGAGCCAAGTTGCTGTTGTCTTGGAGAGGTTAAGTTTAAGATGATTAGTGGTTAGCCAGGTGGCAATGTGGATGAGACAAGTGTTCATGGAAGAAAGATGTGGGGTGAAAGGATCAGTGTGGAGAAGTAACAAAATGCCATTTTGGCATAGAAGTAGAATGAAATACCAAGTTGCTGAATCATCAGTGCAAGCGGTGCAAGAAAAGTATTGAAAAGTAGAGGGGTAAGGACTGAGCCTTGAAGCACACCATATGGAAGAGGATAGGTGGGGGAAGAGAGAGCACCTATAGGGACTTTAAAAGAACACTGTGGAGAGGATGTTTTCAAGATGGGGGAGAAGACATTTTCAAGATGGCCACTGAGCTTCCTTTTCCTACTAATGCCTAAACACAAAGGGAAGTTGAGGGCTTTCCCCTCAGAGCCCCAGCTCCCGTCTGCCAGTCCTATGTGGTTTATGCTACTCACACAGGCGCAGAAACAGGAGATCCACTCAGGTGTTGCGGTGACGGTGGAGGAGAGTGGTTCATTGTCTGCAGAGCTAGAGGCTTCTCTGTCTCCTGTTGAGAGATTGCTTCTGCTGTGCCCTGCAATGCTGATCACTCACTCAGTGGTTTCGGCGCCCCACCCCTTAGATGAAGGGAGTGGAGATGCCGGTAGAGGGGAAAGTGCCCTGGCTCATGCTCAGCTGTTCCCCGGTGGCTCCAGGGAGGGTTTTGGAGCACAGTTACCTTCTGAGGTTTCGACGGTGTCCGGCTTGCATGGTGAAGGGTTCAATCTTCAATCTGCTTCTATGGTGACTTCTACCTCTGTATTTGCTATTCCTATTAGACCTAAAGTCTTCACGCTTGAGGTGATTTGGGAGGTGATTATTTCCCTATCGGAGGCAGTACAGAGTCAGACCAGGGCTGTCATCTCAGATCCAAGACATCTCGGCAAGAATGACTTCTTTGGAAACTGTAAGTGATTGTGTTAAATCTCAGGTAGAAGAACATGGTAGTCAATTGGCAACACTATCAGACTTTACATCTGCATTGATTAAGGATAATGTGGCACTTCGGTATAAGATGAAAGTATTGGAAAATGCTGCCAGAGCTGTGAATTTAAGGATTTTGAATTTTCCTAAGATGAAAGGCATCAAAGCCCTTGACATGTTTAAGAAATATCTATAGGAGGTGTTGAAAGTGCCGTCGGACTTAATTCCACCTTTGACAAAGGTTTATTATCTCCCCCAAGGGAAAAAAAAAGTGGACTCAGGAGAGCTTGCTAACTTGGATGTTTTAAATGTATCTGATTTGTTTAAGGATTCTGACCCTGGGACGTGTGTTCCAGCTACATTGCTGGTTTCATGTGCGCTTGCCACTGATAAGGAATGGTTGCTGAAAATGTTCTTTAAAAAGAGGCTGGAGACCTTTTATGGTCTTTCTATTTCAATGTTTCCTGATATTTCTAAAGAAACGCAGAAGAGGAGAGTGGGAGGAGAGTGGGAGGAGTGGTCTAGTGGTTAGGACAAGGTACTTCAGGCCAGGGGTTCAAGTCCCACCTGGAGACAGCAATCTCAGGCCAGAGGGACTGGGATTTCTAGTCCTACAGGCACTCCTTGTGGTCTTGGGCAAGCCACTTAACCCTCCATTGCCCATGTTCCCTGTAAGTATTAGCATATGTGTCTCATATCCCCTCATGTTAAATGTATCCCCCATTGACCGCTTTGACCCAGTGAAAAGCAGGATATAAATACAGCTAAATAAATAAATAAATAAATAAGCCTGGGGTCATGCAGATTGGGGGTTCTTTCTTTTAAGATTTCCCTATAAATGCTTGGTGTTATATAAGTCGGTTAAATATGTTTTCTTTCAGCCGGCAGATCTTGCTACATTTATTAATGCCAAGTTAAAGGATAAAGTCTAGTCTCAGGGGATAATGTTAATAGCTCTCTTATTATATAGCCTGTGGACTCAGGGTTAGTCTTGTTTATCTTCTTAATTTTGAATTTGTAAAGTTCTCATCCTTTGTGGTGCCAGAGGTTTATTTTTTCCTATCTGTTTTCTCTTTAGCTTAAATGTACCTTTGTATCTCTGTTCATTCAAGAATGGTCTTAATGTTTTTTTATAAATTCAATAAATATTAAATATTAAAAAAAGAACATTGTGAAAGAACTGAAACAGCTGAGGACAGTACCGCAAAGACAAATTTTGTGTAGGCATGCAAGAAGAAGATCATAGTCAATGTGGTCAAAGGTTGATGACAAATTCAGAGAGACAGCAAGAGTAATCTTCCTTTGAGCCAAAGAATGGTGAACTTCACTAAGCAGTGATAAGAGAATAGTGTCAGTAGAGTGTCCATGATGAAAACCATATTGATGGGGATGGAGGAAATTAGTAGATTCAAGATCAGCAGCCAGTTGTTAGAAAGCTAGTTTCTAAAGCAGTTTGTAGCGAAAAGATAAGTTAGAAACGGGTCTGTAACTAGCGGGGGCTGATTTATCCAGAGAAGGGTTCTTTAACAATGGGCAGACTATGGCTTGTTTCCAGGCAGAAGGGAATGATCCTGAGGAAAGACTATTGATAAGGAGGGCAACAGTGGAGCGTGCAAGAAAGTCAATGGAAAGCCATGATGAGGGGATAGGATCTAGGCAGCAGGTAATTTTTTGGAAAGTACAGAGAAGCTTGGAGAATGCAGCTTTGGATACAGTATTGAAGGTATCCCAGATATGCATCAGTGATGGGGGGGGGGGGGGGAACTGGGAGAAAGAGGAAGGGAACTAAGTATGGCAGGGGGAGAAGTTGGCAGAAATTCACATTGCAGGGTGTCGACTTTATCATAAAAGAAAGCAGCCAGTTGCGATGGAGAAAGCTAACCATCTGTGGAGGTAAGTTCAGATGGAGACTTTGATAGACTAGAAAAAATAGAATGAAGCTGTTTGGGCTGGGAGGAGGATGTAGTTATAAGAGAGAAATAGTAGTCCTTCTTTGCAACAGAAATCATGAGACAATACGATTTGTGAGCTTGATGGAAAAGTTGAGAAACTTCAGGAGAGTTCAAGAGAGTTACCCTGTCTCCAGGGGCACTCAGCATAGTGGAGATAGTTTTGTGCAAGCTGAAGATTGGGATGAACCAGGGCTGATGGGACGTGTCTTGGGATAAACTGGGTGAAGAGGAGCTAGTTGGTCAAGTGCAGAAACAAGTGGACCTGATCATCAAAGGAGAGAGAATGAAAATCAGTAAGGAAGATAGAGTCTGATGAATGGAAATCTGTCGAAGAAGTCAGGGTGAGCCTGAGGGAGTGCTTGGTGGAGCCCTGGGTGGAAGAGACTATAGGCAAAGCAAAAGAAAGGACAGCAAGAAGAAAATGAATGAGGTAATGATTTGTCCACAAAGAGAGCGAGCAGAGAGTTGGAGGGAGAAGAATAGGCAGTAGATGCCGAAATGATCAAGTCAAGGATATGGCCATCAGAGTGTGTGGGGAAGGCGATATGTTGAGTAAGCTGTAGGTTAGAGAGGTGAGCCAGAAAGAGACTATCGCAAATTTTAGAGGTAGAATCAACATGGATGTTAAGATCACCAAGGATATGAAAATTAGGATAGTGAACAGAGGTCTCTAAAATGGTAAGCAGAAGGAAATCCCAGAGAGGGGCCGATATGGATGTCAGAGAATACAGTATAAGAAAATGTGTCGGAGGTTAAGTGGAAACGGAGAAGAGCAGAGATTCATGATAGTGAAGGAAATTAGAGGAAACTTCAGAAATAGCAAAGGAAGAACAAAAGATGATGGCAACCCCACCACCAGTGTGGGCAGCCCTCAATGTAGAAAGAAAGGAATAAGCTGGGGGCAGGCAACAGTTAAGAATGGCTTGAGCCAGGCTTCAATCAGAAAAATAAAATCAAAAGAGTATTAAAGAATGAGATCATGAAGGACGGCTGTTTTTGAGCAAGGGATCTGCAGATGAGAAGGCCACATTGGAGAGAGGCCACAGATAAAGCAGATATCTGGAGAGGAGGAAACACTTGTGTTGAAACTAATTGGACAGTAAATAAGATTATTTGTATTGCGATAAGCGAAGGGAGCAAAAGAGGCAGGGAGACGTGGATGATCAGTAGTCCAGAACATTGGAATCATGCTTATTGTGAAGAATAAGGAGGTTAGCAAGAGCAGCAGAAGATAGATTGTGCCAGAGATAGAAAAGTGTTTACAAATTCTCGTAAATGTTGAGGGAATCCACATAGAATGTGGACAACTGGAGATGCCCCAAGGGGCTCGCCCAAGGAGCACGACCTGCTCCTTGGGCACGCTCCTTTGGTGTGCACCCACAGCTTGAGCCACCACTGCACTGAGTGCCATGTTGCTGTACTTTTTGTCTGCCAGTGTGGCAGTGACCTATTCTGGCATCGGTCACTTGCTTTTCTCACCTTACACTACTTCCAGTACTTTCAATTGTGCCACTTTGTCCAACGCCTATAATCTATGGAACCCTTGATGAGAGATCCTTTATGGGTGGAGCAGGTGCTGTTCCAAGGAAAACAGAGGGGACACTTCTAGACTCAGTAATACCCTCCTAGAGCTCAACAACACATCCAGACCCCACATACAAGAGTTTGGGAGAGAATACTGGGGTAGAAAGAGGACTTTTTAGGGAGCATATTCATGTACACATGCATAAAATATCTATATCCCTAAATTTAGTAGCTGTTCAGTTTAAAATTCTGATGCAATGATGTATGCCTTCTGCAAGGATTTACATATGGCAGCCACAGACATCTCTACTGTGTTGGTGTGGCTGTGACCAATATGAGGACTTTGACCATACTGTATGTGGTGGAGCTGTGCAGATATTCAGACCTTTTGGCTGAAGGTTCAGGAAACGATTATATTAATCACAGAAACCCTTATCCCACTCCAGTACAAAGTAATAGTGTTGGGGGAGGAAACGTTTGGGGAAGCGTCCAGGGGATCTAGGTCTTTAAAAAAATGCCTTTTGCTAGATGCCTGATGTGTAGTTGCTCACCACTGGAGAGCAGTTAGAGCGCCTGCTAAATTGGAGTGGCTAGGAAAAGTTTTGAATATTTATGGCATGGAAAAACTCTCCTTCCTTATTAGGAATAATTCTTCAGACTTTCAGAATATTTGGGAACCTTATTTAAAGTATGTAAGTCCATAGTATGCTGGCTTCTGACTGAAAAACTCATGTCCTAGGAACTCCACATAATTTCTTTATTTTTTGGCCCTCTGGGGAGGAGACTGCAATCACCATACATGAGGTCACCCTGATGGGGGATACGCTGTCCGTAAAGCTAGGGAGCAGTGGACTATGGGAGGGGGTATGTTGGGGAAGGGGAAATTGGGGGTCTGCTCTAGTTTTGTCTTGCCAGGTCAGTACTTTTCTTGTTGTCGGTCAAGTCTTATTTTCTAACTGGTATTTACCAGTGACAAGGAAAAGGATGGGTGCAGGGTGCTGTTAACCATCTGAGTACAGTTCTGACCTTGATTTCCTTTGCTGACATGTTATACCCTCCTTTGTTAATACAATGGGGGTTTGATGTTTCTGTCAGAATACTTGGATTCATATTCTTGCTTATTCTTACTGGCTAAATGTGTATCTTCTTTGTTGTTCTTGTTAATGATTAATAAAAAGTTAAAAAAATACCTAGCAAGCTTTTATCAGATCAATATCATTCTTCAGGGTTTCAAAGAGGTTTAAAATTGCCATGGTGCTGAGCTGATATCGATGGACCACATCTGCCTCTGATGGGACCAACAGTGTGCTGCAAAGATCGAAGATGCCAGCTTTCTGGGGCCTTATCACCACATGAACAGGAGGTGATGGGGCTCCCTGCATTACAGAAATACATCTTTCTGCATGCAACTAAAGTCACTATCACCAGGTTAAGCAGGCACATCATAAAAACATAAGAAATGCCATGCTGGATCAGATCAAGGTACAACAAGCCCAGTATCCTGTTTACATCAGTGGCCAATCCATGTCACAAGTACCTGTCAGGTTTCAAAAAGGTACACAGATTCCACAATGCGTATCCCAGGGTAAGCAATGGATTTCCCTGGTTCTCTTTAATAATAGTTTTTGGATTTTTTAAACCTTTTTTAAACCTAGCTCCACTAATAACTTTTATTACATCCTCCAGCAACACATTTCAGACTTTACGCATTCAGTGAAAAAAATATTTTCTCTGATTAGTTTTAAATGTGCTACATTGCAGCTTCATTGTGTGTCCCTTAGTCTTTCTACTTTTTGAAGGAGTAAACAACCGATTTACATTTACCCATTCCACTTTATTCATTTTGTATATCTTTATCATATTTCCCTTCAGTGGTCTGTTTTCCAAGCTGAAGAGCCCTATTCTTTTAAGCCTTTCCTTATAGAGGTATCTGCCCATCCCCTTTATCAGTCTGGTCACTCTTTTCAGTACCTTTGGTAATTCTGCTATATCCTTTTTAAGATATGGCCACCAGAACTGCAGACAATATTCAAGGTGTGGTCACACCATGGAACGATATAGAGGCATTATAATATCCTAGGCATTTAAAGGCATTTTCACAGTTAACAGCCCGGGTTGACCATGTAAATGCCTTAATAGGCAGTTGTCAAAGGCACCTACACGGCTAATGTCTTTGAAAATCCCTGATTAAGTCCCCTACGTGCTACAATGCTATCCGGTTAGCATTGGGGAGTGTTGCAGCATTCCAGGGTGGAGCAGAGGTGGGGAATGGCACTAACTGGGTAGTAGCAATTTTGGATGCTGCCCAGTTAGTGCTCTGTGCCTTAAAGATAGGTGAGAAAAACCCTTGCCTATCTTTAAAGCATGGGGACTAACTGGGCAGCATCCAAAATTGCTGCTGCCTGGTTAGGCTCAGCGGCTTTCTGGCTGTGTGGCGAAACCCAGATGTTCACTTCCGTTGCCGCAGATGTGAAAATCCGGAGTTAAGGGGTCACGATCATGGCTTTGTGGCTACAGCGCTTAGCACTGCCCAACTGAAAATTAGGCCCCTTGGTTTTATTCTCCATTCCTTTACACTTGATTCCTAGCATTCTATTTGCTTTCTTGGCCACTACTGCACGCTGGGCAGAGGGTTTCAATGTATTATCCACGATGACGCCTAAATCCTTTTCCTGGGTGGTGGTTCCTAATGCGGAACCTTGCAACATGGAACTGTAGTTTTGGTTGTTCTTCCCTGAGTGCATAACTTTGCACTTGTCCACATTAAATTTCATCTACCATTTGGATGTCCAGTCTCCCAATTTATCAAGATCCTCTTGCAATTTTTCACAATCCTCTTGTGTTTTAATAACTGAATAAATTTGTATCATCTGCAAATTTGATTACCTCACTCGTTATTCCCATTTCCAGGTCATTTATGAAGGTGATTTGCTGCTCTTAAGGATCTTACTTAATATGTATACATTAGTGGAAAGGCAGGATAGAGGTGATATTGCCCGTACCTTTGGTATATCTTGTCTTATTTATGCTGATGATGTGCTGTTGTTCACACCTATTAATGTGATTAGCCCTGATTACACAGTTTTAATTAACTGTTTCAATTCAATAACCAATTGGCTGCTCACTCAGAACCTTTGAATAAATTTTTAAAAAACTGAAGTCCTTATCGTTACAAGAAACAATGACTTCTCTTCACCACATTCATTAAGAGTACGAGACGCTGATTTACCTATTAAATCCACCATTCGATACTTAGGTGTCATTCTCAACCAGCGACTTGAATTTAATGAGCATATAAAGTCCACAGTAAAATCCATTTATCACAAGATTAATACTCTATGACACCTAAAACCCATGTTAGACCCCGATGATTTCCGCACAACATTCCAAGCGCTAGTCACCCCACATTTTGACTATGCGAATATTATCCTGCAAGGCCTACCTAAATCTATGCTTAATCCATTACAGCTTGCTATGAATGCAGCAGCTAGATCACTATGCGGAATTACAAGGAGACAACACATAACCCCCATTCTAATGGAGCTTCACTGGCTCCCAATAATTTGTAGATTATCTTATAAAACACGTCTTATGACCTTCAAAGCGCTCCATAATATTTCACCTCCTTCAATCTCTGATCTACTAATTCATACCCAAAACAACAGATCAAGAAGATCTACAACTGAAAATACTCTAGTGATTCCAAATGAATTAGTAAAATGTACTCAAACTACCATTAGCAGATCATTTTCATCCTTTGCTCCAAGGTGCTGGAATAAGCTTCCATTAAACATCAGATTGATAAAAGATATATCACAATTTAGAAAAGCTTTAAAAACCCACCTTTTTTACAACACTTCTCTTACATCAATATTTCCCCCTCTCACCCCATTATCTCAACTCAGCAATAATAGTTAAATGATGTTAGACCGTTCCACCTTATGAAATTTCACTGTATATACCTGCTCTGTTAAATGTTATTTATGACATGTCTCTATACCCACTCAAGATCTCTAGTCTTATGTAATTGCTTTTATTTAATTATTTATATGCTATTCCCCAGTTAATCCTTGTTTTATTCCCCTGTTACCTGTAACTTGGACAAGTTCTCTAAATCTGAGTGTATTTTGTTTAATGTAAACCGCACTGAAGTCAAATAGCGCGGTATATAAGAGCTGTTAAATAAATAAATAAATAAATAAATATGATTGAGAAGTTTAAATACCTCCATGGCATAAATACACAGAAGGAGAGCATCTTTCGATTGAAAGCAAGTTCTGCTATGAGGGGGCATAGGATGAGGGTAAAAGGGGATAGATTCAGGAGTAATATGCGGAAATATTTATTTACAGAAAGAGTGGTAGATGTATGGAATAGTCTCCCAGTGGAGGTGGGAGTCTCCCAAAGGATCTTTAAAGGAAAAAAGGGGACTGTTGTAGTGGTTGATATGGAAGGGCACACTAGATAGGCCATGTGGTCTTTTTCTGCCATCATGTTTCAATGTTTCTCTGTTTCTATGTTTCAGTTTTAATGATAGTTCACAGATTACTAATAGTAGGTCTGCATATGATCCAGGAAATTTGCTAATCTTTATCAAATAGTTGTAATATAACCTCCCGGTTTATCAATATTTCTTTCAGTACTTCTGATGCATCACCTTTAAATACCATTTCAGGCTTGGGTAACTTCCCCACATCTTATTCATTAAAGATCAAAGCAAAGAATTCATTCAATCTCTTCAATATGGTCTTGTCCTCCCTTAACACCCCTTTTTCCTCTCTATCATCTAATGGTCCAAATAACTCACAGGGTTTTTGCTACAAATGTACCTAAAAAAGTTTTTATTATGCAATTTTGTTTGAATAGCAAGCTTTTTTTCAAATTCTCTCTTTGCCTACGTTATCAATGCCTTGCATCTAACTTGCCAGTGCTTATGTTGTTTCCATTTTCGTCATTTGGCTCCTTTTTCCATTTCCTGAAAGATGCTTTTTTGGCTACAGCAGTCTCTCTGATCTCACTCTTAAACCATGCTGGCAATTTTTTGGTCTTCCTTCCACTTTTCTTAAAGCATGCAATATATCTGGTCTGGGCTTCCAGAATGGTATTTTTAAACAACGCCCATGCTTGATATAAATCTTTAACCTTTGCAGCTGCTCCTTTTAGTTTTTTCTAATTTTTCCTTATTTTATCATAGTCTCCCTTTTGAAGGTTAAAAAGGAGACTATGATACTGTGAAGTTTTTGCCATACTCCCTCCATTTGTTAATTCATATACAATCGGGCTATGATCAGTAGTGCCAAGTGGCCTCAACACACTTAAAATGTAAGCATATTCCATTTTTCAAGAATTTATTTATTTATTTAGACAGATTTGTATACCACCTTATCCTTCAATCAAGGTGGTCACATCACATCACAGTTGGAGGGTTACATTTAACATTAGGGTACTTATAAATATTTAGACAGTACAATTACTTAACGACATTTAGGCAGTACAATTGACGGTAACATTTAACATGTGAGTACTTAACGACATTTAACATGAGAGTGATTGACAACGTAGTGCAATAAACTTGTTTGTGTAGATATGATGAGTGCGTGCCTAGTTGGCGGAGGTAGTTGTATTTCTTTTTGGATAGGGGATGTTGCCTGATTGCTCATATGTTTCTATAAATAACAATGTTTTGAGGTCTTTGCGGAAGTCTGTGATATCATCCAATGCCCTCAGGCTCGTTGGGAGGGAGTTCCATAGTGTGGACGCAAGTAATGATGGAGCTCTTTTTGAGGTTGTTTGTTTGGTTTTGTGATAGCCTGCAGGTGTGCCGATCATGTTGTCATTAATGGATCTTTGTGGTCTATTGCTGATATCCCTTGTTATAACGTCTTGGAGTACGTCTGCTGAGAGATGGTGAATGATTTTGAAGATGATCATTGTTTTATATTTAGCTCTTGCCACCATTGGGAGCCAGTGTAGTTGTTGTAGGACAGGGGTGATGTGTTTGGTCCTTGGAAGCAGTGGTGTGATGAGTGCTTGGCACACTGTGCGGAAGTGGTCTTGATGGAATATTGGTTTGATTTGTCTGATGATCTTCAAACGTTGATAGGCCTTGTTTGCAGTTTTGGTGATGTGGGAATTCAAGGTCAGAGCTCTGTCCAATGTGATGCCCAAGTACTTAACTTCTTTGACTACTATGTGTTTGTCTAGGATGGTGATAGTTTGTGGGGGGTATGAAGGTGGGGTGCTGGTGATGAACATTGCCTTAGTCTTATCGTAGTTAACTGTTAGGTTGTTGGCTGTGAGTCAATCATTCATGTCTTCAAGGCATTTGGTAAAGGTTGTGGTGTTTAGTGCTAGTAGGTTTATTGGAGCCTACACCATGATGTTGTCAGCATAGATGTGGTAGTGGAGTTTGTGGTGCTTGATGATGTTGCATATGGGCTGGATGTAGGTGTTGAAGAGCATTGATGATAGTGCTGAGCCTTGTGGTATTCCCTGTATGATGGGAAATTCCCTGTATGACAGTGATTTCTTTTGGTCGCATTTGACTTGTTGCGTTCGCTCTTCCAAGTATGATGTAAACCACTTCAGGGTATTCTTGCATAGTCCTATCTGTTGTAGGCGCTGCAGTAGCTTAGTGTTGGACACCGTGTTGAAGGCTGCCGAAATGTCCATGAACACTAGCAAGAAGCCGTTTTTTATGTTATCCATGCCTCTTAGGAGATTGTCAAAGAAGGAGGTGAGTAGTGTTTTCATGCTGTGTTTGGGCTTAAAGCCATGCTGATGTATGTCCAGTGGGGCATTTATGTCAATATGGTCCTGAAGTTGCCTTTGCACTGCATTTTCCACGCTTTTCACAAGGAATGGTAGGCTGGAGATGGGGGCGGTATGATTTTGATTCGGAGGGGCTCAGATTGTTACTTTTGAGTGTTGGTCATATCATTGCATGCTTTAGGGGTTGCGGCATGTGTCCTTGTTGGAGTGAATCTTTGACAAATTTTTTGAATGTGATGAGCGAGCTGGCTTTTTGTAGCTTTGATCCACACCACTGGGCATGGGTCTGACGGTGAGGTTGTTGTGTTTAGTCCAGATATAATATCTTCTATTTGATGTTTTGTTGGTATGCTGAAGTTCTCCCATATTTGATGCTGCTTTTTTATCTTGTGATTGTTTTTCTGTGGCGTAATACAGCATGTTTGGATGGTGGTTTTTGACTTCATATAATCTGCATATTTTTGTGGGTCAAGATGGTGGGTACTTTGTTGCGTGTCATCCTTGGTGAGCTTTTGGACAATGCTAAAGAGCTCTCTTGGTCTGTTAGTAGATTGCATGATTAGGTTGGTATGGTGTTGCTGTCTACGCTCATTTATTTGGTTGTTATATTCCAGTTGCTTGGCTCTGTATAGGGTTAGTGAATTATGTGTTTTGTTCTGTCTCCATTTTCTTTCCAGTCTTCTGAGTGTGCGCTTTGCATCTCTGATTTCATTTGAGTACCATGGGGCATTGAATCTCTTGCATGTTTGTGGTTCTGTGCTCGCTGGGGCAGATGCTGCATTAGATATTATAGTGTTCCATTTTTCTATGTTTAGATCAAGGGTGTCATATTCCTGTTGGAGTTGTGGAGTGATTTCCTTTATGAATGAGTCTTTGTTGAATGATTTAAACCGTCTAGTTATTCTTTCATCTTCTTTGCTTTGGGTGGGATTATTCAGGGTCATGGTGAATTCAATCACATGGTGGTCTGACCAAGGGACTGGTGTGATTGTTGATTTTGTGGTCTTGCTCTGATCCACTAATTGCATCGGCATAAAGAAAATGTCCGGAGTTGTACCATGCTGGTGTGTTGGGGCAGTGATTGTCTGACAATATTTTAGTGACTCCATGGCTTTTAAGAATGATGTGGTCTCTCTGGTGGGTGCAGATATTAGGTTGTAGTCTCCTAGTGCAACGAGGGATTTGTGTCTTCTGCTGTGTGCACATATTGTTTCAATTACTGTGGAGAGGTGTTCAGTTGTGGTTCCAGGAGGCCTGTATGTGAGGGAGATGCTTAGGTATTTGTTGGCTATGGTGAGTGTGTTGGATTCGGTTGTGTTAGTGGTGGCTATTGTTTTGAATCTGTATTCCTTTCTGGTAAGTATTAGTACTCCTCCTCCTCTCTTTTGTGCTCTGATGCAATTAAATGCCGAGTATCCTGTTGGAGTTACTTGGTTTAATATGACCTGGTCTGAATCATCTAGTCAGGTCTCGGTGATGCATATTATATCCTTCTTCTTGTAGTGGATGAGATCAAGAATAGTATTTGGTTTGTTCCTGATGGATCTTGCATTTAGTAGAGCACATGTAATGTTTATGTTTATGATTGGGTTAGTGTGTTCATTATTTGTGTGATGTGAGAGTGTATTGCATGTGGCATTGTATTGTTTGTGAGCTGTACGCTTAGGGTGCTGGTGTTCTTTGGATAGGTATGATGCTGATGTCCATCTGGGTTGGGTGGTATGTATGAATGAACAACAGTCTTCTAAAAAAAAAGTTGTTTCACAGACAGTGGAAGGACCTGTGTGGAACTAACAACTACAGTACCTCTGCCCGTTTTCTGTAGTGTGGGATTCCTGTACCACCTCTGCACCCTGTGAATCACCAGATATCTTCTGCACTTCACTTCTGACCCTTTAACTCCAGTGTTAAAAACAGCTCTTTTTTAATAATTTATGAAATTTTACAATATACCAATATACATATGCCATTAACACATGATATAAAAGGAACATTTCTTAGACTGATCAAAGTAAGGTAATTAACAGAATTAACCTCATGCCTAAACGCAAGGAAAAATGCAAGGGGGGTCATGCTACAGTTGCTGGACCTGGGCAGCATACCATGGACACACACACTAGAGCGTAGTTGATGGACGATCAGGCTGCCAGGTCTGGGGAGAGCCCCATCTTGGACAGCAACATTTCACTGAGCCCGGCAGGCCCTTCCATTCCTCCTGAGCCTGACATGCTGGGGAGTGAGGCATGCGGCATGAGGATTGACACTTTTTCCCCAGCGATCTTGGCTGTGAAGCTTATGAAGCCGCAGCCTGATGGGGCTTTGGATAAAAGCGTCCAGGTGGATACAGCTTCTTTGGGAGTGAGTGTGATATCTCCAGTGTCTTCGGTTTCCACTAAGACTTTATTTCCTCTATTGGTTCCTCCTCAAGTGGTGATTCTGGACTCAATTTGGATTGCCCTGTAGTCTGTGTACCAGGTATATGCAGGGGCTTTCCAGATCTCGTCTTCACTCTCACTGTATTTAGAGAGCATGGAAAAGAGTTTGGAAGTCCAACAGACTGTTGATTCTAGGCTTGAAGCTAAGTTTCTATGGATGCAAGAGCAACATGGAGCTGTGATTCAGAATAGGCTTGTGTTTCAGTGTAAGATTGGCAATTTGGAGAATGATCAGAGGACTTTAACCCTTTCAAAGCCTACTTTAAATTTGTAATCCACATTCTTCAACCGGGTTAATTTTTGCATATTTCAAGAAAATTGTACCCGACTTATTCAATATGTTCTAATAGTGATTTTCCTTCTGCTATGGTCATGTATTATATACCATTTGATAGGAATATTTAGTCAGAATTTTGGATCCCAAGAGTTTTGGGCTCGGCCTGGAAAGGGTTAAACCTAAGGGCTTTAAATTTTCCACAGATTTTTGTTTCTCCTGTAAGTGACCTGTTTAACAGGTTCCTTAAAGAAGTGTTTGGCTAACCTGATTCTGGCCTT
Source organism: Ichthyophis bannanicus (assembly GCA_033557465.1). NCBI lineage: Eukaryota > Metazoa > Chordata > Amphibia > Gymnophiona > Ichthyophiidae > Ichthyophis > Ichthyophis bannanicus. The sequence goes on along the minus strand of CM066035.1, from coordinate 426,404,456 downwards.
CCTCCTCTCCAGAAGATCTAATTTCTTTCCCCTGGTATATCTAAGGATGTTCCTCAGAAAGCTGATGTCCTCTTGATGGCTATTTCATCCGACTCTTTGGACTTGACGAACCTTTCCAAATTGTTGAAGCAATTGACCAAGGTGATTGAGGCTAGAGCAACACTTTTGATTTATTTTGTATTTCTTCAAAAGAAGGATGCTTTACTTCATTTATTTCTTAAGAAACCTAATGTTTCCTTTATGTGAGGTAGAATTCAGATCTTCTATGATGTGTCCAAGTAGACACAAGTTAGGAGGAAGAGGTTTTTGGAGCTTCGCACTGAGGCTTTGGCTTTGGGTGTGAGGTTCCAATTAAGATTTCCCTGTAAATGTGTACTCATTTATAATAATAGAACATATTGCTTCTTTGAGCTCTTCATTACAGTTCTAATTCAGCACTAAGATGTAGTAAAAAACTGCACTAAAATTTAGTATGGTCTATTACATCTCTCACACTGAGGAAGTTTCCCCATGGCCATGTGCCCATGAGGGAAGGGTTAGGACAGATGTTATAGTTTGTGATTCAATCATTAGGCATGTAGATAGCTGGGTGACTGTTGGACATGAGGATCACCTGGTAACATGCCTGCCTGGTGCGAAGGTAGTGGACCTCATGCACCGCCTAGATAAGGTCTTTGATAGTGCTGGGGAGGAGTCTGCTGTCTTGGTACGTGTCAGTACCAATGACATAGTAAAATGTGGTAGGGAGGTTCTGGAGGCTAAATTTAAGCTTTTAGGTAGAAAGTTGAAATCCAGAACTTCCAGAGTAGCATTCTCTGAAATGCTTCCTGTTCCACATGCAGGACCCAAAAGGCAGGCAGTGCTCCGGTCTCAATGCGTGGATGAGACGATGGTGCAAGGATGAGGGTTTTGGATTTGTTAGGAACTGGGGAATGTGGAAAGGAGGGGCTCTTCTGAAGGGATGGGCTTCACCTTAACCAGGATGGAACCAGACTGCTGGCATTAACCTTTAAAAAGGAGATAGAGAAGCTTTTAAACAAGAAAATAGGGGAGAGCCAACAGTTGCCCAAGAGTGCATGGTTCGGAATAAGGTATCCTTGAAGGATACTACCAAAAGCAGAGAGGTTCCAAAAAAGAGTAAAGTAGCCCAAATGCCCTTCAGTATGGTGCAGACAGAGTGTAAAGATTCCAAATTACCCATGGCTACCAATAGCCAGATTAATATTAATAAAATACAGTCTCTAATATGCTTGTATGCAAATGCTAGAAGTCTAAACAATAAGATAGGAGAGTTAGAATATACAGCACTAAATGAGAGGTTAGATATGATTGGAATCTCAGAGACATGGTGGAATGAGGATAACCAGTGGGACACTGTGATACCTGGGTACAAACTATATCGTAATGATAGAACTGATCAAATTGGTGGAGGGGTTGCACTCTATGTTAGAGAGGGCATTGAGTCAGAAAGGATTAAAGTTTTGCAGGAAACAAAATTTGCTGTAGAATCTCTATGGATAGAAATTCCATGTATGAAGGGGAAGGTGATGGCAGTGGGGGTGTACTATCGACCGCCTAGCCAGAATGAACAAATTGATGATGGAATGCTCAAAGAAATCAAGGAAGCTAACAAAGGTCACAGCACAGTAATAATAATGGGTAATTTCAATTACCCCGGTATCGACTGGGTCTGTGTCACGGCAGGACATGCTAGGGAGATAAAGTTCCTAGATGAAATAAATGACTGCTTCTTGGAGCAGCTGGTTCATGAACTGACCAAAGGGGAAGCCATATTGGACCTAGTCCATAGTGGAACACCATATCTGGTGCAGGAGATAAGGGTGTTGGGGCCACTTGGCAATAGTGATCATAGCATGATCGCGTTTGATTTAATTAGTGAGGCGGGATAGTAAGGAAATCCACAGTATTACCTTTTAACTTTCGAAAGGGAGACTATGAAAAAATGAGGAAAATAGTTAAGAAAAAACTAAAAGGAGCGGTTGCAAAGGTTAAAGACTTACATCAAGCTTGGGTGTTGTTTAAAAATACTGTCCTGGAAGCCCAGACCAGCTGTATTCCACGCATTAACAAAAGTGGAAGAAAGTCCAAAAAACTGCCAGCATGGTTTAAAAGTGAGGTCAGGGAGACTTTTGCTGCCAAAAAAAGCATCTTTCAGGAAATGGAAAAAAGAGCCAAACGACAAAAACCGAAAACAGCACAAGCACTGGCAAGTTAAATGCAAAGCATTGATAAGGCAGGCAAAGCGAGAATTTGAGAAGAAACTTGCTATGGAAGCAAAAATGTGAAATAAAGACTTTTTCAAATACATTCATAGCAAAAAGCCTGTGAGAGTCAATTGGACCGTTAGATGATAGAGGGGTAAAAGGGGCTGTAAGAGGAGACAAGGCTATAGCGGAGAGACTGAATGAATTCTTTGCTTCGGTCTTTACTGAGGAAGATGTAGGACTGTTACCCAAGACTGAAGTGGTATTTAAAGGTGATACTGCAGAGGAATAGAGAGAAATATCGCTATACCGGGAAGATGTATTACAACTATTTGATAAACTGAATAGTAGCAAATCACCTGGACCAGGTGGTATACATCCAAGGATGTTGAAAGAACTGAAATATGAGATTGCAGATGAGTTATTAGTAATCTGTGAACTTTCATTAAAATCATCTGTAATACTTGAAGATTGGAGGATCGCCAATGTAACGCCAATTTTTAAAAAGGGTTCCAGGGGTGATCCGGGAAATTACAGACCAGGATGGAACCAGTACCTGACGTCAGTACCGTGAAAAATGGTAGAAACCATCATAAAAAAAGAATTACTCAGTATGTAGATAGTCATGGCCTAATGATAGAGCGTAGGTTATATTTAATTTTCTAGTCATGGCCTAATGGGAGACAGTTAATATGGTTTTAGACAAGGAAGATCTTGTCTTACTAATCTGTTATGTTTTTTTGAATGTGTGAATAAACAGGTAGAGAAAGGTGAGTCAGTTGATATAGGGGCTTGTTTACAAAGCCGCGGTAGCGGTTTGCGATCGTAATCGGAGCCGCGGCCCCATTGATTTCAATGGGGCCGCGGTTGCGATCGCGATCGCGAACCACTACCGCGGCTTTGTAAACAAGCCCCATAGTGTAGCTGGACTTTCAGAAAGCCTTTGACAAGGTCCCTCATCAGAGACTTTTGGCAAAACTAAAAAGTCATGGGATAGGAGGCAGTGTACTATTGTGGATCGGGAACTGGTTAAAAGATAGAAAGCAGAGGGTAGGGCTAAATGGCCAATTTTCCCAATGGAGAAAGGTGAATAGTGGAGTACCCCATGGATCTGTACTGGGTCCGCTGCTTTTTGACATATTCATAAATGACCTGGAAAAGGGAATAACTAGTGAGGTTATCAAATTTGCAGATGACACAAAACTGTTTGAATTTGCTAAAACCCAAGGGGATTGCAGAAAACTGCAGGAGGATCTGGATAAATTGGAAGACTGGGGGCATCCAAATGGCAGATGAAATTTAATGTGGACAAGTGCAAAGTTTTGCACCTAGGAAAGAACAACCCACGCTATGGTTACACGATGCAAGGTTCCACATTGGGAACCATCACCCATGAAAAAGATTTAGGCGTCATCGTGGATAACATGTTAAAACCCTCCACCCAGTGTGCAGCGGCGGCCAAGAAAGCAAATAGAATACTAGGTATCATAAGGAAAGGAATGGAAAATAAAACAAAGGATATTATAATGCCTCTGTATCGTTCCATGGTAAGACCACACCTTGAATATTATGTGCAATTCTGGTCGCCGTATCTTAAAAGGATATAGTGTTATTAGAAAAGGTACAGAGAAGAGCCATCAAAATGGTAAAAGGGATGGAAGGCTACTCCTATGAAGAGAGGCTACAAAAGTTAGGGCTCTTTAACCTGGAAAAGAGACGGCTGAGGGGAGATATGATAGAGGTCTATAAATTAATGAATGGAGTGAAACAGGTAAACATAGATCAATTGTTTATACTATCAGAATATAGAAAGACTAGGGAACATGTAATGAAGCTACAGGGTAAACTATTCAAGACAAATAAGAGAAAATATTTTTTCACTCAACGTGTAATCAAACTCTGGAATTTTTTACCGAAGGATGTAGTAAAGAGTGTTAGTGTAGCTGGGTTTAAAAAAAGGTTTGGACAAGTTCCTGGAGGAAAGGTCCATAAACCATTATTAAAAAGGGACCCAGGATATCAATGCTTGACCCAATACAAGCATTGTGGAACCTGTGTCTCTTTGGGATACTGCTAGGTACGTATGACCTAGATTGGCCACTTTTGGAAACAGGATACTGGGCTTGATGGACCTTGGTCTGACCCAGTATGGCATATCTTATGTTCTTATGTTCTTATGTACAAAGATGATAGGGCAGCAGTAACAGCATTGGCATCAGCATCTCAAGACACTGAGAGAGGGGCAGAGGCACATCATCAGTGGCATAAATACCCCAAGGCTGTGAGAGAGAAGCAAAGTAACAAAGTTCCTTTCTTGGTACCTTGAACATTAATGTCACTGCTGTCACTGTTCTGTTCCTCTCTCACTGCACTGGGACACTCTTACCTCTACCGTTGCCTTTTGCATGTTTCCACCCTTTTCTCTCTTCTTTTGAGTTTATTTCCTCCTTCTCTATCCTATGTGATTTCTCCTTCCGTTTTATCTCCCTTTAGTCTTTTTTATGGTTTATGGTTTATTGGCATTTGATATACCACCTTTATGCAAGCAATCAAGGTGGTTTACAATAAAAACATTCAATTAAATCCAGAAAAGGAATGCCATATTGTATAAGCAAAGGAAAGAGAAAGAAGGTGGACTAGAGTGACAGAGAAGGGAGAGAGGGAAGGCAATCACAATAGGTTGAGGGTCAGCCAAAGTCTTGATAAGCTATCTTGAATAGATATATTTTCATTTTAACTTTGAAACATTTGAAAGTGGGCTGTAGGCCAATTTTGAGTGGTAAGCTGATCCATAACAAAGGTGTGATTGAAAAGAAAAACAAATTATGAATTGACTCGTATTTGGTTCTAGAAGAAGTAGGAATATGAAGATGATATGTGTGTATTGAATAAAGGGGGAATGCAATGTGTTCAATGAGGAAAGATATTCATGGGCTTCATCATGAATAGCTTAGAAGGTCAAGGATAAGACTTTAAACTAAATCCTAGAAGTGACTGGAAACCAGTGATGGTATATCATTAATAAGGGTGATAATGGTCGTATTTTCTTGCACTGAAAATAATCTGAATGACAGTATTCTGAATTATCTGTAATTGCTTCAACGAATAAGAAGGTAAGCCTGAATAAACAACATTGCAGTAATCTAAATGGGAAATAATCTAAGGGGTCAAGGGAAAGAGCAACCTAAATTCACTAGCTGTGGTTGGTGGATTGCTGTGCTTCTCTTAGGAGGTGAGATTATAGTTCTCTTTTCAGTCTTGCTGGGTACCTTCACATGGTGACCGCATTGTACAAAATCTATACTGAATCCCAGCAAGGTGACACTACAATTGAACTATGGTAGGAACAAAAAAGAAAAATACATACTGGCTGCATGTTGCCCTGGATAAAAAGGTGCCCACCCGTAGCTTATGCATTAGGGCTAGCGATAGGTGGTTGCGATAGTGCCAGGACTGCAGATGTTGATAACATCCCTGTCACAGATAAAGGCCATGGTGAGCATGTTCATGGACCCACTGTGGCAGGAGATAAACCACAGAAATTAATGAAAAGGTTAAGAGGATTAACTACACTTAAGTGTACTTCTACTGTACAGATAAAGAGGAGATAATATACTACTATTACTTTTATGCCATAAACCCTATATTTAAATCAAGAGGATATGAAAAGAGAATCCACCAAAAACTGGAAGAAAGAGGAAAATTGCCACAAGAAAAACTGCAAAAAGCAACAGATACAAATTTAAGATCTTTAATTTAGCAGATCAAAGCAAAGAAGTATGTGAATGATAACATATTGAAGCAACTAAGGGTTTCCGTGGAAAAAGAAATACAGGGAGACCTGGGTGAGATTGCCAGAAAAAGGAATACACAGAAACAGAAACAGCAGTTGAGAGGGTGATGGAGCTTGCAATTTGGAAGTGCAGGAGAGTAAGGCAACTACAGGACAGATCAGCCAATCAACTGAAGAGGAGGAAGAAAGGGAGGCGAAAGACCCAGAGGTGGAGGAATTCAAGATTGAACTCCTAGATCACATGGAAAAAGATGAATATGCTGGGTTTCAGGCAAGGGAAAGATTATCCAAGTTAAATTTAACACCTAAGGTTAAAAGTATGATTATAACGATGTAAAAGGCCATGTCCAGTATAAAGGGACCATTTATTGACAATACTGAAACAAATTGAATACAATATTCTGCAGCTAAAATTATTACTGCAAGAATATTATCTGCTAAAGTGCAGTGCCAGAAGAAAAAAAGCAATAACAGTTCCTCCTTGGAAAAAGCACATCTAGGGAAAAATACAATAATTGCATGCAGAGGTATCCCTGATAAATGGGTATCTAAAAGGATTAAGATCATCAAAGATGTTAAGGAAGGTCTAAAGCATCAAGCTGAACCATGCTGCATTAACAGAAGAAGACCTGAAATTTATATGTTTCCACAATAAATTGAAAATAGCAGCAGAAATGTGTAAACTGAGTAGATATGAAGAAAGCCAAAAAGAAAGATATCAAAATAAACTATTTGGAGAGAACCCCAAACAAATCTACAGGGAATTGGGGAAGAGCATTAAGATAGTAAAAGTACCACCAACCAAAGCCAAAGCAGAAAGCTTCTAGAAAACACTCTATGAGGACTCAATAAAGCATAATCAAGAAGCAGAATGGTTACCCGGCATACAGGAACATTTAGAAAACGCAAACATCAAACCTATGGAATGGCCTGCAGTAACAACAAAAGAGTTTGAAAGCAGGTTAAAGTGAAGAGCCCTAATTCAGATGAAGTAACCAACTTTTGGCTCAAATAGTTAACATCATTCCACCCAGACTTGGTGAATCACAAAAGTTGCTTACTATGCACAATGGCTTACTACAGAAAGAATATTCCTCCTTCCAAAAGGGGACCCAAGTAACACTCACAAAAATTATAGACCAATAACTTGTCTACCTACAATCTATAAACTGTTCACTGAAATAGATGGAGACAGAATATATGATCATATCATGTCCAATAACATAATGGCAATAGAGCAAAAGGGCAACAAGAGAGGAGCACATGGCACCAAAGACCAAGTAATGCTGAATAAGGCCATCATGGTCATCCCTAAGAAAAGCAGAAATCTCAGTATAGCATGGATTGATTATAAGAAAGTTTTTGACAGTGTCCCACACTCCTGGATAATAAATTGCCCTGAAAGATATAAAATAAATCCTGGTTTGATAGAGTGCATTAAGTTCACTATGACAATGTGGGAAACCACACTCTTTTTGAAATATGAAGATGATCAGTACATCATTCCTAACTTCAAGATACAGCGAGGAATACTCGCATTTCAGGGGGATTTCCTGCCCCTTCTGTTTTGTGTGGCGCTTAATCCAATGAGCATTCTCCTCAACTCTTTGGGATATGGATTTAGCCTGAATTCTAAAGAAGGTAACAACCCAGAAACAACATCTCTTATTATTTGTAGATGATTTGAAGCTCTATAGTTCCAGCAAGCAAAAATTAGTAGAGTAACTCCATTTGATGAAAAGCTTTTCTGATGGCATGATTTTTGGCCTTGACAAATGTGCTAAGGCAATTGTTTTTAGAGGAAAATTGAGCAAAATGGAAAACATCTCCCTGGCTTAAGGCTGTGACATCAAGGACCTTATCTTGGAGTAGAGGAAGGAATGACACTCAAGTAGAAATTACTGAGAGAAAAGATCAGTAAAGAATACTAAGGAGATTAAAATCATTACTGAAAAGTGCTTTGACATCACGGAATAAGATACACGCCATCAATCCACTGGCAATTCCTGTACTTTCATAAGCTTTGGGATTGTGGACTTGCCTCTTCAAGATCTTGAAAAACTGGATGTGTGAACATGAAAACTCCTTTATGCCCATGAAGTAATTTACAAGAATCAGTATATGTCAAGACTGTATGGACCCAATACTTAAAGGGCAGTTACATGGTTTAGGGCCCTGTGAACCATGTAACTGCCGCTGAGAGGGATATTCAATGGCATTAACACAGTTAGTGCCACTGAATATCCTCAATTGTCTTTATCTTTATTTTTATTGAAGAATTTTATATACTGCCCTTCATTAAACAAGGGCAGTTTAGAATTCAAAAAATTATCACAGGGGCACTGTGGATCTGAGGGAGAGAAAGGCAATACAATGATGATAGGAAAGAAGCACAATCATACAGCAGAAGAGAACCATAAAAGGTCAGGAGCAAGGAGATCATTGCAACCTGGAAGAAGTGGATCTTAGGAGAGCCTTAAATTTGTGAAAGGACACCATGGGATGAGGAACACTAAGGAATATTTTTAGAAGAGATATGCCTAAATATTTCCAACCTGAAAATAGGATTAATTAATTAATACACTAATTTATTCATTTGCATTTGATATTCCATTAATTGTTTAATGAACATCAAAAAGGTTTACAGAAAATACTAGGCATCTTCCAGAACCAGTAAGAAGGAGAGAAGAAAAGAGAGTAGAGATAAAAAATGAGTATATGCAATCCAGTAATTGAAAAGGCTAGTAACCATGAGAACAGTCAGGAAAGGAAAAAAAAAGGATCATGAGGCTGCGAAAGAGATGAGATCAGCCTACCTGTCTGCAAAAGTCTGAGAAAAAAGCCATGACCATGGCTTAAGGCCTTTCTTGAATTTTAAATAGTTACTTTCAGAGTGCATATCTAAAGGAAAGGAGCTCCAAAGCAAAATAGCACTTCAGCAAAAAGCTGTGATGTGGTTCTTAAAATCTGATAGGAAAAGGGAAACAACTGATAAGAAATGACCCTGGGAAGACTTCAGTGAGCAAGAGGGGCAGTAAAAGAAAATAGAGGATCCTAGGTAGAGTGGTAGGCCAGTGTAAAAAGCATAGAGTCCGATCCAGAAAGAGGCACGTCTGGGCCGTCCAGACATCCCTGAACAGGATGGGCTCTTTTGTACCCTATTCTGCACTGTGGCAGCTACACACCTCCGTGGTAGCAGGATCAGGCATTGATACGGCCTGGCTTGCCCCTGCATCCTGGTGGGAGACATCCTCTCTGCTCCACAACCAGCCTGCAGCAGCACTGACCTCTGTTTCCCCATCACCTGACCTTTGGCCGGGCAGCCAGTGCCCGGATTGGGCAGTGAGGACCTACTGGCAGCTGCTCTCAGCCTTGAAGGGGGTTCCTGGGCCCGATCAATGACTTTGCTGCTGCTTTTTCCACCTCTGTTGTGGAATAAGCAACATGTCTGACCCCCACCTGCAGGATATACAGAGCCGTGACCTGAATCAGCCCTGTATGTCCTGCTGCCTCAGCCCGCCCTGTTCCACCCACATTCTACCCCCTCCTGCCTTCCTCCGGCTCTCCCCGCACTGCGACTTTGGGCGAGCAGGAAGAGTGTGTTGTGGAATATGTCTGGGATGGATAGCGGGGCTGCATGTCTACTGGGGCATACAACCCTTCTATTTGCCTCACAGAATCGGGCCCATAATGAATTAACAGAAGAATTTTGAATTTAGTTCCAAGAATGATGGGTAGCCTGTGTTGTCTGGTGATAATATAGTTCCACTATTTGGCATTATAGACTGGTGTAATAGCAGTATTCTGGATTAGTTGTAAATGCCTAAAAGATGAGGAAGGTAGAAAAACAAAAAGAGTGTTACAATAGTGGAGTTGGTTAATCACTAGAGTGTCAATTAGCATGACAGCAGATCTTTCATAAAATAACATAGCAAAGGATTTACGGCCTAGTTTAGAAAAATGAGGCTTGAAGAAAAGTCATCCAAAAGCACTCCTAGAATGCTGGCAGCCTTTTTTTACGACAATGGAGAATTTAGCAATATGAGGGGGGCTGAGGGGGGTTGATAAGTATCTGGCCTCATAACGAAACAGAAAGCTACGGTTGCACTTTGGTTCTGGAGGTCCGAATGATCTCTCTGCAGTTTTGTTTTATTTAACTGGTGTGCCCATAGCTTTCTGTTTCGTTACAAGGCCAGAGACTAATCAGCGCCCCCCCCCCCCCTCATAGAAGGAGAAATGGACACAATTCCAGGAAGCCCAGTGAACCATAAAATTTCAGACTTTCATGGATTAATTATCAATCTATGAGTTGTAAGCCAGTAGGTGATAGTATCTAAACGGTTGTTTAAGTTGGAAATAGAAGAGGAAGATACATGCTAAAAAAAAATACAACTACTTGGATGTCATTAACAAAAATATAGGCACAAAAGTCTACGTCCTGAATCAAGGTGGCTAATGGGCTAGGAAAATATTGAAGAGAATAGGGATGAAGATAGAATCTTGAGGGATTCAGTGGTGCTGAATCAGAAAAGATATCTGTTCTTTTAACTTTGAAGAATCTGCAAGAAAAGAGTGAAGCCATTGCAGATCTGTGCTTGAGATACTGTAGTGAGCCCATTAAATTGCTGTAATAAAGGAGAATTACAATTAAGATCAAAGGCAGTGCGTGCATCTAACAACTCCAACAGAGGGAATGCTTATTTTCATCTAGAATCATTCCGATTTGACTATTATGGCTGAGATGTCTAGAATCATTCATCTAGAATCATTCTGATTTGACTACTATGGCTGAGATATCTCAGTACTATGGCCTGCTCTGTAACCTGATTGTTTGGGATGAAGAATATATAGAAAGCTGTTACAACATATCATAAAATAAATGTTGCTTCTTTGAAGAAATGCAGTAAAAATAATGAACAATGAATCTATCAGCCACTATCAAGTATCCCATTAGCTGAATTCAGTTAAGTCCCACAAGCTAAGTACTGTTTATGTGACCATCTTATCTGAAAAGGTTTCACCACCTGATTCCCATTAAATGCAGAATTATCTCATAACTCATATGATCTTTGAAGTCTTTAACGGTAAATCCCATTCTCAGCTTTCAGATTTGCTCATTCCTTAATAATTTCAGTTGCTAAATGAAAAGAGTTCATTTAGATGAATGTAACTTGAACTCGTTTCAAGCCATTATAAACTGAGCTCTCCCTAAACTGAAAACATTTCTGTGTCCATACAGAAAGAGAATTAGTACATATGCAACATTTTGTCTAGCCAACTGGGCAGGTTTTTAATCAATATCACTTTACCTGAGTGACAGGGTTATCTCATACACATATAGTACAAGGTAACTATTCAAAAACTTAGACCTATTTACGAGAAGGCACATTTCAGAGATTTAAATTGAGACACTGAGGTTATGACATTCACAATTTTGGTGAGATTTTAGAAAACACTTTGCTAGACATGGTACCTTTTCTAATATACAGAACAAAGAGGTGCCATTTTGTAAATGATCACACCAGAAAAATCAGCAGGGTAAATATGGCTTCCATACATGTTTAAGTTCTGTATTTCACAACTTACACGTGTAGATGCTGGAACTTATACATGAATGGAAGCTATTTTGCAAGCCTACACGTATAACATACATAGTAACATAGTAAATGACGGCAGATAAAGACCAGTATGGTCCATCTAGTCTGCCCAGTAAGATAGCAAGAGTAGGTGCATCTGCCGCTCCGTGCAGACCACTCCTCCCCATGTCTTTGTTTTAGGGGTGAACCCACCGCTCCATGTAGGACACCCCTGTATGTTGAGAAATTAGTTAGTTAGGTTTATTTTGATTTTATCCTGTTGCTGTAAAGGGATCCACTGTGTCTGCCCCATGCCATTTTGAATTATGTCGCTGTATTTGCCCCCACCACTTCCATCGGGGGGGCATTCCAAGCATCCACCACCCTTTCAGTGAAAAAGTATTTCCTGACATTGCCTTTCAATTTATCCCCTTGCAGCTTCATAAATGCTACCAATTAACAACAGATGCTGCTATCAAACTTTTGAAGGGGAAAAACAAGGGGGTATTAAGAAGGATAACCCCCTTAATGCTTCCAGTAAAAGGACTGACCAGAACACTTTTGTATAGCCTAAATGTAACAGGGAACAGGTGTAAATCTCAGTGTTTATAGTTTTGGATATACATGTGTGTATTCTACAAAAAATGGGGAAAACAAGAGTAGATTTTTGACCTGCCCTGGCCACTCCCTAACTATGCCCCCCACAAGTCCCTTTGCAACTTTTATATAGTAATCCCATCCATGTGTAAATTCAGGTCTTTTGAAAATGGCCATTTACACGTGGATGCCATTTACATAAGTAAAAGCCTGATTTTACAAGTGGAAATCATGAATAAGGCTTCTAAAATAACCGCCTAGGCCACATAAAAATTCAATATAAAGGTGAGCCAACATGCTGATTTTAACACACACGCATTAACAATAAGTTTAGAAACATAGAAACATGACGACAGAAAAAGACCACATGGCCTATCTAGTCTGCCCTTCCATATCAATGCAATAAAATGAGGGGATGACATTTTTCAGATATGTTAGTGAGAAGAGGAAGGGCAAAAGTGGCATTGTCAGACATAAGGGTGAAGGGGAGGAATATGTAGAAGCTTATGAGGATAAAGCGGAATTTCTTAACAAATATTTCTGTTCTGTGTTCACAGATGAAGAACCAAGAACAGGACCTCAGAAAACACCCACAAACAGGAACAGAAGCGAGGGGGCTGGAGAAGTTGGATTGGTGATTCTGCAGGCCCTGGTGACTTGTACACAACCTTCATCATTCTGTAGGCTCCCATCTTCTCCTCTGCTGGAGAGCTTGGATGTTGAAAGAAGCATCTCATCAATGTACTTTTCACTGTCTTGAATACTCCTCAGCCTCACCACCTCCTCTCTGAATTCCTCCACTTGTTTCCTGAGAGCTTCAGCATGCAGGCAACCTGCACATAGAACTGGTCCTTCAACTTGCATTGGGATCTCTGTCTGTGAGAGAAGCAGAAGCTGTAACGGGGGCAACAGCTTTGGCGATACGATTTTTCCAAGTCATTGTTCAGTTGGTGGAACTTAGGTAACTGTTGAAGCAAAAGAGAGACCTATCAAAGTACCAGCCAGTTTCCCAGCTGTCCTTTCAGATAAAAAGCAATTAAATTTATTTTAAGTGTGTTGAAAATGTTCTGTTTCAAGTCCCTATGTGTAATTAATCGGGGAGGTGCCCTATAAAGCAAGACTGCTCACTAGAGGTGGGTGGGAGTTGGGGGATAGGGAGGGAACTAACTCCTCATGAGGTGTCAGTAGCTTCAAAGAACTGAGAAAGATACTAAAGCACAGTTTTAAACCTACCCCACTAAAGAAAAAAATTCCCGTTTTAAACTAAAGCACCAAAAAGAATATAACTTTGTTTTAAGAATGTACCAAAACCCTTTTAAGAGCTCCCAGGCAGAGATCTAGTAATTTAAAAAGCCAAAAACTCTTACCTTTTCTTGAAATGTATAGCCCCTGTTAGGAATGCCCAGTACACTAAACTTCATCTAACTGCTACCACTCCATCTGCCTTTCCTATAGACCTCCTCACACCAACGATGAAGAGCTCACCATCTTACTGGAAGAAATTTGCTTCCACTCATCCATCTACTCAGAGATCTAAACCTACCATCTGTATCATTCACCCACTCAGCAGCCTTCCTTGAAGATATGACAGATCTACAATTCACACAGATCATATCCATCCCTATCCATGCTAAGGGTGGCATCCTGGACATGATTTTCTTCTCAAATTGATTCCTAAATGCCCACGCATATACACCACTTTCAATGTTCCCAGTCCCCTGGTCTGATCACAACCTAATCTCATTTATCATACCAACTCCTGCCCACAAACCTCACCTCAGAGCTCCCTTTCAACAACTCGGAAATTTCTCTCATTCAACAAACAAGCCTTCATCCAAGAAACTGTTCCAGCTTTAAGCTCCTTTCCAGTGAAGAAAGACCTTGAAACCAAAGTATGTTCATGGAATGGAACCATCTTAGCTGCCGCTATAGCCCCGCCAAAAGCCTCTACTAGAACCAAACAATCACACACTCCTTGGAATTCCTCAGCCTTAAAAACACAGAAACACAGCTTGTGTCATCTTGAACATCTCTAGAGAAAGACCCAAAGCTCACAACTCAAATCCCAATATCTACAGGAACTCAAGCTATAACATGGATCCACCATCCAGGTCAAAGAAGAATACTACAACAACTTCCTCATATGCTCCATCAACAAACCTAGAGAGCATTTTGAAATTGTCAAATCACTCACCAAAAACCCATCTCAGTCAAACCAGGACCATAGCCAAGAGCAAACCTGCACCATCCTACAGCCTCCACATTCCAACTTCAAATGAGGAAACTACTCAAGACTACCACTGGACTACCTTCAACACTCTTTCACATGAGGAGCTCAGCAAAATCCTCAGCAACCTCAACACCACCACATTTTCGCTTGACTCATGTCCAGTCTCCTGGCTGAAAGTCACAAAGGAGCAATTCCTACCATTCATATCTGACATTGTCCACTCCTCCCTCGCCAAAGGATTCCTTGCTCCCTCTCTCAAACAAGCATCAATCAGACCACTCCTGAATAAACCAAACCTAGACCCACATTCTCCATCATCCTACAGACCCATAACCAGTATACCCTTCATCTCCAAAATCATTGAAAAAGCCTTACATACACACCTCCAAGATCACATAGACCATCATGCACCTTTAAACACACAGCAGCATGGATTCAGACCCAATCATGGCACAGAAACCCTTATGACCTCACTCTTAAGCTCACTTATCACAAGCATCAAATCACTCACCCAAGGCTTTTTCCTGCTCTTTCTGGACATCTCTGCCACCTTTGACACCATATCCCACCAGCTACGCCTTAACAAGCTCCACCACATTGGAGTCTGTGGCACCCACCTCCTATTTCACCAACCAAAATCATCATATAAGGATTGAAACACACACTTCAACTCCTTTCACCCTTAACCAGGGTGTACCACAGGGATCATCTCGCTCCTCTCTACTTCTTAATATATACATTCAACCTCTATGTGATATCCTCTAACAATTCCCAGTCCAGTTTCTGATATTCACTGATGATATAATGATTTTCACACCATTCTCCATTTCCACTCCAGATTACTCCACTCTCTCAAGTTGCCTCACTGAAACCATCAACTGGATTCACCATCATAATCTATCAACCTCAGTAAAACAGAACTCCTCCACAAAGCAAAGGACCCCAACTTCACCCCATCCCCTGCTTCTGCCAAACTTGTCAACACTGGGATCTGAGTCAGCTAGCACACAAAGTATCTCAGAATCATACACAATGAACAACTGACCTTCAAGGAACAAATTCACATCAACAAAGCAGTATACTACAAGCTAAAAAACATCCGAAACCTATGCCCCCTCTTATCTACTGATACATTCCATACAGTCTGCCAGGTCACCATCACTCTGTTTGATTACTGTAATTCCATTTATCAAGGACTACCCAAATATGCAATACATACATTGCAACTCACCCAAAACACCATTGCTAGAACCATCTTCCAAGCCTTATGGCACACCCACATCACTCCCATCCTCAAGCACCTCCATTGGCTCCCCATCAACTCAAGAATACAATATAAGGTTCTTACCCTCATACACAAAACTCTGGATGGGAAATCAGCAGAGCAACTACATGCCTTAATTCACAACTCAAACTCTAATAGACCAAGGAGAAAAAGCACCCAGGACCCCTCAGTATCCCATCTCAAACTCACAATTGCAAGCAGGCTACAAGAGCAAAAACATTCTCACTATATGCCCCCACTCTCTGGAATGCATTACCCCCAGCAATTCGAACCATCAAGTCTTCCACTGACTTTTGTAAACAACTCAAGACTCATCTCTTTCAGAAACATTTTGGCAATGAGCAACCAACAATGTAGAATCAGCAGAAACTCATGCCCACAAGCACATCCTCCCCCTGTCCCACCTTCAGGAAATCCCTATGACCCAACTCCCCCCCACTCTCATGAAACTCCCATGACCACAACCCCCCACTCTTGCCATCCCTTAACCCCTTTGTATATAACAACTCCTGGGACCAAGAAGATTACCTTACTCACCTGAAAACTCATCGCAAACTAATTTGGGCTACAAGGAAAGAGTTCCATTCCGAACTACTCAGCAGAGCACTAAACAGACCACGTGATCTCTTCAATTTAGTAAAAACGCTAACCAAAGAGCCGTCGCCACCGCAACAAGAATTCATACAACCACAACTATATGCCAACTTCATCCAATCCAAATTAGTCAAGGCGAATACAACTTCATTACAAGTTCTAACCCAATCCCCCCAAACTCAAACCTCACTCGTTAAATTTTCACCTCCATCAAGAAAAACCATCGAAGACATTATTGCCGCCATAAATACCACCACAGCACCAAATGACCCATGTCCAGCACACTGGATCAAAACCTTGCGTGCTGAACTTAGCCCTTGCATAGCTAGGATCGCAAAACTCTCCTACCTAACTGGTGTTTTCCCTGCTGCCCTTAAACAGACATCAATTCGTCCACTGCTAAAGAACAACCAGATGGATCCAAAGAAGGAAGAGTCTTACCACCCAATTTCTAGTATTCCTTTTCTAGCCAAAATACTTGAGAAGGAGACTCAGAGGCAGATTCAGCATCACATAGACACATCAGCCCCGTTGGATCCATGCCAACACGGATTCCGAGAAGCTCATGGAATTGAAACACTCATGACTTCGCTATTCAACAAACTCATATGCGGGATTGACAACATACAGATGGCCTTTGTAATGATTTTCCTGGACATATCAGTGGCATTTGACTCAGTTGACCATAAGATTCTTCTAGCTAGACTCCATGAAAAAGGCATCCAAGGCCTCGCTTGGGACTGGTGCAAATCATACCTAGAAGATCGATGGCAACAGGTCCGTATAGGCAACAATACATCTGAGCCCTTCTGACAGAAGCGAGTACCCCAAGGCTCTTCCTTATCTGCGCTGCATTGCAGCCAATCTTCCAAATCACCAGAGACTTCGGTAGATCTTGCCTATTATATGCAGACGACGTGCTAATTTTCACACTGATCAACGTCTCAAATCCTGACTACTCAGCGCTAATCAACTGCTTCAATGCAATAACTGACTGGCTCCTCAATCAGAACATGAGAATAAATTTCAAGAAAACCGAAGTACTCATAGCCACAAGAAACAAGCGATTTTCTCCCCCACCAACCCTCATAGTAAGAGACGCAGAACTTCCAATCAAGGCCACCATAAGGTACCTCGGTGTGATACTCAATCAACAACTTAATCTTAAGGAGCAGATAAAGAGCACCGTAAGGACAATCTACTACAAGATAAAAACACTGCGCCACCTGAGACCCATGCTGGAGACCAAAGATTTCCATACAACTTTCCAAGCAATAGTCACACCTGACTTCGACTATGCGAATATCGTTCTGCATGGCCTCCCCAAGAATACACTAAGTCCACTTCAATTGGCGATGAATGCAGCGGCCCGCATCTTGTCCGGAGCTTCAAAGAGAGATCATATAACACCGATCCTAATGGATTTACACTGGCTCCCGATAAGCTGCAGAATATTATATAAAACTCTCCTCATCACTTTCAAGGCCATTAATAAAATATCCCCTACATCGATCTCAAATCTCCTCACTCATGCACCAAACAATAGATCCAGGAGACTAGTAGCCGAAAACACACTAGTTACTTCTAGTAATTCCACAAAATGGACGCAACTAACTACTAACAGAGCTTTTGTGTCTTATGCTCCCAAATGCTGGAACAAACTCCCCCCCAGCATCAGATCAATCAGGGACATCATTCAATTTAGAAAGGCCATTAAGCACTATTTATTCACTTTGCACTTCAACCTACCATACATACCTTAGCATTGCCTTCCGCCTGACACCCTTAAATGCCTCTCACATAGCTATAACCCAGAACAGAGGTAATAAAACTGCAGAAAGTGCTGCATTTCTGTAAATATCAGGCCACGATGTTACCTGTTTAATTGTATATAGTTTTCCCCTGTTCATACCCAGTTTATATTCTGTGTCGGGCTGGTGAGCTAATGTATGTGCAATAGAATAATAAAGAATCCTTCCTGGTTTACCACGAGTTTTAGACTGGGTTCTGTTCTTTACGTGGTTTGGTGCTCCCTTGGTGGACCTCAGCTATAAGCATGTTCTCCCCATGGAAGGACACTCTAAGTTTTGGAGATGACGTTTTAGGGAAACTTTTACCCAAGGAATCATTGATTGATCCAGTTGAAGATGGAATGGATGATACGTGGATACAATAGGAAAACACGGTTCTCCTCACCCAGAAATTGGTGAAAGAAGATTTACATGCTGCATATTTGTTGGAGTGTTGCAAAGCAAAGATTATTCCTAGAGGACTCAGAATTAATAAAGCTCCGGGACTATATTCTCTGGGTGGGTAGAAGCCTTCCCAACCAGAACTGAAAAAGCTCGAGAAGTCACCAAAGTTTTACTGAGGGAGATTGTCCCTAGGTTTGGAATCCCAGCAGTAATAGGGTCAGACAATGGGCCCTCATTTGTCTCCCAGATTACTCAACAGTTAGCAAAAGCTTTGCAGATACAATGGAAGCTTCACACTGCATACAGACCCCAGAGTTCAGGGAAAGTTGAGCGAATGAATCGTACCCTAAAAGCCCAAATGTCTAAGCTTTGCCAGGAGACACGCCTGAAGTGGCCCCAAGTGCTCCCAATAGCTTTACTCAGAATACGCTCAGCTCCTGTGAAGTCAACAGGCTTTTCCCCTTTTGAAGTTCTGTATGGTAAACCCCCACCAATAGTGCAGGGAATTAAAGGAAGTCTAGCCCAAATTGGTTCAGAAATAACCAGGCAAGAACTCCTAGCTCTTAGTTTTGTTCTGCAGACTCTCCATGCGTGGATCCAAGACCAGTTGCCTATCAACTTGACGGAACCCTTGCATCCCTACCAGCCTGGTACCTCGGTGTGGATCAAAGATTGGAAGAAGACACCGTTGGAACCCCATTGGAAGGGACCATACACCGTCATCCTGTCTACCCCAACTGCAGTAAAGGTAGCAGAAATCGATTCCTGGATGCACCACAGCAGAGTCAAGCCCGCAGCTGATCCCGAACCTGAGCAGTGGACAGCAGAACAGCATCCTGATGCACCTTTGCGAGTTACTCTGAGACGGCAACCAGCAGCTTAGACACTTTGTCACAGTGCCCTGCAGTAGCCAAGTCTTTTGAAGAGGATTGCTGTTTTCCATACAGCAAGAGTTTGTTTCAACGAACCTCATGTGTGTGATTTTACACACTACTTTGATGCTACATTGATTGACCATACTTCAGAAGCCAACTGAAATTGCTAAGTTGGTAAATGTGTGATGGACAACTTGAGGATCTTCAATCAACACTCAGCATCCGTTGAATTGCTTTATTAGCAAACGGGACGAAGAAAAGAACGTCGTGGTCAAGATCTGCAAGCTGAGGATTCAGAAGAACTCCAATCAACATGTATCTTTATCTTTGCTTTGCCCTGGTTGCCTATCTTGGAGGCTCTGAACTAACTTGTGCATTACCTCCATGCACTGCATGCATTACTTCCACTCGGACTGGAGCGAAAGTAACTCAGACTCTGCTCTACCATTCTTACTATACCTGCACTGGTAAAGTGACTCGGTGTATTTATAACACCACTGAACTAAATGTTTGCACTAAAGGTAAATCTAGAGTATGCTATAATCTGCATCAGAATCCATCCTATTACACGTTGGAAATACGATGGAATGATGCAGATGGACCTTTAATCAATGCCACACAACCACTTAGAGATTCTAGTATACCTGCTGTTTTGAATTTTGATGCATGTGATGTTATAAACAGAGATAGTCGCTCCAAATGTGGTACCTGGGAAAAAGCATACCGTAATGATCATAAGTATATGTGTCCAGAAGGTGCCACAGGATGGGGGAAGTGTACAGGTAAGAAGGGTTCATATAGTACTGCAACAGCAGCAGATTACTATTGCCCAAATTGGGAATGCGTCTTTTATGCTACATGGAATGCTGGTATAGTAGAAGAAGATATAGATAATCGAGTGGCCACTTTAACTAAGTCAAAACCAGATGACAAATGTAAGAAAGGTGCCTGTAACCCTTTACAATTATGGATACATAATCCTAATGTATGGAAACAAGGATACAAGTTTGGTTTACGTATCGCAGGTTCCGGATCAGATCCAGGAACCATTGTGTATATAAGATTGAATACCCAAGCCCACAAGTCATCTAAATATCACATCCATAACACTTTCTATGAGGCCATGCATGTAAATAAGTTTGAGATCCCTCATCCTTCTCAGAATTTATTCTTAGAATTAGCTGGAGCGGTAGTATCTAGTCTTAAAATCTCAGATTGTTATTTCTGTGGCGGAACACAGATGGGTGACCAGTGGCTATGGGAAGCCCAAGAATTAAATTATTCTCTGACTTACAATCAGACTGAATTACACAAGACTACTAGTGAATGGGTGTTAGCGCACTCAATTGTTGGACGTCTTTGCTATGCCAGAACTGGACCTCAGTTTACCCAACAGGTAGGACAGCTAGTCTGTCTCAACCAAAAGATTTATAATGCCACCACAAAAAAGACGTCATGGTGGTCAGGAGTCAAAAGACCTGAACCTCCTAATCCATTAGCCAGATTTCCTGAACTTGCTGGTTTGTGGACTAATCTCGCCAAATCCCATGCTTGGCAAGCCCCACCTGGCCTGTATTGGATCTGTGGAAACCGAGCGTATGCTCGACTCCCACCACACTGGGGAGGAGCATGTGTCTTAGGGACCATCAGACCTTCTTTCTTTCTCCTACCCACAGAACATGGAGAACAATTAGGATACCCAGTATACACTACCCACAGACACAAAAGAGCACTAAGACAGAAGAGAGCACCTCTGCAGATAGGTAAGTGGGAAAAATGGCAGGGTGATGACTGGCCACCAGAAAGAATCATTGATTACTATGGACCTGCCACTTGGGAACAAGATGGCACATGGGGCTATAGAACCCCAGTTTATATGATTAATCGTATTATCCACTTACAAGCAGTAGTTGAAATAATAACTAATGAAACTAGCCAAGCTCTCACACTTTTAGCTAGACAGAGTACCCAAATGCGCACTGCTATATACCAGAATCGCTTAGCACTTGATTATTTGTTAGCATCTGAAGGAGGAGTATGTGGTAAGCTGAATTTAACCAATTGTTGTTTAAAAATAGATGATAAGGGTCAAGTAGTCGAAGAACTTGCTGAAGATATGCGAAAACATGCTTATGTGCCAGTACAGACTTGGCACCCACTAAGATTACCTAACTGGTTTGCTAATATTTTCTCATGGTTAGGAGGACTTAAGACTTTCCTTATATTAGTACTAATAATCATTGCGGTGATTTTTCTGTTGCCATGTATAATCCCATGTTGCATGCGTTCTATTCACAATGCTATTGAAAGTACAGTAGAGCGGAAGACCGCCACTAAGATTATGGCTTTAGGGCAACTTCATCCTCCTGCATATAGTCGGAATCTTCTGACCATAGTATAACTATTTTGAAGTGATTTAATTCTCACACCTTATTAAGTAATCGGGTGAGATTAATCAAAGGGGGGAATGTGGCAGGTGAAGGCCTGTGATCCACAGTGTCTGACATAAGCAAGCAAGCCTAGCTAGCTTGACCTGTAAATGAAGCTTGTGAAGAGGCCCATAGGAATTGCACATCCCCCAATATGCTGCTGTAGAATTAGAACTCAGTAAAAGCATTGATTTAGCTTAGACAAGCAGAACAGATGGAAAAATACAGAAAAATATGTTTAAAACTGCTGACAGAGAGATTACAGAGCCCTGCTTCCCTGCACGTATTAACTAGCCCAGTGGCCTTGGAAGTAGGAAAGTAACAAGTTGGTGAACTGGCCATTGTATTTGGGACTAGAAGGGGGGTAAGCAGGTGTTGAGCCCACTGAAAGAACATAATTGGATAATCATATCAGTACCGGGACCAATAGAAGGGGTACGGGAGGTTACCGGGACCAATGAAATGTTTTTCTATACCTAGAATGGAGCAAAAGTCTATAAAAGTTGTTGTATTGCCAGAGAACATTGCTCAGCTATTTTGAAATTGACTTTGCTTGAGACTTGTGCACAAATAAATGATTTGGACCTTCTGAACAGACTCCTGGTATTATTGGTTTGTCTGCGCTCTGCTGCTACAATATGAGTAGTTTAAAGTCAGTGATTAGAATTTATTGAGTGTGTAAACCTATTCTCTGGAGGAACAGATGAAATAATAGGTAAATCCCCCCTTGTTCTCACTCACTCCGGCTCCTAATTTTAGTATAGTTTTTAATAAAGTTTTTAATATAGTGTTAAAAATTAATTGAATATGCATGAGGAAGATTGTAGCCTTGAGAAGTTGATGTAGTGATATGGCAATTTAATCCCTCCTCACTTTGGCTCCTAATTTCAACACAGGAAAGAGTGTATGATCGATTTAATATGGATGTATTTATTTGTTTATAAGTCCTTTCCTGTTGACATAGCAAGCTCAAATGGTCATATGTTTCTGTTTTGTTTTAGTAAAGTCATCATAATAGAAATATCTACTAATTAAGGTACAGTATTAGAACACCGTTTCAAGAATCATTTATTTTATTTTATTGATTATCTATGATAAATTATTTTTTATCCATGTATGTCACACTAGTTATATGGTTTTATGTGAGTAAGGCCCGGTTTTATACATGGTTTATATATGGTTTTTAATTATTTATTATTTTATGGTTATATTCGTATTTATGTTTAAACATGTTTATTTATTTATTTATTTAACATCTCTTATATACCGCGCTATTAAAATCAGCGCGGTGTACATCGAACAAAATATACTGCAATGTGTACAGGTAACATCGAGTTTACAGAGAACAAGGGAATATAAAACATGGAATAACAGGGATAACTATGTACAATCAACATTATACTATATATATGCTTTAATTATGTACCATATTTAAACTCAAGTGAATATTGAACATGTTGAGTTGTGATGTTATTTATGTTTTTAATTATTTATATATTATGGATGCAGCACACCAGAAGCCCCTGACGAAGATTGATCGAAACACGGCTCGTGTCGGGCTGGTGAGCTAATGTATGTGCAATAGAATAATAAAGAATCCTTCCTGGTTTACCACGAGTTTTAGACTGGGTTCTGTTCTTTACGTGGTTTGGTGCTCCATTGGTGGACCTTAGATCAATCAGGGACATCATTCAATTTAGAAAGGCCATTAAGCACTATTTATTCACTTTGCACTTCAACCTACCATACATACCTTAGCATTGCCTTCTGCCTGACACCCTTAACTGCCTCTCACATAGCTATAACCCAGAACAGAGGTAATAAAACTGCGGAAAGTGCTGCATTTCTGTAAATATCAGGCCACGATGTTACCTGTTTAATTGTATATAGTTTTCCCCTGTTCATACCCAGTTTATATTCCCTGTTATCTGTAAACCTATGTCAGTTTTATCCTGGCTAGGTAATATGTTGTTTAATGTAAACCACACTGATGATGAATAGTGCGGTATATGAAAACTGTTAAATAAAATAAATAAATAAATAATCTTTATCTTTATCTTTATCTTTATTTGGCAGATTTGATATACCGCCTTTACAAAAGTATTAAGGCGGTGCACAATACAAACAATCTTGGCTGCAAAGAGAGAAGAATGGAAAGGAACGCCATTTATAGATAGGAAAGTGGACAGAGAGGAAGGGGCAGTATAGATAGAAAGAGACAGGGTGTAGAGCCAACAAGTCAGAAGAGACAAGACATGGTAAGCGGACTAACATACCGAGTAGTAGACAGGGGTGACAAAGAGGAGAAGTGAGATAACTAACATACAGACGGGTAGATTACGTAACAAACGTGTAACAAACCACATAAGGGTGAGTCGAGGTGGAGGGGCGGCAGGGGAGGCGGCCCAGAGGGTCGTGAAAATGAATCAGGGGAATGGAGGAGATGTTATAGCCCTGGGAGGAGTGGTGAGTGGGTAGGTATACTCGACTGGGTGGTGGTGAATGAAGGGGAAGGGAGATCGAAGGCCTGGCAAAAAAGGAAAGTTTTAAGCATAGTCTTAAAGTGGGGGAAGGACAACTCAGTACGGATGGCATGTGGAAGGGAATTCCATAGAGCGGGACCAGCGAAGAAGATAATAATATAGTTTTGTTTGTTCTCAGATTTAAAAATGTTCACTGTTATGAGTTCACTGAATTATTTGCCATATTCATTGTAAAAGTTCTAATGCTGTTCATAACTTGTTCATTGTAAAAACTCAGTTCTTTGTAAACTGTTTTGACTTGTAGAAAAATGGTATATCAAAATTTGGTAAATATATCACTCTTCCAATAATCTTGGGACATGATCAAGAAACAAATAAGTACACATCAACAATATGTATCAAGCCCACATCAAGGAACACCGGGAACCCCTTACCATTCATAGGATGACATACAGTAATAGAATATACCCTGATTACTAACTATTACAGAGAAAAAAAGAAGGAATTATGGGTCCAATTTTCATCTGGGCAGTGCGTGCAGACAATCCTTATGCTGCGTTGACATGCCTGTGGCTGCATGATGCCCTGTGTGCCTGTGCACATGCGCCACTGCACAAGTGCCGTAGGCACTTCAGCGCACCCTCGGGCCTGAACCTTTTTGTGACAGGACTGATACAGTGTGGAATATTGACAGTGCTGCCTGCTGATTCTGTGCCTGACCTAGAGTGGTTAGGGTGCTGGGTTTGCTTCCTGCCTGGGGCCCTGTAATACCTCATTTTTTATCTATACCATTCACACTGTGCCTCCCCTCTGACATGCTCTATTCTCACTTTCTGGGGCCTGGGCGCATTCACAGTTCTGGCCTGATGATTCTGTGCTTAACCTACAGTGCTCAGTGTGATGGGTTTGCCTCCTGCCTTGGGCCATGTTCAGGGCCATTTTTGGGGCCATCTGTGTGACCCAGGGCTGTGTCTGACATTTTGGGACTGCTCTCCACTACGCATGTCCTTTCCATCTGTCTCTGTGTCCCCCTGTGCCTTCACTGTGGGCCTGCTTGAATCCTGTTCTCCCTTATTTCATGGGCTGCTCTGACTGTGCTGTCACTGTGCAGCCTGACTACTTTCTGCCAGGGGCAGATCATGACTTTCCCTGTCCTTCCTCTCCATCTTGGTGCATGCCTGTCTCTGTGCCAACTTGTATGCTGCTCCAGCCTGCCCACCTCTCTCTGATTCCAGGTTTGTATGTCTGTTTTGTGATGTACTTACTGGGCAAGGGTGTGTTCCCAGCTCCTGTGTGCTGCTGTGTGGACTGGGACCTTCTCCAGGACCATGGTTACCAGCAGCCTCGTCTCTGTCTTGCTGAAATTAGGCTACCTGGTAGCCATGTTGATGTGCATGTTATGATGGGGGAGGGGGCCTTCTTCCTGGTTTTGGTCGCACGTGGTCAGCCGGACATAGAGTTGGGGACATTTTCAGGGCTGCAGGTGCACGAGGTGGCTGGAGCAACAAAGGCAGTGTGCGCATGGCCTACATGTGTGCGTGGCTCAGGATGTCGCAATAGGCTGCCAGTTAGGCGTGCTTCACCAGGAATGCCTACAGGGCAATTCTACATCGCCATGTGCTTGTATATGTGGAGTTGTGGAATCAGTGCTCTGCGTGCACGTCCTCTATGGAGACATGCACGGGGCCCTGACGTGCCCCTTTCTGAATTGGGCTTGATGTATTCTATTTGTGTATGTACCAGAACAGAAGTATTAAAATAATCAAACTCTATTAATCATCAAGCAATGTCTCAAAGAGATGAAAATGAAGCTACAAGTATGAGACAAGCAATGTATTCTGCCAGTGCAAGTGGCAATATGCATAAAACATGCTGGAGAACCTTTGTCCCAAAGAACGGTAGCAGCAGATTTTGTATTGGAACAGACACATGTTGTCATGTGTTGCAGTAGACCTACTGCTGAGTGTGTTGGCAGTGTATGGAGAGATAGCAGTCCCTCTGCTGTAAATGAAGGCTCCAGTTATGTGACTGATGGAGAGGTAGGGTCTGGAGATACAAGAGGGGGAATAGATAGGGCTGCTCCCTAGGTGTTAAATGACACTTCATGGTATGCCTTTCTGTTGAAGATGTGAGGAATACAAGTTATAATATGTTGAAGTACCATATAAAGTATCATGCCTGATGACAGCTGTGTGGTCACAATCAGATAATTGGCAGTCCCCTCCCACAGGATTTTGTGAAAGGTTATACATCGTAGTAGGGTGTTTTCAATTCAAGTTCCCACTTTGTGGAATTCCTTTCCAAGGAATTTGAGACTTATGGACAATCTTGTGTCATTTTATATGGCATTGAAAACTTTTCTATTTAGTAGCACTTTTGGGGATGAGGCAGTGATGGGGCTGTTTGAGGGTTAGTGGGTTTGTAAGACTATGTGGTAATAGTCCTTTGCAGGGTTAACTCTGTATTTGGGTTGGGGTGGGGCTAGAAAGGTTTTCTGTGTAATAGTATATGATAGATATTTGATGTATAATTTTCTTGTTGTACACTGCATTGAGTGGGCTTTTTTGATGGTGTGATTTATAAATGTCAATGAATTCTTTGTATGTGCAACCTTGTGCAACACCACCATTTAGCTATGTTGTAAGATGAATTTCCAAACAAAATGTACTACCCATCTTGCCTGCCAACACCCCCCCTCCCCTCCCCCCACCTTGGCTTGGCTTTCTTGGTGCTGGACTGTGGAGGTTGTAGATCCCAATCGTCTTCTCCATGACACATTTTTTGAGTAGTTATTTTATTTTGAAAATGCACGGAGCTTTCACGTTACCACCCTCTTGTGATAAGGTAACCATAGAAATGAGGGAAAACTGTCCAGATTTATCATATTTTGAGATAAAGAAAGCAAGACAGGACACATAATGGCCAGTAAAAGTATTGATCTGAAAAACTAGACTATATACAGAAAACATAAAATAGAGAAATGCAAAAAAGAACAAAATCATGGAGCTTTGGCTCTCACAGGACACAGCTGCATGCCCCCTGATGCAAAACTGTCGTAGTGAGTGTTTATAATTCTTTCCTCATCCCATGCAGCTTGGCTACCATTGTGACTAGAGTATCCTGGCAGTCCCTCAAGCCCTACGGGATGTACTGAATTATTCTGCGAGCCAACAGGACTTGCCTTTCTTCTCCCTCCTCCATCTCTGGCATCTGGGCTTTCTCCTTTTCCTCTTCAGTCTCCTCAGCCTAATTCACCTCCTCCTCTTCGGGCTACTTGCCCTCCTCCTCCTCCTTTTTTTCTCCTCTGTGGAAGCTGGGCAGGAACTAGATTGGCTGGGTCTGTGCAGAGAAGAAAGAACACAAACAATTATCCATCAAAGCAATGCATATCGGGACTTATATAGAGTTTTTCCATCACTAGTAGAGGCCAGAATTAAAGGACACCAGTAAGATGGTCATACCACCTGCATGGTCAGCCACTCTAAAAGAGTTATGTAAGCCTTTTATGGAGGTCCCTTCTTCACTTTCTGCATGAGGATATCATTAAGAACATAAGAAATGCCATACTGGGTCAGACCAAGGATCCATCAAGCCCAGTATCCTGTTTCCAACAGCGGCCAATCCAGGTCACAAGTACCTGTCGGTTTCCCAGAAAGGTAGGCAGATTCCATGCTGTTTGTCCAATGGGTAAGCAGTGGATTTCCCCAGTCCTCTAATGAAGGTTTATGGATTTTTCCTCCAGAAAATTGTCCAAATCTCTTAAATCCAGCTACACCAACAGCTTTTACTACATCCTTAAGTAATGAATTCTAGAGTTTGATTACACATTGAGTGAAAAAATATTTTCTCTGATTAGTCTTAAAAGTGCTGCATTAGATCCAAGATAGTGGGTGTATGGGGGCTGTGAGTGGCACATTTTCCTGATGGGGAGGAAGCAGAAGGTAAAGGGAGCCAGTGCTCCCTCGCTGGCCCCTCATACCTCCACACCATTACCTGCTGTTCCTGGTCCTTTGGATCATTTTCTTTTGCAGCCAACTCAACAACTGGCAGTTGCAGGGGAAGATAGCTTGGCTGAAGAATCACCAGAGTCGGGTGATTTGGCACACTTCTTGATCAGTTATTCTCTCTCCCCTGAGTAGAGGCACCTGGCAAAGAAGGTATGCCGGCAAGACTTCCCCGAATTGCAGCAGTCCAGGGAGAAATCCAGTGAGGAGGTCTCTGTTGGTCGGCAAGGGTATGCTGAAGGGGTTTTGGAGGATTGTGTTGCCCCCTTGGATCATCCTGAGCTTGCCGGTTCAGTCAGACAGTCAGGAGAAGTTTCGGCAGCAAGTTTGGCTGTTGTGCAAGGCCAGGAATGAGCACTGGGTGAGATGGAGGGAGTAGTGGGGGCTGTGCAGAAAACTTCCTTTGCTTCTTCCCTGCAACGTCTTGAGATTTTTACCTTGGAGACAATCTGGACTGTGATTGTTCAGCTGGGAGCAGCTCTTGCTCCTCATGTTTCTTCTCTACATCAGAGAGCTCGAGCAAATACTTCAGATTTGGCAGAAACAATCTTCTTTGTTTGGGGTTCAGATGCTGATTAAGGCCATGGAAACTATGTCAGATTCCACTATGAAAGAATCTTCAGTGATTAGAGCTAAGTTGGAGCTTCTGCAAAACTTGGTTCGAGCAACTAACTTGACACTTGTGAATTTTCCTAAGTCAGCATTAACTTCACCAGGGGAGATGTTCTGCAAGTATTTAACTGAGGTCTTGGGTATAATGGCAGAGTCTCATCCACCACCCATAAAATATTTTGTCTTCCATCTGCTAAGAAAATATCTTCGTCGGAGGCTGCTCCTGAATCAGGGCCAGTGGATGTGTTGGATATACCTGCTGTCTTGGAGGATTCACGGGAAGAAATTGTTACCCCTACTACATTGTTAGTTATGCTATCTTTGTTATCAGATACGAGTGGTTAATGAAGATATTCTTTAAGAAGAACATTTTTTGTTTAAAGGGCTTTTAGTTTGCATGTATCCAGATCTGGCTCGAGACATGCAGTAGAGAAGATGTAAATTTCTCCTGTTCCGCCCCGGTTAAATACCAGGCTATTTCCTTGTTGTTGTTGTTAAGTGCCGTTGAGTCGGAGTCGACTCATGGCGACCCTCTGGATAGCTATCCTAAATTGTGTTCAGTCTTCAGTCAGGCGGCTCATTGTTGTCAGACTGGTACCCGTAGCTGCTGTTATTGTATCGATCCATCTCATTGCTGGCCTTCCACTTTTGCGTTGACCTTCTATCTTGCCAAGCATGATGTCTTTCTCTAATGATCTCTCTCTTCGCATGATGTGTCCAAAATATGGAAGTCTAAGTCTTGTCATCTGAGCTTCTAAAGAAAGCTTAGGTTTGATCTCCTCTAGTACCGACTGGTTTGATCTTCGGGCAGTCCATGGTATACACAGTATTTGCCGCCAGCACCATAATTCAAAGGCATCAATTTTCTTCCTGTCTATCTTTTTCACTGTCCAGCTTTCACATCCATATGATGTTATTGAAAATACCATGGCTTGAACAAGTCGAGTCTTTGTATGGAGAGAGACATCTCTGCTCTTGAGAATCTTATCTAGGTCTTTCATAGCCATTCTGCCAAGAGCAATGTGTCATCTGATTTCTTGACTGCTTGTTGCTTCTTTATTGATAGTTGATCCAAGTAGGTTAAAGTTGTTCACGATTTCAATTTCTTCTCCTTCAGCGATGAACCTGTTGATTATGCCAGTTGTCATGACCTTTGTCTTCTTTACATTAAGGTGCAGGCCCATTTTGAGATTATGTTCTTTGATTGTGAGAAGCAAATGTTTCAGATCATCTTCACTTTCAGCCAGTAATGTGGTATCATCAGCATAGCGAAGGTTATTGATGAGTCTTCCACCAATCTTCACACCTCTGTTGTCCTGATACAATCCTGCTTCTCTGATGATTTGTTCTACATATAAATTAAACAGTTAGGGGGAAAGTATGCAGCCTTGTCTTACACCTTTGCTTATTTTAAACAATTCTGTTTCTCCTTGTTTATGTTTATGTTTATTACACTTGATATACCGCTCAGGCCAAAGCATCAAAGCGGTTTACAATATTACATAAATGATACTGAAAATATGAAAAGAACACCATTGATAAGATAGGACAGAGTAAGAGATACAGTGATAGTCAAAGAAATAGAAGAGACAAGAGGAAAGGCTCATTATAACATCCAGAGAGGTAGAATATCGTACCACCACAGCTCAGTCCTTCCAGACAGACTTGACCATAATGTTCCGTTCAAACTGTTGCTTCTTGATCAATGTACAGATTGTGCAAGTGTACGATCAGGTGTTCTGGTATATCCATGATTCTTACTGTAGCCCAGAGTTTCTCATGGTTTACAAAGTCAAAAGCTTTGCGATAGTTGATAAAACACAAATAGATATCCTTTTGGTATTCTTTAGTCTTTTCAAGGATCCATCTCACATCCGCAATGATGTCTCTCGTTCCTCGCCCTTTCCTGAACCCTGCTTGCACTTCAGGTAGTTCTTGTTACAGGTATGGTTGTAGTCTCTTTTGAATAATCTTTAGTAGAATCTTGCTGGCATGTGGGATCAGAGCGATTGTGAGATAATTTCCACAGTCAGTTGGATCACCTTTCTTTAGAACTGGTATAAACACAGATCTTTTCCAATCAGTTGGCCATGATGTTTTATTTTATTTATTTATTTATTTAACAGTATTTCTAAACCGCCTTATCTTAATAATCAAGGTGGTATCACAGCAAGCAATCAGGTAAAGTGTGTGTGTTGTACATGCAGTGAGGATGAAACTTGGTTGTGTGATGGCTGTGTTGGGTGCTTGATTTGTTTGAGCTATGTACAAGGTGGGCTATTTACAGTGGTGCTAAAAACACATTTTATATACATACAGTTGTTTAGGAGGATTGGAATGCTGTTATCCATTCTCTTAGGTTATGTGATGTGACCATAGTGCTCTATGAACAGCATGGTTTTCAGTTGTTTTCTGAAGTCTTTGAGGTCTGGAGTTGCCCTTAGATCGTCCGGTAGATTGTTCCATATTGTTGGAGCAGCCATGGAGAGAGCTCTGTCTGTTGTGTCCTTGCGTGTGTGCTTGTATTCATTTGGGGTACTGACTCGGTTGCGTGTTTGACTTCTTCTAGGACGTGCGCTGGTTTCCGGTTGTATGAGCGTGTGGAGGCTGTTGGCTGATGTGTGCTCTTTTATCTTAAATAGGTTTATGATAGTCTTGTATCTGATGCGAGCACTGATTGGGAGCCAGTGTAAGTCCTTTAATGTAGGTGTGATGTGCTCCTGCCTTGCGGCTCCGGATATGATTCAAGCTGCAGTGTTTTGTGCCAGCTGGAGTGGTTTGAGAGCTTGTTTTGGTAGTCCAAGGTATATCGGATTGCAGAAGTCCAGTATTGGGGTTATCAGTGCTTGACAGACGGTACGGAAGTGTTCTGGGGCGAGGAGTGGTTTCAGTCTCCTGATGATTCGCATCCTGTAGTAGGCTTTTTGGATTGTTTTGTCTATGTGTGGTTTGAGGTTGAGTTTACTGTCTTCCATATTTATTGACAGAGCCTTGTAAGTACGGTAACAGCTGCATCAGATTGCTGTAATACTTCTATGAGAATGCTATCAATGCCTGGTGCTTTGTTCTTTGATAAGGCTTTCAATGCTGCTTCAACTTCTTCTTTCATCACCAGTGGTTCCCGATCATAAGTTACAGGTTGAAACGGCTGTTGGTCCACTTGATCTTTATCATATAAAAACTCTGTATATTCCTTCCATCTTTTCTTGATCTTCTCAGCATCATTCAACATAGAACCTTGAGCATCTTGTAACATTCCAATTCGAGGCTGGAACTTTTTCTTTAACTCTCGTAGCTTTAGGAAACCGGATCTTGTTCTTCCTCTAATAGTTTCTGCTTCTATTTTCTTGCATGCGTCATTGTAGTACTTTTCCTTGTCCTGCCTTGCTGCACGTTGGAAATCTCTGTTGAGTTCTGTGATTGTCTTTATTTCTCCTCTGGCTTTAGCTTCTCTGCATTTCTGGGCAATTTTCAGAGTTTCTTCCATCATCCATTTTGGCCCTTTGTTCTTTTTCACCTTTTGCAGAGACTTCTCACTTTCTTCCAACACAATCTTCTTGATGTCATTCCATAACTCTTCTGGAGCTCTGTCATTTGTATCTAAAGCAGCAAATCAATTTTGCAGGCAGTCTTTAAATTCCAGTGGTATATTCTCAAGGTCATATTTTGCTGCATTCATGAGTGGTTTACTCTTTTTCAACTTTAGCTTGAGTTTGCATACTAGTAGTTGATGATTTGTACCTCAGTCAGCTCCAGGTTTTGTCTTTGTTGATGTTATAGAGCTTTTCCATCGTTGACTTCCACAG
Source organism: Ichthyophis bannanicus (assembly GCA_033557465.1). Classification (NCBI taxonomy): domain Eukaryota; kingdom Metazoa; phylum Chordata; class Amphibia; order Gymnophiona; family Ichthyophiidae; genus Ichthyophis; species Ichthyophis bannanicus. Next base: position 426,371,752 of record CM066035.1, on the reverse strand, counting down.
ATGTAGTCAATTTGATTTTTATACAATCCATTGGGTGAAGTCCATGTGTACAGTCACTGCTTGTGTTGCTGGAAGAAGGTGTTTGAGATGACTAGATCGTTGGTCTTGCAGAATTCTATCAGTCTTTCTCCAGCTTCATTTCTGTTGCCAAGTCCATATTTTCCAATTACTTTGCCTTCTTCTTTGTTGCCAACTTTTGCATTCCAGTCACCCATGACTATCAGGATTTCCAGTTTGCATGTTCTGTCAATTTCAGCTTGTACTTGTTCATAGAACTCTTCAATTTCATTCTCTTCTGCAGCTGTTGTTGGGGCATATACTTGAATTATAGTTGTGTTGATAGGCATTCCTCGTAGACGAATAGAGATTAAGCGTTCGCTGACTGCATTGTATTTCATTACAGTTCTTGCAAGTTTCTTCTTTATTATAAATGCAACACCATTTCTTCTTTGTCTCTCATTTCCAGCATAGTAGACCATGTGATCATCTGATGCAAAGTGTCCGATACCAGTCCATTGCAGTTCGCTGACACCCAACAGATCAAGTTGTACATGTTCAATTTCATTCTTGGCCACCTCCAACTTCCCTTGATTCATGCTTCATATGTTCCATGTCCCAATATGTAAGGCATCTTTGCAGCTTCTGACTCTCATTTCATGCACAGCTACATCATCAGTTAGACATCCCGAGTGCTTTGATCCAACCACATCATAAATGCTGGCTTTACTACGGGGAGGGGGAGGGAGGGTTAGCCCTCCTAGCTGCTGGCCTTTCTTAATGCCCAGCACTTGGAGAACTTGGCGGATAGCCCTCCTCATTTACCATGACATTTTTAGTATGCCAGTTGACATGCCTATGATTCTTCACATTTTTGGTGTAATTTTGTTTTTTCTTCTCCTTCCTTGGATCTCCATTTTGGGGGCTGGAGTGGGATGGTGATTATACATTTTTGCTTTTCTGTTTTGCCTTGATGTTTGTTAATCATATCCCAGTTTCTGTATAAGTTTTGCTTTGACTTATTGTAAATTGCATAAATAAATATTTTTTTAAAAAGTGCTACAATGTAGTTTCACTGCATGTCCTAGTCTCTCTACTTTTTGAAGAAGTAAACAACCAGTCTACATTTACCTGTTCCCTCCATTATTTCATAGAATTATATCATATTTCACCCTCAGCAGTCTCTTTTCCAAGCTGTAGAGCCTAACCTTTTAAGCCTATCCTTGTTAGGATATCCTTCCATCCTCTATACAAATTGTGTCACTCTTCTCTGAATCTTTTCTAATTCTGCTATATTCTATTTAAAATATGGTGACCAGAATTGCACATAATATTCAAGGTGTGGTCACACCATGGAGCGATAGAGGCATTCTAGTACCATTTGTTTTATTCACCATTCCTTTTTTTATGATTCCTAGCATTCTATTGGCTTTCTTGGCCTCTGCTGTACATTGGGCACAATGTTTTAATGCATTACCACTGAGGATGCAAAATATTTTTTCCTAGGCAGTGGTTCCTAATGTGGAACCTTGCATCATGTAACTGTAGTTTAGGTTATTCTTCCCAAAGTGCATAAATTAGAACTTGTCCACATTAAATGTTATCTGCTATTTGGACACTCAGTCTCCCAGTTTATCAGTCCTTTTGCAATTTTTACAATCCTCTTGTGTTTTAAGAGCTTTGAATAACTTTATATCAACTCACTTATTATTCCCATTTCCAGATCATTTATGATTGTTCCAAAAAACAGCAGGCCTGCTACAGATCCCAGGAGTAGTCCACTATTCACCTTGCTCGATTGAAAAAATTGGCCATTAACCCTACCCATTGCTTTCTATCTTTTAACCAGTTCCTGTTCCACAATAGTACATTGCATCCTATTCCATGGCTTTTTAAATTTCCCCAGAAGTCTCTCAGGCAACTTTGTCAAAGGCTTTCTGAAAAAGCGCAGTTATTCACCTGTAGCAGGTGTTCTCAAGGAACAGCAAGAATCAGTCCTCACATATGGGCTATGTCATTGGCACCAATGGAGCCTGCGTGGAAACGTTTCCCCAACCCCCAAAGAAAGCCCTAGGGAGATCCACCATGCATATGTGGTCACATTCCTGCCAAAGAGTGCCATCTTACCTCAGTGTGTTGACATAGCTCAAGATGGCAAAAAGAAAAGCAGCTCCACAGGGAGGAAGGAGGGTTGTGAGGATTGATTCCTGCTGTTCTCAAAGAACACCTGCTAGAGGCAACCGTGCTTTCTCTGGGAATAAGCAAGAAGTCAGTCCTCACATATGGGACTCCCCAGCTACATGCTACCAAAAAAAACTCTATACCACAGGCGACCCAAAAAGATGAACTGTGAGGAACAGTAGAGAGTACAATTTAGTTGCAAGATTTCAGCAGCAACCACAGCGTCACCCAACTCTCCGGTAGCTTGGACACACAGAAGGGCAGGTGGGCAGGAGTAGCCTCAAGCCCCACACAGATGATAGTGTATTGCCTGGCCAAAGGCACTGTCCCATTAGGATTCCTCTTCCAGGCAATAAAGCACTGCAAAGATGTGGACTGAGGACCAGGTGGCAGCGTGCAGATTTCCAGCAAGGGAACAGAGTAGAGGTTCACCACAGATGCTACCATGACTCAGATGATATGCACCATGATGTGGTACTCCAGCAAAGGCCAGCCTGCCCATAGGTGAAGGTGATGCAGCCTACCATCCAGGTAGACAGAGTATTCTTGGGACTGCTAGGCAATTAGGGTCATAGGAAATGAAGAGCTACGAGGAGTGGTGATGAGACTTGATTAACTCCAGACTGTAAGTCAAGACCAGCTTACAGTCTATAGTGTGGAGAGCGACCTCTGTCCTGTAATCATGAGACCACAGAAAAAAATGTGGGAAACACCACCTCCTGGTTGAGGTGGAACAGAGAAACCACCTCAGGGAGTAACTTAAGGTGTGTTTGGAGCACCACCCTATTCCTGTGGAAACTGGTGTAGGAGGCATGAGCCACCAGAGCCTCGAGCTCACAGACTCTGCGTGCAGATGTGAGTGCCACGCGTAAGACCACCTTCCAAGACAGATACTTGAGGTGGCAGGAAGCCAGCGGCTCAAAGAGCAGAGTGATAAGCTTCAAGAGGATTACATTGAGAACCCATGCTGCCACTGTTAGAGAGCAGGAGGCCCCTCAGGAAGCAAGCCACAAGAGGATGCACTGAGGTGTACCCAGATGGTGTTAAGACTTCAGACCAGCATTGGACAGGTGCAGCAAGTACTGCAGCACCAGCTGGACAGAATAGGAGAAGGGGTTGGCACTCCTCTTCACACAGAGAATCAACGCCACTTGAAGGCATACACTTGTCAAGTGGAATCCTTGAAGGATGCCAGCAGGACCTTTTCTACCTTCCTGGGCAAGTCGAACTGGACCAAGGCTACCCTTTCAACAGCCAGGCCATCAGGTTCAGGGGCCCCAGGTTGGAGTGCAGGAGAGAGCAGTCCTCCTGCGACTGAAGGTCTGGGGCGCACCCCAGAGGGACTGAGGACGCCTAAGACAGGCTGAGGATCAGAGGAAACCATGGCTGTCAGTGACACCTGAAGGCTATAAGGATCAGGGTGGCTTGGTCGAACTGGACCTTGAAAAGAGTCTTGGAAATCAGCGATGTGGGAGGTTAAGCATAGAGAAGGTCCTCCGTCCACAGGATACCCGAGACAGGTTTGGCATCCTTTAACAGAAGCAGGGCAACTGAGCATTGCCCGAGCTGGCAAAGAGATCCATCGCAGGAAGGCCCCAGCGACAAAACAGTTGGCTGGCTGGCAACCCGCAGGTTGAGCCACCACTCGTGGGGTTGAAGAACCCGGCTGAGCCGGTCTGCCAGGGCATTGCCCTGGCCAGGGACATACATGGCCCTGAGGAGCAGCCCGCCCTCACTGGCAAAGATTGAGAGGCGGACGACTTCCCAGCACAGGAGGGACAACCCCATGCCCCCTTCCTTGTTGACATATAACATCACCACCTGATTGTCTGCCTGAATGAGAACTTACTGGTTCTGTAAGTGGTGTTGGAATGCCCGGAAAGCATAGGGCAATGGCTCGCAGCTCTTGGAAGTTGGTTTGGTAGCACCCCTATGAACTTTAAGCATTGGGTCAGCTGCAAGTGGGACTTGGGGTAGTTCATAATAAAAGCCAGGTGCTCCATTGTGAGAATGATGTGGCAGGCCACCTGCTGGACTTCATCTTTGGTGCCTCACTTAATGAGCTACTCATCCAGGTAGGGGAAGACAAACATCCCATGCAGTCATAGGTAGGCTGCAACTACCACCAGACACTTAGTAAACACCTGTAGGGCCAAAGCCATGGCAAAGGGTAAGACCCTGTTCTGGCAATAGCATTCTTCAATGACGAAGCAGAGATACTGCCATTGGTGAGGAAGGATGAGAATATGCATGCATGCATCTTTGAGATCTAAGGAGCATAGCCTATTTCCCTGCCTGAGGTAAGGCAGCAACATTCCAAGGGAGAGCATTTTGACTTCACCAGGAACCAGTTAAGATCCCAAAGACCCAGTAAGGGTCGAAAGCCACCAGTCCTTCAGGGAACCAGGAAGTACCGGAAAGAGAACCCCTCACCCCCTGAGGTGGGATGGGACCGGTTCCACCACCCTATTGGCCATGAGCCTGGCGAACTCTCGCTGAAGTAGTTCTCAGTGAAGGGGAGTCATCAGGAACTCTTCTGGGAAGAACAAGGGAGGAGTCTGATCAAAATGGAGGTGGTAGCCCTCACCCCCAACCTGCAGGATCAAGGTGTCGGTAGTGATACTGGACCACCAGTTGGCATAGAAAAAAAAACCTCACTGTGTGCTGTGGGGTTGGATCTCTTGGTGGAGGAGAGGTTATGCCCAAGAAGTCAAAATCCCCCCACCCAGGTTAAGGGTGGGGCACCGCCTGGGGCATGGGGGCCTTAGGCTTATGTAGGCCATGACTCTTCTTGTGGCCTGTTGGCCCTGTTGAGGAGCTGGGAAGGTTGGGTACTGGGGGTAGTTTCCATAAGCCTTCCTCTTCTTGGGGTATAGGGGCTTTTTCCCCAAAGCCTTCCATCAGAAGGGCATACAGTATTCTTGGAGAGCCTGGTCCTGGTTATGAACTTGGACTCCAGCTCGATGTCCTTGTCCATCATGGGCTTGCTGAAGAGATTCTCTCCTCTGCAGAGGACATCAAACAACTTGTCCTGAATCCATTACTCCAAGTCTGAGGACTGTAGCCAGACTTGGCAGCGGGCACTAATGCCCACCACAACTACTGTACTATGGTCACCGATTCAAAGCTGTCATAGGGTGCATGAGTGATGAACTTGGAGCACTTCTTGACGGTTGAGGTCAGGGTCTGGAACCACTGAAGAAATTCCTCCAAAAACCCAGCCGACAACCCTGTCAGCTCCCATGTCAGGTCCTGCAAGTACATGCCCATGTACAGCTAGTAAGCCTAGATCCAGCACACGAGCATCGAGCCCTGATAGCACTTTCTGCCAAAGGAGTCCATAGTGCAGGTTTCCCTGCCCGGGAGAATGGAGGAATGTGTCTTCTGGCTCTTGCTACTGCACATAGAGCAGAGGCAGCTGCGCTTTCTGGAATCCAGGGCTCTTGAGTACTCGATACATGGAAACAAGCCGCCTTCTAATGATTGGCACATAGGTCGGGGACTCCTATATGCAGAAGAGAAGTCATTCCAGGATATTCGGGGGGGGGGGAGGGATGAACAGGCACTGTGAACAGGCACTGTGAACAGGCACTGCCAGAGGGGCCTCCTACCGGAGTATCTTGAGGTCCTCTGCCTGAAGTTCCTCCTCTGACTCTATGGTGACGGCTAGGCTTAGTCTTCAGGTCCCCGCCTGAGAACCAAGAAGAGAAGCAATCCTCTTGAGGAGAAGGGTCTGAAGGGTCATCCAGATGGAGGCGGTATTGTCTGTCTCCCACTCTGAATCAGAGTCAGATGAGACTTCGAGGACCCTCTCGACATCGGGACAGTGCCTGCTCACCAGTGCAACAAGAATCATGGAGTCCCTGTGCTTCAACCCAGAGTACTGGCAGGGGAGGTCCTCTGTCCCAAAAAGGACTGAGACCGGTGCAAGGAAGCATTCTGAGGTCAATGGCACTCGAGGACCAGCTTCACAACCTCTGGCAATGCCCTCACGGTGGAGGGGCTGGTGGTCAGGACAGATGACCTAGAGAAACCAGGCATTGGCTCCACCTGCTGGGCCAAGAAGGCAGCGAGGCTGTGTTCAACAGCTACCATCCTGACCTCAAGGCCAGAAGGCCCCATAGCCACTGGCGTGGGCACAGAGGACCTCGAGCCAAATGCTGGCACAGTCTAGGGGGTGTCCTCGACTAGGATAGGTTCAAGAGACTGGGGTTGATCTCCTGACGCCAAAGAAGTCTTCTCCCACCAGGGCAGTTTGGGGGGCCGCTCTCAGCCATCACCCTTTTTATTGCATTGGGGACTCCAAAGCCAGTGTCTGTGGGACTTACCCTGGTTTCCAGCATCATTGCCCGATGATGCCATGGATTTCAGTCTCTTCGGGGGTTAGTCCTCAGAGGACAATCCCCGATTAGATACCCCACAGCCTCGGGACTCAGGGCACAGCCTTCAATGCCAGAGCAGAGATGGAGGTCTTACCTAACATGGTCTCTCGCTGCTTCTCATTGTTGCTCTGTCTCATTGCAGGAGGGAATCGGCCCAGGCGGACCCATAGCAATGGAGGTGCAGCTACAGGAGGACCCCTGCTGCCAATCCCAGCCATGGCAACACCCATAGAAGGCTGGGCAGCGGGGAAAGAAGAGTGGTACCAGTTGTGGGGTGCCTGTGTTCCTGCTGGGCATCCCATTGCCTGGCACGGGCGCTCCAGCAGGAGCATAGGCAGGGCTGTATAGGAAGGTATCGGGGCATGGCTGGCCTGTCTATTTGCCTGATTCTGCACCCACTGGAATGTCAAGCTCCCACGGGTCCAGAATCGGGTACACATTCAGCCTGTCCCATCTTTGGACGGGCTGGAGCCCGGATGTGTCCTGCTTAGAATTGGGCTCAATGTCCCTTGATTGAGAAAGGAAGGCTACATAAATCAGACTTAGGACTAGATAAAAGTTTCAGACAAAGAAAAACAACAAAAATGTAGGGCACAAAAACCGCATATTAATTTGATTGTGAAGTTCTGAAATCACACATCCTTTCCCCACAGATGTAACCTGTAAGGGGTTGACATTCAGTAGTGGCAGTTGATGTTGTTAAAAGACCTGGCGGCCGCTGCTTAAACTAAACCCAGATATTCAGCACAGGAACCTATGCAGTGTCCGGCACTGAATATCTGCTCTCTCCATTTAGCTCTCCTGTTTGCAGCAGATAGCTGTTGGGCCAACCCAGCTCTGCCCACAGTCCACCCCAAAAATAGCCAGACAAACTCAGAGTGGTCTGTGGGGATATTCAGCGGCATTACTCGGTTGGGATCGCTGGGGTTTATGCACTTTGCAGGTGCTGAAAACTGCATAATTTATTTTCAATATTGAGTCCTAAATGTTTCAAGAAGAAAAAAAATCCCACAGATAGGTCCTACCATCCAAACGTTTGCAGAAGATACTGTGAGATTTTTGGCTGAAATAATCAAAATGTTAAACTGGTGCACATTTTGAAAAGAACCGTTTGCACAAGTTGTGACTAGAGGTAATTTTTCGACAGAATATGTTTCCATTCAGAAGTAGAATGACTTTAAACCCTTGAAGAAGAGATTGAAATGGAAAGCAAAGTCTTCGAAGTAGAGGTAAGCGGGAAAAGGTCAAGTATTTTAAAATGCTTTTGGTTTCTGCATGAATTTTTTATTCTAATCACTTTCAGCTTTGGACATATGTATTAGGAGTATGCATTTGTAAGTGTACATTCCATTTGTTTGGGAACTTAAAAAAATTTAAGAGCTGTTTAACTAAATGCTCTTAGCCAGTTCATGCATGCTTTCATGTGCACAGCTGGCAGCTGAGAACACTAATGCACATGAATGGCAGCTACCGGCCACAAAAAAAACATTAGGGAAGAAAGTGGGTGGGTTAGGAGTGGAGTGTTGGCGTGAAGAGCACATTGCTGCTAGCTCAAGGACAATCGCCATCACTCAGGCCCCAAATGCATGTGCATAATGATTCCTTTATAGGTGTCATTAATAGTGCTTTAATCTCACCTGTATGCTATGCTGGTTCGTGCACTAATATCTGGGAACTTTCTGGGCATGCCCACAAGAACGAATTAGCTTTATTGCTAGTCAAGCCATAAGTGCAACCCTTTAGTAAAAGGGCCCATTAAAGCGTACATCAACCACGTGTAAAAGTGTATATCTAAGAATTAATCTGAGTACAATAAATTTGCATGCTTCCTTATTTTATTTCTTTATTAGGATGTATTAACTGCATTCATGAAGAGATTTGCACAAGTATAGCTTGAAATAAACAATTTTCATTGTATTAACAGCATAACGATAGTTAAATGACCAAATAACAGTGTAATAACATTAGAACAATGAGGTAAACTTGGATATAGGCAAATTAAATCCTAGTAATAGCAATAACATGATAGTGTCAGTAACACAGTAAAACAGTACAGTAGAATATTCATCTACAGTAATCAAATTATAAATGTTAGCAGAATACCAGTGATACACTATAATAGGCAGCATGATAAAACATTCATGTAACATAGATATGCTCATAATTTCAGCACAATACAAAAACATCTTAATAGGATGCACATTAGGACCTTCATATAACACAAATATGATGCTCACATTCGCAGCACAATAAAATTAAAGCTTTAATAGGAAGCATCAGCGACAAGTGTAGTGACTTATAGATAGACAAGATAGGTAAGACAAAGGCATTGGGATAAATGAGTGGCTAGACTGAGGGCAAGGTTTATGTACAATTGAATAAATATTTGGAACTTGTCTCTGATACAAATATGTAGTAAACTAGTCCTAGTGCAGAGTAAGTGGACAGTCAGTAGCTAGAGCCATTAAAGACTTGGGAGGAGACTGCCTTTCATTTGGGGTCGCATACCAAAAAGGGTTGTTTGTTTAGTTTTACATATTGTCTGTGCAATTTTTTGTATTTTTTTAATTGTTTTCTAGGAAATATCATTAATAGTGAACACTATTACTCAATATGTATTTGTTTATTGTATCCCACTGAACCATAAATGGTCAAAAAGTGTATAAACATATAGCGCCCAATTTTTGACAAGCATTTAAATGGCTTACAGCCTGGTAAACTGTATAAATGCCTTAACAGGAGATATTCAACGGCACTTACACAGTGCCGTTGAATATCCACTCCTAACCCCTGCGTGCCCCCATGCTATCCAGTTAACATTGGAGCATATTGGCAGTGGTGGTGCAATATCACGGCTACTTGGTTAGACTCTGCGATGGCTTCCACTGTGCGCTAAACCCGGATATTCAATGCTGCCACGATGGCATTGAATATCCGGAGTTAGGGATGAGCGGGCAAGGATGTATGCTATAGCAGTGCAAAGCCTGCCTGGCTGAATATCGGGCCCATACAATTTTGCAAATAAATCCTAGACATGGATAAGAACAATCTACAAGAAATAACAACCCCATAAAGGTAGCTGTGCTAAATGTCAGAACATGCACCAAACAATAAACTTAATGAAATAAAGTGATGCATTCAACCAGGGCTGGCCCCAGAGTTGGTTCAAAGTGTTGGCACCCTAGGCAAACCTTAAGCCTTATGCCCTCCATGGCTGTCAGAATCTATTATTTAGCTTTGAATGCCTTGCTCTTTGCTGCCCCCAGAAGCTGATGCCCTAGGCAACCGCCTAGGTTGCCCAGTGGTTGGCTCTGCCCTGCCTTCAACTATGGCTCTACCTCAAAATGATTTATGAGCAAATGAGTTTTCAGTGCTTTTCTAAACATGTGCCAATCCTTAATTTTGCAGAACTCATCTGGTAGCAGATTCTATAGTTATGGGGCATATAGAGAAAACACCCTTGCTGGATCACACTGATTCTTAGGAACATATTTACTAAGCCGTGTTAGCTGTTAATGCATGCTTGAGCGCGTGCTAATGGACCATGCTAACAGTTAGCATGCATGATAAACAGACATGTAAGGATTAATTCCACAATATCTGCTTAGTATGCAATGGGGAGGGAAATGGGTGGGGAAGGGACGGAGCGTGGACATTTCTGAACAGCATTGTTAGCACGGGGGTTAACAGTGCGTTTTCACCATCCATGTTGCAGTTAGCACAGGTGCACTTCATGCCACCCCAGTGGTGGGCATTAAGTACATCTGTGTTAGGCACAATTGCCAAAAACATGTGTTAGGGTCCAAATCCGTGAGGTATCTGTCCATGCCGTAGATGTCTCAACAGATAGTGCACTACTGTTGCATGGGCCGTGCATTCATTTCCACTTTCAATGTATGATACCTGGAAAACCTTCGTACAGCTTAGTAACCATGTGCCTAATATTCACTCATACAAGGAAGGACATAAGTAATTTGCAAGCATGCATGTGAAGGTGATTAGTTATGTATTTATGCAACATTGTACACATACAATTTTCAGAAAGATTTCAAGCTATCTTGAACACCGATGCTTAACTCTAACTATCACTGGGAGCCAGTGAAGCTGTTTGAAAAGACGGTTACATGCATCATCCATGGCAGCTTCAGTATCAATCTAGCCACAGTGTTTTGTGTCAACTACAAAACCCTGATCTTACAAGCTAGTAAACTCTGATAAATAATATTACGATAGTCAGAGAGGGGCAGAAGAACTAAAGCCTGAAAGAACATTTGGAATTCTAATTTTATCAAAACAAATGAAAGTGACAGAAACCTTCATTCAATAGTAAACATTTTTAATAGAGCACATTATTGAGCAATAGTGAACATCGATTCCCCCCTCCCCCTCCCCCCCTCCCCCCCCCCCCCCGACAGTTCCAGATGGGATTGGGTGCTGTCCAGTGGGGATCAGTGCTGAAGGAGGGGAAGGCCTCTTTTTTTACATTGTCAGTGCCACGGATCTGTACATCTATGGCACTGACAATATTGCTACCTGTCCTCCCCTTGCACTTACATTGGAAAGGCACAATACCTGCATCAGCAGACGCTACGGGACTTCCCACAGTGCTTATCGATGCAGGGATCGCAGGTCTTTGCAGTAAGTCCAAAACCCCTGCAGTTTCTGAAGTGGGGAAGATGGTCATGCCCTCTGCAGATACAGTGAAGGTTTGGGATTTACCGCAGGCCTTTTGCTGCTATCGCACTACAATAGCTGCAAAAGGCTACCACAATTTATGGCTAAGGAGGAGGCTGAAGTGCAGAGTTCCTTTGCATTGACTAGCTTGTGCCCCTCATCATAATAAAATAATTTATTATGCTAAATAGATACATTTTCAACACATCAGATTTCTTAAAGAAAACACACGGCATGCACTGATTGTTGGAGCAGTTTATTTTCTTGCTGCTGCTGATAAATTGATCCATTATGTGTTAATGGTGGGTGACTTTTTCTTTTCATGAAATGTTGCTGTTACTTTAACATATAGTTACTATATTCCCAAGCCCTCCCAATGCACAGGGAACGTTATCCATTCATTCTGTCAGTATATTGTCATTAATGGAAAATTATGGAGTTGAAAGAAATGTCTTTGTTGAAATTTCATCATATTCAAGGTATTCCATCAGCAACTAATGTATATCACAGCACCTGAATGTACACCGCTTTGACTTGTAGAAAAGCGGTATATAAGCCAAGTTAAATAAATAAAATCTCAAAGGACTGCCCCTTACCATGATTGCTAGCATTTCATATTTATTTATTTATTTATTTAACAGCTTTTATATACCGCGCTATTTGTTATCAGTGCGGTTTACATACAACAAGGGTGCACAGTCAGAAAACTGTTCTGTGCTTACATTGTAACAGGAGTTTAAACTTGGACAGTACATTGTAACAGGAGCATAAACTTGGAGTAACAGAGAAACTATAAACATATGTACAAAATATAATTAGATTTGGTTTGTATATACAGTAAGTCTAAAGCGGGCTCAAGATACTTGTGACAGGATGCAGTTTGTAGACATTGGTGGGTGGGTGGGTAGAGGTGGGGCAGATGCTTGAGCAAAGTGAAGTAGGAAAATGTGGTGTTTGATTGCCTTACGGAACTGCATAAGGCCTTTGATGGATCTAATTTCAGGTGGAAGTTCGTTCCAACATTTTGGGGCATAGAAGGCGAATGTTCTTTTCTTGGTCGTCTGTGTGCACTTGATGGATTCTTTGGGGATGATCAAGGTATTGTCGGTTACTGATCTTCTGAGTCTGTTTTTCGGGGTGAGGGTGATAAGGTCACTGAGTGTTGTGGGGGCTAGGTTGTTAATGATCTTGAAGGTGATGAGAAGGATTTTGTATGTTAACCTGCAGTGAATTGGAAGCCAGTGGAGTTCCTTGAGTATCGGGGTAATATGGTCTGATCTTGTTAAACCACATAGAACACGCGCAGCCGCATTCATGGCGAGTTGCAGCGGATTAAGGGTGTTCTTGGGGAGTCCATAAAGGGCCACATTTGCGTAATCAAAATGTGGAAGAATGAGGGCCTGGAAGATGGTCCTGAAGTCATTGTGGGGTAACATGGGCCTGAGGTGCCTTAGTGTTCTAATTTTGTTGTAAACAGCTCTGGTGGTGTTTCGTATGTGCTCCTTAAAGTCGAAATGCTGGTCAAGAGTAATCCCTAAGTAGCGAATGGAAGGTTTACTAGGGAGTTCAGCATCTCTTACTTTTAAGGAGGATGGAGGTGAGAAATCTTTGTTCCTTGAAATGAAGAGAACTTCCGTCTTCTTGAAATTTATGCGGAGATTTTGGGATAGTAACCAGTCAGTAATGGCGTTGAAACAATTGATAAGGATGGAGAAGTCTGGTTGTTTGATTTTGAATGGTGTAAATAGCAGGACGTCGTCTGCATAGATTAGAGTGGAGATATTGAAGGAGCGAATGATGTCACATATCGGCTGCATGTAGACATTGAACAGCAGTGCGGACAGGGAGGAGCCCTGCGGAACACCTTGGAGTTGGCGAAAAGGCGTGGAAGTGGTGGAACCAACCCTGACATGCTGCCAACGATCTGATAGATAAGACCTACACCATTCCCAGGCGAGGCCACGGATGCCCTTCTCCTGGAGACGAGTGAGAAGTTGATTGTGGTTAACGGAGTCAAAGGCAGCGGAGATATCTAGGAAAATGAGAGCGAATCCATTTTCAACCTTGTCTAGTCCTCTGTTCAAGGTGTTGGTTAGGGTGGTGAGGAGAGTTTCTACACCGTGAGACTCCCTGAATCCGTGTTGAGAGGAGTCGAGAGGTGCCACCTCATCGATGTGGTGTTGAATCTGCTGCTGAACAACCTTCTCTATTATCTTGGACAGTATAGGTATACTGGAGATTGGTCGGTAGGAGTCAGTTTTTAGTGGGTCAAGTCTGTTATTCTTCAGAAGTGGTCTTATTGATGTTTGTTTGAGGAAAGTGGGGAAACAGCCTGTTTTAAATGAGAGTTTAATGATGTTGATTAGAATTGAGCTAAGTTCAACTCGCAGAGTTCTGATCCAGTATGCTGGGCAGGGATCACTTGGAGCTGTAGAAGTGTTGATGATGGCGATGAGGTCTTGGATGTTTTTCTCTGTTGGAGTTGTGAACATTGTGATAGGTGGAATTGAGGAGAGTGTATAGCTGGGAGTGGTTGCTGAGACTGTGTCTGTTATGGAAGTTTTAGATTGGAGGTAGTCAGCATATGCTTGGGGGGAGATAGATTCAAGTTGGGAAGGTGACGGTTCTTTGGTTAGGGATTTTACTAAGCTGAAGAGGTCTCTAGGTTTGTTTAGAGAGCGGAGAAGGAGTTTGGCATGGTATTCGCTCATCCTGAGGTATATGGTTTCACGGTGGAGTTTAAGGCTGGATAAGTATGTTTCTTTGTCGATTTCGGATCGGGATCTTCTCCATTTTCTTTCAAGTTTCCTAAGGGAGAGGAGGGATGACCGCAGATCTGATGTAAACCAAGGGGCTTGATGTCTTCTTCCTTTAGGTCTCTTGGGAGCTAATGATTTGTCTATAGCTGGTAGTTGAGCAAAAGTTTTCAGCGTGATGTTCCAATTGGTGATTGCTTCTTCAAGGTTCAGAGGCATTGGATTGAGCTTAGGTAAGGCAAGTTTAACGAACTCTTCTTTATCAAGTGTTCTAAAGTGAGAAGTAGTTCTGGATTCTGTACTGGAGTCATTGGAGGAGAAATGTGTAAGATGGGTGGGTATCTGGAACGTGATTAGCTTGTGATCTGACCAAGGAATGGGGGTGATATCCATGTTTAGGTTGGCCTTCTGGTTGATAGCGGATTGAGGAGCAAAAATTAGGTCAAGTGGATTTCCTTTAAGATGAGTGGAGGTGTTCACTATTTGCTCAAACCCAAGTGTTTGCATAGCTTCTAGGAAGGCATCCGCTTGGATGGACTGTAGGGAGGGCAAGTTAAAGTCTCCAAGTAGCCAGTTGGGGTTGCGAGGGTTAGTTGGGTTGCAGGCTAGGTCAATAAAGGTAGAGATGATCTCAGGTGGAGAGGAGGGGGATCTGTAAACAAGGTTTATGGTAATTTCCTTGTTGGCAATGGTGATTATGTCCGTGTGTATGGTGCTCATGGCTGTGAGTAGTTGAAATCCGAGTTCAGTTTTTGCAAGTATAAAGACTCCGCCACCCTTCCGATTGACCCTGTGGCAGGTATGAATGGAGAAGTTTGGGGGGATTAGTTGGTTTATGAGGGCTGTATCGGTGTCTTTGAGCCACGATTCTGTCACCATGAGGAGATCCAGGTCATGGACAGCTATTAGGTCAGGGATGACTGGCCATTTTTTGCGTACTGATCGTGAGTTTACAAGGGCACATTTCAGAAAGCGTTGTGGATCTGGTTTCTGTTTGGGATTGTCAGGATGATTAAGGGCTACGTACAGAAGATGGGAGTGTCTGGAGTGGTGTGGGGGGCTGGTATCAGGGTAGAAGGGGTTAGAATGATTCCTCTTGCCCAGGTAGGGTAGGGTAGAGATGTGATATTGCCCAGCTGAGAGGGCTATTGAGTGTTGAAAGGTGTTTGCTAGGAGGAATATGGTAGAGAGGGTAAGTAGTGGGATGGCCATGGTGGCTGTTGCATGGCCTTGAAGTGTGAGGGTGGAGGTGCAGCTTATTTGTGTTGATGCCAGACAGTGTGTAAGAGGGTGAGTCGTTTTTTGGGACAATTACAGTTATCACTACCTTTTTGGAGTGGTATAAGAATGTAATCAGCTGGTAAGTAAGTGTAAATACTGTTACAACTTTCAACTTGAAGCAATGGACATGTAGTAGAAACAATGTAGTAAATATAAGTGTGAGCAATGGAAAACAATGTAACAAATGCAACGTAACAAATGCTGTTAGACTTCCCTACCCACAAGCACTCATTAGTTAGCTAGAGCAGTAAGCAAATAATACATATATGTGACAATATTGCTCAGGTAATTGGTGTTAGGTGGAGTGAGATGGTCATATCTATATGTGTGACTAGCTCTGAGATATTCTTAGATTTATATTTGCACAGTAAGGTTAAAATGCATATGACCTCTGGTTTCCACCGGGGGTTGCTTGATGTTGCAAAATGGAGCATATGAAACTATTAACTAGGGGAATTCCTATAACTGCTGAGAGAGTTGAGCTTAATGTGTTTAATTTAGAGGGGAAGCAACTTAAATTCAGCATTTAAAGAAAAAAAGAGAATTCATTTGTCTACAGGGAATCTCCAGTGCTATTTGTTAAAAAGTGGTCGGTCAAAGAGAACCCCCTCATCATTTCTCCTTGAATATGCCCACGATTAAAACAGCTACTTTTTAAACTGATGGCAGTTTGGTAACCTCACTGAGATATAGTAGTAGTGTGTGTCATTGTATCAGTGCAGACTCCTGGTGAGCTAGAAGCCCCTGAGTTTTCTTTCCAAGGTATGACCAGAAGGAGATGCCAGGCCTTTCTTCTGAAGTGATTGAGGGTACTAAGGTCACAAGGAGTGCCAGTGGGAATTGAATTTTGGTTTCTTAGTCACCAGGCTGTCGTTCTACTAGGCTGTTCTTTCACTCTTACTATGATGAGCTTAGCAACTTATGTCTAATTTTGATAGTCAATGATTCTAGCATTGTTTATTTTGGAAAGTAAACCAAATGTTTGCTGTTGGCACTGAGCGCCCTCTTTTTGTAAATGCTATACAGCTACATGGTTTTATTTTAAGGAGGCTTTTGGAATCAAATGTGGTATCATCTGCAGATTTCATAGTTTCATCCACTAGGCAGAATATAGTAGAACTAGTTAGGATCATAGGGCCCGATATTCAATTAGGATGGCTATTCATTGCTATGGTGCATAGCTGTCGCTGCTGACCTCTAACACTGTGTATTCAATGCCAGGGTCATTTGCAGCCCTGACATTGAATATCCAGGGTTACTGTACTGCCTCTGATGCTGCAATCTTGCACCGCTAACCGTTTAGTGAATGTTGCCACCCACGACATGCCCGAGAACGCTCACGACACACTCTGATGCTGAGCAGTTAGCAGCGTTAGTTGGGGATATTCAGCAGCACTAACCATGTTAGTGCCGTTGACTATTCCATTCAGTGACATTTACACAGTTTGCAGGTCAGTAAACAGTGTAAATGCCTCTAGTTCTTTAAAGAAAACTTATAGCTGAGTTGGGTCTTAGCCTCTCTTCTGTTCTGTTGCTTTATTTTGAATTTACACTTGCTGGAGGGCATGCTGCAGTGCAAGGGACGGTTGACCCCAATATTAAGAGTAGTGAAATCAGGATATAAGGGGATATTTTAAGCTATTTCTGGTTGGCAATAAGTCATTAAACTCTGGAATTCATTGTCAGAAGATGTAGTAAAAGCTGTTAGTGCAGCTGGGTGTTCAAAAGCTTTGGACAAGTTCCTGGAGGAAAAGTCCATAAACTATTATTAAAGTGTACTGGGGAAATCTACTGCTTATCCCTGGGAGTTTCCTAGCAGCCTGTAATTTTATTATAATGATTGTGAACCGCCCAGATGCCTCCGCTATTGGGCGGTATAAAAATACTTTAATAAACATAAACATAAGCAGCATGGAATGTGTCTGCCTTTCGGGATCCTGCTAGGCATTTCTGATCTGGTTTGGCCACTGCTGGAAACAGGATACTGGGGCTTGATGGACCATTGATTTGACCCCGTATAGCAAATCTTTATGTTTTTGTATACTAACCAGAGCCGGCCGCAAAGTTGGTTCAAGGTATTGGAACACTACACAAACTTTAAGCCTTGTACCTTCACCCCCACACTTGGCTGTCAGAATCTATTATTTAGCTTTTAATGTCTTGCCCTTTGCCACCTCCCAGAAGCTGCCACCATAGATGACTCCCTAGTTTGCCTAATGATCATGCCAGCCCTGGTTCTAACTTACATCTCAAAGCTGTTTGGTATGTATAGTCCATTATGCTCTCCATAGGAATCGATGCAGCAGTGCCCATAATGCATCAGTATGGGGTTGTCAGAAAGCCAGGATTTATGTAAAATGTCCTACTGGAACTGGGGAACTTGGCAGTTATGCACAAAGCTGTATATTATTACTACTACTACTATTTATCATTTGTATAATGCTACAAAGCATTTGCGCACTGTACAGAGACATGTAAGAGACGGTCCCTGCACATAAGAGCTTACAGTCTAGTCAGGACAGACAACACAACAACTGTGGACTAGAATATATCTAGAGGAATGGTGAGGAAACACATAGGAGGTGAACAGGAGACTAAAGGGATCAGGATTTAAAATCAGAGCTTCCCAAACATGTCCCTAAAATGAATATGCGGAGATAAATTTCTATATTTCAGGGCTTCAGAGCATGCATATTTATCTAATGCATATTCATTCTTTAGGGAGGAGTGGCCTAGTGGTTAGGGCAACCTGCCTCAGACCAGGGGTTCATAATCCCATTGGAGGACAACACCAGAGGGATTGGGGTTTCTAGCCCCAAAGGTGCTACTTGTGGCCTTGGGCAAGCCACTTAACCCTCCGTTGCCTCAGATACAAAAAAAATGCAGATTTTGAGCCCTTTGGGGACATGGGAAATATATAACATAACTGAATGTACACTGCTTTGACCGGGTGGAAAGCAGTATATAAGCATAGCTAAATAAAAAAAATTATTTCGATCCTGAAAACTCCTATTTTTAAATGGATTCTTTTCCAGTAATTGCTTGCTGGGGCTACTGGCCTTTTAAGAACATTTAGTCCTGCCATTCCATGCAGCAGTAATATGCTGGAAGATGAAGTACCAGATTACGATCACTAGCTCCACAGTGAGGCATGCTGGTATCAATTTTAAGTGGATTCTCCAGGGAAGAAAATGCCTTGAATTTTATAATTTATTTACAGCTAAAGCTAATAACCTGCATTACCACATTATTGTGTATTAATGTCATTAACATGTATCATTTTGCCAAAGGTTCCATTTTATGTAGTGGGACCTAGTTACTAATAACAGCATTAGTGCACGCTAACACAGTAACACACTTTAGTAACTCTAGTTGTTAGTAATTTGACTCCAGAAATTCACATAAAATAAGTCATGGTCATTTTAAAACTCAAAACAGGGTGATTCTCTTGAGAGAATGGGTTATTCTTTTTAGCAGATTTTGTTGGGATAGTACAGCCCCATCATATCTTAGGGAGTTGTAGCATTTCATTTAACACTGTAAATTGTAAATCTTTCTCGTAGTTGTTACTTTTTTTGGGCTTGTTTAGTCCCCCAGCAGCAGAATCAGATGTCCTCTAGACTTCGAGGCAGGAGCCTGTAAATTTACCATATTGTATTTCTCAACCTCCTACAACTAAGCATTTTAAAAGGTGATACGTTTTTAACAAGCCACCTAGATTTAAGCATGAACAATGTGAGCAAATCTACATATTTAGTTAGTTAGTTAGCTAGTTAGTTAGTTTTTTGACAGCATTTATGAATCCCAGATCTGTCACATACTCTGCAATGTACAATTAAACATAAGAAATCAAACATACAATCTGCATGAACAACTAATATCAGACAAAAAGCTCCCTGTAAGATTCTCATCCACTATTTTGCTAGAAAGAAAATAGCCACTTGAGAAGGAAAAAGGACCTCAACGTTGTGAGCCAATCCAAGTCAGCTGTAGTAGCAAACAACTAAAGCATATTCTTCAATAAATGCAACATAATAAAACTACAATAAAACTGAGAGAATATAAAACAAAAACTATCATTCACCAAAATCCTCTTGAAAAAAATATGATTTTAATTTCTTGTAAATTCAATCATATCATCAAGCAATTGAATCTGCAAAAACAGCGGTTTCAAATCCAAAGGAGCAGAGAAAGGCAGCAGTCTATTTAAAATGCATTTGTCATGAATCCTAGGAAATGTAGAACAATGAAGCTGATGGGTTTCAAAAAACCATAACCGCCATAAAGGTAAATGATAGGGCAAGGAAAGGAAAGAAGAAACTTAATTCCCAGTTGGTTGAGTGGCAGGCGACAAAGGGTAAAGGTAAATGGAGTTCTCTCTGAGGAGAAGGAGGTTACCAGTGGTGTGCCCCAGGGATCTGTCATTGGTCAGATTATTTTTAACATCTATGATAGTGATATTGCAAAAGGGCTGTTAGGAAAGGTTTGCTCCTTTGCAGATGACACCAAAATCTGCAATAGAGTAGACACCCAGGAAGGTGTAGGTAACATGAGGAGGGATCTAGCTAATCTTGAAGAATGGTCTAGAATTTGGCTGCTGAGATTTACTGTAATGTTAAAAAATGCAAGGTCATGCATTTAGGCTATAGCAATTTAAGGGAGCAATATAATATAGGGGGTACTTCTGTCTACAAAAGAAGAGCGGCACCTAGCCATGATTGTAGATGCATGGAATAGTCTCCCAGTGGAGGTTGTAGAGACGAGGACAGTATCTGAATTCAAAAAAGCATGGGACAAACACAGAGGATCTCTAAAGGGAAAAAGGGGACTGTTGATATGGAAGTGCAGACTAGATTGGCCATGTGGTCTTTTCTGACATCATGTTTCTATGTTTCCATGAAATCTTGAAAATCATAAGCATTACTTGAAATCTTATTTGATACCAATGGATTGTACAAAAATCAAATTGACTACATCTGTGGAAGTCAACAATGGAAAAGCTCTATAACATCAACAAAGACAAAACCTGGAGCTGACTGTGGTACAGATCACCAACTACTAGTATGCAAACTCAAGCTAAAGTTGAAAAAGATCAAACCACTCATGAATGTTAGACTGCCTGCAAAATCGATTTGCTGCTTTAGATACAATTGACAGAGCTCCAGAAGACTTATGGAATGACATCAAGAAGGTTGTGTTGGAAGAAAGCAAGATGTTTCTACAAAAGGTGAAAAAGCAAAAACGGCCAAAATGGATGACGGAAGAAATTCTGAAAATTGCCCAGAAATGCAGAGAAGCTAAAGCCAGAGGAGAAAGAAAGACAATCTCAGGACTCAACAGAGATTTCCAATATGCAGCAAGACAGGACAAGGAAAAGTACCACAATGACACATGCAAGAAAATAGAAGCAGAAACAATTGACCATGACTGCACACATACATAACATTAGCAAGGCTGTCTACCAGAAGATGAGGACCCTTCGTCATTTACGTCCTCTACTTGACCCCTCAGATTTTCAATCTGTCTTCCAAGCCCTCATCCTCCCGCAATTTGACTACGCAAACATTATTCTTCATGGCATCCCGAAATACATCCTCCAACCACTACAACTGGCCATGAACATAGCTGCCCAATCATTCCAGAGTGTCTCTAGGTATGAGCATATCTCGCCCATTCTGATGCATCTACACTGGCTTCCCATTTCTAGCCGTCTGACCTATAAAACTCTTCTTCTCACATTTAAGATTATTCACAAATCATCTGCATCCTCCCTGTCAGCAATGGTTCAACTAACCCCAGACAATAGAACGCAAAGAGCAAACATGGTAAATACCCTGGTCACTCCTTCTATCATAAGGACTTTCACTAAAGCCGTCAAGACACAACACCTTTTCTTTATATGCTCCAACCCACTGGAATGCTCTTCCTGTTTCAGTCCGAGTCATCATAGACCTATCTACATTCAGGAAGGCTTTAAAGACTCACCTTTTCCAGCTGGCTTATGACCACATAACATAATGTAGGACTCTCAAAATGCTGATTACATAACTCAATGAAGGACTCTCATAATGAAGGACTCCCATAATGCTGACTACATAACGTCCTCTCCCTTCTCCCCCTGCCCCGATCCCACCTCTGTCCCTCCCCTTCCCCTTCTCTCCCTCTCACCCTTTCCCTTTCATTGACGCTTTGGTATGTTAACAGTTCCCTTCCTCAATTAACCAAGTTGCTGTTTATACCTGTTAATGTATAGTTGCTGCTCATGCCTGCTAATGTAAAGTTGTCTGTTTTGTTATGCTTTTTTTATGCCTGTTCTATGTAAAGTTGTTTGAATCTTAATGTTTCTTGTAAACTGCTCTGATACCAAATAGTGCAGTATATAAAAGCTAATAAATAAATAAAAATAAATATATAAATATTAGAGGAAGAACAAGATCAGCTTTCCTAAAACTATGAGAGTTAAAGAAAAAATTCCAGCCTCAAATTGAAATATTACAAGATGCTCAAGGTTCTATGTTGAATGATGCTGAGAAGATCATGAAAAGGTGGAAAGAATATACAGAGTTTTTATATGATAAAGATCAAGTGGACCAACAGCTATTTCAACGTGTACCTTAAGATTCTGAACCACTGGTGATGAAAGAAGAAGTTGAAGCAGCATTGAAAGCCTTATCAAAGAACAAAGCACCAGGCATTGACAGCATTCCCATAGAAGTATTACAGCAATCTGATGCAGCTGTTACTATACTTACAAGGCTCTGCCAAGAAATTTGGAAGACAACATCATGGCCAACTGACTGGAAAAGTTCTGTGTTTATACCAAAACTAAATAACGGTGATCCAACTGACTGGAAGTTATTGTACAATCACTCTGATCCCACATGTCATCAAGATTCTACTGAAGATTATTCAACAGAGACTATAACCATACCTGGAACAAGAACTCTCTGAAGTTCAAGCAGGGTTCAGGAATGGATGAGAAACGAGAGACACCATCGCAAATGTGAGATGGATCCTTGAAAAGACTAAAGAATACCAAAAGGATATCTATTTGTGCTTTATCAACTATAGCAAGGCTTTTTACTGTGTAAACCATGAGAAACTCTGGGCCCCATTAAGAAGCATGAGTATTCCAAAACACCTGATCGTTCTCTTGCAGAATCTGTACATTAATGAAGAAGCAACAATTCGAAGGAACAAGGAGAAACAGAATGATTTAAAATAAGCAAAGGTGTATGACAAGGCTGCATACTTTCCCCCTACCTGTTTAACCCTGGAATTACCGAGATTTTTTGCACACACTGAATACCGTTGGGGTCATAAATGACGCCATGATGAATTTTAATTGTTAACCATGAAAAATTTAAACTAAACAGACAAAATATTATTCCGAATTAATTTATTATATGAAGTTTAAATGTTTTGAAATGTAATGCTTTATCATAAAATTACATGAAGAAGAGTTGCATGAAAGCAGTTTTTGCATGCACTTGATGAACACAGTAAAGTACTACAGTCATTTGCATGAGACACAGACAATTTCTGAATGTTCTTTGCAAACATTGCGCTTGGATGAGGTGCAGACTATATTGCTTTTCTTGTCTTTTTCTCTGGAACAGCAGTGACACCTTGCCCTTTTCTTTGGGATCCTGAAATTGCAAACAGCATCAGTGGCTTCTTCAATGCCGGAAGAAGTCTCGCTGCAATTACTCTGAAGCAGCTGCTTTCCTAATTCCAAGAGGAATAGATGAGGTCTGTGCTTTGACTTGGACTGCCATTCTGGATTTAGTGCCATCTAAACAATGAAGGCGTTCAAAGCACTGATGTCCAACATGTTGTAGAAGATTGTCACTGGCCAGCGTCTTGTCATTCGTTTTGATCTGCCGTATCTACTCCATCTTTACTAAAATTATAGTCCAAGATCATGCGTGTTTTTTTGTCTGGACGTGTGTTATCTACTTCTTCTTGATCATGCAAACTGCTCAGAAGAACAACCACTTTTCCTTTCTTCGGGCAATAGGAAACCAGAGTGGAGTCATCGCGAAAGGCAAACAGTGAAGTGAATACCTCTCGGCCCTTTGCTGTTACAAATTCTGGAGGTAATTCTTTTCTGTTCTTTTGAGTTGTCCCCAAAAGTGTCATTTGTTTTTCTATCAATTTATGTGAGAGGGATAAACTGCAGAAGAAATTGTCAACAGTAACATTTCTGTCAGATCGCGTCAATCCTTCAGTGAGTTGCAGCACAACCCTTTCACCCTGATTTTGTTCCCTGTTTTGTCCGAGTTCCCTTCTGGAATATACTTGAAGACGCAGAACTTATGACGTTGCACTGTCACACAACATCCATAGCTTTATGCCATATTTCCCAGGTTTGCTGGGAATATATTGTCTGAACGGAACACGGCCACGAAATGTAAGCAGTTGCTCATCCACGGTAACATTTTCACCAGGAACAAAGGCATCACTTAGAGTTCCTTCCCAGGTATCAAAAACATGGCTGATTGGAGCAAGCTTATCCATGCCTCGTTGTTCATATCTGTTGGTTGCATCATCAAATCTGAGAGCACAAGGAATTTGCTGAAAACGGTTACGGGCCATATTTTTGCCGAAAAGAGAATGACCATCTTCAAGGTTCCACAACTGAACTATGTATTCATTTAATGACTTGTACACGCCTGAGAGGATCAGAAGTCCAAGAAAACGTTGAAATTATCCGTCTGTCAAATCTTTCCAGGTGTCGTCATAAATGTGTCTTCCTTGTTTGCTCATCCACATCATGATTTCATTCAATAAGTTCTTCCTGATGAACAAGTGGAATGCTGCGAGAGGGCCATCAACATTTCGTACAGCATACCTTGTAGGACCTTGTTGTATGGGCATGACATTAGCTCTGGTGTTTCTTCCAGCAGCTTGCTTTATAGGTTTCCTGTTCCATGATGTGGCATCCTTAGATACATAGTCTTCAATGGCAACATTTGTGCTTATAGTTGATGACCTCTTAGCTCCTCTATGACCACAACTAAGATTCCTCACAGATGATACTGACACCGAGGACTCCTGCCTTCTTCCCTGTCCAGCACAGCCTCGACCTTTGCCACGACCTGTAACTTGACTCTTTGCTGCAGGTGATGTTACCGGCTCAACATCAGTCTCACATTCACTTGGCGACCAACTGCTGTCACCATCCGAATCATGACTGTCATCATTACTTGGCTGATATGCTTCTTCGCTTGCTGAATATGCTGCATCATCAGATGACTCAGAGCCGTCACTGTCAGCATCTCGTTGCAATATTTCTCTTACTTGGGCAGCTGAATACTTTGGTTTTGGCATCATAAACAATAACCTAAAATAAACAAACAAAGATAAAGTTGAATAAAATGCAAACATGTTTTACTATAGGTGTACAATAATCGTGATGAACGAGCTGAAAGCCTTTAGATTTCAACGGAAATAATGAGAGAACGTATGATATCAATTACAGAAAATGTGTAATTTTCATAAAATAAGAGTACAAAAAATAAATGATACATAATTAATGATAAATACCTTTGTCAGATAAAA
The DNA here is from genome assembly GCA_033557465.1 of Ichthyophis bannanicus. Taxonomy (NCBI): domain Eukaryota; kingdom Metazoa; phylum Chordata; class Amphibia; order Gymnophiona; family Ichthyophiidae; genus Ichthyophis; species Ichthyophis bannanicus. Next base: position 426,346,917 of record CM066035.1, on the reverse strand, counting down.
AAATTCACAAAACTACAAATTTTATCATGATCCAAACTGGACGTAAGCAACTGGGGTAAAAAATGACCCCACTGATACTCTGTGCTGCAATTCATCATTAGCGTCACCTAGCGGATGAAAATTATTAAAGAGAATATTGACATGTGAAAAGTCATAAAAAGATTGCATTCTCGAACAGCTAGTTTCCGAGATATGTGTTGTGAAACTTACAATGGGGTCACTTTTGACCCCATCGGCACTCCCAGGGTTAATTTATATTCAGGACAAATCATCAGAGAAGCAGGGCTGTATGAACACAACCGAGGTGTGAAGATTGGTAGAAAACTCATCAACAACCCTCACTATGCTGATGATACCACATTACTGACTGAAAGTGAAGATGACTCTGTATCGTTCCATGGTACGGCCGCACCTTAAATATTAAGTGCAGTTCTGGTCACCGTATCTTAAAAAGGATATAGCGCTATTAGAAAAGGTACAGCGAAGAGCCACCAAAATGGTAAAGGGGATGGAAGACTACTCCTATGAAGAGAGGCTACAAAGGTTAGGGCTCTTCAACCTGGAAAAGAGACGGCTGAGGGGAGATATGATAGAGGTCCATAAATTAATAAATGGAGTGGAACGGGTAAACGTAGATCGATTGTTTACGCTATCAGAATATAGAAAGACTAGGGGACATGTAATGAAACATAGAAACATCGAAATATGACAACAGAAAAAGACTCTGTGTTTGTCCCATGCTTTTTTGAATTCAGTTACTGTCCTCATCTCTACCACCTCCACTGGGAGACTATTCCACGGATCCACTACTCTTTCCGTAAAGAAATATTTCCAAATATCACTCCTGAATCTATCTCCCTTCACCCTCATCCCATGTCCCCTCATAGCAGAACTTGCTTTCAATTGAAAGAGGCTCTCTCCCTGAACATTTATATCACAGAGGTATTTAAACATCTCAATCATATCACCTCTATCCCGCCTTTCCTCTAAGGTGTACATATTAAGATCCTTCAGTCTGTCCTCATATGCTTTATAATGAAGCCCATTAATCATTTTAGTAGCCACCCTCTGCACCAACTCCATCCTGTTCACATCCTTTTGAAGGTGCGGTCTCCAGAATTGCACACTATACTCCAAATGAGGTCGCACCAAAGACTTATACAGAGGCATTATCACCTCCTTTTTTCTGCTAGCCATTCCTCTCCGTATGCACCCAAGCATCCTTCTAGCTTTTGCCGTCACCTTTTCTACCTGTTTAGCTACTTTAAGATTATCAGACACAAACACACCTAGGTCCCGCTCTTCTTTAGTGGACAAAAGTACTTCACCCCCTATACTATATTGCTCCCTTGGATTGCTGCAGCCCAAATGCATGACCTTACATTTTTTAACATTAAATCTCAGCTGCCAAAGTCTAGACCATTCTTCAAGCTTAGCTAGATCTCTCCTCATGTTATCTACACCTTCCTGGGTGTCTACTCTATTGCAGATTTTGGTATCATTCGCAAAGAGGCAAACCTTACCTGAAAGCCCTTCCGCTATATCACTAACAAAGATGTTAAAAAGAATTGGACCAAGGACAGATCCCTGGGGCACACCACTGATAACATCCTTCTCCTCAGAGTGAGCTCCATTTACTTGTATTCTTTGTCACCTCCCACCCAACCAATTTCTAACCCAAGCAGTAACTTTAGGGTCCATCCCTAGGGTGCTCAGTTTGTTTATAAGTCGCCTGTGAGGAACAGTGTCAAAGGCTTTACTGAAATCTAAATACACCACATCTAGGGCTCTCCCTCGGTCCAACTCCCTGGTCACCCAGTCAAAAAAAATCAATCACATTTGTCTGACAAGACCTGCCTCTGGTGAATCCATGCTGCCTCGGATCCTGTAATCCGCTGGACTCCAGAAACCTCACTATTTTCTCTTTCAGCTGAGTTTCCAATAATTTACTCACCACCGAAGTTAAACTAACTGGCCTGTAGTTTTCAACCACATCCTTACTTCCGCTTTTGTGTAAAGGCACCACATGAGCCTCTCTCCAGTCCTTTGGCACCACTCCCGACTCCAACGAGGCATTGAAAAGGTCAGTCAGTGGAGCTGCTAGAATGTCCCCAAGTTCCCTCAGTATTCTCGGGTGTATCCCATCCAGTCCCATCGCTTTGTCTACTTTAAGTTGAGATAGTTTCTCATGAACACAGTCTTTTGAAAATTGTTCAAGATGTCCTTTGCTTCTGTTCCTATTTGTGGGTGTTTTCTGAGGTCCTGCTCCTGGTTCTTCATCTGTGAGCACAGAACAAAAATATTTGTTAAGCAATTCCGCTTTATCCTTAACAGCTTCTACATATTCCTCCCCTGCACCCTTGAGTCTGACAATAGCACTCTTGCCCTTCCTCTTCTCACTAATATATCTGAAAAATGTCTTATCCCCCCATTTTATTGCATTGGCTATTTCCTCCACCTTTTGAATCTTTGCCTTCTTGATTACTTTGCTAGCTTCTCTAAGTTTCTCCAAATACAGATACCTGTCTTCCTCTCTCTGTGATCTCTTGTATTTCATGAAGGCCTCCCTCTTTTTCTTCACTTTTTCAGCTACTTCTTTCGAAAACCATAGCGGTCTCCTTTTCCTTTTTCCTTTATTTACCATTTTAACAAAAAGGTTGGTTGCCCTTAAAATATCCCCTTTCAGTTTTTTCCACTGTTTTTCTACATCCCTCAGCTGTTCCCATCCAACTAACGACTTCAGAGGTATTGGCCCATCTTCGCAAAGTTAGTCTTCCTAAAGTCTAAGATCCTCGCCTTTGAATGGATTCTAACAGCCCTAGTCCTAATACTGAACCACACCATCTGGTGATCACTGGATGCAAAATGATCTCCCACTACAACATCAGAAACACTTTCACCATTGGTAAGCACCAAGTCCAGTATGGCCCCTTCACGTGTGGGGTCTGTTACCAATTGCCTGAATAGTTCTCCCTGTAGAGAATCCAGGATCTCCTTACTTCTAGATGTTACTGCAGCAGGAATGTGCCAATCAACATCTGGCATATTGAAATTTCCTATCAGTAGCACTTCCCCGTTCCTAGCAATACTGTGCATGTCTTCAATTAACTTTCTGTCCACCTCTTCCTCTTGTGAGGGAGGTCTGTATATCACACCAATGTAAAGAGATTTCTCTTTCCCTCTTTCTAGTTTAACCCACAATGCCTCCCCTCTCCCTTTTAAGCTCTGTAATTCCAAAGCTTTAATTGTAATTTTTACATATAGTGCCACTCCTCTTCCCCTTCTTCCTACCCTGTCCTTTCTGAATAAAGTATAGCCAGGTATAGTTACATTCCAATCATGGATTTCTGTGAACCATGTTTCTGTAACTGCCACTAAATCCAAGTCAGCCACTCCCACCAAAGCTTCAACATCAGGGATCTTATTTCCCATGCTATGGGCATTTATACACACTGCTTTCCATATGTTACCCCTGTTACCCATTTCCATAAAGTTATTTAATGTATTACCTACCTGGGGGCTTTCACTTACCTGGGGGCTTTCTTCACCCATCCCCAATGAATCTAGTTTAAAGCCCTCTTCAGTAGATTAGCCAGTCTACTACTGAAGACGCGTTGACCTTTCTTGGACAGATGGATGCCATCTCTGCTCTGGAACCCTTGGAACAGCATCCCATGGTCTAGGAAACCAAAACGCTCTCGATGACACCACCCACGCAGCCATGCATTCATCTCCAGGATGCGAGCCTCTCTGCCTTGGCCTTTACCCTCAACAGGGAAGATTGAAGAGAACACCACCTGTGCACCTAACTGCTTCACCCTCTGTCCCAGAGCCATAAAGTCACTTTTGATATGTTCCGAGGTATACCTGGCAGTATCATTTGTTCCAACATGGATTAGCAACATTGGGTAATAGTCAGTGGGCTTGATGAGTCTCGGCAAACTCTCCGTAACATCTTGGATTTTGGCACCAGGCAGACATCATACCTCTCTGGACATCAAGTCTGGTCGGCAGTTGGACACCTCAGTATCCCTCAGAAGAGAGTCTCCAACCACCACTACCCTTCGTTTCCTTGTGGTCACTGATTCTGCAACTTTGGGGTACTTGAGCTCTGGTTTCTCCCTTTCCAGGGATGCTTTCACCTCCTCCACTTCCAGGGCTGCATAATGGTTCTTCAATTCAAGGGTTGGAGAAGTTGAATTGGTGATTTTGCAGGCCCTGGTGACTTGTGTCCAACCATCAACATTCTGTTGGCACCCATTTTCTCCTCTGCTGGAGAGCTTGGTTGCTGCAAGAAGCATCTCATCAATGTACTTCTCACTGTCTTGAATGCTCCTTAGCCTCACCACCTCCTCTCTGAGTTCCTCCACTTGTTTCCTCAGAGCTTCAGCATGCAGGCACCCTGCACATGGAACCGGTCCTTCAACTGGCATTAGGACCTCTGTCTGGACCGAGGCAGAAGCTGTAACGGGGGCAACAGCTTTAGCAATATGATTTTTCCCAGCCATTGTTCTGTTCGTGGAGCTTAGGTATCTGTTAAAGCAAAAAAGAGAGATCTACCAAGTACCAGCCAGTTTACCAGCTGTCCTTTCAGAGAAAAAGCAGTTAAATCTCCTTAATTATATTCAAAATGTGCTGGTCCAATTCTCTGTGCTTTGTCAAATGGGGAGGTGCCCTATAAAGCAAGACTACAGGGTAAAATATTTAAGGCAAATAAGAGAAAATATTTTTTCACTCAACATGTAATCAAACTCTGGAGTTTGTTACCGGAGGATGTAGTAGGGGCTGTTAGTGTAGCTGCGTTTAAAAAAGGTTTGGACAAGTTCCTGGAGGAAAGGTCCATAAACCATTATTAAAAAGGCACCCAGGATACCAATGCTTGACCCAATACAAGCATTGTGGAACCTGTGTCTCTTGGGGATACTACTAGGTACGTATGACCTAGATTGGCCATTGTTGGAAACAGGATACTGGGCTTGATGGACCTTGGTCTGACCCAATATGGCATATCTTATATTCTTATGATTTGAAACATTTGCTTCTCACGATCAAGGAAAATAGTCTTAAAATGGGCCTGCATCTTAATATAAAGAAGACAAAGATCATGACAACTGGCAAAATTAATAAGTTCATCGTTGAAGGAGAAGAAATTGAAATTTTGGACAACTTTAGCCTACTTGGATAAACTATATCAATACAAAAGCAACAAGCAGTCAAGCATCCAACAACACATTTCTCTTGGCAGAATGGCTATGAAAAACCTAGACAAGACTCTCAAGAGCAGAGATGTCTCTCTCCATACAAAGATTTGACTCAATCAACAGGTTCATCGTCGAAGGAGAAGAAATTGAAATCGTGAATAACTTTAACCTACTTAGATCAACTATCAATAAAAAAGAAATAAGCAGTCAAGAAATCAGACGATGCATTGCTCTTGGCAGAATGGCTATGAAAGACCTAGATAAGATTCTCAAGAGCAGAGATGTCTCTCTCCATACAAAGATTCGACTTGTTCAAGCCATGGTATTTTCAATAACATCTTATGGATGTGAAAGCTGGACAGTGAAAAAGATAGACAGGAAGAAAATTGATGCCTTTGAATTATGGTGCTGGCAGCAAATACTTGGTATACCATGGACTGCCCGATGAACAAACCAGTCTGTACTAGAGGAGATAAAACCTAAGCTTTCTTTAGAAGCTCAGATGACAAGACTTCGACTTTCATACTTTGGACACATCATGCGGAGAGAGAGATCATTAGAGAAAGACATCATGCTTGGCAAGATAGAAGGTCAACGCAAAAGAGGAAGGCCAGCTATGAGATGGATCGATACAATAACAGCAGCTACGGGTATCAGTCTGTCAACAATGAGCCGCCTGACTGAAGACCGAACACAATTTAGGATAGCTATCCAGAGGGTCGCCATGAGTCGACTCCGACTCGACGGCACTTAACAACAACAACAACATTTTTATTAACATCATATGGATGTGAATGCTGGACAGTAAAAAAGATAAGACAGGCCTTTGAATTATGGTGCTGGCGGCAAATACTGTGTATCCATAGACTGCTTTAAGAACAAACCAGTCAGTACTAGAGGAGATCAAACCTAAGCTTTCTTTAGAAGCTCAGATGACAAGACTTCGACTTTCATACTTTGGATACATCATGCAAAGAGAGAGATCATTAGAGAAAGACATTGTGCTTGTCAAGATAGAAGGTCAATGCAAAAGAGGAAGGATCGATACAATAACAACAGCTATGGGTACCAGTCTGTCAATAATGAGCTTCCTGACTGAAGACTGAACACAATTTAGGACAACTATCCAGAGGGTCGCCAGGAGTCTATACCGACTCAATGGCACTTAACAACAACAGGCATCAGAAAGGGGGGTGAGGGTCACAGGGGCCCTGGTCCCACCAAAACTTTGCTGCTGAGATTGGGGCTTCCCCTTCTTCGGCTTGCAGGGATCCAATCTTCTGCAGGCAGAAGGAAGGAAAGGCTGGCAAACGTGACCCAGCAAGTAGCAGGCTGCCCTCAGGAATCTCATCCCCCATGGGAAGAAGAGCACTGCAGTCGCGGCACAGATCCCTCCTGTCTGCCTGCTGGATATTAAATTCCTGTGGGCAGGCAGGAGGTGAAGGATGGCAATCACAGCTGCATGGAATTGAGTTGGTCCAGGGGCAGAGCGTGGTCCCCCTATGTAACATGACATTCTGTTACCTCTGTTTGATATAGTACTTGTAAAAAAAAAGTGCAAAGATTACAAATCAAGAGAAATATGATCCTGAAGCGGAAATCCTAAGAGTAGATGTACCACAGCATTTTGAATAGATTGCAAAGGTTTCAGTGAAGAATCAGAAAGACCACCGAAAATCATATTACAATAATCAAGATGTATAACAGTTTGAAAATGTTCAGAATGCATAACTGAAGATCATATATGCACACAAGTGGCCACTTATGCACAGAAATGACATGGCCATGATCCTGTTTAAGTGCATGCACACATCCAATCATGCATGCTTTCACTGTGGGCATGAACAGGAGGAAGTTTTGAATGGAGAATGAGTGGAGCACAAGTTTACACCTATAAATTATAAAAAACTATAATTTGCGCTTCTTTCTTGCATATTTAGGTATGAACCTTTATACAAGCCCTAGGGCTGCTATAATTGATTGCAACTTAAATTAACACATGTTTTAAGCCATTTATGCAAGTGTTTTATAAAGTAAAGCTACTTGACTTTATAAAATAAGCATAACCTATACTCATAAAAATGAGAGCTTTTATGCACACCATTGTGCACAGTGTTCATCACCCTCCCTCTTCCCTCAAGCTCAAAACCAATGCTGAGAGGTGGGTGGCAGCATAGGTTTGTTTAGAGTACACCGAGGCTGATGTGTGCATCTTCCTTGTTTCTAATGTTGGTTAAGAAATGGAAGTAGTGAAACTGCATGCAGAGTAAGTTGTTGTTGAAGATGAGGCAGGAGGGGAATGGGAAAGATAGATAAATGGGGGAAGGTACAAAGAGGGGGCACAGGACAGAAGGGGATATGGGACAAAGAGACCAAGGACCATAGGGATGAAGATGGCATGGGAGAGAGGGAGAATGGAGGGAGAGTACAAGTGGGGTATTTGGCAGAGGGGAATTGGGGAAGAAGGAAAAGAAAGGAGATGAGAAGACAGGGGAGGGGAAAATGGGTTTAGAGGAGAGACAGATCATGAACACAGGCAGACAAAGAGTGAGAGGAGTGAGGGACTAATGAAGGGGGGGAGGGTGCAGTTATACAGAGAAGGAAGGGAACATTGGGAAGGTCATAGAGAGAGAGAGAGAGAGGGGAAGGCAAATAAGAGGAAGTGAGATGAGAGAAGAGAACATTGGCAGAAGGGAAGAGGGGAATAATTAGAGTAATATGTTTGCAAGTGGATGATAGGGGGCACTGGGCACCGAGGGGAAAGGGAGGATTCAACAAGGAGGTGAGATGTAATTGGTACCATCTTTATTGTTGTCTGCAGTGTGTGTATGTGTGGGTGTGGGTGTGCTCCCCTACAAAAGGAAGTCTGCATCATAGGGGCCAGAAGCACAATCAGCACACAGCACCGGTGATTTTGGTAAGCACTGCTGTGCTGTGTCAAGGAATTGCTGCCATCGCAGGTCTTGGAGCGGAGCAGCAGCAATGGAGGAAGGGGAACACCAGGCCTAGGGCACCTCATATCCTTGCACCAGCCCTATGTGGCTGTGTATGATTACTACTACAGGCATATACAATCCTGAGAGGGAGACTGAGTGTGAACGTGAATGGGGAACCAGAGAAAGGAGAGAACTGGATAGTGTGTTCTTGTGGGGGAGGGGAGTGAGAAGAGATGCAAAAGATGGTGGGGCATACAGTACAGCGAGCATGTGTAGGCATGTATAAGAATAAGATCAAGAGTGTGAATGAGTATGGGGAGTCACTGGAAGACAGAGGTGACAAGTGGAGAGGGTTTGTATGTGGGGAGGGGTAGCAAGAGGAGAGCAAAAGATCCAGTGAGGGTGGATGTACACAGGGCAAGTATTGGAAGGGGGAACAGAGAGAGGAAAGATCAAGAAAGCGTGTGTGTTTGGGGAAGGGGGTTGTTGAAAAGCAAAGGCATGTGAAAGGGTAATGAAGGGACACAGAGAGAGCAAGAGAATGTAGGGCTCATTCCATTCCAGATGAACACCCTCTCTGTGCATCTGGTTTGACCGGATATACAGAGGGGGTTGCGATTCTGATCCCGCAGGCACATCTTGCCCCACAGGATCAGAATCGTGATCAGGCATGTATGAGCAGGCCGGGACTGCGATTCAGTCTGGCCTGCACATACATGACTAGCCCAACTAACCCAGTCAGGTCTTTTAAATGGAGCTGCAGTGCCATGGTATCCGGTTGCCATGGCACCATGGCTCCATTTAAAAGCTGTGATGCCGGCCGCTGGAAAAAAATGCTTATTCCTCACAGCCCGACCCCCGATCTGGCCTCCTAAGGCCAGGGTCAGGCTGCAGAGAATGCCCTCCAGCCCCTCTGCCCCATCTGCACCCTGGCATTAAAATAAAAACACATCCAGGGAAATTATTCCACCTCGGAGGTGGAATAACTTCCCCAAACATGTCGCCAGCCCTGGATGTACAGGGACAACATTGAAATCTGCCTTGTACTTTCAGGGCTGGTGACCGCCCACTGCCTGCCAAGACATTTGTTTATGTGCAGTTCCGTGCAGAAAATAACACCCAGCAGAACCCACCTGCAGGCGAGCATGCATTCTTGTGCGCGCGCGCGCGCGCACACACACACACACCTGGAAAACTCATTTCACTGTGTGTGTTATCCTACAAGTGGTTTGGCTATTTTTCCACTCTCATTTAATGCCCCCAAAGATGCTCTAGCATCCAGGTTCAAAACCGCCAAGCAGAGAGTGCAAAAGGAAGGCATTATCTATCGAGGAGAAGCTTGAAATATTAAAGCATTTCAAACGGAATGAGATGATGTGATATTGTGAGAACAAGAGGCATAAAGGAGTCTGTCTACTTTGTGCACCATCAGAGGCAGTGGCACAAAAATTAAGCAGAGTGCTATAGCTGGAACAACTTCAACTGCTGTGATGTCAATAAGAACAAGGCCTAGAGAAATGGAAGAGATGGGGAAATTGCTGAGCTCATGGACTGAAGGCCAAACAAAGAAAAAAATTGGGAACCAGCTTTCCCACAATCAAACAGAAAGCACTCGCTATATACGATGACCTTAAAAAACACTCTCCAAATCCTGCAGAACTTGTTCTTTTCGGCGCTAGCAGTGGCTGATTTTGCGGTTTCAAAAATCGCCACAATTTCCTTAACCTTCAACTGACTGGTGAAGCTGTGAGTGCAGAAAAGAAAGCAACAAAAGAATTTCAACCAGAAATACATAAATTAATAGAAGATCAAATTTTCATAAAACATGTCTTCAAGAACCTGTATCGCTAGGGCAGAAAAACAAGCTCCAGGATTTAAGACTGCTAAAGATCGCATAAGTGTGATGTTTTGCGCCAACGGCAGTGGTGACTTAAAGCTCAAGCCTTTAGTAATTTATCACTCTACCAACCCGAGAGCTTTAAAGGACACTGTGAAAGCCAGCCTTGATGTTTACTACAGACATAGGAAGAAAGGAAGGATGATTGCCCAAATATGCATTGATATTTTTTGCTGAGGATTACATCATCGATATTGAAAATTATTGCAAGAAGAAGAATTTGGCTTTCAAAGTTCTTATAATTATGCACCCAACCATCCCCTGCTGACAGCTGAGCTCAACCTAAATGTTGAGTTTGTCTTTTTACCTCAAAATACCACATCTTTGATACAGCTGCTTGATCAAGGTGTGATAACAGCATTCAACGCTTACTATTTAGGTGAACATTCAAGATGCTAATTGATGCTGCTGAAGAGGAAACTCTTGAAATGGTATTAGAATTTCGGAAGGGAAATAACATAAAAATGATGATTGATAACCCTGAAGAGGCTTAGAATGAGATATCAAAACAGTGCTTGCATCGTTTGTGGCAGAAACTTATCCTGGGTTTGTGATTTTGAAGGTTTTGAATCACTGCCAGCTACGTTCCACTAGTAAAGCAGGTGAAATTTGAGGAATCAGAACATCAAGATGTTGAAGAGCTTCTAGAGGCTCAGCTTCATGATCTCACCACTGAAGAGTTGCAACAATTTGTTGTTGATGCGCAAGTTGAAGCAGAAGATGAAGACGACAACGACAACAAAAACCAGAAGGCTTCCCCATGACAGCTAAACACAGTGCAGTTATCTAGTGTTTTACGTGTAATAGAAAAACAGTTGCAATGGCTTGAAGATAATGATTATGACGCAGAACTTATGAGGATAGTCATACATGGCATCCAGGCGGCTTTGGAACCATACATATTCAAACAAAGAGCACACGAATAAAATCATTATAATCCGGAGAAACTTGAAACTAAGCACTGTCAGAGACTATGAGTGCTCTTTGTTTGAATATGATGTATTTTTAATATGAGCGCTGGCAATTGCCATAAGATTTTATTGTACATGTATCGGTTTCATGTGTTTCCCTGTTTTCCCATACTAGGGCGGTGATTTGCCCCTAAAATATTTTGAAGGTTTCTGGACTCCACCAATAGCTGCGTTTGCAGACAATTGTATGTTCATCTGCATATAAAGTTGTATTTTATATTTTTATAGCATTAGGTTTGTTGATATATTTAAAGGTTTTTACATTGCATGACACTGTTACTTTGCATTCAGTTTCACAGTTCCTGAGCCATGATAGGCAAGTTTCCCTAGCTATTATTTACCCACATACTTGTAAGTAGGTTTATGTTTTCACTGGTTTTAAAGAGAAATCTGGTTGTAGACCAATTTACTTTACTTTTATTGGTTGTCTCTTTGATGGTTCCAGAGACTTTTAATTTTTGTTACTATGGGTTTTATTATTTATTTTTTGATCTTTACATTTAGGACAGGATTAGGACTGACACGGTCTGTCTTTTTAAGTTTTAAACATAGTTTTTTCTCTCTCCCATTGTGCCGTTATCGTTAATTATTACAATATTATATTTTATTCATTATATATTTTATTATTTATTTATTTTACTCATTTATGTATTTATGTATTTATCTCCTCTCCAGCATATTCACTATACATACTGGCTGTACCCCTTAAGGTAGTATATAGTTCTTCCTCATCTTCCTTTATCACTCCTTTTTACTCTTTTTTATTCTTTTTAATGTATAATTTGATATGATTATTTATTATTAGTACATGCATAAGGTTTATTATTGTATTTTTGTATTTTTTATATGGTTAATATATATATATATATATATATATATCTTTCGTAAGAGTATTCATAATTTGTATATAGTTCCCCCGGTTTCTTCCATGTTTACTGCCCTTGTTTCAATGTAAACTCAATGTGACCCGTTACATTGTAGTATGTTCTGTTTCAACTGTACACCGCACTGATTATAATAGCGTGGTACATAAGAAATATAAATAAATAAATAAAATAAAATAAATAAATATATATTCTTTTTGTTTGTGCTCTCTATATGTGAATGAATTTATATGTAAGCATGCTAATTATAATTTGTATATGCATCCATTTTCTTTACACATATGCTTGTGTAACATTGTTTTATATGTCACATAAAGGTTTTATATGTTTTAATGCATTTGGTCATTATTTATTATTATTATTTTTTATGGACTATATATTTTTGATGTATTTATTATGGATTATGGATTTTAATATGTTTTAATTTGTGTATTGTTTTTGAGGTTTGGTTTCCAAATACCCCCTGATGAAGGCTAAGGCCGAAAAACATTGGTAAAAATAAAGGAACTATTGAACATTTGCCAGTCTTTCGTACCAGCTCTACTTTATATGTTAAGCTGCCAAAGAAGACGTATCAAGAGGACAATGAAACACATCCATCCACATCTGGTGCTACAACTGTTCATCTGAAACCAAGAGCAGAAGAAGATAAAGAAGACAATGATCGTCCTTTTCCCACTTCCACCAGTAAAGTGCTGTAAATGGTAATGGATAATAAAATATTTGGTCTGTTGACTTCAAGTGATATGTACGGTATGACAGTACTAGAATACTGTTGTTTGTCTCAATAAAGATATTTTCATCTAAAAGTGTCGTCATTTCTATAGCACAAATTTACTTAAAGTAAGGTTTTCCAGGAACAGAACTATTGCATTATAGGAGAGCATTCTGTAATGGTCATTGCTTTAAAATAAAGCTTCTAAAAGTGAAACATATAAAGTTTATTTGTTTCTTAGAAGAGGCTGGAGTAATTCAGGAAAAATTAAAAGAGGCCTATCCTCAAATGTTTGCCCAAAGCTTTATAAGTGGTTAAAACCACCCTGTCAGGGATGCTAGAAGAGGAATCACTAGCCCTTTCAGAGAGCAGTGGCACCATATTCTTACTCCTGTACATCAGAGCAGCTGTTGTGCCAAGAAGGTGGAGGGTGGCAACAGGAAGAGGAAGGAGAAGGAATAGGAGAAGGGGAAAAATGAGCTTGTACACACTCACTGTAAAAAATGTGCACTGCTTCACAGAAAATGCCTTTATATGAGCTCTGTTCTTGCTATTAATGTGTAATGTTTGTTTAATGTTGCAAGAGTCAGCCAGCTGGATACATTAAGTCCTGCTGCTAAGCCCTGCTGGTGAGTTCGGGCTGGCTTCTCTTTTGGTGCCAGTTCTGCATTCTTGTCTGTGTTTGGCTCTTCCAACCACACCTTCTGGAAGGGGTAGCTTCTGCTGTTGGGAAAAATTACAGAACATGCAAAATGCCATAAATATTTGACTCACTTCTGGGGAGCTTATACAATAATTCACCACCTGATTGATCTGGACAGCAGAAGCAATTTTGAGAAGGCTAAGGACCCCTTAATGATAGACCCAGTTTGCCAGCATGCCCTATTGTAATGTTCCTCTCCCTCAGTGTTTGGTGCCACAATTGAGATGATTAGCCACCTCCTTTGAGGGTAGCCTTTCTCACTTGTGTGAGAAAGGAAAACAAGCTGACTATCATGCTTAGAGTCTATGAGCTGTGCTGTGTAGGCATTGAAACGGTGGTTTAGGACATGCTGTGAGGGCTGAGAGAGGGCACCATGACATTATAGCATGTGCATGTAGATGTGTCAGTGTGGTGTAGTGTGGGACTTATCTAGCATCTATCTCCCAGAGATTTGGCCACTCTTAAACTTGTTATGAATTCCAGAGTGAGAGAGTATATATGAATCATGACATGAACCTGGGCATTGCCGACCTCCTACATTTTGAGGTAGGTCTTGCTTGTGGTGGCCTGATGGGCACATGTACGTAGTCTGTGAGACTAATGAGAAACAGGCCACTTCATAAAACGGGGTCATAGTCTGATGTTTCTGCTGTACCTTCTGAGGGAACCCTATATATCAGAGGCAAAGGTAAGAAAGGACCTCAGAAACTATATGAGACCCATGGTGACAGTCGAAAGAGACTGGAAATTGCCAGTGGCAAAAAAAAAAAAAAAAAAACAATGGTTATGGTGACTTTTAGGTGGACTGGTATGAGTTTCCCCCCCTCTGGGTGGTGGATCAGAGGAGAGGCTCTTGCTCCTGGCAGAGGTGCTAGTGGCAGCCTTATCAAAATGCAACCGGGTGAAGCACTGGTCATTTGTGAAGTCTAAAAACGGAGTTTTAAATCCTGTAATAAAGATGTCTACACCTGGTCCTTCTCTACGCCCTGTATACCTCATGCAGTATGGTATGTGCAGCCCATCTGTTAAAGTCACTCATGACTCCTTGGCCCCTCCACCAGCACAAAATAAAGCCCTCCACCATCATAATCTGACCTCAAATGTGCATAGACTAGGACACAAACACACAAACACATACACACACAAATACAAAAATTATCATGCTGCAG